>OX578151.1:55475755-56675755 GCA_951213105.1 Amaurobius ferox
CATTTTGATGAAGTCATTTTTACGGTGGTTATCGTGCGAACTGTTAGACAGACAAACAGACAGAATGAACAAAGTCATAAACACTTGAAATGTTTGAAAAATTAAGTCCCATGCGGTTTAATGTATTTACTTCATTTTTTCAACCAGGGTCAAATCTGAAACTAATTGGATGATATTATTCATTTTCATTCCCATATGACTAGAGGCCATCTCAACAGCATAATGAAATTTAATTTATTTAAAATCTTTTTACGGCACTTATCGTGCGTACTGACTGGCAGACAGACAAACAGACAGAACGACTTAAGTCATAAACACTATACAACTAAACAAAAAAAGTTGAAAAGTGTTAAAAACAAGAAAAATCAATCATGCATAAAGCATTGATTGTAAAACACTTTCCAACTGAAATGCGATTGTATTTAAACATCTCTAAAATGCGATGCATTCAGCGCTGACATTTTTAATACTTTCCAACATAGTTGAAAAGTGTTTATGACTTTGGTTTGTCTGTATGTCTGTTCGCACGATAGCTTCCGTAAAAATGATTTTATCGAAATGAAATTCTAGTATGTTATTAAGACTGTCCATGGGATGTTTGGGAATAAAACTGAATAATATCACCCTATTAGTTTCAGATTTAACTACAGTTGAAAAAATAAAATACATTGAACCCTATGGGGCTTAATTTTTCAAACATTTTTAAGCAGAGTTAAAATTCACAAATTGGTTCTAAAATTAAAAAAAATATTCAAAATATCACATGAAAAAAATGTTAGGTATTTTTTAAATAAAACTTAACAATAATTACACCCATATTATATAAAAAGATCCAGTGACTCATTTCGAAATAAAATATTGCATCGATTTTTCCCCCCGTTAAAAATAGTGATGTTTGAAGACCTTTTAAATTTATATTTAATGTTGCATCCATCCTGAAACCGCTTTATTTTTTCATATTATCTGTGTATATAAATTCTGTGGCAAAGCAATGGCAATATATTTGAGTTCAAATCATCACAAAACTTTGATTATTCCCACAACGAAGCTTAATTTCTATGGTATGAAGAGTGTAAACAAATCAAGCGATTGTAAAGTGAGTTGTATAAGAATTGCTGAATATTTTTCATGCAAACTTGTTTAGCTCTGGAGTCTGGAATATAAGTTATATGAATGAAATATTCAAGGACTTATTGCAAAATAAAATATGGTTCCATTTTTTACGCTGTGTATAGCGTAGACGTTTAAAGAGTCTTTAAATTTATATTTCATGCTGCATCCGCCATAAAACCGCTTTATTTTTGCGTATCATCTGTGTATTCAAATTCTGTGCTAACGCATTTACAATACTTTTTACTTTAAATTATCACTAAATTTTCCTTATTCCTACAAAGAAGCCTAATTTAATGCTAAAGTATAGCATACAGAATGTAAACAATCACGCGATTGTAAGATGACTTGTATAAGAATTGCTAAGTTTTTTTCACGCAATCTTATTTAGATTTGGAGTCTGGAATACAAACGACATGAATGAAATATTCATTAATTTTTACACAGAGAGTCAGACAATGTATATTTCAATAACGTCATTTGAATAAAATTCATTTTTTGTCCATTTTTAAAGACTACAAGCACCCAAAATAAAAATAAAAATAACTACTAAGAACGTTGTATCACAGCACAATTGGTTGGCTTAAGTCGTGTATCATATCAAAACTACGTTTAAAATAAGAATTTTTTGTTTGAAAAAGGAGCCTTCATATAGTAGCAATCGGTGTCCACATCATTTTCGAAGGAACTGTTAAGCATTTTTACATTATTTTGCACACTCTTTCTGTAAAAAAAATGTGGAAACTCTTAGTGAACCTTGCTACCACCTCCCAATAACAGCATCCATAGACTAGTCTTTCACATTTTATTCGCTCATCTGAATCGAATTCCCGATATCTGCAATTAGCGACGTGGAACTTTAGATGTGCCTCAATTTTTCAAACCTCTATGGAGATTGGCACATTTATTAACAACAACATGATTATTAACGATTAATCTCAAACTATATAAGGATACAACCGCAAATTCAAATAGAATCCAAATATGGAGGACGTTCCAAATGTAATTGCGCTGCCATGGACCTATATAAAAAGTGCCGCAGACGATACACTTCGATGATAAGAACTTGCAATTTCGTCCCCTCAAAGGTAGAGCGTCTGCTGGCCAGTTCGGAGATCCAGGGTTTGATTCCTGGAGGGGGCAGCAGGACACTTTACAATGGCGCCCGAACAAATCAACCCTGTAGGTTAGTGCAAAAATGTCAGACGTCTGAAGATCCCAGACCGTGCGATTCACATAGTGGGTTTAGAATAGCTAGCTGCCCGGCCGGGAAATGATACTTCCTGCACTCAGAAGGCACCCAAGAGCTACCATCCCGCCAAACGAACATTTATTTAGGTCTAAAAAGATAACAATTGATGAAAAATGTTGTGGTTAAACAGACAGTTTTACATTATATTTTAACTTGACAAGAACGTCCATTTTTCAAAAATGGGAAAAGGGTTATTGCGATAAAAAGTTCATTGAAAAATAAAATTTAAAATGAGGTATATTAACATAGTAAAAAATAGATTAAAATTAAAGAAAATAATAAAATTTTAAAAGTGAATTTTACAAAATATATAAAAAGAAAATATATGAAAAGGAAAGAAAATAGGCAGATGGAAAACAAAAACAGAAATTTAGAATAAAATTTAGATAAGAAAAATTAGAAAAAAATACAAATAAAAAGGATCAAAAGAAAAAGAAAGAACCGAGTAAATAAGAACAGTTAACATAGCTTTTTTTTTCTTTTAAAACAGAAAATATGGAGGAAAAACAATAAGTCCATATAAGTTAATAAGAATGAAATAAAGAGATTCATTGATCAAAATTAATTTAGAGCAGAAACTACTCATAAGCTTAGGTCACTTTATTAGAAATTTCCATGGCAACAAAAAATAAAGTTTTTAATTTTATCTACTGAAGAGGGATTTGAACGAACTTTGGAGAACCAAATTGGTTTATTAGAGAGGGAGGGTTTGCAAAGATGAAAATTTTTGAAAAAAGGACAATCGAAAATGTAATAGTCAACGTCACTGAATTTATTGCACGCAGGATACTAACTTGTGTAAAAATAGTAATAGCAGGAGGCTAATCTGATGTAAAAATAGTAGTAGCGGTAGGCTAACTTGAGGTAAAAATAGTAGTAGCAGGAGGCTAACCTGAGGAAAAAACAGTAGGAGGTGATCAGTTAGATTGTCAGTTGTCCGCCTAGCTGACATTAGTGGGTGGAGAATGCAGAGTCCACTTCGACGATAAGAGCTCCCAGTAGCTCAACGGTAGAGCATCGGCTGGCCAGTTCAGAGATCCAGGGTTCGATTCCCGGTTGGTGCAGCAAGGCTCTTTACAGTGCTTTTACTGCCATTACAAATTTAGATTATTCCATGCTGATTATACGTAAAAAGTGCTGAACCGACTTATAGATGTTGTTATTTACACTGAGTACGTGATTCTGATTGTGAGAACGCCTCCTATAGGCGAGATCTGGGAGTATACATGCACATAATATCACGTTAAAAACAGTTGATTCACTTTCTAACGCACACTAAATGTGTAAATGCATTGAAAAATCGAATTCCAATTTTAGCTTATCTTACAGTTATTACATTATAGAAAAAGTATTGTGATGAGGTCGAACATTCGATTTTAAGTATTCGATGCAAGAGTACGTTTCAAGCATCTCTGAACTCGAGTCGAACGTTTTTGAGGTGGTATCTGTATGTCACTGTGTATCTTAGTGTGTGCATATATGTTAGTGTGCATGTGTGTGTATATATGTTAGTGTGCATGTGTGTGCATATATGTTAGTGTGCATGTGCGTGCATATATGTTAGTGTGCATGTGTGTGCGTATATGTTAATGTGTATGTGTGTATGTGTCTCTATGTGTGTGCTAGTAGTCTGTGGATTCGATTTTTCATGAACGAATGAAATTTCAAAAATATTTGGTACGATTATAACAATCACGGAATACTGAAACCCTACTGATTTTAAATGCAATCGAATGTTCGAACCGCTCCCCTCACCCCTCTTCTCCAATTTTTCAGTGAATTTTCGGAAACAATATTAGAAAATCAGAACCTCCAATAACTGGAACAACTAATCATTTTATAAGTAAATTTTCATTAAAATTAACTCATTAAATTTTCATTCACTACACATTAAAAAACCCGTATTGAAACATACATTTCATTAAAATTAACTCTAGAAATCTAGCTTTATCCACTCTCGAGATATTGGTATTGCACATTTTTTTTTAAATTAATTTATCAAAAAAGTACATAAAATTTAAGTAGTAAATACGAAACATGTTTACTTTCAATATTATGAAACAAATATATCTATATAATTCTCTTGGATCTAGTTCGTTCCATTCACGAGAAAAGATACTTTTTTGAAATAGTTTTATATTTTAACACCCAAGAATTCGCCAATGAGAGGATTTTGCCCGTGAGTATGCAATAAATAAGTCATTCTGTTTGGAGTAGAAAGCTCTGAGCATACAATGTCAATTTGCATGACGTTGAATCAATGCCAAAAACAATGTGCTTATATATCATTATTTTGCTGTGAAAGACATAAAGCCATTGCATTGTGTAGGGAAAGTCACATACAGCCGACATAATATTTTTTCTATATGCATATACTATATACTGTAAATAAAATAAAATAAAATAATATTTCCTCAAACCATCTACAGTTTTACGTATTACATTAAATACAGCTTTTTTCCCGCAAATTAGAAAAGCATTACCTTTGGTATCGCCACATCAAAAAATAAATACTTTGAAAAGGAAAAACTATATCTTGTTTCGACTCCCACATAAACATTTAGCCTCATCACCATGGTTACAAGCCCCCCTATCCCGCGCTCTACAATCTATGCGCTCTGTCCGAGCAGAGTTGAAGTCTGGTATGAATATACAGGACGCATGCACCGTGGGTGCGCCAAAGCCGAGAATGAAAATTCCAGGCTTGGCAATTTATCGCTCTTTTGGCAAAGATTCCTGTATTACATTTGGGAAAAGTCCAATTAAAAAATCGGTAGTGACTCCAGACCTATAGAACCGAAATGAATGAATAACAAATTACCTTTGTGGGTGGTTTGTCTTCTTTAGACATTTTCAAAACAGTACAAAGTAGTAAAATATCCAAATTAAAAGAGCCTTTTCAAAATAGATCAAAATATCAAAATATCGGAATTATAACCACTTCAAAAAATTAAAAAATCCAATTTCATATCTTTGTATGGATTTTAAAGGGCTACACATCTTATAAGCCATAACTACCTTTCAGTTTTGGGTTACAAGCATTACGCATTTGAAAAAGAACATTTTTCATTCTTCTTGGACTTGACACACCGATTCCTCAAAAACTATAACAGCTTTATAAAAAATAAGTTACTAATCTACAAATTAAATTTTTCATTGAACATTTTTGTCCTTTACTATTTATATCAATCTTCTATTTTCGAAGATATTTAGAGTGAAAGTGTGGGAATGAAGCAAAACGTCTCTCGGAGAAATACGTTTTAATGTTTTCTAAGAAAACAGATCATAGCATTAAAATATTAAAATTACTTTTCTATAATTATAAATGGAGCCCCATTTCGGATAAAATAAGCAAAAATTGTTTGCATTTTTATCTATTAATTTTCGGTGATACAAACGTCCAAACTGACATTTCTCGTAATTCTCCTAATTCAGACCCAACAATTGATGTTATTGACATCAAAATATTCACACAACAGATTTTACTACGGAAGATTCTACACTTGAAAGGAAAGAAATCCTTACAAAATCGTACATACATTTCCGTACAATCTAAAACAAATCATAAACCAATTAAATAGGTTAAAACATTGAGATTCGTGTCCTTAACACATTCACGACAGAAAATATCTTTTATTTATAGTCCTATATTTTATATGACTATTTTATTTATATAAACTTGTAAAAGGCAGAGAAACTAACACTCTTCAAAAATTAACTACCAACTTTTTTATTAAATTTTATTTTATTTATATATATTTATTTATGTATGACGCTTATAAGCGCAAATAGTCTTCTTAATGAAATATTGACGAAGTCAAATTATGCTGCAATTCTATAACTGTGCAGCATAATCTTCTAAGTCAATGTTTCTAAACTTTTATTTTTTCTCTACATATATAGTACTAATATATACGGAAAGATTGTGACGGGGTCGAAAATTCGAATGCGAGTTTTCAGCATCGCTAAACTCGAATCGAATATTTTCGAAGTGATGTCTGTGTGCGTATATGTTTGTTAGCGTGTGAGTCTCTAGACGCGATATCTCGCGAACGATTGGAGCGTTTCGAACAGCTTGGTACAATTATTAAAACCAGTGAATACTGGAATCCTATTGATTTTAAACGCAATCGACTGTTCAGAAAATCCCCCCCCCCTTATTCATGAATGAATTTTCGAAACACAAATCAATAAAAAATTAAGACTTGTAAAAACGATAAATAGATAATACCTTCAGACGTAATTTTTTTATTGGAAAACATAAATTTTAAAAAGTTAGCATACACCGTTCTCAAGATATTGCGTGATTTTCGAATGAATTTTTTTACAAAAAATTTTGAAAAATCCGAAATTTCATTAATGTTAAGTAAATAAATTTTTCTTACATAATTTATCATTAGAAACCAAATGACACAAACTTTTAAATACCAGCATAATCTGTTTTCGAGATATTGCAGGTTTATCAAATACATTTAAAACAATTTCATAAAATTAAAAATGCAGTAAGTAGCTTCTAGTACGTTCAATTTCCCTACACAATATTATGCAACAAATCTTTTACCATCATTATATTGGATCTAGTTCGTTCCATTGACGCGAGAAGATATTTTTGTAATAGTTTTGTATTTTAACACCAAAGATTTGTGTTACGATATTAATTAGTGATTTATTTTACGATATAAGATATTAATTAAATGCCAATTTTAGTTTGATGCGGATTTTGCACATGAGTTGAATAAAGTCTTTCTATATAGACAAATAAGTGGTAAAAAGAACTCAATTTAAATTTATGTGGTGTTGATTTAATGCAAAAAACATTGTGCTGTGGATTTAAAACATCCTTATTTTACTGTGAAAAAAATAAAGGCATTCCATTATGTAGGGAAAGTCGTGTGATGAACACATCAGATTATCTGTCTTTAATAATACAATAAGTGCACTTTGTATAGCAAGTAATTTCGTAATTTTATGGGGGGAGGGGTCCTGTATTATAATCTAGCCCTGAACTCCCATATTCTTTAGTGACGGACCTAATTTATAAGAAAACAATACATTTTTTGTAGTGTCGAATAACAAAATGTAGAGCTAAATTAATTTTTATCATCTTTTTTATTTCACAAATTTAAATCATACCACCTGTTCATCATACCATCTATTTCTTCGCTGAGAAAAAAAGTTTTCACCTACAACTAAAATACTGAATCTTAAAGAGATGTAAATGATTGCTTTGTTACTAAGAGAAATAGTTTACCAGTAGTTACCCAGTAGATGGCAGGGCATATCTTGTCATTGAACAGAAGCCGCCATCTATTGCAGATATTCTTAACTATTTCTCATAATAAGAAATCAATCATTTACATATTCAAGTAAAATAGGATTAGTATTTTAGATGCATATGAAAATATCAGATTTAAAAAATATATGTTCGGATTGTCTGTATAAAACAACATTTTCAAGTGTATTAAAGAATATTATTTTCATCCGTTAGCATTTTCTTGCTATTTTTTATAATCTACACAGCTAGTAACAATTCTTTTTTTAACACGGCAAAACCACTACATCGACAAATAATGGACTTTTTTTCAACAAATTTATTTATGTACAGATCAATTATACACTTTTAAAAACCTTTACGTTTCATGTTTTAATGTTACATCATATTTAAGGGTTTATATTTTGCATGGAATCTTAATGTTTATTTGTTAAAAGATATTTTCAGCTGTTTTATTTCAGTATTATCCATCAAACTTGTTTTTGTGCTGAATTGTATAGTTGTAATTGTGTGCTTTGATGAATGCTGCAATAATATTTTTCCTAACTCAATATATAAAAAATATGATGTGGGCAGCACATGACATTCCCTACATAATGCAATAACTGTAGAGAATTCTTTCATAACGAAATAATGATATACAAGGTCCACGGCACAAAGTTTCATTCAATTGTACATTAACTTTTAGCGCTTTCTTGGATGACATGTTAAAATTTTTCCACATACCAAATTAACTCATATTTCGCACAAATCTAACTTGACTATTAATGTTAACATTCGCTGAGCATTACAATTCGCATATTAAAAGACTCTAACAATTAATTCACAAATTTAGCATCATTTTTGTTAGCTTAGCATCACTTTCGTTAGCTTGGTGTCATTTTTTCAAATTTGGCGACATTTACGTCAATTTGATACCATTTTCAAAATTTCACCAAATTGGTAATACAAGTATTTCGCCAAATTAGTTTCTATGATCCCCAAATTTATTACCGTGTCCGACCTGGAGCCGTAAATAATTGCTTTGTTACTAAGAAAAATAGTTCGCAGTAAACCCAATAGATGGCGGAGCATATCTTGCCATGATGTACAAGCTCCATGATATCCAAGATCCAAACTGGCACTTTCATATATAAACTAGATCAATTAGAAAATTGTTAGAAAATTCATCGCTTTATATTGCATATAGAAAGTGAACTTATTCAACAATACGTAACTACTTTTATTTTTAAGTAACTATTTAGTTAAATTTATTTGATAAACATGCAATATCCCGAAAATGGTTCAACCTGGCGTTCTAAAACTTATCTCCTTCTCTTTCTAATTAAACGTTACATATAAAATACATATTTATTTCAATATTAAATTTTCTGATAATTTTAACATTTATTCGAAAATGTGAGGTCTTCGGAACGTTCAATCGCGTTTAAAATCAATAGAGTTATCTGGTATTTACTGGTTGCAAAAATAGTATCAATTCTTTTTTTAAATGCTCCTATCTGAGATATCGCGTTCACATACTTTCAGACACACACATTAACAGACATAACCGCAGAACACCCACACACATAACCCCAGAAACGTTCGATTTGGGTACAAGGATGCTTGTAATATGCTCTTTCGTCGAAAACTCGAATTCGAATTTTCGATCCTGTCACAATATTTCCTCTATGCTACACTATATACACTCGTCAAAAGTGAAATTGCAAGACCATGAAGGAATGAACGTAGCTATATGGAAATTATAGTACCGGTAGAAGAGAGAATCGTACGCAAATGATTAAATTTTCGTACGTATTGGGTCACGTAACACCCAGTTTCGGATGATAAAGACCAGCAGACGGCTCGTCCCGTAGATGCTATCAACGACGATTTGCAGCAGTCGAACTTTCGAAAAAGTGAAGAAGCGATGACTCGAAGATATCAGAGAGTTGTATACCAGCAGTTAACAGGTAGGGAACGAGACCGTATCCTGGAGCTGCGTGACCTATGCGTGAAATTGCCAGATGTGTTGGGCAAGTCCTGAGTGCCATCCAGCAATGTGTGACACGATAAATGCAGGAACATCAGAGAACACACAGAAGAGGAAGTGGATCGAACAGGCGCAGGACAGAGCGCACAGACCGTCAGATTCACCGAACGGCTCGTCAAGACCTGTTCGCAACAGCAAGCGATATCCGAAACAGCCTGCCCCCATCAACGGTTGAACCTGCGTCCACCCAAACTATTCGCAACAACTTGCATGAAGTACAGATGCGCGCACGGCGGTCAGCCACCAGAGTGTCATTAAACGCTCGACACAAGGATACACGTCTGGCGTGGTGTCGTCGTAATTGCAACTGGACCAATGAATAGCATCGCGTATTGTTTACGGATGAATCTCGCTTCTGCCTGTGGAGGAATGCCAGCCGTGGATGACTGTGGCAGCTTCCTGGGAAACGCCACTTGCCAGCACATATCACTGAGCGTCACACCGGACCCACACCGGGCATCATGGTTTGGGGGCTGTATCATGTTCGATCAGCGGAGAGCTCTATGCACATTACCGATAATCTGACAGCGGATAGGTGCGTCACACAAGTTGAGATTATTGTGGTTCGGTCACTGGTTCAGGCCGTCCCATATGGTGTTTCAGCAAGACAATGCCACACCGCATACTGCACGGCGAACGTTCAACATCCTGAACGGAATTCACATCATTTCTTGTCCTGTTGCCTCGCCGGATCTCTCTCCCTTTGAACACTTGTGGATCCTCATCGGACGTCAGGTGCACCGTGTACCACCGGTACATACTGTAGACGAACTGCGTGCCATAGTGGACGCTGCTTGGCAAGTATTACCTCAGGAAATCATTAATGGCCTCATCCATAGTATGCCTCGCCGTATAGCGGCCTGTATAGCTGTCAGTATGGGCCACATTCTTGACTGAATAAACAGGTTTCTTTTGCATATCTTTGTTTGTTCCTTTAATAATTTGCATGTGACTCTCTCTCTGATTTTCATATGCCTACGTGTACTGTGATTTGCATAGGGCTATGTGCATTCTCTCATGGAGACATTCAAAAACATTTTTATTTCTTTATATATATATATATATATATATATATATATATATATATATATATATATATATATATATATATATATATATATATATATATATATATATATATATGTATATATATATATATATATATATATATATATATATATATATATATATATATATATATATATATATATATATATATATATATATACAACGTGTTTAAGTGTGAGCGTCAGTAAATCTTCTGCCCTATCCGCGCTTTGTTAACTTTCGCGGCACACGTTTTACGCCGAAATTCTACTCAAACAGTTGCGAAATATTTTCTGATAGATAAAATGCAATGCTTAGAATATATTAAAACTAAATTTATTGCCCAATAAAACACAGAACATATTTTTTATTTTAATTCAAAATATTTTGGGTGCTGCCATCTGTTGTCGTAATTTAATTCATACCGACTATTGTTTTATTTTTCATGAACATTTTTAAATGTCTATTCCTTCTTATGCGCTAATACAATACAACAGATCCTATATAATAATGCCACAATCACGGAAATGTAATTCAACTTGGACTTGGGACAAAGGAACTTGAATACAAAGCTGCAGTCCTCAGTGATGTTTATTCAGATCCCCCTTATCAAGTTTATAGAATGAGAAATTGCCTTTCCGTGATTGTGGCATTATTATATATGATCTGTTGTTGTATTTAATACTGTATTAGAAGGTATTTGTGCGTAAAAATGTTCATTAAAAAATAAAAATAATCGGTATGAATTAAATTACAACAAATAGCAGCACCAAAAATATTTTGGATTAAAATAAAACAGATATTCTATGTTTTATTGGGTATTAAATTTAGTTTTAATATAATCTACGTATTGCATTTTACTTTTCAGAAAATATTTCGCAACTGTTTGATCAGAATTTCGGAGATAAACGTATGCCGCGAAAGTTAAAAAAACGCGAATAGGGCAGAAGATTTATTGACGCTCACCCGTAAACAAGAAAAAAATGTAACGAATTTTAAAATATTTGCATTTTAAGATGTTCCACAGTATAAAACAAAGTAATGAATCCATAAAAATAAATGCTTCCAAATATGGTAAAATTTGAATTTCTGCCTGTGATCAAGGGAAGCACCCGATGCATTCTATATCATTATCTATATGATAAATCTGTACAATAATAGTTTATATAAGAATTGTCTAATTGTTTCACGAGTATCTCCAGACCTTACAGAAGCCCCCCGGGAAAAGAATGTTTGAATCTTTGCACACTTGTAGTATCAGCCACGGGACAGAACGTAATAGACACGGTTTTTCCAGATCCGGGGGTGGAATAAAGGGTGGTTAATATGAATGGGGGCGTAAAATATTTTCAGACTCTTGAAAAGTCCCTTGGAGACCTAAAAAGCTAAATCTTTTCATGCATAGTATCGATCACAGACAGAACGTAGCATAGCCGGAGTTTTAATACCCCACTCGTTGGAGGCAAAGATTATGTGCTTTTTTTTCGAAAAGACTTTCCAGACCACCAAACAGCCCCTCGGGGGCTTAGAAGACAGAATTTTTGTCAGCTTATTGTATCGACTGCTAAATCGAACTTAACTGAAGAGAAATTTCAATTTCTCTCCACGGGTGGATAAAATAGAGAGAGTAAAATTTATCAAAACACTTCCCCCAGACACCCCCCTCCCCGATGACCTAGAATGGTGGAAGACTTGACCAAGTTACAAAACCTGGCTGCTCCAGTTTGTGATTGAGATAACTGGTTTCAACACTAAACACTATATAATATCATTAACAATTTAATTCACCAGTTTAATTTAACACTACTTTGTTAAATTAAATAACGTATATTACAAAGAAATGCTGCAAATTAAATCTTTAGAAAGGGTTTTAAAGTTTCCGACTGGTTTATATGCAAGTTATTCATAAAAGCATTCTTAATCATTTCACCTGTTTTTGCTCCCTTTAAAGTTAAGAATCACTGCTCGAACAGATGTAGAAGAAAACGGAAATTAAAATGCCGATTTAATAATAAATGAGACAACAAAAGCAATTTCCCATGCTCTCAGTCACATTCAAATGTAAATGTTTGCCTTAATTCAAACTGACTATGAAGAAGCAGTAAAGACGATGTTCTATAAACCTCCGTGTCAAAATCAATACTGGACGCAAGTGAATATTTATAGAACTTATGATAATATCTTTAAGTGAGGAATACGTGAAAGATTTTCGAACCATTTTCCCAATATTAATTAGGATCTAATATATAATACTCTGATGAATATTTATCTGAATAAATATATATTGATTACTGCTTCTTCAGAAAATCGTTCATTCAAATTTCTTTAATAAACAGTTTGTTTGCGGATTCAAAAGCTTTTAGAATACCTCCAGGGAACAGATATATATATATATATATATATATATATATATATATATATACAATATATAAATATATATATACATATATATATATATATATATATATATATACATATACATATATATATACAGTATATATATATATATATATATATATATATATACAATATATATATATATATATACAATATATATATATATATATATATATATATTTATATATATATATACTATATATATATATATATATAGCCCAAAAGGGAATCATACAAAGAAAGAAACGTACCACAAGATTGGCCGTGGGGGGTTGTGACCCCCACTCCCCGGTTAAGCAAGCTTTAAGTCGCAACAACACTCCCGGAGACCGATACTATTTCGTACAAGTAAATACCATAGTATCAACAGTGGGAAAAACGGAAAAATGACCACATAATGTAAAGGAAGAATAACAAATTCTCTTAATTACGTACCCAGAATGCTTGAAGTCAAAGCAAAACACAGAAAGATTCCAAAATAATACGCAAAATGTAACAATCCGCTACACCCTATATCCACAAATTGTACCATGATATTATCATGTAAAGGTGCAGAAAACTAAGCTGTACCCAAATGCAAATCCTAAATTTAACCTGCTCGAACCTCCCCCTACCATATACCTTTCATAGCACGGTAGTGAATCATCACGTTACTAAACAGAAAATTCGCGCTGACGTGTTTGAGTCCAAGTATCAGCAGTAAACTTCAGCCACGGTTATGTTATAGAAACTACAGACAATCCGACATGAAATAAACCTTTGGATATCCCTGTTCCACTGTTTTGCTTAAAAAGTCCCTATCACAAACATATCGATATTCAATTCCACTGTTTAACCCTTTACTGCGTTTTAATTGTTTGGTGATAATGTTTCTATAAACATTTTTGTGTAAAAAAGGTTTTCATGCTGTTAAATATTTAATGTTGAAATCAAATAAGAGTATTTTACCGAACAATCAATAAAACGTTTACCATCTATATTTTTATTAATATTTAAGTCCAGGAAGTTCAAACTTCCGCCATCGTTATGTCCTATCTCCACTAATTTTTAACAACCTGGATAAAAACTGAAATGCAATTCAAATTCCTGACATTCACTCTCTCATAGCATATCGTCAACATAACGTAAAAATACAATTTCGTTTAAAACGTGAGTTCCCTCGTCGTATTTATGTAAATATAAATCGGCTAGAATGGATGAACAATTGCCGCCCATAGGGATTCCATGCAACTGTTTATAAAAAAAATGTTCCATTGTATAGTACTGTTTCAAACAGTACCATTTTCACCAAGGCCTTAACCTCTTGACATAAAGGAGTTAATTTTGTATGGCTCATACAGCTCCATGATGATTTCATACAGGTCGTTTACATCAATGTTACTAAACAAGTCACAAAAATCAAAACTTTTAAAAAATAAGAAGAGATATATATATATATACATATATATATATATATATATATATATATATATATATATATATATATAAGCGAAAACTATGCATAAAATACTGTAAGTATTAAAACCCATCTCTATCACATCCATTACAGATGTTTGCCCCCGTTTCATCCTGTCTCATTTCATCCCTTAAGCTACCTTTTTTTAAAATAGTAGCAATTCATCTCTTATCCAAAGTACACCTCTTAACCAACTTACCTCACAACTGATAGAGGTGCAAATGACTTCTTAGGGGATGCGTTCCATCAGTTCCGTCCCATTTGAGATCACTTTGAAAATTGTCTCGTGATTGCAGGTTTCTCAGAGGGAGAAGATCCAAACGACCAGTCGTGATATTAGTGTTGTGAACAAATTAAAAATATTAATTTATATTGTTTGGCGGCATTTAAATATATTTAAATAATTTAGATAGAGTAAATCCTATCTTTCCAGATATCCCTATGACATGGATACTTCTAATTGTGTTGTAGTACCATGAATATATATGTTTATATAGTGGTTGCTGTGCAAACTCTTAATTGACGAACAGAATCCAAAACTTTTTAACTTATTACCTTCTCTAGTATTGTAAAGTATTCTCTAGTAGCAAAAGTATTGTAACTTAGTCAAACATTTAAGTTTGAATTTCCATATACCGTTTTTGGAGTCATGTATGTACATATATCAGTAAGTGTGTACAGTAGCATAGGCAGAGAGGGGGATTAAGAGTCATACCTCCTCTTGCTTGAAAATTAACACAAACGAAATTTAGTATTTTCACCTTTCCAAGATCCTGGCTATGTCTATGTGTGTGTAGAGATCGTATGTATGTTAAAGATCTGTACGAGTCAAAAATTCAGGGTTTCGCTTTCACCCCGCCCGAAAAACTTTACATGTGTAGAACCTGAACTCGGCCCAGCTATGCTCTAAGACCATTGAATCTCGGCCCGGTCCGGACCGAAAAGATTTATATTCAAATGTGCTAAAAATCTGAATTTGAAGGGTTTGAAAAACGCGGATATTTTTTTGAAAAACAACCCATCCGAATTTTATTGGACTTTGTTGAGCTTTAATGGATATTTTCCAGAAGGTCTTAAACTTTGATTTCCTCATAT
The DNA here is from genome assembly GCA_951213105.1 of Amaurobius ferox. NCBI lineage: Eukaryota > Metazoa > Arthropoda > Arachnida > Araneae > Amaurobiidae > Amaurobius > Amaurobius ferox. The sequence continues at coordinate 55,491,417 of OX578151.1, forward strand.
TTGCTGTACCTGAATTGATCATTTACCAGTGAAAGCATTTGTGTAAAAAGTTGAGTGCAAATTTGTAAAAGTAATTAATAATGTAACTAGCATGTGTGCCTAGGATATGTTATGGCAACTGCAATTAGATTTCTTTCATGTAATTCTAAAAAAAATTAAGGTTATACATACCTAGTACGGATATGTATGTATATTATTAAATGTTAGAACTTATTGATTAATAAACATTTTTGTTTTTAATAATAGACTATCATTAGAAATAAACAAGAAAGATCAATCATGCTTAAAGCATTGATTATGAAACACTTTCCAACTTCAATGCAATTTTATTTAAACATGTCTAAAATGCAATACATTCCTCGGTAATATTTTAAAACTTATCACAATACTACATTAATTTATTATATTTGAAAACTTAAACCTTCATCGAAAAAAATGAACTTCATTCAAATGACGGCATTGAAATATAAATTGCCTGATTTAAACATCTCTAAAATGCAATACATTCCTCGGTAATAATTTTAGAATTATCAAAATACTACGATAATTTATTATATTTGAAAACTTCATCGGAAACAACTGAAATTCATTCAAATGACGTCATAGAAAAAATAACACGCCTGGCTCTCTCTATAAAAGCAGCATTTCATTCATAAATAATTTCCCATTCATGTCATTCATCACAATACAGTAATAATTTATTTTATTACGACCATGGAGCTACAAGTAACTAAACTCTATGCATAAAACTTCATCGAAAAAAATCGTCCTTCTCTTTGTAAAATCAATGAATATTTCATTCATATCAGCTATGCAGACTCCATGAACTAAATGATTTTGTGTTAAGGAAATACAGCAATTCTAATACAACTCATTCTACATATTTTGCTGTTTACATTTTACATAGGTGAAAAATAGACTTCGTTGTAGAAATAATAAAATTTGGATGAGCCTTTAAACTCAAATATATTGTAATTACGTTGTTTCAGTATGTAGATTCACAGAATTTAAGCAAAAATAAAGCGGTTTTAGGACGGATACAACACTCAGTATGAATTAAAAAGAACTTTAAAAATCACGATTTTGAGACAAGATGGATGCCATATATCATTTTGAAGTGGGTCATGTGATCGTTTCATATCATGGTCACGTGATCGCTTCATATAAGAGGTGTTATTATTATTTTTATTTAAAAAACTACTGAATATATTTCGCTGAATTTTTTTATATATTTTATGGAACAATTTGAATATTACCTAAAATTTTCGAAGCAATTTGTGAATTTTAAATCCGCTTAAAAAATGTTTGAAAAATCAGGTCCTATAGGGCTCAATGTATTTCATTTTTTCAACCCGGGTTCAATCCAAAACTAATTGGGTGATATTATTCATTTATATTCCCATAGGTCCTAGAGACCGTTTGAACAACATACTAAAATTTCATTTCGATTAAGTCATTTTTACGGCAGTTATCGTGCTAACGGACAGACAGACAGAGAGACAGACAGACAGACAGAAATGAACAAAGTCATAAACACTTTTCAACTTTGTTGTAAAGTGTTAAAAAGGACAAGTAACACAATTTTTTGTATTTTTTAAAAACAAATGGGTTTTCTTATTGTTGTTTTTAAAAGCTGTAGCTTTGATAGATACATACATATTATGGCTATTTAATCTAAGTGGACAAAATTCATGTATGAGAGAAACTCCAGATATGTTTCTGGAAAAAGCTCACTGTAAAATAAAAGCTTTTAGCAAAAGAACTACTGCATTGCCATAGTTTATCAAGTACTTATAATCTTTCAGATAATTGTTTAAAAAAATACTTTAATTAAAGCTTGTAACTGGAAATCATTATAAAAATGGTAATGTAGAAAGAAGAGAATGCTTAAAAAATTCTTGCTCTATAGATTTTTCCTTATCGTTGCTACTCATCAGGAAAATAAAATGAGACTTAAAACTATTAAACTATGATTATATGTGCTTCATTACGTATATTGAAGTTTATCAAGAACTTCTACACCAGATCAGATTGTTACAGATATCACAGAGTGAAAACTGAATCTTAATGTCTTATATCAGTCCGTAGTTGAAATAGTATTCCCCGAATACACAGTGAAATATTTGTTCACATACATTATAACCACAGTTATACAAATAGAACTTCACTTATGAAGAATTTAGTCTATCTGAACTTCTAAAGTAGGAATATTTAGTCATATAAACGATTAAGTAACTTGCTCAAAACTAGTCCAAATGTAGAAGTACCTATTCAAAATTTTCTTCAAACACGGGCCAAGTTCGGGAACTGGAACTTGTGAGTCAGACCGGTAAAATTTTTAAAATATTTAATTTTGAAATCATTTTATATATTCAAGCCAACGGCTGTACCGTGCTGAAAACACCGGTTCCCGTTAGATCACCGAAGTTAAGCAGCATCGGGCGCGGATAGTACTTGGGTGGGTGACCACCTGGGAACACCGTGTGCTATTGGCTCATTTAAGTCGACGTGGTGGCCGAACAGTCAAGGCGAGCGTTTCCAGCAATCGATCGGCCGCCACGTTGTGGGTTCGAGTCCCATGTAAGACATGATTGTTGTGTGTTGTAGGCGCAGTGTGTTCCGCCCCCCTCTGGTGCGCCTAGGGCAACGTCCTAGGACGACAAAATGGTTCACAATTTCGATCGTACATAGGGCAAACGACGTAAGTCGACGCAGAGTCTAGTGCCTGGTCATTGGTGAAAAAAATTATATATTCATAATATGTACCATATTTTCAACATAAGAAGTAAAAAAATTGTTTACATATTTAACTATTAGGTTTGGAGATATAAACGTCCAAAGGGGTTTATATTTATCGCACCGCTTCGATTAAAATAGCTAGCATTTTAAAAATAAAATCTATGATCAATTATTAATTAATAATTAATGTTATGTCAATTAGCTAATACTTTAAAATAATATATCACTCATGGCATTTTTGAAAGAACGCTTAATGTTTCTTTGAGACATTGTTTGTAACGAAAAAATAACCTAAATGTCTGTAACCTAATTGTTTGTAATGTAAAATTAACCTATTGGCGCATCGGAGGCAGATTTTGAAATTGCAAGTAAATTATTCTAAATAGAAATTAAAAATGTTCGTTCGGACAATTAGAAAAATATGTGAATGATTATTAACCATTTTCGTAAGAAAAATTTTCAGGTCGTTAATTTTTCGAGATGTCCATTCCATGTTGTCTTCATTAACAATAAAAAAATTCTTATTATGGGACCTACTCATCAGCCATTTTAAATAGCAGTATACGTGACCTTCATTTTACCATCCTAAATATTGAGTTTTGTATAGCGAGAACAGAGAACTTCTTTTTTGGAGCCTTAATATAATTATTTTAATGAACTGTGGTTTGAATAACAATGTCATTTAAAATACTATATGAAATTTTACCTGATGGTGAATTTTAAGTTTCTTTATAATATATTTTCTGTACGAAAACGGGTATACTGCTAGTTATGTATAATATAGATATAGATGAACATAGATCTTCCCAAAGGGAAATTATCTTTATATTTTTATGACAAAGTAAAGCCATTCCAATTAGAACGGCCGCAAGTAGAACAGATCTCCAACAAGAGAGGAGAGCTGTGAAGAGGGCTATTGAGGAACGCACACAGATTTCCCCTCTGCCAACACGTGAAGACCACAAGGTAATTAGGAGCGGGTGCAAACAAGATGAAATGGGAATAACAAGAGACACAGGATGAAATGGGAAAAAGTGAAATGGCACATCACCATTACAAATGAGTGTTGACCTAAATAACTATAGACCAAGACAAATAGGATAAAAATAGTAGGTAACTTATCACTATAATGGTGATGTAATAAAAAGCTTAGTTACATTAATACAATATCTATAGAGGTCCATGTCATGACATAGATGGGTTGGTAGTTTAAATACACAAAAATACGTTAGCAAAAATAATAAACAAGATAGATAAAAATTAAAAAGAGAATAAACTCTGTAATAAGAGCAAATGCAGCTTTACAACAGATTTTACCTTGTAAAAAATGTTTTTTAAGTAATAGAAAATCAAAAATTAGATGGTTGAATTCAAAAGTTGATAATTAATGGAAATGTACTATTACATAACGAAATATATATATATATATATATATATATTAGAAATAACATCAGGGATAAAAATAGCATCAGGGGGCTAATCTGAGCAAAAATAGCAGGACGTTGTCAGTCAGATTTCCCCATTGCACACCAATCTGGAACTTGAGTATAGAGAATGCATTGTCGACTTTAACGATACGAACTTGCAATTCCGTCACAGTAGCTCAACGGTAGAGTGTCTGCTAGCCAGTACAAAAATCCCTGGTTTGATTCCCGGTTGGGGCAGCAAGGTTCTCTAGTCTTCAAAAGTGTTAAATCCGGAATGCATACCCATATGCCTCTTAAAATTACCTAGTCCAAGATACTCTTTCCCACTTTCAAGACATTTAAAGGACAGTTTTTTATAGAATCCAACTTCAGTATTAAGACTTTCATGAACTTCCCCATGCCTTCCTAAATTATTCACCCTATTAAAGTTCTTTCCACACACTTCACAGAGGGAAGGATTTTCCCCGAAATGAATTTTCAGATTGCTTATTAGACTCCTGTTTTGAGTAAATGTTCTACCGCATGTAGCTCACAGCTGTAAAAGATAAAATTCGGTGCTCTTGTATAAAATTGCTTTAGCAATTTAATGCATAACACTACATTTCACATGACTTAAATGAATTAATCGAGTGTACGTTGGTAGTACTATTACAGTTTCTCTCTCGTTACCATATGAAAACAACAAAGAAACACATATAATTTGCTAAGAAGCGATTGCATCACAAACTAATGTAATTATATATATATATATATGTGTGTGTGTGTGTGTATATATATATATGTGTGTGTGTGTGTATATATATATATATATATATATATATTCTGTATTATTTTGTGTTTTATAATCTGTTTTCTACATACTGACTTCTATTACATCTTTTAATTGTACATTTATATTTATTATTTACTTCTGAATTCAAACATCTATCTTTTGATTTTCATACTTGCAAAAAACTTTTTTAAAAAGGTAAAACCTGTTGTAAAGCTGCATTTGCGCTTATTGCAGAGTTTATTCTCTTTTTAATTTTAATTTTATTTTGTTTATTATTATTATCGCTAACGCATTTCTATAGTTTAACTACGAGCCCATCTATGTCTTAATATGGCCCTCTTTGGATATTGTTTTTATTTATCTAACCCTTTCATTCCTTCTATTGATTGATTATGGTATGTCTTCACATTTCGCATTATGGAGTATTTTGGTTTGAGTTCTCACATCGCTTTTATGATTTTTTCTGCGGGTTATTGCTCTTTTTGGTAGATTTCACACTCGATTCTTCATTCGTTATATATGTATGTGTATAGTGCTGACATCTCTCGGCAGGCATTAGAGTTTATTGTGTTTTTTGTGTTATTTATTTCTGTATCTTTTAGTTAACCCAGACGTCAATATCTTTTATTGCTTATTTATATTTTAATCTAGACAAGTATTTCCACTATATGTGGCCCTCTTTTGCCCGCAGTTGTAGGGATTCAGTCAGACACATACGTATTAACGGTTTTGTATATCTTCCATTCCGGATGAATATGATTATTTGTCCACACTTCGCTTATTTATGAATATTTCGCATGAAAATCTCTCTTTTCTACTATGCTTGTTATGTTACTCTCCAAAAATTTCGTTTCAATTCTATGGTATTAGTTAAAATTTGAAATTCGTACCTGACAAAATAGTTTTTGAAGGGGTTTATATTGGGAATTTTAATTAGAATTCGTGATGTAAATTTTTTTCATTACCTAGTGTCCGGTCTATTATTATTATGAATTGGGATAATTATAGATCGACAAACATTGACCAATTAAGCGTTATAGACGATTTGGAAGAATACCATACCTTCTCTCAATCTAAATCATATTCCTTCAATAGATGCAACAATCTTAGGTGCAAAACTTGTCCATATGCTGACCCATTTCAAATTAAAAATAATTCCACTTCACAAAAATTCTGCAAAGTTTTTAATTGCATATACAAACTTAATTGTACTATTTGTAACTTATCCTATATTGGCCAAACCAGCAACCCTTTACATCTGAGAATGAATGTTCACAGGGATCATATTAAAAAATTTGACCATAAAGTCTTTAATGATCTCCCTACTAAAAATCAATATGAATATCAGCACTTTGCTACACACGGATTTAAAAATGTATCCCTTCATATTTTAGATATTAAAATTTCACTCACTGATAGATTAGTATTTGAAAATTATTACATTAAAAAATATAAAACTCTCTTCCCCTATGGCTTAAATCAAATTTATAATAATAATAATGTTGTTAACAATAGTTTTGAATACAATTCTAATAAATCTTCAGTATATAAACATCTTTTTCATTATTCAAAGTCATCAACTCCTAGTAAAAAGCGATATACGCGTGGCAAAGGAAAAAGTAACTTAAGTAAAACTATTGACATTTTGACAGACATTTTGAAATTACAATATAATTATTCTCAAACTTTCAATTTTCTACCTATTAGAACATGGTTATATAAAGTCAGAAAAAGCAAATTAAGTATTGTATATACTAATTTTTTAAAATTAAAATTAACTCATGAACATTTTAAACATTTATTTTTTGATTTGCTTCTTTCACGTACAAATTTCTTAAATTACCACCTACTCCATTCACCAAATCCACATACTAAAATAACTTACTGTGTAATTTCTTTTAAACACCCTATTCTTAATTCTCTTAACTTCAATAATTTATTTGCAAAACATCAGCACTTGTTACCAGTAAAAGATATCAAAATACAAAAATCATTCAAATATAATTTACCAATTGGTAGAACTATTTACAATTACAATGAAGTTTCCAGGACATTAAACTCCGATGATCTTACATCATGTGTATGCAGCAATCAAAATCTTACCCCTTTTGTCAACTCCACTCATGGTCACATTATTACAGGGGATCTCAGTATAGTTCAGGATGATATTCTTAGGGATATTATGAATAAAGGGTCTAAATTTTGCATTCCATTCTGCCATCACCCTAAACAACTTCTTCAGTCTCTATCATTTGATTTTGATAAATTCATATATCAACTTGCTTGTTCACATTCTATTCCTATTGAAGCATTCAATCAATGGAAGTATACTACCTTACATCTACTTAAAAATGTTATTATAAACATTAAATTAACGAAGCCTAGGTATCCTTTTAAACAACTCCTATCTGCTATCAAAGAACTTCAACAACATTTTGTCATAACTTATGTAGATAAAGCTTCTAATAATTATGCCATCATTTGTAAAAAATATTATGTTTCTCTGCTACAGAATTACTTAAAAAATAATCAGATTTTTAAACCCATTAATAATCAGTCTATCCATATCAAAACTAAAATGCTAAAATTATATACACAATTAAATATTAATTGTAAGTTTTTTAAATTTCCTTATGTTACTTTGGTTCCTAAATTCCACAAATCTCCTCTCAGTTTTAGAACTGTCACTTGTGGACATAATACATTTACCACTACAGCTAGTAAGTACTTGCTTAACTGTTTAAATCGAATTAATGAATCTCTTAAATTCAGGAATTCAGGATATTTCATTTTGAACAATAGTTTTGATTTAGTTAATCATCTTAGCAAGTTTCCACAAATTCTTGGTTTCCAAACCTTTGATTTTAAAGACCTATTTAATAATATTGTCATTAAAGATTTACATAAAGTTATTATCTCTCTTTATCATGACTATATATCTTCCAATCATGTTGCTTTTAATGTCAAAAATTTTCCTATGCTCTTGCACTTTGTGTTATACAACAATTATATTATCCAAGGTGATAACATTTATTTACAAACATCTGGTGTACCACAAGGTGGCTGTAGTAGTAGTATACTAGCTAACTTATATCTTTATTATTATGAATGTCATTTTAACTCTAATTCATATATTATATATAGATATGTTGACGACTTAATTTGTATTATCATTGATGATTCCTATCCCATTAATATTGATTTTTACCCGTCTAACCTTGAATTAATTCCTAATGAGCCTTGCGTTAGTCAAACTGTTAATTTTTTAGACCTAAATTCAAATACCCTCAATAATCATGTAATCACCAATCTATATGATAAAAAAGATTCTTACAACTTCACTATCATAAAGCTGCTATCATATCATTCTTGTAATTCTATTCAATTGTTTAGAAACATCATTTTAAACCAGCTATTTCGAATACATCGACTTTCTGATCCTCAGTTTCACTTTCTCCACATCAATAAACTTAAACGCATTTGTCAAAATTACCAATACCCGGAAGTATTTGTAAATAATATTATTAATAATTTCAAATATACCACGTAATGGTTTTACACATGCATTATTTGTCTTTGACTGGTTTACTCATTTTTGAAAATTCACCCATTCTTATCACCTCACTTTCCACTAGGCCTGAGTCTGATACTGTTTGCTATTTTCGAATGACTATTTTCCACTTGTCCCGAGTCCTATACTGTTTGCTATTTTTGAGGGTCTCCATGCATATTATGTTTCGTTCAAGTGTATTCATTCCGGTGCCCACTCGCATTGACGAAGTGAGGTGAAATGCTCAGTCACTAGTTTATCTTACACGTGGTGCTATGCTTTTGATTTCGTGTTTCAGTTCGAGGAGGTATAGTTTTTCAGATTTGTATAATTCATTTGATTTATTTTTCTCCTTCCACTAGCCAGTAGACAGTTCCAATGGTGTCTATAGTTAAATACTATCGCCATTGTCAGAAACTGGCTATTCTATCGGTTTTAATTCGAATTGTATGGCTGTCCTGATGAGAATGCAATTTCGAACTAACCGCCATTTTTTGTGGGGGTTTCAATTGATTGTTATCTATTCTTAATCTCCTATCTTAAGCTGATTGTTATTGCCTATTCTCATTTTTGCCGAGTTTTATTTTTATTTATTTTTATATACTTTTAATTGTGATTTTTGAATCCTAATATTCTTCTCATCCCCCTTTCCATTGTAGTGATATGTTACCTTCTCTCTTTATCCTTAGTCTTGGCCTATAGTTACTCATTTGTAACAGATATGCTAGAGATGGGTTTTTTTGTACATACAGTAGTTTATGCATTATTTTCGATTAAAATCCTTTAATTTTTATATATATATACATATATATATATATATATATATATGTATATATATATATGTATATATATATATATATATATATATATGTATATATATATATATATATATAACACCCATCCAAAAGTGCTTTTATCCTATATGAGGAAAACATTTCAAATTATTTCATTCCATTCTAACATCGAAACGAATATGTTTTGTAATATTTCCCTTAAAAACACCTTAACAGAGGTATTTAACACTAAAATTAGGTTCAGGTGTTACATACATTTAGAAAATATACTTTCCATATTTTTTCATATACTTTAACGTGTCGACTTAAATTATTTCGGATGTTATCAGAGTTTGAGCACACATAGAATGTAATTAATTTCTCACATATATCCCCAGATGTCGAAATAAATTTATTTTCAATGTGAAAGTTTGATTTCAATGTGAAAGTAAGATAAACCTACGAAATATAAAATTTTCTACTTCAGTATAAATAATGTATACAATGTGTTTAATAATTTTCTTCATAGCAATGTGTTATTTACGAATTAAACAAACCAATCTTCAATTCCTATTCATCTTGATAAAACACCCACCCACAAGAATAAAAGCACCAAGTGAAGGAATGTTTATAAGTACTAATGTTGCATTTTTGCAATCATTACCCTATGAATACATCAAAGAAAACACTATTAATTTACGGAGAAGTGATTATATCACATACCAGCACAATGTATAAGTAAGTTATTACAAGTTTAAAAAAATTTAAAGTACCCTAACAAGTAAATCATTCATTAGAATCGACTTTACAACCAACTTCACAAATACACATATACTTTGAAACACCCAAGTTCTAAATAAATCAGCAAATTCGCTCCCAAAAGATACTTCAGCAGCAAAATGATCCCCCACCTTACAATCCACTAAATAGTTGCATCAACATGCCAATATATGAGGTAGATGCATGCCAATATAATGAGATCGCTTCATTATCTCAGTCGGTATTACACTGGGTTTTGAAATACAAAATTCGTATTCTTTTGTACTTTCATCGATAAGGTTCCATATTGACACCAAGCAATGTCGCTACCCCTGATATGCGAGTTAAATATTACGCGGAAGTGAGTTTTTAAGGAACAGCCGGTTTATTTGTTGCTCCAAAGCCTCAGATGAGCCAGTCGGCCTGGGTTTTCAAGAAAAGTCCTCCTGTTTAAAGAGGGTGAATGTGAAACTCACAGCAAACCTGAAAAGATGAGTTGGTGCGGCGCTGACCTCAATATCCAGAGGTCAGGAAGTCAAACCTTACCCTGATCATGACTTCATTCTGACCGTCGCGCAGTGATACCCCTGAAATAGAATTTAATTAACGTGGCTCAATACGACTGTCTCATGCCAGAATCTGCTTTATAGTAGCTACTTTTTTTTCAAATTTTACAAGAACATTTTTGAAAAATCACTATCATGATTCATTTGACTGCAATTATAACGTGTTACCCTTCACTTTAAAGGACTTGACAGAAACCAGTCGTTTGATACCATACTTGACAATGTATCCCCCCCCCCCTCCCGAAGGGGCTAATGACGCCAGAGAACAAAAAAATGGTATCGCTACTATCTTCCACGATTGAAACTATTAAATCTAGTTATCACTGAGCCATAAATAAACTCTTTTATGCATGATTATATCAAATTTTATACTGTACTGCCGTATTAAATAAATATATAATTTCGCTAGAATTAAAAAAAAAAGTCAATCTAGTTCTAGATTTTTTTTTATAACAAAGTCGGATATAAAGTTTCGTGGAAATCCATTAATATTTGTGGCCGCTATCGTGCACACAAGAAATCGACCACAGACATACCGACAGCCGGACATCACTCCAAAAGTAGTCGAAACGTGCTCAGGAAGTCTTAAAGTATATATTGGCATCAAAATCTTGAATTCGACAATTTTTGGGAAGCAAAACTTTCTCTATACTGTATTACATCGTATGAGAAAGTACGATAAATACGAGTAAAAATTACGTAGTAAAAATAACGAGTAAAAATTAAGTAGATTGAAAAATAAATAATTTCACGGTAAAATAAGAAAGATATCCTGGTTCGGGCCGAGAATTCTCATCCCTCCATTAGAAGGGTGAATATGTGAATCGGTTCGCTAAATTAGTATCGTACTGATTTCAAAATGATGAAGGCAGGGAATCGAGTCAATTCTGTGAGCACCATTTATAAATAATTAAGAAGAATTCTGATTGTCTTGATGATAACTAATTTTGAGTAATTGATCCTAATTAATAATTGATTACGCAATAAATAAAATGCAAGCTGTAATTGCAACAACCCAACTTTGAATTTCTGTTTCTCTTGCTGCCGCAAAGCCAAAAATTGGTGAATGCTCAACTGTTATTTTGATTGAGAATACTAATAAAGAGGCTGTAATCCTCTTAAAATTGTTAATTTTAAAATAATCTTCAAAATTAATATTCATTAAATAAAATATAGTTTTCAATATACATATTATTTCATTTTTAACTTACATCAAATTTCCGAAAAAGTTACCAATACAATGACGCGAAACAAAAAACTCTTTAAAAGCTCATGATCCCATTATTTTAGATGTTAAATACATTTTTCTCATAACTGTAACATAAAATAACTGTATCTCATACTGGGCATAAACGTTAACTGATAAGTGATGAAAGCTTACTGGAAACCTGTTTCAATTTTCTTTAAAATTCACAGTCACAAACACATAATTTACCATTCAGCCCTACTATTTATAAACACTTATGGCGTCCGCCATAAAGTTTTGCATAATCTAACGTTCATCTCGGCTCCTCCAAGTCTGGGGCTTTGTTCACGGCGTTTGTCTTTTAAAACCTCAAACTAAACTCGTCAACTTTGAATTGTAGTAATATCATTTATCGGAATTTCTAGAATTCCAAATATCTTTTACATACATTTATCATCTTCAGGCGTAATTTTCACAATATTATGTGTGCTATCAAAATACTTCAAACACTATTATATGTTATTTTTGCATCATCTCTGACTTCGACATTCTAAAAACATGTAAATTTTAAAAACACAAAAAATTATATTTTCAATGACCAAAAAAATGAAATTTGTATTTATGAATGAATTTGAAATTTATGTTTATGATGAAAAATTTGAAATTTGTGTCTATGACTTCTTTCACGCTTTGGTTTGCTTTTATATCATTCATTGTCCCGAAATTTACATATAGTGATTCGCTCAAATTCCGTTTGTCACAGAACTGCAGAAATGAATTCTATAGTCTCTGAGTTTGGCATGTATTTGTAATCGACAGCAGTTTCATTTTCAGGTAGATATTATAAATCCAGCGATTTCCAACCTAATATCAAACAAATAATCTGAGTAATATTCTGTTGCATTCCCGCTCAGGGTTGTATAATGCTGGAGTTACAATGCGCATATATTATAGAAAAGTAATTTCAGTCGTATGGCACACCCACGCTTCTCACCAGCGAAATGGTTAGTGTTACACACTTAATAAAAGTTCCCAATATCAAAAGCCGCTTCAAATTTAATCGCCAAAATTGGCGCAATTTACATACTGTTATTCGTTCAAATTCCGTTTGTTCCAGAACTGTAGAAATGAATTCTATAGACCATCAGTTTATCATGTCTTTGTAATTGGCCGCAGTTTCACTTTCAGGTGGATATTATAAATCCAGCTATTTCCAACCTAATATCAAACGGATAATCTGAGTAACATTCTGTTGCATTCTCGTTCGGGGTTGTATAATGCTGGAGTTACAATACGCATATATTATAGAAAAGTAATTTCAGTCGTATGGCAAACCAACGCTTTGCACCTGCGAAATGGTTATTGTTACACACTTAATAAGAGTTCCGAATATCAAAAACCGCTTCAAATTTAATCGCCAAAAAATCGTCAAATTCAATTGTCAAATTTAATCGGCCACAAACATAAATGGATTTTCACGAAACTTTGTATCTGGCTTTGTTATAAAAAATCTGATGTGGGCAGCACATGACTTTCCTTATATAATGCAATTAATTTACTACTTTTACAGTTAAAAAAATGTTATTCTTATAGTAGATACTTATATTCTTTCCAAGATATTGAATTTCTTTCAATTAGTCGTCATTTTCATTGATTTAGTGTCATTTTTATTCATTCGGCGAGATTTTCGTTAATTTGGCACCATTTAAAAATGGCGTCAAGTTGGCGACATTCCGCTAAATTTGTCGCCAAAATCTCACCAAGCGTTATGGATGGAGAAATAAGTTATTCTTACAGCGGATAAATGACTATTGGCGTTCAAATACAAAAGTATTACTCAAAGTATCTTTTCTCGTGAATGGAACGAGTTAGATGCACGAAAATAATGTCATCAAATTTATCGCATGATATTACATATGAAAAGTAAACATGTTTCTTAACAGTTAATATATTTTTTAAATTATATATTTTTTATTTTATGGTATTTTTTGATAAATTTATTTGAAAAATGTGCAATATCTCGAAAATGGTTCATGCTAGCGTTCTAAAGTTTATGTCAATCGTTTTCTAAGGAAAAATTACATAAAAAATGTGTATTTGCGTAACTTTATGAAAGGTTTTGATTTTTTGATGATTTTTTCAAAATTCCACTCGAAAATTTAGGGGGTTTCTGAACATTCGATTGCGTTTTAAAACAATAGGCTTCCAGTATTCACGGATTGTGATTTTTGTACCAAATTTCATTTGAATCGCTCTATTCGTTCGAGAAATATCGTCTCCACAGGCTCACTGACACACATACACACACACACACATACACACACACACACACACACATAGAGACATCACCTCAAAAATTTACGAATCGTGATCAGGGATGCTTGAAATGTGCTTTCCCGTCGAAAACTCGAATTCGAATTTTCGACCCCGTCACAATACTGTCCTTATACATTATGTGTATAAGGAAAGTAAAAAAATCTAGACTGGATAGAATTCATTTTTTAAATTCGAGCGAAAACTTTGAAATTTATTTGAAATTTCATACTTTTTAACATGGCAGCATAGTACACACTTTGACATAATCAGGTATAAAAATATTTATTTGTAGTTTAATGAACACCAGACATTACAGTTTCAATAATTTTTGAGAAATGTAGCTGCCATACAATTTTTTTGTTCAAATGGATTCTGGTATAAGAGAATCGAGTTAAGTCCCACTCTAATTAATTTTAAAAAATCTGATGTGGGCAACATATGACTTTCCTTATATAATGTAATGAATTTACTACTTTTACAGTAAAACAATAGGTTTTTCTTATAGTAGATACTAATATTCTCTCCAAGATATTGAATTTTCGATAATTAGTCGTCACTTTCAATGATTTAGCGTCATTTCTATCCATTTGGCGAGATTTTCGTTACTTTGGCAACATTTCGAAAAGTCGCCAAGGTGGCGACATTCCGCCGAATTCGTCGACAAAATCTCGCCAAGCGTTATAGACGAAGAAATAAGTTGCTCTTACAGCAGATAAATGACTATTGGCGTTCAAATACAAAAGTATTACTCAAAGTATCTTTTTTCATGAATGGAACGAACTAGATACACGAGAATGATGTCACCCGATTTATCGCATGATATTACATATGAAAAGTGAACATGTTTCTCAATAGGACATATTTTTTCTTCATTTTATATGACTTTTTAATAATTTTTTTGAAAAATGTGCAATATCTCGAAAACGGTTCATGTTAGCGTTCCAAAATTTATCTCAATCGTCTTCTAATGAAAAATCACATAAGAAATGTCTATTTGCTTAACTCTATTAGTGGTTTTGATTTTTTGACGATTTTTTCAACATTTTATTCGAAAATTTAGGGGGGTTCTGAACATTCGATTACGTATAAAAACAATAGACTTCCAGTGTTTACGGATTGTGATTTTTGTACAAATTTGGTTTGAATCGGTCCATTCGTTCGTCAGTTATCGTCTCCACAGACTCACTGACACACACACACACACACACACATACTTTCACACACACACACACAGACATCACTTCAAAAATGTTTGATTCGTGATCAGGGATGCTTGAAACGTTCTCTCCCGTCGAAAACTCGATTTCGAATTTTCGACCCCGTCGCAATACTTTCCTTATACATTATGTATATAAGGAAAGTAAAAATTTAGCCGAACTTTATTATTAAAGATTTAGAAGTCATAATGTGTCGAATTCCAAAAGAATAGTGTGAATTAATGACTTCATTAAAATCAGCTTTGAAAATATCAAATCGTTAGAGTATAGATCGTTAATTTATTTTCACAGACAAAAGTGATACATATTTTTATATCTCACTGAAATATTTAAGATTTCTCGGAAAAATTAGTTCCAATTCTTACATTGAAAATAATTTTTATAGCGATATTTTAATTTTCTATTACATTAAATAAGTTCCAACATTCTCTTCGGTATATAAAGGGAAATTAATGGCTAACCGATAAGCTTACATAGAATTTTCAATGATAATACGAATGCTTTTGCTTTGTATTAATCAGCTAAAATTGATAAAATGGGGGTAAACATATTGCAGTATTATTAATATAAATAGCCATTTAAATTAATATAATATACAGCATGTTAACATTTTTCCGGCTTCACCGAGAACGCGAAAGTTTATATTTCTAAATATATTGTAAAATATATATTTTCGTCAACCCCTGTCACAGTTAAAACAAAAATGTAAATAATATCTACACCCAAATGTATAATATTCATTTTAGAATACGCGCAACATTGTAAGTTAACAGCCTGCAAACTTTAAACTTCAAAATTAATTTAAACAAATTAATTTGTTTTTAAAAGATTAGATAGCGCTTCTTGTTTGTCCTGGCGAAGAAGTCTGTTTATTGCCTTTAAAACCAGTCGACACTGTTATTTTTGTGCTGTATGTTGCCTTCAACAAAGTTATTTAGATATTTAGATATTTTTAAGTAGCGTTAATATTTTCTTTTCCTTTAAAAGTATTTTGAAAGTGACACTCAAACTCGATTTTTCTTCAGTAATCGATAAAACTGTTTAGGGATATCTTACTACGCATCATCCTTTCCCAATGTTAACAGCGACAAGTAATCTGGAAATTCACCTGGAAAAGGGAAAAAATTCATCTGAAAAAGGGGGAAAAAATTCACCTCCACAATCTCAACTTTCAAAATTCTTGCCTTTTCGTATCTTATTTAGTCGTATATTTAAATTTATTTTCATTAGTAACTGAAAATGCGGAATATTTAAACGAAGCATGATATTTTGCTTCAGGGTATTCTACACGAGTTATAAAATGCATTTCAAGGAAACAGAACTTCTGCTAAAAACCGTTAAATTCTGTCGAACTGAAATGTTGTCCATGTGGAGAAAAATGTTCATTCTGTGTGGGTGTATACTGTGTGCCCAAAAATGTTAAATACTGAGAATTTATTTCAGTTTGTACCTCCGGATACAGACTCGAATTAATTACCGGCTTCTTACCGATTTCTCTTCTATTTGTATTATTGGTTTTGGTAGAGTTTTGCAACATTTATTTTCTGTTTCTTTACTTTTGAGGGAGGGGAGTATTTTGTCATTAGTACATTTGTCAATTGTTTCAATGCATCGTTTTATTTGCTATATAATTTTATTTGCTGTTTTATTTGCTGTTTTACTTATGTAAACAAAAATAAGTATAAATTGTATATAAAGTATTGTATATAATTGTATACAAGTATAAATTGTATTTATGCAATGGTAGAAGTTAACAATGTTATAACTTCGCTTTATTATTATATTTTTTATATGTATTTTATAATATACAGGCTTCTCACATAAGTCTTTGTGCATCCGTTTAACTTTCGATTAAAGTTTTCTATACTTGAAAAGCACCTAACCTGTGGTGGAGTAGAAGATACGAAATTTATTCTTCCGCTAAGTGAAATAATGTGCCATAAAAGTTGAAAAAAGTCTTTCGTAAACTAAATTTCTTAAATATTTCATCTGCAACCCAAATAAAAAAACATTACATGAAACAGATTTAAGGTAAAATTTAAACATTTTTTACATATAATGAAAAGTGGAATATTGTATTTATTCCCTTGTATGGCAAAATGAGTTGGCTTGGTCTTGGCTCGAATTCGTCATGTAGAAAACCTATGAAAGATAATCAGAATCCATGAGCTCATATCAATTACATATGAAAAATAAATATTAAACATACTGTAAAAAACCACCTGAGAACAAAGTTGAAAAAATTAAGTAGAACAAAAAAAATTTGAAGGAATCAAAAGCAGTAAAATTATATTTCTGAGACCCACAAATGACTTGTCTATAAAGTTTTATGAAATTAGATCAACTAATTTTTAGTTAGAGGGGGATATATACATTGCACAAGCAGACAGACAGACACACACACACACACACACAGAGAGAAAGAGAGAGAGAGAGAGAGAGAGAAAGAGAGAGAGACACGCACACACACACACGCAGAGAGAGAAAGAAAGAGAGAGAGAGAGAGAGAGAGAGACACTAAAAGTATGCATATATAAGTCTGCAGGGAGAGATATAAGTCTGCAGGGAAAGACCAAGGTACTTTAAACATAAGGTAGGTCAGAGAAGAGGGGTTGCTTTTCGACCGGGAGAGAAACTTTAAGCTTGACGTCACTGACTTACAAGTCAAGAAGAGGGGACATAGAGATACGTGTATAAAGTTTAGAAAGTTCGCGTTTATCACTCGAAAAGGAGATAAGATCATTCGTAATAAAATTTTAGAAGAATGAAATTAAATGATTCTACTCATAAATGCATAGGGATATCATTAAAATATTATAATACATATATTATTTATAATAAAACTGAAATATATCGTGAAAAGTGTAGTAAATATAAAAATTGCATTTCAAGTGTTTTAATACAGATATGATGATATGAATAAATATCTAATCATCGGATTTTTAAAAATATAGTATCCATTATCTTAAACATTGATAATACTTTCTACATGTAATCTAAATATGTATTTCAAAAATATCTAATTGCGTAAAAAATCCCACATACATGTAACATATATTGATGGCTATGAAATATCATCAATCTAGTAGTTACATAACTATATATTATATTAAGAAGCGTAGGTCGTATCTTGGGAAAAGGGGGGAGCTGACGGTCGAATGGATGGTCAATGACAGTAGATTTATTTTATTTACCCAACAAAAAGACGATGCATTTTGTGAGCTAGTTGAGTATTATGACTCTTGGTTAAGCCACTGGATCTGTTAGTTTCACAAAGATATTTTAAGCATGCAAAATTGATGTTATTAAACTTTATAGCGTTTAAAATATATAAACTATGTACAGTTTTAAAATTTTAAAGCAATGTTCACGTGGATCATAAATAATAAATCAATACATACCATTTTATGCCATGATACTGCTTTTACACCATTTAGAGGCCTTTCTTTGCTTTTTTTCTCTCTACTAATTGTGGCATGAAAGTCTTATTTAAGTGTTTAATGCGAATGAATGTTCTGGTTCGTGAAAACAAAGTTATGGCTTTTAGAGATATAGAAGGTGAAATGCTTGCTAACTTTGACTGCAAGTTCTTAATAACGCATTTCTCTTTTGATATATATGCGCCATGCATTTCTAAGAAAGTATGCTCCCACTTTTTTATTTCTTCTGAAAAATGTGCCGCTGGCTTTTAGTTTTATTGTAAATAAATTTTTTATGCATTATATTTCAACTTTGATGATTTTAGTTTTGTATTCTAAGCTTTTTACATATCAAAACGAAATGTCCCATAACTTCAGATGATGTGAATATAATGCCAATATTATGATTACTAAAGAATTGCGTTTTATGATTATGTATATTAATAACAAAGTAAAATGCTTAAGGTATTTAAAATTAACTTTGCATACATTTTGCAATGAACTAAACTGTGTAAATTAGCTTACAAAATGCTAATATCTCCCCCCCCCCTTCCCCTCCAAAAAAAGAAAGAAAACTCCATAATTGCTAGTATCAGAAATATAAATTGTTTTTATATATTTTAGATAATGCATATGAAGTCGTTTTTATTTTATTAATTTTGTTTTTTTGGATTACTTAGAGGACCACCTATTTTACATATCAATGAAACATGTCAATCATAAGTATTTTTTATACTGCTATATTAAAAACATTATTTTTAACTTCGGTATTAATGGTATGTGTGATTTTTGTGGCGTTGGCTTCTTGTTTTAATCGTTTAACCGGCTTCAAATTCAAAATTAACCCGAAAATCTTCTTCAAAATCTTCATCAGAAAAGTGACTCGAACAGACAGTTGCGTTAGCAATGTTTATTTTATCCTCTCTTTTGCACTTCACGATCCATAATTTTTGGAGTGTAGGATCTTTTGGAAATCTATGAAAACTGATAGATCCTATTGACTTCTTATAATAATTTGAACACAAAGCAACCGAACATCAACCAGGCATTTTTGTGCTTACTAAAATTATATTTTATATACGTGAAAATACTAATATATATACATCTATAATACACAAATTTACACTTAAACTTCACTTTTACGATAGAATTACAAATTATATTAAAAGAACGACTGACACAGTCTATGTTTTTCCATAGAAATGAATGCTAGTCGAAGAAACTGGCACTTCTCCTTCTAACCCAGTGACGTCATGAACGGCGATAACGTCCGCCTTCTAGAATACTGTCAACGGCGGCATTCTGGTCTTTTGATCTCTGACCCTCCCTGGGGAAAGACCTCTGTGTGTCTGTCTGTATGTGTGTCTGTCTGAGCAGATTTTGTATCCAGTCTAACTCAAAAACTAATGGACCGAATTTCATAAAATTTGGTAGGTAAATCACATGTGTGAGAGTCTGGTTCTGATTAGTTTTTGGTACGATTCGGAATAAAAGAACCCGCCTTTTTTTGCGAAATGTCCCGCAGAAGCTTGTATCCACTCTAGCTAAAAAACTAATAGACCGAATTTCACAAAATTCGGTAGATAAATTACTTGTAGGACACCCTGATGCTGATTAGATTTTGGTATGATTCGGAAAAAAATAACCTGCCTTTTTTTGCAAAATGGCCCGCAAAAATCGCCAAAATCTAAAATAAGGAACTACGTATGCTCAAATATATACATTAAATGCTTGTTTAATACGTAATTTTTACGAAGAAAAGAATAATACCAACCCCATTAGACTAGGACTAACCGTTCTCGAGATATTTTTTTTTGTATTTTATCTACACCACCTTTGAAAATAAGTCCAGTTATCAAATGAGAACGAAAATTAAATTAAAAGTGAATTAAATTTAATTAAAATACAGATAACGTGAATATAAGTCTGCAGGGAAAGTCATGTGCTGCTCACATCAGATTTTTTCATGTTCTAGACGTCCCAGAACGTCTAGCTTCGTTTAAAATTCCAGTTAGGAATTTCGACATGATTCCAATACTTTCTCCATACATTGCCATGTATTGTAGGGAAAATCAAATATGAAAGAATCAACAGCAATAAAATTCTATTCCGGAAATCAGAAGCAATATGAGTTGCCATCATCTAATGCAAAAAAAAACTGTGAAAAATACTACAGAAATTACCATTAAAAAATTTACCCAAATAAGGAGAATAAACAAAGGATTTCCAGGTAGAAGAAGTTAAAGAAGAATCGTTAATGAGGATATTTTAATTAAAAACAATCGAAAGACCTTCAAGAAAGTTCAATTCAAAAATGGAATTAAGTGTAAAATTAAACTTAGCAGTCGAAATTTTAAAAAATCTGATGTGGACCGCATATGACTTTCCCTGCAGACTTATATCCACGTTCTCTTTACTTTAATTAAATTTATTTCACTTTTAATTCAATTTTTGTTCTCATTTGGTAACTGGACTTATTTTCAAAGGTGGCGTAGAGAAAATATGAAAAACTAAAATATCTCGAGAACGGCTAATCCTAGTGTAATGGGATTGGTCTTATTCTTTTCTTCGTTAAACATTACGTATAAAACAAGCATTTAATGGATATATTTGAGTATGCGTAGTTTTTTATTTTAGATTTTGACGATTTTTGCGGGCTATTTTGCAAAAAAAGGCCGGTTATTTTTTGTTCCGAATCATACTAAAATCTAATTAGCACCAGGTTAACCCACAAGCGACTTATCTACTGAATTTTGGGAAATTTGGTCTATTAGTTTATCAACTAGAGTGAATACAGGCAGTTTTTGTGGCCATTTTGTAAAAAAAGACGGTTTCTTTTATTTCGAATAGTACTAAAATCTAATCAGCACCAGGGTACAAATTTCAAATTACGTAAAAAGCAAGCATTTAAGGTTTATATTTGAGGATAGGTAGTTTTTATTTTAGATTTTGACAATTTTTGCAAGCCATTTTGCAAAAAAAGGCAAGTTATTTTTTTTCTGAATCGCACCATAAATCTAATCAACACCAGGGTGATCCACAAGCAACTTATCTACCGAATTTTATGAAATTATGTTCATTAGTTTTTCAGCGAGAGTGGATGCAGCATTTTGAGGGCCATTTCGCAAAAAAGGCGGATTCTTTTATCCCGAATCGTATCCAAAATTAATCAGCACCATATTCGCCCACAAGTGACTGACTTACCTACCAAATTTTATGAAATTCGATCAATTAGTTTTCAGTTAGAATGGATACAAAATCTGCATAGACAGACAGACACACAGACAGACACACAGACAAACAGATACATACACAGACGCCACACTAAAAATAGTTTGTTCGTATTCTAGAGGTCTTGAAACGTATAGATCCGTCGAAAACTCGAGTTGCGATTTTCGGCCAATTCTTTTATTTCGAATCGTACCAAAAACTAATCAGCACCAGGGTCACACACAAGTAACTTACCTACCAAATTTTATGAAATGCGCTCCATTAGTTTACGAGTTAGGCGGATACATACATTTCCCACATAGACAGATAGACTTAAACACATACAAGCGTCACCCTAAAAATAGTGTTTTCGTATTGTAAAGGTATTAAAACGTGGATCCGTCGAACACTTGAGTTGTTATTTTCGATATGATTTCAATGCTTTCCCTATACATTACCATGTATTGCAGGGAAAGTAAAAACATGAATACAGCTCAAAGAATGTGCAGCTATTGAAGACTTAGCCACCCCGCCCCCTTCCTCTTCTTCTTTAGAAACGTAACTCTTACAACCCTAATTAAGAAATTTAAGGTCACCTATATTAATTTCGAAAGTTTGATGTTTGCATATCGAAACAATCTGATGTGGACAGCAGATTTATAGCACGTAAATTGAAATTTGCCATTTTTGACAACTTATATGTCCCAATCAGACAGATTAATTCTTACTCGCGTGCAAAATCCTCATCAAAATGCGATTCCCTGTTGATTAATACCTCGTGGTATGACTGATTACTGGCAAAATCAGCGGCGTCAAATACAAAACTAGTACATAAAGTATCTTCTTTCATGAATAGTATGAGAAAGATCCACTAGAATGATGTTAACAGATTTGTTGCATAATATTGCATGTAGAAATTGAAAATATTTTATAATACTTACAACTTTTTTAAGTTTATGTAATTTTTTTTATAAATAACAATATATATATTATATATTTTTATAATTTATCTTAGAAATGATTATTTACTTATCATTATTGAAGATTTTTATAATTGTTTCAAAAATTTATTCGAAAATGGGGGGGGGAGGGAACTACGAACACCCGTTCGCGTTTAAAATCAGTAGGGTTACAGTACTCACTGATTGTAATAATTGTAACAAATTATTGTCGAAATGTTTAATTAGTTTGTGAGATAACTGCGTACTCAGACTCACAGACACACACACTAACATTTATACATATAGATATAAACAGAGAGAGAGATCACCTCAAAAACGTTCGGTTCGAGTTCATGAATACTTGAAGCGCGCTCTTCTACCGAAAACTCGAATTCGAATTTTCGACCCTGTCACAATACTTTCCCAATACATATACTGTGTATGTAGGAAAAGTGAAAAGAATGTAAACTTAGAAAACTAGAGGCAAAATCCTGTAGTAATTTGTTCAACTCAAATTATCCGTAATTCTTCCTTCCTTAAGCAAAAAAAAAACTGTTACTAGATATCTTACTCCGTATCATCATTCCGTGATACGAGTAGCGGGAGGTAGTAGAAGAACTTTTTGCAGAAAAAATATAATTTTTCAATTTCCCCCAAACTTCCAAATCTCTTCCCCATCCATGCATTTTTTTGCGCATTTATTTAAATTATTTTTCGTTTAAAACTTTAGAAGCAGAATTTTAAGGCATCTTCTTGGAATTTTAAAAGGTTTCACTGATAGATCTTTTGAACTAGTTTCATAAATAATTTCATCGGATATATTTCTTCCACTGGGGAAAATGTTAAATAAGTACAGATCGTGACTTTGCACAAAAATACAAAATTCGGATTGCGAGTCTCCAATCGATTTTGATATGCACTCCTTTTTCTGTAATTTATACTTGTTATGCAATTTAATTTATCTCTGTTATACATTCATTTTTCTATAATTTATATTTTTTATGTAATTTAATTTACCTTTGTTATGCATTCATTTTTCTCTAATTTATATTTGTTATGCATTATAATTCATCTTTGTTATGCATTCATTTATCTATAACTTTTACGCTGGTTGGTATTGTAATATGAAATTTCGAAAAAAGTATTATGAGCTTTATTTTGTAAATTTTTTTCCAGAATTTTTTTAATATTTTTAAAATAAAAGTTGGCAACATATTAGTCAAATCGCTATATTGGTTTCATTTATCTGATTTGTATAACACATTCTGCTTTAATACCCTTTGCATTCAAAACTGTGATTTTATATTTTAATTTAGCATGAATAGGGGGCTCCACCTTTTGCTCATTTCCCCTGGCCAACCTCAATAACTAACTTCTCGAGTCAGGGAGGAGGAGGGCTTCGCAGGGGTAATACGGTCGTTGGGAGCAGACCTTTGTTCGCGGTCATTCCCCAACCACCAATAAACCCTCTAAAATGTAAACAACTTTTATTATTTGGATATTTAGTGTAAGATTATAATTTACCGGTTAAGGTCATTGTAGAAAGAGGTCGTAGAAAAATTGTGCGTGCTGTTCCCCCTTTTACTAATATACAATATTAGTTTTAAAATCCTCTAGAATTTAACCGAATGTTTCGAAATTCGAATATGTGGTGTGGGTAAATGTTTTACAGGCTGAGTTCATTGCGTGGACGGATAAAAAATTATGCGTAATATACCCCCAATACTCCTATACATTAACCAACGATATCTGAATAGAAAATCAACAGATTTTAACAAAATATTGTTGCGAACTTGTAAAATGTTTTGGAGTCCTTCTCTAGCCCCCCCTTACTTTCGTCGCTTTCAACTATTAGACGGAGAAAATACCCATACATGTATGCTTTCCCATGACGTTTGCCAGAATTCCGAAGGTCAAAGAATCGATTTGACGATTCATCGCCAACCTTGCGACATTTGGCGACTTTCCGAAGGTTCGAGAAGCACCCCGAAATAATCAATATTCTACGAGATATTAGAGATTACCAGAATTTTCTATGGCGAGTCTATGAAAGGAATCATCACTCAATCGAAAAGCAGTTAACGAGATACGAGATACATTGAACTGCGGCTTTCGTCAATGTTTTGTGAACAGCATCCGTTATTTTGTGAAATTACCGAAGCATTTAAGTGTTGTTCGGGCGCCATTGTAAAGTATCTTGCTGCCCCAACCGGAAATCGAACCCTGAATCTCCGAACTGGCCGACCGACGCTCTGCCGTTGAGCTATAGGGACGAAATTTCGAGCTCCTATTATCAAAGTGTACACTGCAACTTAATGTAAATATGCTAAAATCACATGAACATCCCTTATCCCTTACATTCTTCAAGATATGTCACGCTCCACGTGGGAAAATAAAATTGATATCTCGAGCGTGGGTCGTAATATTTTCTAAGCATTGATGTTCACTCCTTTCCGCCTAAAAATCCTTAGAAATATTTCACTAATTTCTTTCCTTAGATACATGATCCTATATGATACAAGAAGATGTATGTCTGTGCCACCTGCAGCGGAAAATCCAAGTTTCGGACAGCTTCAATAGTAGGTACAAAGATAGCTGAACTCCCGAGCAATAGGGCTAGTATAATATAAAAGGGAAGTATTGTGACGAGGTCAAAAATAAATTCAAATTCGAGTGTTCACTGATTAACACCTTTGAAGCACCCTCAAATCGATTGGAAACTTTTTGGGGTGGTGTGTGTGTATGTCTATGTGTGTGTCTGTGTGTGTGTGTGTGTGCGTGTGCATCCCTATTAGTCTGTACACACGATGTCTCACGAGAGAATAAAGTGTTTGGACCTTTGAAGCACCCTCAAATCGATTGGAATGTTTTTGGGGTGGTGTGTGTGTGTCTGTGTGTGTGTCCCCGTTAGTCTGTAGATACGAAGTCTCACGAAAGAATAAAATGTTCGGACAATAATTAGGTAAGATTATGATAATCAAAGAATACTGGAATCGTTTTTATTTTAAAAACAGTAGAACGTTCAGAAGACCACCAAATTTTCGAACGAATTGTTTCAAAAATCATAAAAACTTTGAACATTTAATAATGTCAAATAAATAATAATATTATGCATAATTTTTCATTAGAAAACTAATGGCAAAACATCCGAACACCAACACGATCCTTTCTCCAGATATTGCACATATTTCAAGAAAATTGATCAAAAAATGAGATAAAATTAACAGCGTTAAAAGCATCGTCAAATATATTCACTTTTCTTATACAAAATTATGCAACAATTCTATTAACATCATTCTCGTAGATCTAGCTCGTCCATTTATGAGAGAAAACAAAGTTTGCAGTAGTTTTGTATTTTGGCGCCAAGCAATTCACTAATGGTTATTTACTTCACAGACCATTAATTAAGTGACGGTTGCCTTTTAATGTGGATTTTGCACCTGAGTATGAATAAGTCATTATGTTTTGAGCGATAAAGTCGCCAAAATCGACCAATTTCAATTTACGGTTTGTTAATTCAATAATGTTGTTTTGTAGCCTTAATTAATTAAACACATATCTGGCGATTTTACATACTATGGTTAGATGATTATTATAGCTACGATATTCGCATTTCCAAATTAAACGACGAAATATTAAATACATAATTGTTGTTTGATAGTTAGAGGTAGGACAACCCAGTGGTTAGCGCGCAGGGACTGCATTCTGATGATCCGAGTTCGATTCCCGGCTCTGCCAAAACTGCCCCGAGTTCGTGCGGAATACGGTGACGTTACATATGTGGGTCCGTAAGTTCTTCCGATAAGTTGGTGGTAGGGAAAGGAGTGTACGGTCCTTATGGATGCCTTCCCACTGAATTCTGGTCTAAATTGGGTGGTACTGTCCCAGGCGTCCAAACAGATATCTTACACCTTCGGGTAGGTCGGAAGGTCTGAGTCGAAGAAAATGTTTGAGCGTTACCAGTAATTGATACTATATCGTTTTAAATAATATTTTACATGTAAAATGGTTATTTCTTTTACACTTTTACATCATTTTTTTTAACTTGCATTTTCTATTTTAGGAAAGGAAAATATGTATATTCAATAAATAAGAAAATTTCCGTAATCCAATCTTAGTGAAAAACAATTGTCTACTTCTTAAGTTTACCATTTAAAATAACGGCCATTTAATTTGCTCAATTTGTGTGTTCCAAAGACTCGGAGAAAGACAAACACACAAACACCTTTGAAAACAAGAAAGATCAATGAATACATAAAGCATTGATTATGAAACACTTTCCAACTGCAATACATTTAAACATCTCCAAAATGCGATACATTCAGCGGTAATATTCTTAAAATTATCACAATACTACAATAATTTATTATATTTGAAAACTTATATTAAGTCCATCGAAAAAAATTAACTTTATTCAAATGACGTCATTGAAATATAAATCGCCTAGCTCGCTATGAAAAAGCAGTAAACATTTCAATCATGCGCTTTTTTCGATTGCTTTCATTCATCACAATACTACAATAATTTATTTTATACAAAAACTTAAAACCATCGAGATAAAAGTAATTTAACTCTATGCTTAAAACTTCATCGAAAAAGTCTGCTATAAAATCGTCTGTGTCCCTATGTAAAATCAATGAATATTTCATGCATATCAGCTATATTGCAGACTCAAGAGTTAAATAATTTTGCACTAAAGAAATTCAGCAATTCTTATGCAACTCATCGTACAGCTTCATGTGTTTACATTTTCCATAAGTGAACATTAAGCTTCCTTGTAGAAGTAATCAAAATTAGATGATCATTTAAACTCAAATATATTCTAATTATGTTGATTCCGAATATGGATGCACAGAAATTAAGTAAAAAAAACGGTTTTAGGACGGATACAATATTAAATATAAATTAAAAAGAAATCTAAAAATCACGATTTTGAAACAAGACGGATGCCATATTTCATTTTGAAGTGGGTCACATGATATTTTCATATGATATGGGTGTAATTATTATTTTAATTTTTATTTAAAAAACTACCGAATATATTTTGCTGATTTTTTTTTATATATTTTATGGGATAATTTGAATATTTCCTAAAATTTTAGAAGCAATTTGTGAATTTTAAATTCGTTTAAAAAATGTTTTTAAAAGTAGGTTCCATAGGGTTCAATGTATTTTATTTTTTCCACCTGGATTAAATCCGAAGCTAATTGGGTGATATTATTCATTTATGTTCCCATAACTCCCACAGACCGTCTGAACAAGATACTAAAACTTAATTTTGATAAAGTCATTTTTATGGCAGTTATCGTGCGGACGGACATACAGACAAACAGACAGAAACAACAAATTCATTAACACTTTTTAACTATGTTGTAAAGTGTTTAAAAGGTTGGTTTAGATTCAGACATACGCAAAACGAGCAAATCACTCCACATCTGGTATTTGGATTTTCGACCACATCACAATACTTTCACTTTACTTATATACTAGCCGCCTTTGGCGACCAGC
Organism: Amaurobius ferox; assembly: GCA_951213105.1. Taxonomy (NCBI): domain Eukaryota; kingdom Metazoa; phylum Arthropoda; class Arachnida; order Araneae; family Amaurobiidae; genus Amaurobius; species Amaurobius ferox. Next base: position 55,519,800 of record OX578151.1, read on the forward strand.
CTGTTCGCTTCTGACCGTGGCAAACTCACTGGCGCGTCTTACAGAAAGGTGTAAGGTAACTATTTGGACGGCCAGGAAGTGCCACTCAATTTATACCGGAACTCAGTGGGGCAAGCATCCACAGGTACCCTACCCTCCTTTCCCTACCACCAACCTCTCGGAAGGACTTACGGACCCATATGTTAAACGCGATCGTACTCCACGTGAACACGGCTGAAGTTTTGGCAGTGGCGGGAATCGAACCCAGGCCTACCGAGTGCAATTCCCGCGCGCTAACCACTGGGCTACCACGCCCTCCGAGACAATCTCCATAACTTCCATTTTATTCACCCAATTTAGACTAGAACCCAGTGGGGGAGGCATCCACAGGGACCGTACCCTCCTTCCCTTACCACCAACCTCTCGGAAGGACTTACGGACCCACATATTTAACGTGATCGTACTCAGAGTGAACACGGCGGCAGTGACGGAAATCGAACCCGAGCCTACCGAGTGCAATTCCCGCACGCTAATTTAAATTTTATAATGACCATGAAAAATTTTAATTTTAATTTGACCATATTCTAAGCGTCTAATTCCATCATTTAAAATATAACGTAATATCATTTAAAATATCCTCATTCCATCGTTCCATCACTTAAAATATCCATAAAATTCAAATATCCATTTGAAATATCCATAAATTAAAATATCCATTTAAAATGACCATATGCTAAACTCTTAATTCCATGATTTAAAATACCACGTAATTTTCTAACCCGTCTCCATGGGAACACGTGACGTCACCGACGGGTGAAAATCGGATCTTCCGAGAATTACCCGAGAAATTTAAAATCATTACTTCCTTAAAATTCCGATCCTGCGGCCATTTTCCATTATTTCTTGACCAGATTGAGCTTGTAAGAAAGCCAGATCTTTGAACTTTCTAAAAATGTAAATTATTAGTCGAAATTATTAGTACTTTTTGCGATGCAAGGATTTAAAAACCAAAAATCGTTTTTTTTTTAGCTGAAAGTGACTTTTGTTTTAAAATCTTTAAAAAATATTAGAATTTATCCCTGATATTTGAAATTGATATATTTTTACTCGTAATTGTCTGCTCTTTCCGATGATGTGATTTGTTTTTTTCTACAACGTCTGGATGGTGGAGATAAAGCGTAAAAAATGGGAAAAAACGGTCGAAATCGCATAAAACATTAAATAAAAAAAAGAAATAATTCAAATTTTAAAAATCGGTTTTCGCGTATCCCCTCCCCCCCCCCGGGTTTCTGATTGCCAAATTTCGTAGCTCTCCGACGCGTGGTCGCTGAACCTATAGTGTATAAGACACACACACAGACACACAGACAGGCATTGCCTTTTATTATTTAGGACTAGCCGCCTTTGGCGACCAGCCTGTTCGCCACCCCTGAAAATTCTGACCGTGGCAAATTCTGACCGTTGCAAACTCGCTGGCGCGAACTACCAGAAAGGTGTAAGGTAACTGTTTGGACGGCCAGGAAGTTCCACCCAATTTAGACCGGAACTCATTGGGGGAGGCATCCACAGGAACCGTACCCTCCTTCCTCTACCACCAACCTCTTGGAATTACTTACGGTCCCACATGTTTAACGTGATCGTACTCCGCGTGAACACGGCGGCAGTTTCGGCAGTGGCGAGAGTCGAACCCGGGCCTACCGAGTGCAATTCATGCGCGTAACCACTTGGCTACAATGCCCTCCGCAACAAACTCCATAACTATCTTTTTATTTACCCAATTTAGACCGGAACCCAGAGGGGAAGGAATCCATAGGGACCGTACCCTCCTTCCCTACCACCAACCTCTCGGAAGGACTTACGGACCCACATGTTTACCGTGATCTTACTCCGCCTGAACACGGCGGCAGTTTAGGCAGTGGCGGGAACCGCTAACCACTGGGCTACAGCGCCCTCCGCGACAATCTCCTTAACTTTCTTTTTTTCCAATGTAAATTTGTTTTGGTCCGTAAGTCATCGGAAGGACATACGGACGTGAACATGGCGGCAATTTTGGGAATCGAACCCGGGCCTACCAAGTGCAAATCCCGCGCGCTAACCACAGGGGTTCTTCGCCCTCCGCGACATTCTCCATAACTTTCTTTTTATTCACCCAATTTAGACCGGAACGCAGTGGGAGAGGTATCCACAGGAACCGTACCCTCCTTCCCCTACCACCAACCACTCGGGAGGACTTACGGACCCATATGTTTAACGTGATCGTACTCCGCGTGAACACGGCAACAGTTTTGGCAGTGGCGGGAATCGAACCCGGGCCTACCGAGTGAAATTCCCGCACGCTAACCACTGGGCTACTACGCTCTCCGTGACAATTTCCATAACTTTCTTTTTATTCACCCAGTTTAGACCGGAAGCCAGTGGGGGAGGCATCCACAGGGACCGTACCCTCCTTCCCTACCCACAAAACTCTCGGAAGGACTTACGGACCCACATGTTTAACGTGATCGTACTCCCCGTGAACACGGCAGCAGTTTTGGCAGTGGCGAGAATCGAACCCGGACCTACCGAGTGCAATTCCCACGCTCTAACCACTGGGCTACTGCGGCTTCGCGACAATCTTCATAACTTTCTTTTTATTCACCCAATTTAGACTGGGACCCAGTGGGGGAGGCATCCACAGGGACCGTACCCTCCTTCCCCTACCAACAACCTCTCGGAAGGACTTACGGACCTACATGTTTAATGTGATCGTACTCCTCCTGAACACTGAGGCAGTTTAGGCAGTGGCGGGAATCGAACCCGTGCCTACCGAGTGCAATTCCCGTGCGCTAATTTAAATTTTATAATGACCATATGCTTAGCTCTTAATTTCATCATCCTCATTCCAGCGTACTATCATTTAAAATTATTATTTATACATATTATTATTATTATTATTTATCCATATTATTATTATTTATCATTATTATTTATCATTATTATTTATCCATTAATTTAAAATATCCATCGTTCCATCATTTAAAATATTCATAAATTAAAACGTTCCATCAATCATCCATATTGTTTTACAAATACATAAATATAATAATTTCAAATACATCACCACAATTCAATCCACCATAATTCAATCATTTAAATTATTTAAAATATCCATAAATTAAAATATCATATAAATATAATCATTTCACCCGCTGTATACAACACATATCTTCATTCATTTAAAACCGGAAGGGCGGTCGGTCTCCATGGAAACGGGGAAATAATTCAACGGGTGAAAACGCGGTTGGCCGAGAAATTGAAAATCTTTAGGTCATTAAAATCGCGATCCTGTGAATATTTATAATTATTTCTTGACCAGATTGGACTTGTAAGAATGTCAGATGTTTGACCTTTCTAAAAATGTAAATTATTAGTCGAAATTATGAGTACATTTTACTATGTGAGTATTTAAAAACAAAAAATCGTTTTCTTGAGCAAAAAGTGACTTTTGTTTTAAAATCTTTAAAAAATATTAGAAATCGAAATTCAGATTTTAAATTGATACATTTTTACTTGCAATTGTCTGCTCTTTCCGATGGTGTGATTTGTTTTTTTCTACGACGTCTGGATCGTGGAGAAAAAAGGGCAAAAAGGGCAAAAAACGGTCGAAATCGCATAAAACATTAAATAAATAAAAAAAAAATTAAAATTTTAAAAATCGGTTTTCACGTGTCCCCTTCCCTCCCCCCCAGGTCTCCGATTGCCAAATTTCGTAGCTCTCCGACGCGCGGTCGCGAAACGTATAGTGTATAAGACAGACACACACACACACAGACATTGCCTTTTATTATATAGACTAGCCGCCTTTGGCGACCAGCCTGTTCGCTACCCTTGAAAATTCTGACCGTGGCAAACTCGTTGGCGCGACCTACCAGAAAGGTGTAAGGTAACTGCTTGGAAGGCCAGGAAGTGCCACCCAATTTAGACCGGAACCCAATGGGGGAGGCATCCAAAGAGACCGTACCCTCCTTCCCCTACCACAAACCTCTCGGAAGGACTTGCAGTCCCACATGTTTAACGTGATCGTACTCCGCGTGAACACGGCTGCAGTTTTGGCAATGGCGGGAATCGAACCCGGGCCTACCGAGTGAAATTCCCGCGCGCTAACCACTGGGCTACCGTGCCATCCGCGACAATCTCCATAACTTTATTTTTATTCGGCCAATTTAGACTGAAACCCAGTGGGGGAGGCATCCACATGGACCGAACCCCCCTTCCCCTACCACCAACCTCTCGGAAGGACTTACCGACCCACATGTTTAACGTCATCGTACTCCGCGTGAACATGGCGGCAATTTTGGGAATCGAACCCGGGCCTACCAAGTGCAAATCCCGCGCACTAACCACTGGGGTACTTCACCCTCCGCGATATTCTTCATAACTTTCTTTTTATTCACCCAATTTAGACCGGAACCAAGTGGAAGAAGCATCCACAGGGACCGTACCCTTCATCCCCTACCACCAACCTCTCGGAAGGCTTACAGACCCACATGTTTAACGTGATCGTTTACGCGGCAATTTTGGGAATCGAACCCGGACATACCGAGTGCAATTTCCGCGCGCTAACCATTGGGCTACTTTGCCCTACGCGACAATCTCCATAACTTTCTTTTTATTCATCCACAGGGACCGTACCCTCCTTCCCCTACCACCAACCTCTCGGAAGGACTTCCGGACCCACATGTTTATTGTGATCGTACTCCGCGTGAACACGGCGGCAGTTTTGGAAGTGGCTGGAATCGAACCCGGGCCTACCGAGTGCAATTCCTGAGCGCTAACCACTGGGCTGCCTCGCCCTCCGCAACTTTCTCTATATTCACCCAATTTAGACGGGAACTCTGTGAGGGAGGCATTCATAGGGACCGTACCCTCCTTCCCCTACCACCAATCTCTCGGAAGGACTTCCGGACCCACATGTTTATCGTGATCGTACTCCGCGTGAACACGGCGGCAGTTTTGGAAGTGGCGGGAATCGAACCCGGGCCTACCGAGTGCAATTCCTGAGCGCTAACCACTGGGCTGCTTCGCCCTCCGCAACTTTCTTTATATTCACCCAATTTAGACGGGAACCCTGTGAGGGAGGCATCCACAGGGACCGTACCCTCCTTCCCCTACCACCAACCTCTCGGAAGGACTTACGGGCCCACATGTTTAACGTGATCGTATTCCGCGTGAACACTTCGGCAGTTTTGGCAGTGGCAGGAATCGTACCCGGGCCTACCGCTAACTTCCCGTGCGCTAATTTACAATTTAAAATGACCATATGCTCTCTAGGCTCTTAATTCCATCATCCTCATTCCATTGTTCCATCATTTAAAATATCCATCATTCCATCATTTAAAATATCCATAAAATTAAAATATCCATCGTTCCATCATTTAAAATATCCATAAAATTAAAATATCCATTTAAAAAATCCATATCGTTCCATCATTTAAAATATAAATATAATAATTTCTACAATGCATATGTTAAGCTCTTATTTCATTTAAAATCGGAAGCGCGGGAAACGGAAAGTAAAAACCGATTCGGTTTCTTATTGTCCCACCCATCGCTATGCATATACAGAACCGTGACGTCAACCTCCACCTTGACGTCCCCACCCACCACCTTCCCTGCTTCTGTGGGGGAGAAACGTCGGTTAAGAAATGCTTTAGCGGATCGCCGAGGAATTGAAATTCGGAAAATCTTAAAATCCCGATCCTGTGGCCAATACGGAATATTTCTTGACCAGATTGGACTTGTAAGAATGCCAGATATTTGACCTTTCTAAAAATGTAAATTATTAGTCGAAATTCTGAGTACTTTTTACTATGCGAGAATTTAAAAACCAAAAATCGTTTTTTTGAGTCAAAAGTGACTTTTGTTTTAAAATCATAAAAAAATATTAGAATTTGTCTCTGAGATTTGAAATTGATATATGTTTACTCGAAATTCTCTGCTCTTTCCGATGGTGTGATTTGTTTTTTTCTACAATGTCTGGATCGTGGAGAAAAAGGGGCAAAAAGGTCAAAAAACGGTCGAAATCGCATAAAACATTAAATAACAAAAAAAATAATTAAAATTTGAAAAATCGGTATTCACGAATCCCCTTCCCCCCCCCCGGGTCTCCGATTGCCAAATTTCGTAACTCTCCGATGCGCGGTCGCTGAACGTTCAATAAAATATCCATTCGTTCAATTATTTAAAATATTCAATATCGTTCCACAAATACATAAATATAATAAGTTCAAATACATCACCACAATTCAATCCACCATAATGCAATCATTTAAATTATTTAAAATATCCATAAATTAAAATATCCATTTAAAATATCATATAAATATAATCATTTCACCCGTTGTATACAACACATATCTTAATTCATTTAAACCCGGAAGGGCGGTCGGTCTCCATGGAGACGGGGAGAAAATTCAACGGGTGAAAACGCGTTCGCCGAGAAATTGGAAATCCTTAGGTCATTAATATCGCGATCCTGTGAATATTTATAATTATTTCTTGACCAGATTGGACTTGTAAGAATGCCAGATGTTTGACCTTTCTAAAAATGTAAATTATTAGTCGAAATTCTGAGTACTTTTTACTATGCGAGAATTTAAAAACCAAAAATCGTTTTTTTGAGTCAAAAGTGACTTTTGTTTTAAAATCATAAAAAAATATTAGAATTTGTCTCTGAGATTTGAAATTGATATATGTTTACTCGAAATTCTCTGCTCTTTCCGATGGTGTGATTTGTTTTTTTCTACAATGTCTGGATCGTTGAGAAAAAGGGGCAAAAAGGTCAAAAAACGGTCGAAATCGCATAAAACATTAAATAACAAAAAAAATAATTAAAATTTTAAAAATCGGTATTCACGAATCCCCTTCCCCCCCCCCGGGTCTCCGATTGCCAAATTTCGTAACTCTCCGATGCGCGGTCGCTGAACGTTCAATAAAATATCCATTCGTTCAATTATTTAAAATATTCAATATCGTTCCACAAATACATAAATATAATAAGTTCAAATACATCACCACAATTCAATCCACCATAATGCAATCATTTAAATTATTTAAAATATCCATAAATTAAAATATCCATTTAAAATATCATATAAATATAATCATTTCACCCGTTGTATACAACACATATCTTAATTCATTTAAACCCGGAAGGGCGGTCGGTCTCCATGGAGACGGGGAGAAAATTCAACGGGTGAAAACGCGTTCGCCGAGAAATTGGAAATCCTTAGGTCATTAAAATCGCGATCCTGTGAATATTTATAATTATTTCTTGACCAGATTGGACTTGTAAGAATGCCAGATGTTTGACCTTTCTAAAAATGTAAATTATTAGTCGAAATTCTGAGTACTTTTTACTATGCGAGAATTTAAAAACCAAAAATCGTTTTTTTGAGTCAAAAGTGACTTTTGCTTTAAAATCATAAAAAAATATTAGAATTTGTCCCTGAGATTTGAAATTGATATATTTTTACTCTAAATTCTCTGCTCTTTCCGATGGTGTGATTTGTTTTTTTCTACGATGTCTGGATCGTGGAGAAAAAAGGGCAAAAAGTCAAAAAACGGTCGAAATCTCATAAAACATTAAATAACAAAAAAAATAATTAAAATTTTAAAAATCGGTTTTCACGTGTCCCCTTCCCACCCCCCAGGGTCTCCGATTGTCAAATTTCGTAGCTCTCCGACGCGCGGTCGCGAAACGTATAGTGTATAAGACAGACAGACAGACAGACGCACAGACACACAGACATTGCCTTTTATTATTTACTAGCCGCCTTTGGCGACCAGCCTGTTCGCTACCCTTGAAAATTCTGACCGTGGCAAACTCGTTGGCGCGACCTACCAGAAAGGTGTAAGGTAACTGCTTGGAAGGCCAGGAAGTGCCACACAATTTAGACCGGAACCCAATGGGGGAGGCATCCAAAGAGACCGTACCCTCCTTCCCCTACCACAAACCTCTCGGAAGGACTTGCAGTCCCACACGTTTAACGTGATCGTACTCCGCGTGAACACGGCTGCAGTTTTGGCAATGGCGGGAATCGAACCCGGGCCTACGAGTGAAATTCCCGCGCGCTAACCACTGGGCTACCGTGCCATCCGCGACAATCTCCATAAGTTTATTTTTATTCGGCAATTTTGGGAATCGAACCCGGGCCTAACAAGTGCAAATCCCGCGCACTAACCACTGGGGTACTTCACCCTCCGCGATATTCTTCATAACTTTCTTTTTATTCACCCAATTTAGACCGGAACCAAGTGGGAGAAGCATCCACAGGGACCGTACCCTTCTTCCCCTACCACCAACCTCTCGGAAGGACTTACAGACCCACATGTTTAACGTGATCGTACTCCGCGTAAACACGGCGGCAATTTTGGGAATCGAACCCGGGCCTACCGAGTGCAATTTCCGCGCGCTAACCATTGGGCTACTTTGCCCTACGCGACAATCTCCATAACTTTCTTTTTATTCATCCAATTTAGACCGTACCCTCCTTCCCCTACCACCAACTTCTCGGAAGGACTCACGGACCCACATGTTTAACGTGCTCGTACTCCGCGTAAACACGGCGGCAATTTTGGGAATCGAACCCGGGCCTACTGAGTGCAATTCCCGCGCGCTAACCACTGGGCTTCTTCGCCCCCAGCGACTATCTCCATAACATTCTTTTTATTTACCCAATTTAGAACGGAACCCAGTGGGAGAGGCATCCACAGGGACCGTACCCTCCTTCCCCTACCACCAACCTCTCGGAAGGACTTCCGGACCCACATGTTTATCGTGATCGTACTCCGCGTGAACACGGCGGCAGTTTTGGAAGTGGCGGGAATCGAACCCGGGCCTACCGAGTGCAATTCCTGAGCGCTAACCACTGGGCTGCCTCGCCCTCCGCAACTTTCTTTATATTCACCCAATTTAGACGGGAACCCTGTGAGGGAGGCATCCACAGGGACCGTACCCTCCTTCCCCTACCACCAACCTCTCGGAAGGACTTCCGGACCCACATGTTTATCGTGATCGTACTCCGCGTGAACACGGCGGCAGTTTTGGAAGAGGCTGGAATCGAACCCGGACCTACCGAGTGCAATTCCTGAGCGCTAACCACTGGGCTGCCTCGCCCTCCGCAACTTTCTTTATATTTACCCAATTTAGACGGGAACCCTGTGAGGGAGGCATCCACAGGGACCGTACCCTCCTTCCTCTACCACCAACCTCTCGGAAGGACTTCCGGACCCACATGTTTATCGTGATCGTACTCCGCGTGAACACGGCGGCAGTTTTGGAAGTGGCGGGAATCGAACCCGGGCCTACCGAGTGCAATTCCTGAGCGCTAACCACTGGGCTGCCTCGCCCTCCGCAACTTTCTTTATATTCACCCAATTTAGACGGGAACCCTGTGAAGGAGGCATCCACAGGGACCGTACCCTCCTTCCCCTACCACCAACCTCTCGGAAGGACTTACGGGCCCACATGTTTAACGTGATCGTATTCCGCGTGAACACTTCGTCAGTTTTGGCAGTGGCGGGAATCGTACCCGGGGCTACCGCTAACTTCCCGCGCGCTAATTTACAATTTAAAATGACCATATGCTCTCTAAGCTCTTAATTCCATCATCCTCATTCCATTGTTCCATCATTTAAAATATCCATAAAATTTAAATATCCATCGTTCCATCATTTAAAATATCCATAAAATTAAAATATCCATCGTTCCATCATTTAAAATATCCATAAAATTAAAATATCCATTTAAAAAATCCATATCGTTCCATCATTTAAAATATAAATATAATAATTTCTACAGTGCATATGTTAAGCTCTTATTTCATTTAAAATCGGAAGCGCGGGAAACGGAAAGTAAACACTAATTCGGTTTCTTATTGTCCCACCCATCGCTATGCATATACAGAACCGTGACATCACCTCCACCTTGACGTCCCCACCCAGCACCTTCCCTGCTTCAGCGGGGGAGAAACGAAGCGTCACGCCGAGCGGAACGGCGAGAAATTTAAAATCATGACGTCTTTAAAATTGCGATCCTGAAGGCAATTTTCATTATTTCTGGACCAGATTAGACTTGTAAGAATGCCAGATATTTCAGCTTTCTAAAAATGTAAATTATTAGTCGAAATTATGAGTACTTTTTACTATGCGAGAATTTAAAAACCAAAAATCGTTTTTTTGAGCCAAAAGTGACTTTTGTTTTAAAATCTTTAAAAAATATTAGAAATCGAAATGGAGATTTGAAATTGATATATTTTTACTCGCAATTGTCTGCTCTTTCCGATGGTGTGAGTTGTTTTTTTCTACGACGTCTGGATCGTGAAGAAAAAAGGGCAAAAAGGGCAAAAAAAGGTCGAAATCGCATAAAACATTAAATAAATAAAAAAATAATCAGAATTTTGAAAATCGGTTTTCACGTGTCCCCTTCCCTCCCCCCCAGGTCTCCGATTGCCAAATTTCGTAGCTCTCCGACGCGCGGTCGCGAAACGTATAGTGTATAAGACAGACAGACACACACACACACACACACACACACACAGACATTGCCTTTTATTATATAGACTAGCCGCCTTTGGCGACCAGCCTGTTCGCTACCCTTGAAAATTCTGACCGTGGCAAACTCGTTGGCGCGACCTACCAGAAAGGTGTAAGGTAACTGCTTGGAAGGCCAGGAAGTGCCACACAATTTAGACCGGAACCCAATGGGGGAGGCATCCAAAGAGACCGTACCCTCCTTCCCCTACCACAAACCTCTCGGAAGGACTTGCAGTCCCACACGTTTAACGTGATCGTACTCCGCGTGAACACGGCTGCAGTTTTGGCAATGGCGGGAATCGAACCCGGGCCTACCGAGTGAAATTCCCGCGCGCTAACCACTGGGCTACCGTGCCATCCGCGACAATCTCCATAACTTTATTTTTATTCGGCAATTTTGGGAATCGAACCCGGGCCTACCAAGTGCAAATCCCGCGCACTAACCACTGGGGTACTTCACCCTCCGCGATATTCTTCATAACTTCTTTTTTATTCACCCAATTTAGACCGGAACCAAGTGAAAGAAGCATCCACAGGGACCGTACCCTTCTTCCCCTACCACCAACCTCTCGGAAGGACTTACAGACCCACATGTTTAACGTGATCGTACTCCGCGTAAACACGGCGGCAATTTTGGGAATCGAACCCGGGCCTACCGAGTGCAATTTCCGCGCGCTAACCATTGGGCTACTTTGCCCTACGCGACAATCTCCATAACTTTCTTTTTATTCATCCAATTTAGACCGTACCCTCCTTCCCCTACCACCAACTTCTCGGAAGGACTCACGGACCCACATGTTTAACGTGCTCGTACTCCGCGTAAACACGGCGGCAATTTTGGGAATCGAACCCGGGCCTGGTAACTGGTTGGACGGCCAAGATGTGCCACCCAATTTAGACCGGAACCCAGTGGGGGAGGCATCCACAGGGAACGTACCCTCCTTCCCCTACCACCAACCTCTCGGAAAAACATACGGACCCATATGTTTAACGTGATGATTATTATTTAAGAAGATGTACTGCAGGTGTGATGACTTACAATAATGTAGTGATCGCGAAATATGCCCTTTGGCGCCTGTTCTTTCGTCTGTCTCGAGAGGCCAGGCAAAGAAATCACAGTCCATGACGTCAGCATGGCGTGGGGATGACGTAAGCCCGGGATTGCCAGAATATACTAGTTAGAAGGAGGGTTGCTAGATTTGACAATTTATCGCCTATTTGGTGACTTTCGGAATGTTCCAGACATTTCTAGATAGAACGATTACTCTTTGAGATATAGAAATTTCCAGAAGTTTCTATGGAGACACTATAAAAAAGTATCATCACTGAATCAGAGATTTCAATGGACGAGTTAGCAATATTCGAGCTACAGTGAACTGTGACTTTTGTCAATGTTTTGAGAATAATAGCGGTTGTTTGGGGAATTATTTTCGCCAGTATTTTGAGAATATTATCGCTTATTCTGCGAAATTAGTGGAGCGTTCAAGTACTGTTTGATTGTATATTGATCCTGTTTACTTTGTGCTTGTGAATAAACTTCAGTTATCCAGAAACTTGGACTCGTTCTTGTACGTTTCGTAACAATAATATAGTTTTGCTTTACAATCAGAAAAGTAATAAGTTCAAGTCCTTCTATTTCTAAAACTCTTCCCCCCAAACCCTCCTGCCTATCTGTTCTATTTATTTATTTAAATTCATTTTCTCTGGAAGTAAGATTTTTAAACGAAGTGCGGTTCTAGCCGGAAGATATTCTTCACGAGTTTAAAAGTAAATTTCACTGAAATCGAATTATTGAAGGAAATTCTTGGTTACGTTTTAAACTTGAATAGCGTGTTTTTTGTGATTCATATTCCAAATTATGCATTTCTGGGTATAAATCAATCGTCTATATATTAAATATATGTCTACATAAAAATATATATGATCTCCGCTCGATTTCAACGCGTGTTTCTTTTCGATAGTGAAGGCTCCACAGTAGAGATCCGATTATTCGATCTTCGATTATCCGACATTCCGAAATATCCGGCCATAGTTTTTCTTATTGTTTTCTTTTGTACTTTCCTTCATACATAGGAAAATGTATAGTGAAAATGCGGGCGGTGTACAGGCACGTTAAATAGGTTGGTTTGTAAGTCCTTAAGAAAGGTGGGTGGTATGAATAGGAGTGTACGGTCCCTGTGGGTGCCGCCACCACTGGGTGCCGCCACCACTGGGTTCCGCCACGTAGAGTGTCGGCTGGCCAGTTAGCAGATCCAGTGTTCGATATCAGGTTGGCGCAGCAATGCCCTTTATAATGTCTCCCGAACAAATCAACCCTGTAGGTTAGTGCAAGGAAAGTGAACCTAGTACGACTAGCACGGATCCAGTGGACTGTGGCGTAAGCCGGTTTCAAATTGAGAAGATAATGACAACGCAGGGTACTAACCTGAGTAAAAATAATACAATCAGGAGGCTAACCTGAGGTAAAAATAGCCGGAGGTGGTCAGTCAAATTGTTATTTACACAGCAATCTGACATTAGAGGGTGGAGAATTAAGAGCCTACTTCGACAATAAGAATTTGCAATTTCGTCGCAGTAGCTCAATGGTAGAACATCGGCTAGCCAATTCGGAGATCCAGAGTTCGATTTCCAGTTGGAGCAGCAGGACTCTTTACAACCTTACACCTTCAGGTAAGTCGGTCGGGTATTCTGAGTCGAAGAGAAGAAGCTAGATTTGCATGAAATATATATTAATTGAGAAATAGTTTTACATGTTGTCATCCGGAAAAACGCCGAATGTAGAATTCAACGTTTGGAACATTGTGCCGAAGATCTTGAACTTCATTTTGCTTTCCCTGCAATACATGGTATAGCGAAAGTGCGAGAATCGTGTCGAAAATCGCAAATCGAATTTTCGACTGATCTTCACGTTTTGGGACCTCTACAACACGAAGAATCTATTTCAGCGTGGCGTCTGTGTGGGGGGGGGGGAAGGGGTCTGTGTATGTATCTGTCTGTACAATGTATGCATCCACTCTACCTCAAAGATTGATTGACCAAATTTCATATAAATTTGGTAAATCAGTTGTGGATTGGCTTGATGTTGATTAAATTTTAGCACGACTCGGGATAGCAGAACCTGATTTTTTTGTGAAATGGACAGCAAAAATCGTATGTATTCACTCAAGTGAAAAGACTAATTAACGAAATTTCACAGGATTTGGTAGCTAAGACAAAGGTTAACCTACTGCTTATTAGATTTTGGTACGATGCGGAAAGACAGAACCTGCCTTTTGTTGCAAAATGGCCCTCAAAAATCATCAAAATATAAAAAAGACTACGTATGCTTAAATTCATCCATTAAATGCTTGTTTTCTACTTAATTTTTACCGATGAAAAGAATAAGACCAGCCCCATTACTCTAGGATTAGCAGTTCTCGTTATTGTGATTTTTCCCCCATTTTCGCGACGACGCCTTTGAAAATAACCAAATTAAAACGAATATTCAATTAAAAGTGTCAAATTCAGTGTTATTTTAAGCAATTGTGCAAAACTCAGTTTAATGAATAATTAACTGAATGAATTCGAGTCTGGAGGTAAAATCATATGCTGCCCCCATCAAATTATTTTTTTCTCTCTGAAGGAAGTAAATTTATTTAGTCATGTAGAGAAAGTCATGCACAGCTAACATCAGAAATTTCTATTATAGGACAAGTAATAAAACCCGTCAGTATGTAAGAGAACATGCTGAATATTGATCACATAAAATCTTTATCAAAAATTCACAAATTTTTAAACTAACATGAAATCTCTGCGTTGAATAGATTGTCACCAGGTAAAATTTTATAACTTTTTCCTTCGATGAGGTAAAATTTAACGTTTTCTTCAAACATTTCAAACGGAAAATATTTCACAGCTTTGAAATCCCCCTTCTTTTTCCCCGCCAGAAAAGTCAAACAGAATCACTCACTTTTCTGTTTCCCTTAACACGGAATTTTCTAGGAATTGTGAACTTTTTGCGTTCCATCTGCAAAGGCCTGTTTTAAATATATTGAGAAAACATGGACCTTGGAAAAATTTCTGAATCTCTAAAAAAAATCTATTTTAGGATAGAAAAAGAATTGTATTCACGAGAATTTTCTATTTCGTGATTTCGACTAAACTCCGGAACAAATTTTGAACACTTTTGAAATCATGTGTTCGTTTGGAAGTGTATGTTTGTCGAATAATAAAACGTAAAAGGGCTCTAAAAGTGTTTACTACTCCCTCACGACCACCACACACACACACACCAGAAACCCCATTGTTTTCCGGAGCTATGAAATTTTGATAACGCATCGCATCGATCGTGGGACAAAGCCCATCCGAATCAATTTTCGATTCAACTGACGATTTTCGACATAAAATGTCTTACTTTGTAAACACAATAAAACATAATGAAAAAGTTTCAAATTAATTTTTTAAGGGTGTTATTTTCTGTGTCTACATACATAGTATAATGTATAGGGAAAGTATTATGAAGGGGACGAAAATTTGAATTCGAGTTTTCGACGGAAGAACACGTTTTAAGCATTCCTAAATACGAATAGAAAGTTTTAAGGTGTTCTCTGTGTGTATGTGATATGTCATAAAAGAATAAAGCTTTTCGAATGTAATTTGATAACCTACTGATTTTGAACGAAGTCGAATGTTTGGAAGACCATCCCTCTTAGTTTTTAAATTAAATTTTAGTAAAATCTTTGAAATATTAGAACTTTTAATAATGTCACATAAATAATTATTTCTATTGTAATTATTATTTATTAGAAAACAAATGACATAAGCTTTAGAACGCTAGCATAAATATCGATATATTACACGATTTTAGAATAAACTTATCAAACAGCTTACATAAAATTAAAAAAGTATTAATACATAAAAGCTCTGAAGTATTAATTATCATGAATCATGTTCACTTTTCATATGCAATATTATGCGATAATTTGTTTACAATATCATTCACGTGAATCTAGTTAATTTCATTCACGAGATACTCAGTATAATAGTTTCGCATTTTAATGTCCAACAATTCGCCAACAGTAATTTACTGAAATATAACAAAAGTCGTCTTTATTTCCATCTGTCTGTAACGGTTGGCGATAAATTTGCCTAATTTGCCGAGATATTGTCAACTTAGTGTCACATGAAATGGCGCCAAATTGACAAAAATATCGCCAAAATTGTAAAACTGACGTTAAATCAACGAAAATGTTATGCACCACTATATCGTTGGTTGCGGATGCTATCAACAATTTTACTTCCTCTAAATCAACAAATTATTACTTCCTCAAAAAATTGTTGCTAGCTGTCCAGCAAATCTGACTTGTCAACTATCAATATTGACAATTGTCAAGTCAGATTTGCGGGAAATATAAATCAATTGAATACGCCTAAATAGTTTGAAATGGTGTCATCCAGAAAAGCGCCGAATGTACAATTCAACGTTTAGAACATTGTGCCATGGATCATGTACTTCATTTTTCCTTCCCTATAATACATAATAATGTATTGTTATTAAGATTATTGCATTTTTATTAAAAATATACACATCACTAAAACTTATTTCGTAATTATGCGATAAAATTTTACGAATCATTCCGTATTACCAAATGAAAACGAAGTTTGAATTTAAAGTGCAAATTCAGTATCATTTTACATAATTATACGTGTTATTTTATGCCATTGAACTCAATTTAATGCAGTATTGAAGAAGTAAAGAAAAAATTCATTTTTATCTGTAGGGAGATTTATGTGTTATTCACATCATATTTTTTTTTCTATGTGAAAGAGATAAATTTGCCGAATCATGTAGGGAAAGTCATGTGCAGCCCACATCAGGTCTTTTTATTATCGGAAAAGTAATAAAATCCGTCAGCATGTAATAGAACAAGCTAAATATTGCACATCAAATAATATTGCATATCAAATTTTTATCAAAACACACACATTTTTAAACTAACATGAAATCTCACGTTGAATAGCATGTCACCCGCCACCCGGTAACATTTTATAACTTTTTCCTCCGATGAAGCAAAATTTAATATGTTCTTCAAACATTTCACACGGAAAATATTTCACAGCTTTGAAATCTCCCTTCTTTTTTCCCCATCACAAAAGTCAAACAGAATCAGTCACTTTTATGTTTCCCTTAACACGAAATCTCTAGGAATGGTGAACTTTTTGCGTCCAGTCTTCCAAAGGCGGCTTTTAAATATATTGAGAAAACATGGACCTCGGAAAAATTTATTGAACCTCTAAAATATATTTACCTTGGAATACAAAAAGAATTGTTTTCACGGGAAAATTTTTAATTCGATATTTCGACGGAACTCCTCTTACCATAAGGGCTCCTGATCAAATTTTGAACACTTTTGAAATCATGTTCGTTTGTAAGTTCATGTTTTTCAAGTGGGAAGGAAAACATAAACATGTAGTTATGGAATCTGATACATAAAAAAGAAATGTTTAATACACTTCAAAATCAAAGACAATAAATAAATAGGCAAAGACAATAAAAAAATCCAAGACAATAAAAAAAAAATTTAAATTTCGAAATAGATTTTTAGATATTTTATAGACTCGATGTTTTTTTCTCGATCGCTAAAAACGCAATTTAGCGCATGAGAGAAAATTATGTTCAATTTTTTTTCCGGGCACAGTTGAAAGATCGTAGACAAGAGTCTCGTTAGCTAAACCAGGAATTCCACACGGCTGGCGCTTCGGTAGTATGATTTACAATTCATATAATTAAAATCCCGAATTTTACAGATAGAGATTTCATATTTTTAAATATAAGATTGTAACAGTATTATAACTCTAGTAGCAATGCAATACTGGCCCCAATATTGGACCAATATGAACACGATATATCAATCATGCATAAAGCATTGATTATGAAACACTTTCAAACTTCAATATAATTTCATTTAAACAGCTCTAAAATGTGATACATTCCCCGATAATATTTTAAAAATTATCGCAATACTACATTAATTTATTATATTTGAAAACTTAAAAGTTCATCGAAAAAAATGAACTTCATTAAAATGACGTCAATTAAATATAAATTACCTGGCTCCTCGGTAATGTTTTCAACATTATCATAATACTACAACAATTTATTATATTTGAAAACTTCATCAAAACAACTGAAATTTATTCAAATGAAGCCATCGCAATATAACACGTCTGGCTCTCTCTATAAAAGCGGCATTTCATTCATAATATTTTCCCATTCATTTCATTCATCACAATACTATAATAATTTATTCTATTTAAAAATTAAGACCATGGAGCTACAAGTAATTAAACTCTATGCGTAAAACTTCATCGAAAAAAATCGTCCTTCTCTTTGTAAAATCAATGAATATTTCATTCATATCAGCTATACAGACTCCATGAACTAAATGATTTTGTGTTAAAGAAATACAGCAATTCTAATACAACTCATTCTACATATTTTGCTGTTTACATTTTACATAGGTGAAAAATAGACTTCGTTGTAGAAATAATAAAATTTGGATGAGCATTTAAACTCAAATATATTGTCATTGCGTTGTTTCAGTATGTAGATGCACAGAATTTAGGCAAAAATAAAGTGGTTTTAGGACGGATAGAACACTCAATATGAATTAAAAAGAACTTTAAAAATCACGATTTTGAGACAAGATGGATGCCATATATCATTTTGAAGTGAGTCATGTGATCTTTTCATATCATGGTCACGTGATCGCTTCATATAAGAGGTGTTATTATTATTTTTATTTAAAAAACTACTGAATATATTTCGCTGAATTTTTTTTATATATTTTATGGAACAATTTGAATATTACCTAAAATTTTCGAAGCAATTTGTGGATTTTAAATCCGCTTAAAAAATGTTTGAAAAATTAGGTCACATAGGGCTCAATGTATTTCATTTTTTCAACCCGGGTTCAATCCAAAACTAATTGGGTGATATTATTCATTTATATTCCCATAGGTCCTACTGACCGTCTGAACAACATACTAAAATTTCATTTTGATTAAGTTATTTTTACGGCAGTTATCGTGCTAACGGACAGACAGACAGACAGAATGAACAAAGTCATAAAAACTTTTCAACTTTGTTGTAAAGGGTTCAAAAGAACTTCAAAAATCATGATTTTGAGACAAGATGGATGCCATATTTCATTTTGAACTGACACATTGTCACATGATCTCTTCATAAAATGGTCATGTGATCGCTTCATGTAAGAGGTGTAATTATTATTTTAATTTTTATTTTAAAAACTACTGAATATATTTTGCTGAATTTTTTATATATATTTTATGGGATAATTTGAATATTACCTAAAATTTTCGAAACAATTTGTGAATTTTAAATCCGCATAAAAAATGTTTGCAAATTTAGGTCCCATAGGGTTCAATTTATTCCATTTTTTCAACCCGGGTTCAATCCAAAACTAATAGGGTGATCTTATTCATTTATATACCCTTATGTCCCACAGACGTCTGAACAACATACTAAAATTTCATTTTGATTAAGTCATTTTTACGGCAGTTATCGTGCTAACGGACAGACAGACAGACAGAATGAACAAAGTCATAAAAACTTTTCAACTTTGTTGTAAAGGGTTAAAAAAAGTGGACATTTTGACGGCATTGGCCCAATATTGGTTTAAAATATTGAGACAATATTGCCCCAATATTTCCAATGAAGCGTCAATATTGGCATAATATTGCAATAAAAACATTTGCCAATATTAGAGGCCAATGTAACCTCAATATTTGCCCAATATTGAGATACATTGTAAATATTTCCAATATAATGCCAAGATATACAATATTGATCCAATACTGGACCAATATTAAATTCTACTAGGGAAGCATTCACCGCCAAAATCACGCTTCCACGGTAATAACTTCAAAAGTTAGCAGATTTCTGAAGTAAGCAGAATTTAAACGGTCGTAAAACAAAGTTTCGCGGAGATATTTTTTTTTATTTTTTTTTTTTACGTACGAGTAGCATATTTGGTAAATTGAGGAGCAATAAAAGTTTATTTAAGGCCAGGCTAGTTACTACATAAAAATTTACAAACATTTTTCTGGACACTGGATATTTTGCTCTAAAGGGGCCGTATAAATGTTGAATTTTTCATTTTCATTCAAATACCTGCCCCAGTTTTGAAAATATCTCAGACAAAATTGTCTTCCAATTCAAATTAATTTTCCAGTTGAAGGTATGTGTCTAGCAATAACGGTTACAAAAGTCTTTTAGCACATCCCATATTCTATACTTTGGAGAAATAACCACCACAGTTCCCCATTTTTCTCTCAGTTGAGAGTGGTGTTTCAACTCGACTTTCTCATACTAGAATCCATTTTTTTTTTCAAATTTTACAAGAATTTTTTTGAAAAATCGGCATTGTGAGTCCAAATGATTACAACTATATATTACCCTTCACTTTAAAGGGCTTGAAAAAATCTTCCGATTCATACTATACTTGACAATATACCTCCGCGAAGGACTTACTTGCCCCCCAAGGGGGACTAATGACGTCACAAACAAAATAAATTGTATATCGGCTGTTATTTTTCACAACAATGATTGGAACTGTTGAGTCTCTTGATTATTGAGCCATAAATAAACCATTTTATGCATGATTATGTAAATTTTTATCCTATGATGCCATGTTAAAAAAATATATAATTTCGAATAAATGTCGAAGTTTTCGCTCGAAATTAAAATAAATTCTATCTAGATCTAGACTTTTTTTTTATAACAAAGCCGGATATAAAATTTCGTGAAAGTACATTAATATTTGTGACAGAACAATCGTGTACACAACAAATCGACCACAGGCATACAGGCAGGCAGACATCACTCCAAAAATGGTCAAAGCGTATTCAGGCGGTCTTAAAACATATATTGCCATCAAAATCTCGAATTCGAAAATTTTCGCGAAAAGAATACTTTATACTGTATTGCACAGTATGAAAAAACAAAAATTATATCAATATTACAGTTGTGAAAATCGTGATTTGAATGAATTGCTCAATATAATTATCCGTATGCAGTACTTTTCTTTTCAATACAACAAAATTCCATTTCTTACAAATTTTATTAATCTTCACATAATCAATGAAAAGTTTCACTATCAAATTCTATGTAATTCCAAAACCTTTTGAGATGTCTTTCATGAGATATTTTTAGACGCATCTGTTGAAGAAATATTTCTTATTAAATTTGAAAACAAATAATGAAATATTCAATATTAAACTTTCATCGTAGATATTTTTATTATTTTTTTTTTCATTTCTTCCAGATTATTCTAATTCAAAGTATTTCTATTGAGGTGAGGTAATTTGAGGTTAATTTGAAATCGTTTAGATTTACTACGAAATGATATATCTGAGAAGCATGACAATGCATTAATTTTTTTTTCTAGTAATCGCAGAATTCTATAAGGAACGTTCCCAATTTTAATCATATGTTTCCATTGTAGATAATAGCATCCATGCACCTGCTTCATGCTTTTCATGTCCTCGTCTACAGGTAATAGCCGATAACTCCAATAGCAGCAAGGAAATCTGCATTGTGTCGTAATTGTGCGAACCACTGTTTGGAACTGGTAAATTCAGTCCTGCGATGTAGATAGCTTGAAATTTCATCAAAATTCAGCTCAGACTACAAGGTTAATTTTTTTTTTCAAAATTATGCTCACTTTTACACAACACCAGGCTTCACTTCAATTTTCTTTAACATTAAATTCAAACAATATAAACACCAAAAACATGTAAAATATTGAGCTTTTGCGGTATTATGCCTTAAGGGACACCACATCAGTTATATTCTGAAAAGCAAACAAAATCCTTACCGCCAAAGAGGAGCCTACAGAGACTAGGATTTAAAACCGAAACAGTTTATTTAACTTGTGGCGGGAGTTGAATTGCGTCTCTCACTGCTATGAAAGACATCCAGGGTTATTCCCCTAGGCTCGAAGAATTCTTTTGGGCCTGACAGCATAGCACGGGATCAGCAATCAAAAGGTTCCGAGTTCCAAAATAATTCTTCCAGGCCGAGGGAATAATCTGGGATGTCTTTCGTAGCAGTGAGTGATGCAATGCAGCTCCGCCACAAACTGAACAAAATATATACCAATTCTTGTTACTAGACATGGAACAACTGAATTACTTCTATTGCATTGGTCCGTGAAGCTTTCCAAACTCGTGACCATACCGAGCATGGTAATATATCATAAACTCGCACTCTACCGTTCCCCACTTTAAATATTTGAAAAATCACCTTCAAGCATTCAGAATATGCCGGATTCGTACTTGATTACTCCCGATCCATCTCCAGCCTAATTCCTGGTTTTCCACAGCTGGATACTTCTACGCACAATAATCTCAATCCAAGTCAAAATTTTTACCTCTCAATCATATCGAAAGTTTTATCTTCTCAATCCATATCTAAAGCTTTATTCTGCCTTAATGACAGGATCGCAGGAATTGGTTGACCGACCTATGATTGGTCTTGTAACTGAAAAATATTTAATAACTAATAAAAGTTTGTTAGTACCAAAGCTCTTATAATTCAAAACGCAAAATGAGGCAAATTATAGCTAAATATTATCGAGATCTCACAAGTTTCACAATTTTGATATAAATAATAAATTTCTTGGGATGTCTTCCTTATTTTAATGCAAATGACCTTTATTGCCACATTAAGTATAAATACAGTTTATCACAACATTATATTAAGTATAACCACACTAAGTACCTACAGGGTGATGATCACCGACAGCAAATCGGAATCATTTAGGCTTACTGATTCTCAACCCAAATTGATTAAATATAAAAAAAAATATAACCTTATTAGTTCTTCTGACATTGTTAGTAAGTTTGATCATTATCGCATCTCTCCTTAAAATATATTAAGCATGATTATATTCAAACTTCATAATATCGAATTCGATTCTGCAATGATGAAGAGTGATATCATTAAGCGATGAAAAGAGGCTAAGATATTAAGCTGATTATAACTTCCCCAAAAGTGTCTTTAAAAAAATCGGAGGTTATCCATGAAGTCATTAGGTAAGCCCCTAAAGGCTAGATGATCATTTTCTCCGTAGTATCAAGGACACTCATTTAGAGGTCATTGTTAATAATCATTAACTTCTTGTTACTTAACAGTTATTTAGTGCTATACTTCCTCTTTGTAAACAGAATTTTCTTAAGCATCCATATAGCTTTATAAAAAAGAGCTCGTGAGTGTATACGGTAGGTTTGTATAAAATAAAGTGGCCATACCCGATCTATAAAAGTGATTGCAGCTCCCCAGCGGAGAATTGATGAGTTAGAATAAAAAACATGGCAACAAAGCGATGCAGACGAAAAATCCAAATTAGAAAGTTGTAGAACATTTTTCTAATGAGAAGAAATCGACCATTAAACTGCTGCGAAAAGAATTTATTTAGGGCTAAAGGCAAATAATTAATTTTAATATGGCTAATGGCTAATGGCTGTCTTATTCGGGAATGCTCAAATAAAATCTAATATGTAACCTGTTCAAAGTTTCCTCCATCAGCAACAATGTAAATTGAATTCAAGAAAGAGTATGACCGCGTACTTTGACATGCATTGCAGATGTCACCGTGTTAGAAGACCTAATAGTGCAACTTTTAAACTGGTGTATATTGCCTTCCGTATTTATTTTGTTCCTGCTGTCCATTTCTAGACAGTGCTCTCAACTTTGTAATTGACGTTTTTCGTCTATTTCGATTTACTGCCAAGTTCATCATTCTATTCTTTTTTTATTATTATTATTCGCCAGGGACCCTGCAATGACTTTTTTTCGATCGGGCATGAGCACTTTACTGTAGATGGACTTATCGTGTACATTCGTGGACCTTTTCTTACAAATTTATTGAGGTTGCTTAAAGACTTTCCTAGAAGTCCTGTATAAATGAGTTTGTTGATCAAATGCTATATCCAGCGACAACTTAACTTGATTATACAAAGCTAGTAAAAATTCTCGTGCTACGTGGGAATCCCACACGTCTGGTATAGACGCGAAGAAGGCCGCGATCGCAGAAATAATTTAATTAAAATAATTACACAAACACTTGAAATGAGGACTAGTAATTAACAATCAAACAATAACATTTATTTAGGATAATCCGTAGAAATAAGGAATCCTCTACTAATATCATTTTAATATACATATTTACACTAAGTTCATTATCCCAGAGATCATCATATTTATTTCAAACAATACACTCAAAATATGAATTCTAATTACCCGTTATTACATACGATTTCTGCATAATAATAATTCTCAACACTATTTTAATGCCGTGTACTTTGCCATCTCTTTTTAGTTCAGGCTAACCTACGTAGAGGGACCAGAGAGTGCAAAGATATCTTCATGGGAGTATGTATATATAAAAGGCATTACTCCATCGGACCGTTGTGAGCCCGGACAGTAAGGGACTTCATCTCGGCGAAGGAGTCAGCTCCGCTCGTCTCTCTTTCCGGCCGCGCCAGATCAGCTGCCCCCTCTACAAGGTGCCCCTGTCTACCATTGGCTAGCCAAATATTTAGAACACGCCTTACGGCAATATCATTGGCTTGATTTCCTTATTAAAATTCTAGAAACCAAATATTTGTTTGTCTTTTGAAAAATTCTCCCGTCAACTTTCCAACGGTCAACATGATATTCCTTGATCTTTCGGGTCAGCTCGGGTCAGCCTCTTCCGCATAGCCAGCATCGGAGCCCCCTTGAAATTCAAGAGCATCCGCTCTTCTACTGATCCTCGTCCACTGCACCTGCGCTCTAGGAAAGTTTATACTTATTATATAGCTGTTTCAGGGACTATCTTCTTGGGTCCAGTTTCCTCTTCCGAAACTGCAATGCTACATTGTGTCTGAAAATTCAATGTAACACTGAAGTCAATAGAATATTAAGTATTGATAATATATGAGATATTGTACGAACCTTCCCTAGTAGCATTTAATATTGGTCCAATATTGAGCCAATATTGTATATCTTGGCATTACATTGGAAATATTTCCAATGTAATTCCAATATAGGGCAAATGACGAGGTTACATTGGTTTCCAGTATTGGCTAATAATGTTCATTGCAATATTACGCCAGAATTACTTTTACATTAGAAATATTGACGTAATATTGCCCCAATATTGTTCCATAATTTTTTAAGCCAATATCGGGCCTATTCCGTCAAAATGTCCACTTTTTCATATTGGCCCAATATTGAAGCCAATATAATGTCAATATCAAAAATGAAGGACTTCAAATTTAACGAACAACGACCCAAAATTTAACGAAATCCAAAAAAGAACAAATATGTTGTAAACATAAAAGGCGGGGAAAATTCAGAATCCAAGGGGAGTTCTTTCCTTTCTTGGGTTTCGCCCCAAGGGTTTAAAAAAAAAAAGATCTCTGCGAACGTTTCATTCATTGAAGGTATTATGACATGCGTAGTCAGTAAAATAACAAAAAAAGACTAAAATTGAAACTTTAAAGTAATTAAATTTACAATAAATAGTCAGAATTTTCAAATTTTATTAAAATGTTTATTCATTGCTTCTGCCATATATTTGTGACATGCCAAGATCTTTTTTTTTATAGCGAAAGGATCCATCTTGCAATATAAACGCGTATAGGTGTTTCCGGGTGTAACCGTATTAAATTTTTCTAACTATACTTAAATAAAGCATTAAAACATAAAAGGACGTAAAAAACACATCTCTATTCTCATCATCTGCCACTGACAAGAATTTTCAATTTATTTTTTTTTTTTACATCAAGCTTTCCATTTTAATCGAAGCATTCAAATACAACGTCAGGACAGATTAAAAGATTTTATATGGATGTTCTCTTATATATTAGTTTTCCAGAACTATCACGCCGTGTCATGTTTGAAATAATTAGTTGACGTCTCCCTTATAATATGATTTGAAAAGGAATAAAATTATATTCTACTCACCCAGCATTCACTTTTGAAGGAGTGATTGAAGATCTCAAAAATCAACATTCTTAAGTGTCCCGGATGCTAAGTGTTATAAGGTAAATCGTCCTTACCATTATTTAAATAAAAGGACTTACTTTTGACGCCGTCACTTAGGGTGGAGTATGGAAAACTCCAATAGCTCTTAACTATTAAGGAATAACACTCAGCAAATACAACAGTAACTGACATTTAAATTCATCAAATCTTTAATATAATTTATATTTCTTGATTAAGGCATAAAATGCAATCATTAAAATTAACTTCGAAAAAAACACACATAGCACACTTAAATTCATCAAATCTTTAATATAATTTATATTTCTTGATTAAGGCATAAAATGCAATCATTAAAATTAACTTCGAAAAAAACACACAAACACACAAAAAAGCACACTTTCGTTTAAGTACGACAGGGTGCTCATCGTGATGCCACCGTATTATTTCGACGCAATTTCGTGTAACAACAACGGAGTTTGAGTGATTCTCCTTTTTACGTGTTTACTGCATTCTGCCTAACCATCGAATCTCCTATGCTTCTCAGACTCTGTGGAAACACACTTTTACCTTCCCCCTGTGATGTCATACACCTTCTTTGATTTGTTCTTGGTGATGGAGGGGGTGTACGCTATTTATATATATATGAGTTCACATTGGTTCTCGTGGATGCTTTATTTACTTATACGCCGCATTTAAATCGCTTATTAACTTGTGCCATTTATATCCGAAATGTCAACATGTCGTGCGACACTAAGTTTGCTGAGAAAATTACATTTTGAATGAAAGAAGATTGAAGGAAGACGTACACACTGCCGGAAAGTCAGAAATGTCTTCCCGGCAGAGAAAAAAATGTGCACACAGTGTTTAGATAATTCCATGTTTAAAGTCCCTAAAGTGCATAATAGAGGTGTTCTAAAAGTAGCACACATTAAATTAAAAAATAATTTAACATAAGTAGAAATTGATATAGCAGAATATAATTTTTTTTCCATTAGATGGCACTAATGGACAATATGCATGTGATGTCATAGTCTCATGGTTGAGTAACAAACAATAGCACGTTAACGTGCTAATACTGCCAATGGAGATTTTATACGTACGGTACATGCTATGATATTTTCATTGAAAAGTCAATTTATTTTTGAAAAAAATCATGGCTGCACTTTATTATTAAGAATTTAGAAGTCATAATGTATCGAATTCCGAAAGTAAAATGTAATTAAATGACTTCTTGAAAATCAGCTTTGAAAATATCAAATCGTTAGCGTGTGGATTGCTTGATTTTTACAAACAAAATTGATGTATTTTTATGTTTCACCGAGACATTTACAATTTCATGGCAAGATTAGCTGCAATTATTTCTTTGGAAATCATTTTCATTGCGTTTTCATTAACTTGTTCTACTTTGTCACCAGAGAATCCCATATTTATTTTCTATTACATTAAATAAGTTGCAATACTCTCATTGTTATGTAAAGGAAAACACTTAGGATAAGCTCATATTTTTTATGATAGATTGAATACTATGCTTCTACTTCGCATTAATCAGCTAAAATTGATAAAATGGGCATGTATAATGTAAACATACTGTGCTATGTATTATTAATACAAATAGCTATTTGAAATAACATGAAGATAGAAACATTAATGACACTTATAATATAAATTATATTAACATTTTTTCCGCTTTAACGAGAACAGAAAAGTTTATTTTTCTAAATATGACGTCAAATATCTATTTTCATTTAACCTCTGTCATAATTCAAACAAAACTGTAAATAGTATCAATAATCAAATATCGAAATTCAGCTTTGAATACAACAGTTAATTTTAAACCCCAGTTAACTTTAAACTGGTGGTTAAATGTTTTAAAAAATGAACTATAAACTTAAAAATGTATTTAAATGATACATAGATGTGAATCTAATCTGATTTTAAGAGATTAGATATACAATAATAAGTACATGAAGATCTACGGGTTTTAAAAAGATGTAAAATGGGAAAAGTTTAAAACTTGTTCTACTTTGTCACCAGAGAATCCCATAAATAAACGTGTGCTTCGAGTACATGTTGCCAGTGTATTGTTGCCAGTGTATTGTTGCCAGGGTATCAGCTATAATTTTATATCCACGAACCCCAAAAGGCACATATTATCCATATACACTCAAAAATGTGTCAAAAATATCGTCTGTTGTTTTTAATACGACAGACAATAATATCAGACTTCTTTTTATCAGTCGAAGAACATGGGGTTTTTCAAGAGTGAAATATTTTGTTTTGTTTTTTAATTTCAGAACAATATTTTTCTCTATTTATTTATAAGAATTTCGGAAGAACTCATTGAAGAGAATTAAAAATTAAGTCTAAAATGATTATTTATTTATCATTATTAAAGGTTTTGATTTCTTAATGATATCTTCAAACATTCAATCTAAAATTAAAGGAGGGGGGAGTGACTTCCAAACAATCTATTGCGTCTTAAATCGAAAAAGGTTCAAGGTTCATTTGTTAGTGAGATATCACATCCACAGACTCACGGACACTAACATACACAATCACACACTAAAATACGCACTCGCACTAACATACACACACATACACACACACACATAGACATCACTTCAATAACATTCGATTCGAGTTCTAGAATGCTTCAAACGTGCTCTTCCAACGGAAACTCGAATTCGAATTTTCAACCCCGTTACAATACTTTCCCTATTACATCATACTATGTATGTAGGGAAAGTAATAAAAGTTGTTTAAAAATCGCCAGGTAGCCAATTGAAAAATATAATTTATAAAAGGTTGTAATAAATAATTTGATGTAATAAATATTTTTCTTTTATTCATAAAAAAAAGCCAACATCACTGTCTGTCTGTCGCATTTGACGATAAATTTTTCTAAATATGTAACCCATGTCAGATTTTTATGACATACCAAATCCACTTTAGTCGTGTTCAATCATGTATATTGTCATTTGGAATAATGGAAAGAACTTTCATTTCATTTGTCTCTGCGTCACACTTTCAATTTTAACCGAAACCTTCAAATCAAACGTAATGTCACCAACAGAAAAGATTAAAAGATTTAACAAGACATTCTAATCAGTGTCTACCGAAATATTGCAACGTGCTTTGTTTGAAATATTGTTAAATGTCGTTATCATAACAGGATTCGAAATGGAGCTAAAACATTTTCCGCTTCTTTTGCATTCGCTTTTGAAGATTAAATTGAAGAAGAGGTAAAATCAACACTCTTTAAAAAATTCCGAAAGCGAAGTTTGCCGAGAAAATTAAATTCTTATTTCAGATAGCTGAATTGGAAGCGTGAACATTGGTTTCTGTTATCTGACGAAAATTAGAAAATTTATAAGACAGGACATACATGCAGCAGTGGCTTAGCTTCCGCAAAAACTAAAAAGTTGAGCCTCCCCTGTTTAATATCTAATTTAAATGATTATTGAAATATACCTTTATTTTTTATAGTTTCTTTTTATATAAGTAATATACAGGGTGTATCTGAATTCATCAACAATATTTGGTGGGTAGGTAGGGAATAGGATATGAAGGCTATTTCACATAGGAAAGCATAGGCGCAAACGAAAGCGAGACGGCGTAGAGGGCGCTTTGTGTACACAACTCCCATTCACGCGCAAAGCTGTCTGACGCTTGATTCCAGCATGACAGCGCTCCAGTACATTTCGCAAATGATGTGCGCGGTTACCTGACCAGAAAATTTGGAGCTCAATGGATTGGTCACGGTGGACCGGTTTGTTGGTCACCACGGTCACCGTATTTATCTCCAATCGACTTCATTCTATGGGGTGCGATGAAAAACATGGTGTACGAGACCCCTGTTGCCACTGCTATGAACCTTGTAGCAGGCATATCAGTTGCCGCCGCAAACATCCGGGAAATGCCGAGCATATTCCAGAAATTCCGTTTGTTCATGCAACGTCATTGTGAGGCATGTACTCTAGCTAATGATTGTCATTTCGAGCACCTCTTGTAAGTTTTTACGAACGATGCACAAATAAATGTTTCGTTTTCTTTTAACATTCTTGTTATGTTTTCTTTCCAGAATTTAACCGGTATCATGTTGCCCTACTACATGACGTCTGCTCCCATTCTTTCCTATGTGAAATAGTCTTCTTTCCTATGCTCTACCTCCCCACCAAATATTGATGATGAATTCAGATACATCCTGTATGTATTTTGTATATATGTAAACATATGTATGTGTATATATGTATTTTTAAAAAAATGTTATATTTTACTTGTTTAAAGTGACACGTCTCATAGCATTTTCTCTCATTGAAGCATGCCAAAATGCTCCTTCCTCTCGTATACGTTTCTGGCGTTCTGCATGTACTTATATCCCTTTAAACGTTAAGAAAAGAAAATAAGTGAATTTATGGCACATTTAGTCAAGGAATGTGTTATGTATCACTAATATTCAATACCGAATCTGGCAACCCTTTTTTTTTTGTCGAAATAAATGTATGGGCGGAGTCAGAATGCCGAAATTCTTTTTCATGTAAACAAACTGTAATATAAATTAATACATTGAATAAATTTATAACACTAGATTCATTTTTGTTCCCTGGACCTGCCCATAAGGGGACGGACAAATTCAAGTCGTGGGGAGGGGGAGAGCTCCAAAGGAGGCTCAACTCCCCAATTTTTTAATTTTTTTTTTATGTAAATAACATCTATAATCGGAAAACAGATCGTTGCAAAAAATGTAAACACTTTGTACACTTATACTTTTGAACCTAATAGATAAAAATGTAAATAATTTTCTTGTTTTATCAGATACAGAGTCTAGATAATGAATAAAAGAAAAAAATCAATATTTTAGTATTTTGAACTTTTTGTTCGAAATAACTTAAAAAGTAGTTCCTCGAGCGAGGTGTTTGTTTATATTTTTCAAATTTTCACTCGAAATATATAGTAAGTTAGGAAAAGTAGGTATAAATAGTAAACGACAAGACTGTGTACTAGAAATTTTAGTATTGAAATCTATATTTATTATTAAAAAATGCTCTTATAGTTATCGAGTTATCGTCTTATCAAATTGAAGAAGATTGAAAACTTTCCGTTCTTCAAGTTTTTACTGCTAATAGCTCACAGGTTAAAAGATCTAGCTTTCAACAATAAGCAAGAATTTATAACACCTTGAAAGCACTATAAGTGTATATAATTGAATTTCGAATAGATATTTTTCTTTTCAATAAAAGTGTAAAAAGTATCTGTTCGAACGTGTGTTTTATTTTTTTTTTGTCATACTTTCACACAAAATATCTTCGAAACTATAAGAGATTGATGTAAATAGTTAACGGCAAAAATATGTATGAGGAACTTCAGTTTCTAAACATATATTTATTTTGAAAAGGAAGCTCTTATATTTTTTTAGTCTTGTCATGTTGAAGAATGTATTGCTTATATTTTAAAAATTGAAAGTGATAGCTAAAAACAATAAGCAAGAATCTGTAGCTTTTTAAAATCCCTATAAATGTATACAGTGTGTTCCAAAAAGATTGAAACGTGCTTTAATTCTTTACCTGTTTCAAATAAGTGGCAATGTAAATTGGAAACCTGGGAAACTTGTTGAAAACTTGTTGGAAACTTGTTGAAAACAAGGTTATAAATAAGACAACGTTAATGAAATAGTCCTCCCATTAATTTTCAAACAATTACACTTTTTAAATTTTTATACGACCCCCTTAGAAAAATTGGGTCATTCAGAATTTTTTATATTTTTAATGCAACAAGATCATTAAAACAACCCCGCATATCTGTATCTATAAAATGAACTGAATTATGATAAAGGAAAAAGCTGACTTATGCCACTTTTCCGTACCATGTGAAATGCTGTTTCATCAGTGAAAATAGGGATCATAAACAAATTGACGATGGAAATTGTTTAGATCAAAAATACGTTAATATGTGTCAACATTTTTTGTCACAAATGCATCTAAATGAAGCATTACACAGACAGAGATCATATAAAGCAGTGGTACTCACTACGCTTTTGGGGTCTCCTATGTATTATCATCCAGTTTTACATTTTTTGTAATATGTCACAAATTTACATTTCTAATTTGATATAGGGTTCCCATTCACAATGTTCAATTTTCAATTAATATAACTCGCTCAATTTTAAAGTTACAGATATGCGGAATTTTTTAATGATTTTGTTGCATTAAAAATAAAAATTTTCTGATTGATCCAATTTGTCTAAGGGGGTCGTATAAAAATTTAAAAAGTGTAACTTTTTGAAAATTAATGGGAGGACTATTCATTGACGTAGTCTTATTCCGTTCCTTACTTTCAACATTTTTGCAATTTACATCGCCCACTTATCTCCAACACCTAAAGAATTAAAGCGCGATTCAATTTTTTTGGGACACCCGTATAATCAGATTTCGGATCGTGTATTATTTCTACCATATTACAGATGTTGAGTTTCATTTTACAAAATGCTATTCTCGCAAAACCATTTCGACTCCAAACGATATTTTTGAGAGAAAAGAGTCCATTGTTGCTAGTTTCCGGATTCAAGGATCGGTACGACCGAACCGAACGAAATTTTGTACGTGACAAACAAGGAGTGAATGCGAGAAATAGAGAGAAATCCAGAGAATTTAACGTTTTTGAGAACAACTTGGTAACACAGTTTTAAATCTCCATAGTTTTTCAACTTCAATAGATGACGTTGAAATCAATTTCTCTTTAAAACCTTGGTTTTCGAAAAATTGTACTGAAAAAATTACTTCTACCAGAAATTTACTGAAATACGCTATTTACTACATTTTCTACCGGTCCGTAAGGTTTCCATAGGCCTTCGGACTAAACGCCCAGGCACCCCCTCAGGGCTCCTCGCACATAGTGCCATAGTTAAATAGACACCAACCTTCAGCACCTACCAGATCGGTGCAAGAGCAGGCCTCCAAGCCATCGACCTCCAAAGAATTGACCCTGGAGGACGTAAGAGCAGCTACAGCTGCCATTAAAAGGAGATCGGAAGCAGATAAAGCCAGGCAGGCAAAGGAGGAAAAGGGTAGGCTTGCCAGGAAAGGTGAGGATTGGAAACAAAATAAACGAGTCAGGGATGAAGAGCTCGCGCAAACCCAGCTGTTAGTTAAAACGGGTGAAAAAAAGCAAAAGAAGACTATCGAGTTCCAATAAGGCACTCACAAAAAAGTGCAAACCGCGGTTGAGGCTGAGGAAATGGAAGCTGAGACTGAAAAGACTGATAAATCTGATGCTGAAAAGATGGAGGATACCCTCAACCTCATCAGAGGATTTATCAGCATGTTCAATCTAGACGACATAAAACATCTGTTGATGCAGTTGGCAGAGTTAGTCCAAAAAAGAGCTATCCTATGGTAGTGGTATTTAAGGCCCTTAAAATAATCGCGGATTTTAAAAGTAACAGTGAGAATCAAACCCGCCATGGCTAGGTCCCAAAAAGAATCCTTTAAAATAATATTTTGGAATGCGAAAGGCATATCTCCAAGAATAAATGAACTTAGGAACTACGTAAACGAAAATGACGTAGATGCCTCATTAATTCAGGAAACTAGAGTCAGAGAAAGTAAAAAACTAAACATAGCCAACTACATATGCTATCATAATCTTAGCTCAAATACTAATTCTAGAACGCCCCATGGAGGAACAGCAATATACATTAAAAGAAATATTCCCCACGAGGAACTAAACAACACAAATCTTCAAGGTATAGAAAATACTAGTATAAAAATTAAAATTAATAATACTAGCCCGTTTATCCTAACCTCAACATATGTCAAAAATATGAGTAGAGTAGATATAGCTGCGAAACTGGAACTGCTTTTCTCGCGATATCCAAACACGTTATTCGGAGGCGACTTCAACGCACACCACCGAGCGTGGGGCTGTAGGAGAGCCAAGTCACGCGGTACACAGATACACAGACTGCTGAATACGACAAACATTAACATTATTGCACCGTCGACACCAACCTGCTTCTCAGGCGCCAACGGCTCATTCATACAATTTGTCCTAACGCGAAACATAGATTACGCTCACACTATTAGTACCCCGGAAGAATTCGACTCGGATCATTTACCGGTACTGGTGACATTCGACCTGAACACACCTCTTCCAGCCTCTTTGGGACAAGAGAAGGTCAACTGGGAAGTATTCAAAAGAGCACTCTTCGAGCCGCACTCAGCAGTACCTAACATAATGAGCAAGGCGGATATTGACTCTGCCACGCACACACTCACAACAGAAATCAAGAGAGCAATTGCCTCTGCCACAACACATCGTGAGTCTCCAAATATGCCCACACTTTCCCACCATATCAAACAATTAGTCAGGCAATGAAATAGAATACGTAAGACATGGCAGGCTAACAGAGACCCCGCCCTTAAAAGGGAGCTTAACAGACTCACGTGCAAAGTCAGGGAAAAAATTGTCGCAGAAAAGCAGCAACAGTATGAAGAACTAATCGAATCCCTTAGCGCAGAAGACGTATCGCTCTGGCAAATCGCAAAAAGACTCAGGAAACCTCAAATTAAGCTCCCGCCACTAATAGATGGCGCTAAAATTGCGTACACAGACGAGGAAAAAGCCGAGGCGCTCGCAAGCCATTATGAAAAACAATTCCAACCAAACCACGATCTAATGTGTCAGGACACCCTAAGAATGGTTAAACAAACTTTAAATAACTTCAGGAATTCCCCGGTAAAGGCTGAGATTAACCCAGCCACCCCGCATGAGATAATAGAAATTATTAAAAATCTCAAAAACCGTAAAAGCCCAGGGCACGACAAAATCAGAAATATAGCGGTTAAAAACCTACCCCTAAACGTAATATGTTACTCGACTATCTTAATAAATAAAATATTAAAACTAAACTATTTCCCCAAAGAATGGAAGGAAGCGATAATTATAACAATCCATAAGCCAGGTGAGGATGCCACAATTCCAGCCAACTACAGACCAATTAGTTTGCAACCGACACTCTGTAAAATAACTGAGAAAATTATTCTTAAGAGACTGAACACGCACCTTAGAGAGAATGACATTATCATTCCGGAGCAGTTTGTATTTCGGCCAAAGCACTCCACCACTCATCAATTGCTGAGAGTGGTAGAGTACATATCTTCTGGTCTCAATAACAAGACACCCACAGCTGCAATTTTTCTGGACATACAAAAAGCCTTTGATAAGGTGTGGCACTGTCGATTAGCGTGCAAATTGATCACTTTAAAAGTCCCTGACGCTCTTGTCAAACTTTTAATCTCATACTTAAATAACAGACACTTTCAAGTCAGAGTAGGAGGCAACTTATCTACACCCAAGCTCATTAAAAGTAGTGTACCGCAAGGTTCTATCCTGGGTCCGACACTCTTTAACATATACCTGAACGACATCCCCAGGACTCCAAACACAGAGCTGGCACTCTATGCAGACGACAGTGCGGTACTTGCAAAACACCCCTATGTCTCAGTAATGCACAGACAGCTACCACAACACTTAGACATACTCCAAACTTGGCTGGAAAAATGGCAAATAAAATTAAACCCCAATAAATGTCATTGGATTTATTTCTCGAGAAAACAGAAACCTCCGCCGCCACTGTACATAAACAACCATGCCCTACGCGCGGAAAAATCTACTAAATACCTAAGTGTAACGATAGATTCCCACCTAACCTGGAAACAGCACGTAAAGAACTTAATCAGGAAAGCGTATATAACTACAGGAGCCTTATACCCAATAATAGGAAACGGAAATCTCAGTCATCAAAACAAACTGCTAATTTATAAATCGGTCATCAGCCCCATACGGGTGCTGTATGCAGCACCCGTATGGGGATATGCCTGTAAAACTACAATTGACCTCCTAGAGACAAAACAAAACAAAATCCTACGGATTATCAGGAAAGCTCCCAGGTACTTAAGAAACTCGGTAATTAGGAATGACTTCAAAATAAAAACTGTTAGAGCCCAAATTAAAAAGCTAGCGCTTAAATTTTACAAAAATTTGCCATCCGTTCCAAATGAACTCTTATTCAATCTGCATGACTATGATCATCGCAAGGCCAAATCTCGTAAGAGACCCCGCGCTGTTCTAAACATCGATAATCGGAATTAAAAGATCCCACCTCAAACATCTGATTTTAAATAAAACTCGCGACTATTATTTTATAAAAAATATTCTAAACTCCAAACTGCCAAAACGCTAGGTAACCCTTAGATCTGCATCAACCCCCCAAATTGCTTAAACTCTAAATGTGCAACAAACTGCCACACTAGGAGCTAAGATAAATAATAACAAGAAAGATCAATCATGCTTAAAGCATTGATTATGAAACACTTTCCAACTTCAATGCAATTTTATTTAAACAAGTCTAAAATGCAATACATTCCTCGGTAATATTTTGAAACTTATCACAATACTGCATTAATTTATTATATTTGAAAACTTAAACCTTCATCGAAAAAAATGAACTTCATTCAAATGACGGCATTGAAATATAAATTGCCTGGTTTAAACATCTCTAAAATGTTATACATTCCTCGGTAATAGTTTTAGAATTATCATAATACTACGATAATTTATTATATTTGAAAACTTCATCGAAAACAATTGAAATTAATTCAAATGGCGTCATAGAAAAATAACACGCCTGGATCTCTCTATATAAAAACAGGATTTCATTCATAACTTTCTCCCATTCATTTCATTCATCACAATACTATAATAATTTATTTTATTTAAACATTTTGTTTAAGACCATGGAGCTACAAAAAATTAAACTCTATGCTTGAAATTTCATCGAAAAAAATCGTCCTTCTCTTTATGAAATAAATTAATATTTCATTCATATCAGCCATGCAGACTCCATGGACTAAATTATCTTGTGTTCAAAAAATACAGGAATTCTAATACAACTCATTCTATATATTTTGCTGTTTACATTTTACATAGGTGAAAAATAGGCTTAATTGTAGAAATAATCAAATTTAGATGTGCATTTAAACTGAAATATATTGTCATTGCGTTGTTTCAGTATGTAGATGCACAGAATTTAAGCAAAAATAAAGTAGTTTTAGGACGGATACAACACTCAATATGAATTAAAAAGAACTTAAAAAAATCACGATTTTGAAACAAGATGGATGCCATATATCATTTTGAAGTGGGTGATGTGATCGTTTCATATCATGGTCACGTGATCGTTTCATATAAGAGGTGTAATTATTATTTTAATTTTTATTTACAAAACTACTGAATATATTTCGCTGAATTTTTTTTTAAATATTTTATGGAACAATTTGAATATTACCTAAAATTTTCGAAGCAATTTGTGAATTTTAAATCCGCTTAAAAAATGTTTGAAAAATTAGGTCCCATAGGGCTCGATGTATTTCATTTTTTCGACCCGGGTACAATCCAAAAATAATTGGGTGATATTATTCATTTATATTCCCATAGGTTCTACAGACCGTCTGAACAACATACTAAAATTTCATTCTGATTAAGTCATTTTTACGGCAGTTATCGTGCTAACGGACAGACAGACAGACAGAATGAACAAAGTCATAAACACTTTTCAACTTTGTTGTAAAGTGTTAATAAAAAGAATTTCAACGTCCACCGTCCCCTTATAAGCATTTTGATGGAATGATTTTAGAAGAAGATTTTGATAGTGACACTGAAATGAAAGCTTAATCAAGAAATGTAATGAGATTCTTATTTTTGAAAGAACAATGGGTAATTAACTGAATGCACGATTTTCTCAATAGGTATGTTCGGAATCATATGAACCATTCAGAATTCCGAATATTTCATAGAATTTAGAACGATAGATATACAATTTTGTGTTTTTATCGAAATGTTAATCTCTTGAAATGACCAATCTTTTGTTAAATAAGTAAAATACACTTTGGGCGAAAAAATAAGGAAAACTTGAGCAGCGTGTATAAGCACGAATAAGACGATAATGCAGCATAAAGCTGTTTCGAGGATATGCTGGATCCCCTTCATCAGTGCAAATGAACCAACAAACCCGAAGTTCGAAAGAGGAATGGCTGCAAAGGAAGATACTAAGAGGGTTTAATCCCCCCTTTTTCAGGTTTGTTGGTTCACTTGCCCTGACGAAGGGGATTCAACGTATCCTCGAAATAGCTGTATGCTGCATTATCATTTTATTTATACTTATACACGTTGTTCAAGTTTTCCTCTTTCTTTTGTTGTCATCTTATACGATATGAGGCAGCACAGGATATTTAGTTCTTACGTAGTTTGGATGTAAAGTATGGCTTTTTTTGTAAGTACAAGTAAATGTCATGAACAAATGGCTCAAATTGGATATTAGGTTCTTTTTTACAATAGTGCTTTAGGTAATACTGATTAACGTATGTCGTCAAACAATGATAGTATGGAAAGCATAATATCTTAAGAACATCCGGTAGTAAACATATTCTGGTTTTCAAAGGTGTGCGCATTTACGATGCTTTCCTTCTAAATTCGTCTGATTTTCTTGAAATTTGCAATGTTTCCCTTCTAAATTCCCTTTTCGTCTGATTTTCATGAAATTTGGTGGTCAAATAAGATATGCAATATTGGTGTTTATTGGATTTTGGCACAAATTGAAAACATAGAACTAGTTCATTTTAAACAAGAAAGATCAATCATGCATAAGCATTGATTATGAAACACTTTCCAACTGAAATGTAATTTCATTTAAAAATTTCTAAAATGTGATTCATTCAGTGGTAATATCTTTTATATTATCACAGTACTACAGTAATTTATTATACTTAAATATTTAAAACTGTATCGAAATATAAATCATCTGATTCTTTATGCAAAATCAATGAATATTTCATTCATATAACTTGTATTCCAGACTCCAGAGCTAAATAATTTTGTGTGAAAAAAATTCAGCAATTCTTATGTAATTCATCTTACAATCGCTTGAGATATTTGCATTCTGCATATGTTAAAATTAGGCTTCCTTGAAGAAATAATAAAAGTTTAGGGATCATTTAAAATCACAACTATTGTAATCGCATAGGCACGGAATTTAGATACACAGATAATACACAGATAATATAATATGTGTATGTGTATGTACTCAAAGTATTGGAATCGTGCCGAAGATCGGAACTCGAATTTTCAAAGGATCTACACGTTTTGGGACTTCTAGAACACGAAAAAACTACTTTTAGGAAGACGTCTGTGTGTGTAAGGGTGTATCTGTGTATGTTTCTGTGTGTCTGTGTGGATATTACATCCACTCTAATTGAAAAACTAATGGACCGAATTTCATACAATTTGGTAGGTATGTTTTTTGTGGGAAATCCTGATGTTCATTAGATTATAGTACGATTCGTAATAAAAGAATCTGCCTTCTTTGCGAAATGGCCGCAGAAATTGCCTTTATCCACTCTAGCTAAAAACTAATGAACCAAATTTAACAAAATTTGGAGTATAATATTTCAATAACCTACAAGTGATTTATATACCAAATTTAACAAAATTTTGTATATAAATCATTTGTAGGTTATTCTACTAAGATTCGGGAAAAAGGAACGGGCTATTTTTGCGAAATGGCCAGCAAAAATCGTTATATATAAAAATAAAAGACTACGTGTGCTCAATTATATCAATTAAATTCCTATGTTATATGTGATTTTTGACAACAAAAAGAATAAGACGAACCCCATTACTCTAGGACTAGCCGTTCTTGAGATATTCTAGTTTTTTCGCGTTTTCGCTACGCCACCTTTGACAATAAGTCCAGCTATCAAATGAGAACCAAATTTAAGTTTAACGTGTAAATTCAATGTCATTTAAAATACTTATGTTGTGCAGATAAACTCAAATTATCATTGAATAAATAAAGAGAACGAATATGAGTCTGCAGGGAAAGACATGTGCTGTCCACATCAGAATTTTTAACAATATTACACCAATGATTTATAGAAGTGAACGGGGATTATTTTCAGGCCATTTCGAAAAAAATGTATGATCTATATTTAAAGATCCATCAAATTTTTGTCGAATAAAATGTTCAACAAATTTAAGCTGTGTACCAAATTTTAACTCTCTAGGACGTAGGAAAGTGCATTTAAAATGCCATCAATTAAATTTATCAAGAAGAGTTATATAAAATTTAAAAAAAATGAAAAACTGTTATCTACCAAATTTATTTTAAAATATGAAGCCACTCCCATATGCAAAACGTTTAAACAAATGGAGAGATATTTATTATATAATATCTCTCTCTTTTCTTTCTGGAAGATATCCCAAAGTCAGAATTTAATTGAATTTGTTTTTTTCCCTATATTAAATAATTTTTTTAATTAAAAAACTACTTAACATATTTTACTGAATTTTTTTTTATATATTCTATGGGATAATGTGAATATTTCCTAAAAATTTCGAAGCAATTCGTGAATTTTAAATTTACTTAAAAAATGTTTGAAAAATTAGGTCCCATAGGGTTCAATGTATTTCATTTTTTCAACCCGGGTTCAATAAAAAACTAATTGGGTGATATTATTTATTTATATTCCCATAGGTCCTACAGACCGTCTGAACAACATACTAAAATTTCATTTTGATAAACTCATTTTTACGGCAGTTATCGTGCTAACGGACAGAAAGACAGACAGACAGACAGACAGACAGAATGAACAAAGTCATAAACACTTTTCAACTTTGTTGTAAAGTGTTAAAAAGTAGTAAATAAAAACCTCGAACCTCCAATTAGGGTGGGTCACTGAATTAATGTCACAGTGTGACGATAAGAACCACATATTGAAACTGGGGATTAAAGGCGCTTCGTGCCTGGTGCTCTGTCCTGTACGACACTCGACTTTCCATCAAAATTTAATGAAGAAATATTAATCCAATGAATTTGATCAATCTATTTATTGTTGGGGTTTCAAACGTTTGCCTGCTGCCGAATAAAGAAAATGACTGGTTCGGTTCTCAACATGTTTGATCTACTTATATTTCTAATATCTGCGGCTGTAATTGACGCAGTGGTCTTGATGTTAAGGAACATTAAAATGCAAGTTCATTATTAAAGTATTATTTTCTACATAATATATATTTTTAAATATTATCGGTACATAGTAAATACACAAAAAATTGATTTCACTTTTAATTTTTCAAAATTTAATTTTTAAACCCGCTCTTGTGATATTGTTCGATTTTCGAATGAATTGTTACAAAAATCATGAAATATCAGGACCAATAATACTTTAAACAAAATGTTTATTTCATATGTAATTTTTATTACAAAACGAGTAGCATAAACTTTAAAACGTCAGTGTGAACCGTTCTCGAGATACTACCAGCTTTTCTAATCATATGTTCCCCAAAATTATTCCACAAATAGCGCACAACAAATCTGGTGACGTCATTCTCATGGATCTGGTTCATTCCATTCCAGAGAAAAGATACTTTTTGTAATAGTCTGATGCTCTGATGCCAAAGAATTTGCCAATAGACATTTATTTCACAGTTCATTAATAAACTGTCAAATGATGACGATATAAATAAGCCACACTGCTGGAACTAATAAGTTGTCAAATGCACCAAATTTAAATTTAGATCTTTCAATTTAATGCCGAAAATATTGTGCTGTGGATCTTGTATATCATAATTTTCCTGTGAAAAAAGTAAGAACATTACAGTTTTCGCAAACTTAAATCCTTTTTTTTTTCATTTTTTGTCAAATTTGTTCCAAATAAAGCAGGGTTCAGAGTTCATGCATTGTATTTATGGTTTGACATTATTTCCAATTCGCCGATATAAAAAGACTTTTGAAAAACACCTTTGAGAACATATAATATTTTAACCCACCCGTGTTAGAAGGACGTTACGCATCGGAATATTGTGAAAATGTCTCCAGGAAAAAATGATGTGGACATCGTCGTCTTCAATAAATTACGGAAATACAGAGAAACGGATATTTTGAAATGGCAACTGCAGTTGAGAACAAAATGATCGGACGCCGAGACAACAAAACAGTAAAAGCCATTTTTATTTATGATATATCTTATATGAAATATTTGTTCAATAATAAAGGCACTTGAATTCTATTATAATATTTCACATTTTAGCTTTACTGTGACGCTGTCGAAAACTCAAATTTGAGTTTTCGACAGAAGAGCGCGTTTCAAGCATCCCTGAATGTTAGTACCTGATGTCCGTGTGCGTATGTGTCACAAACGAATAAAAAGTTTTGAAAAAAAAAGCTGGTACTATTATTATAATCAGTGAATGCTGGAACCTTATTAATTTTGTGCGCAGTTGATAGTATGAAATCTTGCGAACGCGTAATTTTCCCTTTCAACTGAAGTATATTTTTCCTCCTTACTTTACATTCGTCTGCTTCGAAGACCGGTGGAGAAAACACTCGATGGGCGTTTCCTTGGCGTGATTCTATGGTTTCCATGATTTTCATGTCGAATAAGGGTTGCCAGATCTGGCGATTTATCTACAATTTAGCGATATTTGGCGGATTCTCGAACCTTCCAGAAGCGTCTCCAAATAACGACTATTCTAAGTGATAGGAGATATTTCCGAAAATTTATAAAACGACTATAAATAGACTCATCACTCCATTGGAGTTCACTTGGCGAGTTGGCAAGATAAGAGCTACAGTGAACAATGACTTTTGTCAATATTTTGAGAATAGTAGGTGTTGTATTGTGAAATTATTTTCGACAGTATTTTTAAAATAGTATTTCATATTCTGTGCAATTAGTGGAGTATTTAAGTGCTGACTGATTGTGTATTGTTCCTGTTTACTTTGTGCTTACTAATAAACGTGTTTAGTTATCCAGAAATTAGGACTCATGCTTGTATCCTGCGTGTACATCCAGGTTTCCAAATAATACGTTCGCAACAGAAAGATTCCCCGATTTTCAAATTAATTTTTGAAAACAATACATTTAAAAATCAGGATTTTCAGCTTTAAAGTGGTAAATACTCTCCAAAAGTTGTTGTTCTCACGCTTTCAACATTAGCACAAATCTAGAATAAAGAAAATTATTTGCAACAAAAGTGTTAGTTCTGCCATCTATTGCGGTACTATAAACCTTTTGGAACTTTATTTAAGGCTCGCATGCAACGTAATGGGCAAATATGTTTCATTATTTATTTAAAAAACATTTTT
Organism: Amaurobius ferox; assembly: GCA_951213105.1. Classification (NCBI taxonomy): domain Eukaryota; kingdom Metazoa; phylum Arthropoda; class Arachnida; order Araneae; family Amaurobiidae; genus Amaurobius; species Amaurobius ferox. The sequence goes on from OX578151.1 coordinate 55,562,585, forward strand.
CTCTTACAACCTTATATAAGGTTATCGTGTATGAAAGGGTTAATGAATATATTTCAGTTTTGAAAAGGTAAATTGAAAATATTTATAATCTAGCGGATGCAGAAAATAATATAACGAAAATACTTTGAATAACATCAAACATGGGAGTTTCAAACTGTAAAAGTGTATGAAGTTTGTTACATTTATCGAATACGCGCTCGAAAAATGCTACAATATAAAAACGATAAATAAAAAATTTATAAAATACAGCATATATACAATACACTGGCTAAAACCAGATAGAATAGCCTTCTTCAAAACCGACAAGCAGAGAGCTTTCATTTGCTCACACCTATTCAATAACTCTTTGAGTCTATCGACAACTCTTGAGTCAAGTCGGCAAGTCTTGGGTTACTGAACTGACCTGAGTAACTGATATCGCGCTTCTTATCGGTCCTGAAGAAGAATTCTATTTTTTGTTCTGCCTTCGCACCACTTAACCAGATTATTTTTTCATATATGCTGTATTTTTTTTCTGAAATTTTAATTTATAGTGTCATTAAAAAAGTGCATTTTTTCATGCAATTCTCTGACATACAATTCTCTGAAAATAGTATCGCAATGTTTCGACTTTTTATTAAATGCTATTATGTTAAACTGTCAAAAACAACTCCGATCTCCTGTCCTACTTTCTATTTTTCTTCCGACAGAATATGTGTATTTCATGCCCAATCTTAAGTGCAAAGTATTTTTTCGGTTTGTATTTCCCCGTCGTAAATAGAAGAAAATCCCCAAATTGGCTACTGAACAAAATATAACAACCATTGCATACGAATCATGAAGAAAGGACTAATCTAAACATCCAGCTTTCATCTTACCGCCAAAGGATATATGACTGAAACCCAGGACAGCAAAACGTATGAGAGGTTTGCAGGCTGCCGAATTCAGAATATATCTGATTCCTCTTTCATAATGCTTGATCTATTTATATATTTAATATCTGCAGCCATAATGGACGCAGCGTTCTTGATTTTACAAAAATTATAAATAACATCGACGATGAAGTAAAATCATACATTATATAAAATATACTTTTAAAATATTATAGGTACATAGTAACAAAGCAAACAATATTTCACTTTTAATTTTTGCAATCTAACTCTGGGCCATGGAATAATGTTATTCATGGCATCTGTCTAAATGGCTGCCATCGAAAAAAAATAACCTACGACCTGTCAGTCCAGAATTAAAATAAAACAAAATTTCGCAGTTATCTAAAACTTCGACTTTCCGCACCAGAAGACTCAATCATGAATGCATGTACACACAAGCATGTACTTTTATTACCTAATACGTATGATACAGTCAAGGAGTTATACATCCGCACACTAGATATTTATACAGAAATTACAAATAATCTCCTACACATTATAGATTTCGCAAACTTAAATCAATTGTATCAAATCTTTTCCAAATAGAGCACGGTTCAATATCCATGTATTGCATTTATGGCTTGACGTGTTTGCATTCCCCAATATAAGTGGACATTTGAAAACCCCTTTCTTTATTATAATAACAATAACAATATTTCAACCCACCCCTGTTGCGAGGACCGTTAAACATGAGGAACTGCAAACATTATGAGACATCGCCGTCTTCAATAAATAGCTAAGAGACAGAGAAATAGATATAAAGAAACGTCAACAGCAGTTGAGAATGAAAATATCTGAAGACGAAAGAGCTGGACTGTAAAAGTAAATTTTATTTATGATATATCTTAATAAAATAATTGATTTACAAATAAAGAACTCTAATTCAACTATAATAATCTATATTTTAAGTTTATACTTTTCCTAGGTACATGTATAATGTATAGGGAAAATACTGAAACGATGTCGAAATTTCGAATTCAAGTTTTCGACGGAGGAGCATGATTCAAGCATCCTTGAATTTAAATTGAACATTTTTGAGATCATGTCTTTTTGTATGTGTGCGTGTTAATGCACGTATATCTATATATTCTAGTGTGTGTATATTTTAGTATGTGTGTGTATATATCTTTGTCAGCGTGTATTTATGTTTGGTAGTGTGTGTATGTATACAATGTCGGTGTGTGTATGTTATTGTATGTAACTATGGTTACGTTATCTCACGACGAATGAAATATTTCGAAAATAATTGAATACGATTTTAACCATTAAATACTGTAACTCTATCGGATTCTCAACGCAAACGAATGTTTTGAATGCCCCCCCCCCTTTTAATTTTAGATTGAATTTTTGAAAACAATTAAAAAATTAGGATCCTCAATAAAGATAAAAAAATAATCATTTTAGACTTATTTTTTTAGTAATGGAATGATACAAACTTTAGGACGCTGACATAAACCAGCTCTCATGATATTGTTCGTTTCTCGAATGAAATGTTTCACAAATTATTAAAAATCAGGCCCTTTAAAACTCTAAACAAATATTTATTTCATATGTAATTTTTTCTTACAAAACGAGCAACATAAACTTTAGAAAGCCAGCGTCACTGTCCTCGGGATATTTACGCTTTCCTGTCCATATCTTACAAAAAATTACATAAAATTGATAAAGTAGTAAGTATTGCCAAACACATTCATTTTCCATATGCAAAAGTATGCAACAAATACGTTTACATTATTCGCGCGAATCTAGTTCATTTTCACAACAGAAGATACTTTTTGCAATAGTTTTATATTCTAATGACAAAATATTCGCAAATAGTCGTTTATTTTACGGTACATTAATTTAATGTCAAGTTCATTTTGATGACGATTCTGCATTTGAGTATGAATAAGTCACTCAAGCAAAATATAAGTAGAACTGATAATTTGCTAAAAGCGCCCAATATTTATTTAAATGTGTTCATTCAACGCTAAAAACTTTGTGATGTAGATCTTATTGTATATCATAATTTCCCTGTAAAAGAAGTAAATTCCAATACAGATTTTGCAAATTTAAATCTTTTTTTTTTCAAGTTTTTTTCCAAATAAAACGTGGTTCTGTGTCCAAGCATTGCAAATATTTGCTTGAGATATTACCCATTCGCTGATATAAATAGACTTTTGAAAACGGCCATTAAGAACATCTATATTAAACCACACGTGTTGCGGGAACGTTAAGCATCGGAAACTGCGCATATTGAAAATATATCCAGCAAAAGATTATGAGACGTCGCCGTCTTCAAAAAATTACGGAAATACAGAGAAGTGGATATTTTAAATGTCAACTGCAGTTGAAAAATAAATTATCCGATGCCGAGACAACTAAACCGTAAAAGCCATTTTTATTTATGATATGTCTTAGATGAAATATTTGTTCAATAAGAAAAGCACTTGAGTTCTATTATAATGTTTCATATTGTTGCGAACGTCTGATATTCTGTCACTGGAATTCCCTCGTCTTGTCTTTTGTCTCTATCGCAGACCAAGCGCCATCGGAGTGTTTTCTCCAGAAGACAGCGGTACCAGCTAAGGCCCCCTAAATCATAGGCGGCGCCAGTATAGTGCTAGGTATGCTTCAACACCCCCATTACAAAGTACGCAAACACTTCTTTTTACTTAACAACTGCCCCTTATTCCTACAATTTTCACTTTCTCGAACTCTCTCTCTTTTTTTAAAGTCGTTATTTTATTTATTTTTTTAAGGATTTATAATCTGAGATCAGATATTTTTAGGGTTTCTGGCTAGACCCCGTTCCAAATGACTGCACATGCGTAAGGCTTCAATAAAGAAATCTGTCGTGAACCCGCACTTATCACGCAAGTATACAGAGACGGTTGGTTAGTTTGGTATCGAGTTTGGCAGAACATTGACAATATTCTATTGGCGTCTATGCTAGCGTGTTCACAGTTCTGAAATTTCTTTTTATTTAGTATTTTTTGCGGATTACGACCACGGCTATAAGATGCAGAAATCGGGGGACTTCCACAAGTAAAGTATTTGTTATTTGTAAATTATACATGTTTCGAATGAGCACCCCAAATGTGTGAGCCCCCAATACATAGCATCCCCAATTGTGAAAGCTTGGTGCCACCTATGCCCTAAATTCCCTATTAGACGACAGTAATTTGAGACAACAAACCGTTCGCAAAACAGCTTTGGGACGTTTGTGACGTCGCTCCAAGCAGCACAGAACGAAAGTGACGTGTCACTTTCGTTCTGTGCTGCATGGGAAGGTCTCCTACAAATTGCAATTTTCGCACACTTAGATCATTTATGTCAAATCTATTCCGAACAGAGGATGGTTCAATTTCCATGTGTTGCATTTATGACTGGACGTGTTTGTCATTCCCCAATATAAGTGGACATTAGTTAAATACCTTTGTGAGCATATAATATTTTAACCGATCCCTGATCGGGAAATGCGCTGTGTGAAAATGTCTCTTGGAATAGATTTTGAGCCATCTCCGTGTTAATTAAATAGCGAAAATACAGAGAAATAGATATTAAGAGAAGTCAATAACAGTTGAAAACGAAATAATCTAAATCAGAAAGGGCGAGACTGTAAAAGTCATTTTTATATATGATATATCTTTGATAAAATATTTGTTCAACACATAAAAACTTGAATTCTATTATAATATTCCATATTTCACAGTTTTACTTTCCCTACATGCATGTTTAATGTTGACCTGCTTGGTTTTGTATATATTCTGTATTTCATGACATTTCAATTCATCATGTTATTAATTAAGATAATTTTTTATTCATAAAATATATAAAGATGCAATTCTCTGATAATGGTATCGCGGTTCCTTCTTCTTTAATGCTATTATATAAAATTTCAATAAAAACTTCGATCTCTTGTCTTATTTAGTATTTTTCTTCCGACTGAAAATTTGTATTTTATGCACAATATTAAGTAAAAAATCTTTTTACGTGTTTGTCAATCGTTAATCCCTTTCAAAAACATTTACCTTTCGTAAGTAAAGGAAAATCATCGAAATGGCCAATGAACAACGAAATATATCAACCATTTCATCCGCCGCATTAAGAGAGAGCGAATCTAAACTTTTTGTTTTCGTCTTACCCCAAATGATGGGTGACTGGAACCCAGGAAAATACAGCGTATCACATGTTGGCTGCTGCCGTATTAAGGAAATAGCTGATTTCGTCCTTGAAGTGCCTCATCTACTCATATTTTTAATACCTGCAGCCATATTTGACGCAGTATTCTTGATTTTCAGAGAGAACTACATCAAGCTTGACAGCAAAATGAAATCATTTATTATATAAAATATGTTCTTTAAATATCGGCGGTACATATAGTAAGTGCACAAAACAATATTTCACTTTTAATGTTTCATAATCTAATAATGTGTGTGAGCTATGAAATGACATTATTCTTGAGGCGTTCTAAGCCTAGAACATGTCAGGCTATAATTAAAACAAAATTTCTCGGCTATCTTTAACTTCGACATTTAGCTACAGAAAGCACAAGCATGCATGCATACAGACAGACAGATACACAAACATGTATTTTTATAACTATGTGTGATTTTTATTAAGATGTATGAGACAGTCAAGGAAACAGATATCACACAATAGATATTTGAAAAGAAATTACAATTAATAGTCTACAAATTGCAGTTTTCACAAACTTAAATTATTTATGTCAAATCTGTTCCGAATAGAGCGTTGGATGTATTACATTCATGGCTTCAAACGTTTGTCATTCCCCAATATACGTGGACGTTTGAAAACACCTTTGCGAACATATTATAATTTAATATAATTTAATTAATTAAGTTAATTTACGAACATATTATATTTTAATTAGTGAAGCATTTAAGTGCTGTTTAATTGTATATTGTTCCTGTTTATTTTGTGCTTGTGAATAAACGGAAGTTATCCAGAAACTTGGACTAGTTCCTGTGTCCTGTGTATGCACCACGATTATAGAGGATACGTCTCGTAACAACAATATAGTTTTGCTTTACAGCCAAAAACGTAATAAGTTCAAGTCCCCCTATTTCTAAAACTATTTCCCCTCCTGCCTATCTGTTCTATTTATTTATTTAAATTCATTTTCTCTGGAAGTAAAATTTTTAAACGAAGTGCGGTTCTAGCCGGAAGATATTCTTCAGGAGTTTAAAAATGAATTTCACTGAAATCGAATTATTGAAGGAAATTCTTGGTTACTTTTAATACTTGAATAGCGTGTTTTTTGTGATTCATATTCCAAATTATGAACTTCCGGGTATAAATCAATCGTCTATATATTAAATATATCTCTACATAAAAATATATATTACCTCCGCCCGATTTAAACGCGTATTCCTTTTCGATAGTGTAAGTTCTACAGTGGAGATCCGATTCTTCGATTATCCGACATTCCGAAATATCCAGCCGTAGTTCTTCTTATCGTTTTCTTTTGTACTTTCCTTCATACATAAGGAAATGTATAGCGAAAATGCGGGCGGGGTACGGTCACGTTAAATAGGTTGGTTCGTAAGTCCTTAAGAAAGGTTGATGGTATGAATAGGAGGGTATATACAGTGCCTGTGGGTGCCGCCCCCACTGGGTTCTGGTCAAAATTAAGTAGCATTGTGCCAGTAGACGACACAGATACATTGCAGAGTCCACTTTGACAATAAGAGCTTGCAATTTCGTCCCAGTAACTCAACGGTAGGATGTCAGCTGGCCAATTCGAAGATCCGGTGTTCGAGATCCGGTTGGGGCAACAATGCTCTTTACAATGGCTCCCGAACAAATCAACCCTGTAGGTTAGTGCAAAGATGTCGGAGGTCTGAAGACTCCAGACCGTGCGATTGGGGTTTTAGAGTACCTAGTGGGTTTACTGCAGCTAGCTGCACGGCCGGGAAAGGATACCTCTTGAACTCAGGAGGCACCCAAGGTCTACCATCCCGCCAAACGAACATTTATTTAGGTCTAAAGAGATAACAATTGATGAAAATATTGTGATTAAACAGACAGTTTTATATTATATTTGAACTTGACAATTACTATAAATCACCTGGCTCTCTCTATAAAAGCAGCATTTCATTCATAAAAGTTTATCCATTCCTTTCATTCATCACAATACTATAATAATTTATTTTATTTAAAAACTTAAGATTATGGAGGTACAAGTAATTAAACTCTATGTATAAACTACATCGAAAGAATCGTCCTTCTCTCTGTAAAATCAATGAATATTTCATTCATATCAGTTATGCAGAGTCCATGAGCTAAATAATTTTGCGCTAAAGAAATACTACAATTCTTATACAACTCATTCCATATATTTTGCTGTTTGAATTTTACATAAGTGAAAAATAGGCTTCGTTGCAGAAATAATCAAATTTGGATGATCATTTAAACACAAATATATTGTAATTGCGTTGTTTCAGTATGTAGATGCACAGAATTTAAGCAACAATAAAGCGGTTTTAGGACGGATACAACACTAATTATGAATTAAGCAGAACTTTAAAAATCACGATTTTGAGACAAGGTAGATGCCATATTTCATTTTGAACTAAGTCACATGATACTCTTCATAAGATGGTCAGGTGATCGCCTCATATAAGATGTGTAATTATTATTTTAATTTTTATTTTAAAAACTACTGAATATATTTTGCTGAAATATTTTTTTTATATATTTTATGGGATAATTTTAACATTACCTAAAATTTTCTAAGCAATTTGTGAATTTTAAATCCGCTTAAAAATTGTTTCAAAATTTAGGTCCCATAGGGTTCTATGTATTCCATTTTTTCAACCCGGGTTGAATCCAAAACTAATTGGATGATCTTATTCATTTATATACCCATAGATCCCACAGACCGTCTGAACAACATACTAAAATTTCATTTTGATTAAGTCATTTTTACGGCAGTTGTCGTGCTAACGGACAGACAGACAGACTGAATGAAGAAAGTCATAAACACTTTTCAACTTTGTTGTAATGTGTTAAAAAAAGTGGACATTTTGATGGCATTGGCCCAATATTGGTTTGAAATATTGGGAAAATATTACCCCAATATTTAATATGTAACGTCAATATTGGCGTAATATTGCAACGAAAACATCAGCCAATATTGGAGGCCAATGTAACCTCAATATTTGTCCAATATTGGGATTACATTGTAAATATTTCCAATACAATGCCAAGATATACAATATTGGTACAATACTGTACCAATATTAAATTCTACTAGGGAAGCATTCACCGCCAAAATCACGCTTCCACGCTTCAGAAATCTGATAACTTCAAAAGTTAGCAGATTTCTGAAGTCAGCAGAATTTAAACGGTCGTAAAACAAAGTTTCGCTAAGATATTTTGTTATTTTATTTATTTTTTTTTACGAGCAGCATATTTGGTAAATTGAGGAGCAATAAAAGTTTATTTAAGGCCAGGCTAGTTACTACATAAAAGTTTACAAGCATTTTTTTGGACACCGGATATTTTGCTCTATAGGGGCCGTATAAATGTTGGATTTCCCATTTTTATTCAAATACCTGCCGCAGTTTTGAAAATATCTCAGACAAAATTGTCTTCCAATTCAAATTAATTTTCCAGTTGAAGGTATGTGTCTAGCAATAACGGTTACAAAAGTCTTTTAGCACATCCCGTATTCTGTACTTTGGAGAAATAATCACCACAGCTCCTCCATTTATCGCTCAGTTAAATGTGGTGGCTCAACTCGACCTTCTCATACCAGAATCCATTGTTTTTTCAAATTTTACAAGACATTTTTTGAAAAATCGGCATTGTGAGTCCAAATGATTACAACTATATATTACCCTTCACTTTAAAAGGCTTGAAAAAATCTTCCGATTGATACTATACTTGACAATATACCTCCGCGGAGGAGTTACTTGCCCCCCAAGGGGGGCTAATGACGTCACAAACAAAATAAATTGTATATCGGCTGCTATTTTTCTCAACAATGATTGGAACTGTTGAGTCTCTTGATGATTGAGCCATAAATTAACCATTTTATGCATGATTATGTAAAATTTTGTCCTATAATGCCATGTTAAAAAAATGTAAATTTCGCTCGAATTTAAGATACAAAGTTTTCGCTCGAATTTAAGATACATTCTATCTTGATCTAGACTTTTTTATAACAAAGTAGGATATAAAATTTCGTGAAAAGAATACTTTATACTATATTGCACAGTATGAAAAAGCAAAAGTTATATCAATATTACATATGTGAAAATCCTGGTTTGAAAGAAGTGCTCAATATAATTATCCGTATGCAGTACTTTTCTTTTCAATGCAATAAAATTCCATTTCTCATAAATTTTATTAATCTTCACATAACCAATGAAAAATTTCACTATCAAATTCTCGTTCTATACAATTTCAAAACCTTCTGAGATGTCTTTCATGGGATATTTTTAGACGCATCTTTTAAAGAAATATTTCTTACTAAATTTGAAACCAAATAATGAAATATTCAATATTAAACTTTCGTCGTAGATATTTTCATTCCTTTTTTTTTTCATTTCTTTCAGATTATTCAAATTCAAAATATCTTTATTGAGGTGAGGTAATTTGAGGTTAATTTGAAATTGTTCAGCTTTACTATGAAATGATATATCTGATAAACATGACAATGCATTAATTTTTTTCCCCTAGTAATCGCAGAATAAAGGACGTTCTATAAGGAACGTTCCCAAATTTAATCATATGTTCCCATTGTAGATAATAGCATCCATGCACCTGCTTCACGTTTTTTATGTCCCCGTCTACAGCTAATAGTCGATAACTGCAAAAGAACTGAAAATTTGCATTGAACTGATAACTGAAAATTTGAATTGTGAATTTGCATGAAAATTTGCATTGTGAATTTGCATGAAAATTTGCATTGATAACTGAAAATTTGCATTGTGTCGTAATTGTGCGAACCACTGTGTGGAACTGGTAAATTCAGTCTTACGATGAAGATAGCTTGAAATTTCATCAAATTTCAACTCAGGCTACAAGGTTTAATTTTTTTTCAAAATTATGGTCACTTTTACAATTAATTACACGCATTAATTACACGTAATTGTGCGAACAACTGTGTTAACTGACAAATTCAGTCCTCCGACGTAGATAGCTTGAAATTTCATCAAAATTCAGCTCAGGCTACAAGGTTCAATTTTTTTTCAAAATTATGCTTACTTTTACACAACCAGGCTTCACTTCAAATTTTTTTTAACATTAAATTCAGACAATACAAACATCAAAAACATGTAAAATATTGACCTTTTGGGGTATTATGCCTTAAGGGACACCACACCAGTTATATTCTGAAAAGCAAACAAAATCCTTACTACCAAAGAGGATCCCACAGAGACTAGGATTTAAAACGAAACAGTTTATTTAACTTGTGGCGGGGGTAGCATTGCGTCCCTCACTGCTACGAAAGACATCCCAGGTTATTCCCCTAGCCTCGAAGAATTCTTTTAGGCCTGACAGCATAGCGCGGGATCAGCAAGTAAAAGGTTCCGAGTTCCAAAAGAATTCTTCCAGGCCGAAGGAATAATCTGGGATGTCTTTCGTAGCAGTGACTGACGCAATGCAGCTCCGCCACAAACTGAACAAAACATATACCGCTTCTTGCTACTAGACATAGAACAACTGAATTACTTCTACAGCATTGGTCCGCGAAAACTTCCATACTCGTAACCATACCGAGAATGGTGATATATCATAAACTCGCACTCTACCGTTCCCCGCTTCAAGTATTTCAAAAATCACCTTCAAGCATTCAAAATATGCCGGATTCGTACTTGATTACTTCCGATCCATCTCCAGCTTAATTCCTGATTTTCAGCTGGATACTTCTATGGTAAATAATCTCAAACCAATCTCAATCTAATGTCAAAAGTTCTACCTGTCAATCATATCTAAAGTTTTATCTTCTCAATCCATATCTACAGTTTTATCCTGCCTTAATGCCAGGATCGCAGAAATTGGTTGACCGATCTATGATTGGTCTTTTAACTGAAAAATATTTAATAGCTAATAAAAGTTTGTTAGTACCAAAGATCTTATAATTCAAAACGCAAAATGAGGCAAGTTATAGCTAAATATTATCGAGATCTCACATGTTTCATAATTTTTATATAAATAATAAATTTCTTGGGATGTCTTCCTTATTTTAATGCAAATGACCTTTATTGCCACATTAAGTATAACTACAGTTTATCACAACATTATATTAAGTATAACCACACTAAGTACCTACAGGGTGATGATCACCAACAGCAAATCGGAATCATTTAGGCTTACTGATTCTCAAACCAAATTGATTAAATATAAAAAAATATAACCTTATTAGTTCTTCTGACATTGTTAGTAAGTTTGATCATTATCGCATCTCTCCTTAAAATATATTAAGCATGATTATATTTAAACTTCATAATATCGAATTCGATTCTGCAATGATGAAGAGTGATATCATTAAGCGATGAAAAGAGGCTAAGATATTAAGCTGATTATAACTTCCCCAAAAGTGTCTTTAAAAAAATCGGAGGTTATCCATGAAGTCATTAGGTAACCCCCTAAATGCTAGATGATCATTATCTCCGTAGTATCAAGGACACTCATTTAGAGGTCATTGTTAATAATCATTAACTTCTTGTTACTTAACAGTTATTTAGTGCTATACTTCCTCTTTGCAAGCAGAATTTCCTTAAGTAACCATATACCTTTATAAAGAAAGGCTCGAGAGTGTATACGGTAGGTCTGTATACAATAAAGTGGCCATACCCGATCTATAAAAGTGATTGCAGCTCCCCAGCGGAGAATTGATGAGTTAGAATAAAAAACATGGCAACAAAGCGATGGAGACGAAAAATCCAAATTAGGAAGTTGTAGAACATTTTTCTAATGAGAAGAAATCGACCATTAAACTGCTTCGAAAAGAATTTATTTAGGGCTAAAAGCAAATAATTAATTTTAATATGGCTAATGGCTAATGGCTGTCTTATTCGGGAATGCTCAAATAAAATCTAATATGTAACCTGTTCAAAATTTCCTCCATCAGCAACAATGTAAATTGAATTCAAGAAAGAATATGACCGCGTACTTTGACATGCATTGCAGATGTCACCGTGTTAGAAGACCTAATAGTGCAACTTTTAAACTGGTGCATATTGCCTTCCGTATTTATTTTGTTCCTGCTGTCCATTTCTAGGCAGTGCTCTCAACTTTGTAATTGACGTTTTTCGTCTATTTCGATTTACTGCTAAGTTCATCATTCTATTATTTTTTTACTCTTATTATTCGCCAGGGACCCTGCAATGACTTTTATTCGATCGGGCATGAGCACTTTACTGTAGATGGACTTATCGTGTACACTCGTGGACCTTTTCTTACAAATTTATTGAGGTTGCTTGAAGACTTTCCTAGAAGCCCTGTATAAATGAGTTTGTTGATCAAATGCTATATCCAGGGACAACTTAACTTGATTATACAAAGCTAGTAAAAATTCTCGTGCTACGTGGGAATCCCACACGTCTGGTATAGACGCGAAGAAGGCCGCGATCGCAGAAATAATTTAATTAAAATAATTACACAAACACTTGAAATGAGGACTAGTAATTAATAATAAAACAATAACATTTATTTGGGATAATCCGTTGAAATAAGGAATCATCTACTAATAACATTTTAATATACATATTTACACTAAGTTCATTATCCCAGAGATCATGACATTCATTTCAAACAATACACTCAAAATATGAATTCTAATTTCCCGTTATTACATATGATTTTCGTACAATAATAATTCTGAACACTATCTTAATGCCGTGTAATTTGACATCTCTTTTTAGTTCAGGCTAACCTACGTAGAGGGACCAGAGAGTGCAAAGAAATCTTTATGGGAGTATGTATATACAAAAGGAATTACTCCATCGGACCGTTGTGAGCTCGGACTATAAGGGACTTCATCTCGGCGAAGGAGTCAGCTCCGCTTATCTCTCTTTCCGGCCGCGCCAGATCGTCACCTCCGAAAGCAGAGGCCGGAGCACTAACTTTTGACGTCTTGGCTAGGCTCACTGTGAGTAGGTCTTCCAGATCGCGATCGGAGCTTTTGCTATTTGCTTCCCTTTTAATTCTCTGTTCGATGTAAAGGAATCATAATTTATCAGTAAATCAAATAATATTCATGAAATTTGGAAGTATTTTCGATAATGTTCATTAAAAGGGGTGATTTAAAATATTATTATTGCTGTACATTTCCTTAAATAAAATTGTTATAATGACTCAAATTCACTGAGGGAGCAGAGATGAAAGGATTCCATTCAGTTAGTGTTTTAATAAAAGTTTGAAAAAGAACCCTGTGTATTTATTGCTTAATCAGGCATTTTATTTGAATAATTCTTCAGTACATTCAGCTAAAGTATGCGTACTTACAGATAAAATATGCAGAAACTAAAATGATTACTAAATACTATATCTTTTAATATCATAAGACAATCATTAAAAAGGAACTCAGAAATTAACTTTTAATATGCTTACGTGTTTATTTATTTTTATTTCATTTTATTTTATTCATTTTTTGTTGTTGTTATAAATTGTAAAATTATTTAGAATTAAGATAAAATACTAGTTGAATGTTATTCATTAACCTATGCACTATAATTTGTAGAAGTTCAGGTTTTCTAATATAGCACATCTTATATTCCTTTTTTTACTAATAATAATTAATGTTAATTTTAATGTTAACTTTAAGTTTCATTTTCTTATTCGTGCCAACGACTAATAAAATTTATGTTTATTTTATAAATTTAAATTATATTATTATTAATTATTATTAAGCATTAAAGACATGGCCGTTGATCTCATAAAGTGGAATTAACATTAAAACGTACATTGCTCGTTGTTGTGCCGCAATAAACCCTCCAATTATTTTAACTTAAGTGTGAGTCCTATAAAGGAATTCCTTAATCATTATTAAAAGATTAGATCCATTTAAAGTTAAGAATAACATTTATTATTTTACATAACTACTTATTAACTTCCAATACATTATATTACTCTTAAAATAGACTGGGATGAAGACATTATTATTTATTTGAATCAATATCTAAATATTCATTAACCGTTGGATTGTTGATGACACATACCTTGAGTTTTGGGCCTTGTTGGGAACCGTGGTCAAATTCGTCTGTAGTTGTTCTCTCCATGTCATGATGATACTCTCACTTCTTGAAATCTGCTAGTCTTACGATGATACTTGTCGTCATCTTACTTGTTCATGTTGCTAAGTCAGAATACTGATGCCTCTTAGTCATGATTTCTCTAATACTCAATTCTTTCTATAACTGCTTCTAAGTCATCTTACTTGTTCATGTTCTACTACAATCTATTACAAAATACTCATACTAATACTGCCGATAATACTAATACTAATACTAATGCTATACTGCCGATTCTCGGATCCAAACTTGAGGTCCACTCGGTGGGGGGGGGGGGGGGGTGGACTCCGCCCTACTTCTTCCATGGCACTGATTGGCCACCCCTCACCCAATGGCACGACTGTACTTTCAGTCCGGGCCAACTCTTATATGGCCTCCTAAATTTACTGTCCTTTGACCTAAAAGTTCAAGTTCTCATAAAATTCGACGCCAGCCAGTCTAATGCTTTGTTTGCCTTTAAGGACACCATAAATCTACACATAAACTTGTCTCACTATATGTGAGAACATATTCTGGTCTCACAGCTTTGTATTATTAAAAAATATTAACTATAATATAATGAAATATACAATGATAACTTGAAATTGTAAGTTAGTTACTTTGCTTTTTTCCAAGTTATTTTAACAATTTTCAATAACATAATAACTCGCTACATAAAAAAAAAGTGTGCACAACCTAAACACAAATGACTTCTTAACCTATTCTTTTAAAATGTCAGCATGCCATAACAAATAATAAAAAATATACATGCAATATATTAAGATACTAAATCTTTTATATGCAATTACTTACTTATCAAACGTTTAAAAATACGTAATTTGAAGTGTGAAATATTACATTTTACATTATTTTACTTTCATAACTTTAGTGTAGCATTTTTACTGCTATAATTTCTTACTATTGACAATATCTTAAAAAGAGAATGACATTTTTTTATCTATATAAATAAAATTGAAAATACATCTATCTGTCTGTGTGTTTATCTATCTCATCATCACGGTAGAACTGCTGCATCGATTTTCATGAAAATTCTGTAGGTAGCCTTAAAATAGTCCTACTTAAAATTTAGTCCATGTTTCGAGTTTCTAGGACCAGGGATTGTCAAGATATGAATAAAAATCCCACAATTAAACCTTCCATAAAAATAGAATTATGCAGATGATATATTTTCCGCAAATTTACTTAGAAAATTATATCATGATGCTTAGCAACGCAATTAAATCAAATGTATTTATTAGGCAGACGATTATTAAATTTTTTAAGATTTTAATAATAAAGAAATCGATATAAAAGAAAATTTTATAACCTTTTTTATACCATTTTAGCGCTTTCATTTTAGTTTACATTGATCCAATTTCATATATATTTTATAATTTGTTTTCAAACGAGGATGTTTTATACTTCAGATCTGCTTGAAGATAATTTTGTATAGAAAATAAAGAAAGGAGAATTAAATTTAGAAGAATTAAGTGAAGGGAGAATTAAATGAAATATTTTAATAGAATGTTTTGAGTAAGAATGTCATTTAGAATACTGCAAGAATTTGCACATATTTTAAATCATGGGCAATGTCGGGTATATCTGCTATTAACAGTATACATAAAATTGTACGATGTACATCTATCTGTCTGTTTATTATCTCAACACGGTAGAGTTCACCTATTGTCTTTTCATTAGAATTATTATAAAATTTCAAAAATAGAGACTCCAAATATTAAAACTTCACATCAAATTCTGAATTTTAAGTTTCTTGTATTATATAATCAGTACGAAGAACGGACATACTGCTAGTCTATTATAAAATATCACACAACTAACAACATTATTAAAGTAATTTTAAAATATTTGCAGGAAACTGAATAATTTATGACAACATATTAAGTACACTAGGTAAATGCAATGAATGACACAAGCTAACTTGATAAAATATACACTTTAAACATTGAATGATTTTAAATAATTCACAATTACTTAAATTAATTACAAGTGCCTAGGCAGTTTTCTTAATTAATATGACAAGAATAAAATTTTAAAACAAGAAAGATCAATCATTCATAAACATTGATTATGAAACACTTTCCAATTGAGATACAATTTCAGTTAAAAATTTCTAAAATGTGATACATTCAGTGGTGGTATCTTTTACATTATCACAGTACTACAGTAATTTATTATACTTACATATTTAAAACTGTATCGAAATGCAAATCATCTGATTCTCTATGCAAAATCAATGAATATTTCATTCATATAACTTGTATTCCAGACTCCACAGCTAAATAATTTTGTGTGAAAAAAATTCAGCAATTCTTATGTAACTCACCCTACAATCGCTTGAGATATTTGCATTCTGCATAAGTTAAAATTAGGCTTCGTTGAAGAAATAATAAAAGTTAAGGGATCAATTAAAATCATAACTATTGTAATTGCGTAGGCACGGAATTTAGATACACAGATAATACACAGATACACAGATAATATATGTGTATGTATGTATTCAAGGTATTGGAATCGTGCCGAAGATCGGAACTCGAATTTTCGAAGGATCTACACGTTTTGGAACTTCTAGAACACGAAAAATCTATTTTTAGGAAGACGTCTGTGTGTGTAAGGGTATATTTGTGTATGTTTCTGTGTGTCTGTGAGGAAATTACATCCACTCTAATTGAAAAACTAATGGACCGAATTTCATAAAATTTGGTAGGTATGTTTTTTGCAGGAAACCCCGATGTTCATTAGATTAAAGTACGATTCGTAAAAAAAGAATCTGCTTTCTTTGCGAAATTGCCTTTATCCACTCTAGCTAAGAAATAATAGAACAAATTTAACAAAATTTGGTGTATAATATTTCAATAACCTACAAATGATTTATATACCAAATTTAACAAAATTTGGTATATAAATCATTTGTAGATTATTCTAGTACGATTCGGGAAAAAGGAACGGGCTATTTTTGCGAAATGGCCCGCAAAAATCGTTAAATATAAAAATAAAAGACAACGTGTGCTCAATTATATCAATTAAATTCCTATTTTATACTTGATTTTTGACAACAAAAAGAATAAGACTAACCCCATTACTCTAGGACTAGCCGTTCTTGAGATATTCCAGTTTTTTCGCGTTTTCGCTACGCCGCCTTTGACAATAAGTTCAGCTATCAAATGAGAACTAAATTTAAGTTTAACGTGCAAATTCAATGTCATTTAAAATACTTATGGGATCTATATTTAAAGATCCACCAATTTTTTGTAGAATTAAATGTTCAACAAATTTAAGTTGTGTACCAAATGTTAACTCTCTAGGACGTAGGAAAGTGCATTAAAAATGCCATCAAAGTATATTATGAAGAGTTATATAAAATTAAAAAACAATTTGAAACATTGTTATCTACCAAATTTATTTTTAAATGTGAAGCATATTTCATATACAGAATAATTAAACTGTTGGAAAGGTATTTATTATATAATATATCTATCTTTTCTTTCTGGAGGATATCCCAAAAGTCAGAATTTAATTGAATTTGTTTTTCTCCCTATATTAAATAATTTTTAATTAAAAAACTACCTAATATATTTTACTGAAATTTTTTTTATATATTTTATGACATAATGTGAATATTTCCTAAAAATTTCGAAACAATTTGTGAATTTTAAAGTTGCTTAAAAAATGTTTGAAAAATTAAGTCCCATAGGGTTCAATGTATTTCATTTTTTCAACCCGGGTTCAATAAAAATCTAATTGTGTGGTATTATTTATTTATATTCCCGTAGGTCCCACAGACCGTCTGAAAAACATACCAAAATTTCATTTTGATAAAGTCATTTTTACGGCAGTTATCGTGCTAACGGGCAGACAGACAGACAGACAGAATGAACAAAGTCATAAACACTTTTCAACTATGTTGTAAAGTGTTAAACAAGAAAGATCAATCATGCATAAGCATTTATTATGAAACACTTTCCAACTGAAATGTAATTTCATTTAAAAATTTCTAAAATGTGATTCATTCAGTGGTAATATATTTTACATTATCACAGTACTACAGTAATTTATTATACTTAAATATTTAAAACTGTATCGAAATATAAATCAACTGATTCTTTATGCAAAATCAATGAATATTTCATTCATATAATTTGTATTCCAGACTCCAGAGCTAAATAATTTTGTGTGAAAAAAATTCAGCAATTCTTATGTAATTCATCTTACAATCGTTTGAGATATTTGCATTCTGCATATGTTAAAATTAGGCTTCCTTGAAGAAATAATAAAAGTTTAGGGATCATTTAAAATCACAACTATTGTAATTGCATAGGCACGGAATTTAGATACACAGATAATACACAGATAATATATATGTGTATGTACTCAAAGTATTGGAATCGTGCCAAAGATCGGAACTCGAATTTTCAAAGTATCTACACGTTTTGGGACTTCTAGAACACGAAAAAACTACTTTTAGGAAGACGTCTGTGTGTGTAAGGGTGTATCTGTGTATGTTTCTGTGTGTCTGTGTGGATATTACATCCACTCTAATTGAAAAACTAATGGACCGAATTTCATACAATTTGGTAGGTATGTTTTTTGTGGGAAATCCTGATGTTCATTAGATTATAGTACGATTCGTAATAAAAGAATCTGCCTTCTTTGCGAAATGGCCGCAGAAATTGCCTTTATCCACTCTAGTTAAAAACTAATGAACCAAATTTAACAAAATTTGGAGTATAATATTTCAATAACCTACAAGTGATTTATATACCAAATTTAACAAAATTTTGTATATAAATCATTTGTAGGTTATTCTACTACGATTCGGGAAAAAGGAACGGGCTATTTTTGCGAAATGGCCAGCAAAAATCGTTATATATAAAAATAAAAGACTACGTGTGCTCAATTATATCAATTAAATTCCTATTTTATATGTGATTTTTGACAACAAAAAGAATAAGACTAACCCCATTACTCTAGGACTAGCCGTTCTTGAGATATTCTAGTTTTTTCGCTACGCCACCTTTGACAATAAGTCCAGCTATCAAATGAGAACCAAATTTAAGTTTAACGTGTAAATTCAATGTCATTTAAAATACTTATGTTGTGCAGATAAACTCAAATTATCATTGAATAAATAAAGAGAACGAATATGAGTCTGCAGAGAAAGACATGTGCTGTCCACATCAGAATTTTTAACAATGTTACACCAATGATTTATAGAAGTGAACGGGGATTATTTTCAGGCCATTTCGAAAAAAATGTATGATCTATATTTAAAGATCCATCAAATTTTTGTCGAATAAAATGTTCAACAAATTTAAGCTGTGTACCAAATTTTAACTCTCTAGGACGTAGGAAAGTGCATTTAAAATGCCATCAATTAAATTTATCATGAAGAGTTATATAAAATTTATAAAAAATGAAAAATTGTTATCTACCAAATTTATTTTAAAATATGAAGCCACTCCCATATGCAAAACGTTTAAACAAATGGAGAGATATTTATTATATAATATCTCTTTTTTTTCTTTCTGGAAGATATCCCAAAGTCAGAATTTAATTGAATTTGTTTTTTTCCCTATATTAAATAATTTTTTTAATTAAAAAACTACTTAACATATTTTACTGAATTTTTTTTTATATATTCTATGGGATAATGTGAATATTTCCTAAAAATTTCGAAGCAATTCGTGAATTTTAAATTTACTTAAAAAATGTTTGAAAAATTAGGTCCCATAGGGTTCAATGTATTTCATTTTTTCAACCCGGGTTCAATAAAAAACTAATTGGGTGATATTATTTATTTATATTCCCATAGGTCCTACAGACCGTCTGAACAACATACTAAAATTTCATTTTGATAAACTCATTTTTACGGCAGTTATCGTGCTAACGGACAGACAGACAGACAGACAGACAGACAGACAGACAGACAGACAGACAGAATGAACAAAGTCATAAACACTTTTCAACTTTGTTGTAAAGTGTTAAAAACCGTTATGTATCCACGAGCGCGAGCCCACGTACTGCACATACGATACTTCTTTGTGTGGGCTACTCTACTAGGGGAGAACTTTCCAGAAAAGCTGATACGGGGGGATTCGAAGGCCAGACTTGGGCCTACAGCTCATACGTTTCGAGGTGCTGAGGGAGCAGTAGTTCGGCCTTTTCTATCGGGGGTGAACGGCCAGATCAGCTGCCCCCTCCTACAAGGTGCCCCTGTCTACCATTGGCTAGCCAAATATGTAGAACACGCCTTACGGCAATATCATTGGCTTGATTTCCTTATTGAAATTCTAGAACCAAATATTTGTTTCTCATGTGAAAAATTCTCCCGTCAACTTTCCAACGGTCAACATGATATTCCTTGACCTTTCGGGTCAGCCTCTTCCGCATAGCCAGCATCGAAGCCCCCTTGAAATTCAAGAGCATCCACTCTTCTCCTGATCCTCGTCCATTGCACATGCGTTCCAGGAAAGTTTATACATATTATATAGCTGTTTCAGGGACCATCTTCTTAGGTCCAGTTTCCTCTTTCGAAACTGCAATGTTACATTGTGTCTGAAAATTCAATGTAACACCAAAGTCAATAGAATAATAACTATTGATAATATATGAGATATTGTACGAACCTTCCAAAGTAGCATTTAATATTGGTCCAATATTGAGCCAATATTGTATATCTTGGCATTACATTGGAAATATTTCCAATGTAATTCCCATATTGGGCAAATGACGGGGTTACATTGGTTCCCAGTATTGGCTAATAATTTCATTGCGATATTACGCCAATATTACTTTTACATTAGAAATATTGGCGTAATATTGCCCCAATATTGTTCCACAATTTTTTAGGCCAGTATCGGGCCAATTCCGTCAATATGTCCACTTTTTCATATTGGCCCAATATTGAAGCCAATATAATGTCAATATCAAAAATGAAGGACTTCAAATAACGAGAGCTTAAATTATCGATCCAAAATTTAACGAAATCCAAAAAAGAACAAGTATGTTGTAAACATAAAAAACGGCGAAAATTCGAAATCCAAGGGGAGTTCTTCCCTTTTTTGGGTTTCGCCTCAAGGGTTTCAAAAAAAAAAAAAAAAAAAAAAAGATCTCTGCTAACGTTTGATTCATTAAAGGTATTATGACATGCGCAGTCAGTAAAATAACAAAAATAGACAAAAATTAAAAATGTAAAGTAATTCACTTTACAATAAATAGTCAGTATTTTCAAATTTTATTAAAATGTTTATTCATTGTTTCTGCCATACGTTTATGACATGCCAAGATCTTTTTTTTCATAGCGAAAGGATCCATCTTGCAATATAAACGCATATAGGTGTTTCCGGGTGTAACCATATCAAATGTTTCTAACTGTACTTAAATGAAGCATTAAAACAAATATTCTCATCATCTGCCACTGACAAGAATTTTAAAAGTTTTTTTTTTTTTTTTTTTTTTTTTTTTTTTTTTTTAAGTTAAGCTTTCCATTTTAATCGAAGCATTCAAATACAACGTCAGGACAGATTGAAAGATTTTATATGGATGTTCTCTTATATATTAGTTATCCAGAACTATCACGCCGTGTCATGTTTGAAATAATTAGTTGACGTCTCCCTTATAATATGATTTGAAAAGGAATAAAATTATATTCAACTCACCCAGCATTAACTTTTGAAGGAGTGATTGAAGATCTCAAAAATCAACATTCTTAAGTGTCCCGGATGCTAAGTGTTATAAGGTAAATCGTCCTTACCACTATTTAAATAAAAGTTTATTTTCCTAAATATGACGTAAAATATCTATTTTCACCAACCTCTGTCATAATTCAAACAAAAATGTGAATAATATCAATAATCAAATGTCGAAATTCAGCTTTGAATACAACAGTTAACTTTAAACCAGCAGTTAACTTCAAACTGGCAGTTAAAGGTTTTAAAACATTAACTTTAAACTTAAAAATGTATTTAAATGATACATAGATGTGAATCTAATCTGATTTTAAGAGATTAGATATACAACAATAAGTACATGAAGATCTACGGGTTTTAAAGGGACGTGAAATGGGAAGAGTTTAGAACTTCTTCTACTTGTCACAAGGGAATCCCATAAATAAACGTGTGCTTCAAGTACATGTTAACTGTGTATTGTTGCCAATGTATCAGCTATAATTTTATATCCACGATCCCAAAGTGCACATATAGTCCATATACCCTCAAAAATGTGTCAGGAATATCGTCTGCTGTTTTTAATACGACAGGCAATAATATCAGAAAGATTCTGATTAACTTAATGATGTTTTCAAAAATTCAATCGAAAATTAAGGGAGTGGGCTTCCAAACAGTCGATTGAGTTTTAAATCAAAAAGTTTCTAGATTCACCAAATTGTTTTCGAAACGCTTCATTTGTTAGTGAGATATCACGTCCACAGACTCACGGCCACTAACATACACAATCACACACTAAAATACGCACTCGCACTTTCATACACACATACACACACACACATAGACAGCGCTTCAATAACGTTCGATTCGAGTTCTGGTATGCTTCAAACGTGCTCTTTCAACGGAAACTCGAATTCGAATTTTCAACCCTGTTACAATACTTCCCCTATTACATCATACTATGTACGTAGGGAAAGTAATAAAATTTGTTTAAAAATCGCCAGGTCGCCAATTGAAAAATGGAATTTATAAAAGGTTTAAATTTGATGTAATAAATATTTATATTTTATTCAAAAAAAAACCAACATCACTGTCTGTCACATTTGACAATAAATTTTTCCAAATATGTTATCCATGTCAGATTTTTATGACATACCAAATGCACTTTAGTCGTGTTCAATCATGTATATTGTCATTTGGAACAATGGAAAGAACTTTCATTTCATTTGTCTTTGCGTCACACTTTCAATTTCAACCGAAACCTTCGAATCAAACGTAATGTCACCAACAGAAAAGATTAAAAGATTTAACAAGAAATTCTAATCAGTTTCTACCGAAATATTGCAACGTGCTTTGAAATATTATTAAATGTCGTTATCATAACAGGATTCGATATGGAGCTAAAACATTTTCCGCTTCTTTTGCATTCGCTTTTGAAGATTAAATTGAAGAAGAGGTAAAATCAACACTCTTTAAAAAATTCCGAAAGGGAAGAGTGCCGAGAAAATTAAATTCTCATTTCAGATGGCTGAATTGGAAGCGTGAACATTGATGTCTGTTATCTGACGAAAATTAGAAAATTTGTAAGACAGGACATACATGCAGCAGTGGCTTAGCGTCCGCAGATGCTAAACAGTTGTGTATCCTGTATCTATATAATAAAAAGCATTGTCTATGTGTGTGTGTGTGTGTTATACACTATAGGCTCAGCGACGGCGCGTCGCAGAGCTACGAAATTTGGCAATCGGAGACCAGGGGGGGGGGGGCGATTAAGATGACACGTGAAACCCGATTTTTAAAATTTGAATTATTTTTTTTGTGTGTTATTTAATGTTTTATGCGATTTCGACCGTTTTTTTCCTTTTTCCCCCTTTTTCTCCACCATGCAGACGTCGTAGAAAAAGACAAGTCACACCACCGGAAAGAACAGATAATTGCGAGTAAAAATATATCAATTTCAGATCTCAATTTTAATTTCTATTATTTTTAAAGATTTTAAAACAAAAGTCACATTCGGCTCAAAAACACGAACTTTTGTTTTCAAATCCTCACATCCTTAAAAAGTATCGAGAATTTCGAATAATAATTTACATTTTTAGAAAGCTCAAACATCAGGCTTTCTTACAAGCTCAATCTGGTCAAGAAATAATTATAAATAGCAGCCCGATCCTGATTTTAAAGATGTAATGATTTTAAATTTCTCGAAGACCTCACGGCGAAGATCCGATTTTTCTACTACATGCGCGCGCAGCTGGGGACATCACGCTTTTTTATGGAAATATTGTGACGGATGTTGTTGAGACCCAGACCGTCCGACCTACCAGAAAGGTGTAAAGTAACCGTTTGGACTGCCGGGAAATGGCACCCAATTTAGACCGGAACCCAGTGGGGAAGCATCCACAGGGACCGCACCCTCCTTCCCACCACCGGGCTACCGCGTCCGAAAAGGGCCAACAGCACGCGGTGTTCCCAGGTGGTCACTCATCCAAGTACTAACCGCGCCCGATGCTGCTTGACTTCGGTGATCTAACGAAAACCTGTGTTTTCTGCACGATAAGGCCGTTGGCGGATATTGTGAGGGTTGTTGTTTTTGAGACCTAGACCGTCCGACCTACCAGAAAGGTGTAAGGTTACTGTTTGGACGGTCGGGAAGTGTCACCCAATTTAGACCGGAACCCAGTGGGGGAGGCATCCACAGGGACCGTACCCTCCTTCCCCTACCACCAACCTCTCGGAAAGACATACGGACCCACATGTTTAACGTGATCGTACTCCGCGTGAACACAACGGCAGTTTTGGCAGTGGCTGGAATCGAACCGGGGCCTACCGAGTGCAACTTCAGCGCGCTAACCACTGGGCTACCGTGCCCGGGATATCGTGAGGGTGAAATTATTATTGTTATTTAATATTTTATGCGATATTTTAGATGGTGGAACGATGTGGATTTTTAAATGGATATTTTAATTTATGAATATTTTGAATGGATATTTTAATTTATGGATATTTTAAATGGATATTTTAATTTTATGGATATTTTAAATGATGGAGCGATGGAACGATGGAATGAGGATGATGGAATTAAGAGCTTATGGTCATTAATTGCACTCGTTAGGCCCGGTATCGATTCCCGCCACTGCCAAAACTGCCGCCGTGTTCACGGGGAGTACGATCACGTTAAACATGTGGATCCGCAAGTCCTTCCGAGAGGTTGATGATTAGGGAAGTAGGGTACGTTCCCTGTGGATGCCTCCCCCACTGAGTTCCGGTCTAAATTGGGTGACACTTCCTGGCCGTCCAAATAGTTACCTTACACCTTTCTGGTAGGTCGCGCTAGCGAGTTTGCCATGGTCAGATTTTTCAAGCGTAGCGAACAGGCTGGTCGCCGAAGACGACTAATTTAAAATCGAATTTAAAGTATTATTTAAATATACCTTCATTTTTCATATTTTTTAAATAACTAATATATGTATTTTGTATATATATAAACATATGTATTTATATGTATGTATACGTGTATATATGAATTTTTAAAAATTGTTATATTTTACTTGCTTAAAGTGACACGAGCCATAGCTTTTTTCTCTTTAAAGCATGCCAAAATGTTCCTTCCTCTCGTATACGTTTCTGGCGTTCTGCAGATACTTATACCCTTTTAAACGTTAAGGAAAGAAAATAAGTGAATTTATGTCACCTTTAGTTAAAAAATCTGTTATGTATCACTAATATTCAATACCGAATCTGGCAACCCTTTTTTTTTTTTTTGTCGAAATAAATGTATGGGCGGAGTCAGAATGCCGAAATTCTTTTCCATGTAAACAAACTGTAATATAAATTAATACATTGAATAAATTTATAACACTAGATTCATTTTTGTTCCCTGGACCTGCCCATAAGGGGACGGACAAATTCAAATCGTTTTATATAAATAACATCTATGGTCAGAAAAGGGATCGTTGCAAAAAGTGTAGACACTTTGGACACTTATACTTTTGAACCTAATAGATAAAAATGTAAATAATTTTCACGTTTTGTCGGAAATAGAGACCAGATTATGAATACAAAAAGAATTCAATATTTTAGTATTTTGAAATTTTTTGTTCGAAATAACTTAAAAAGTAGTTCTTCGAGCGAGTGTTTGTTTATATTTTACAAACTTTCACTCAAAATATATAGTAAATTCTAAAAGGTAGATATAAATAGTAAACGACAAAAATGTGTAATAGAAAATTTTGTATTGAAATCTATATTTATTATTAAAAAATGCTCTTATAGTTATCGAGTAATCGTCTTATCACGTTGAAGAAGATTGAAAATTTTCCGCTTTTCAAGTTTGTAATGCTAATCGAACTTGTTTTTTTTTTTTTTTTTTTTTTTTTTTTTTTGTCGTCATACTTTCACACAAAATAGCTTCGAAACTATAAGAGACTGATAAAAATAGTAAACGGCAAAAATATGTATGAGAACTTTAGTTTCTAAATATATATTTATTTTTAAAAAGAAGCTGTTATATTTTTTAAGTGATCATCTTGTCATGTTGAAGAATGTAATGCTTATATTTTAAAAACTGAGAGTGATAGCTATAAACAATAAGCAGGAATTTGTAACTCTTTAAAACCCCTATAAATGTATACAGTGTGTCCCAAAAATGTTTGAAACGTGCTTTAATTCTTTACATTTTTGGAGATAAGTGGGCAACGTAAATTACAAAAATGTTGAAAGTAAGGTAGGAAATAAGTCTACGTTAATGAAATAGTCCTCCTATTCATTTTCAAAAAATTACACTTTTTAAATTTTTATACTACCCCTTTAGACAAATTTGGTCAATAAGAATTGTTTTTATTTTTAATGCAACAAGATCATTAAAAACCCGCATATCTGCATCTTTAAAATCAACTGAATTATGATAAAGGGAAAATATGAGTTATGCCTCTTTTCCGTACCATGTGAAAGTCTGTTTCATCAGTAAAAATAAGGATCATAAACAAATTGACAATGGAAATTGTTTAGATCAATAATACGTTAATATGTGTCAACATTTTTATCTCAAATGCATCTAAATAAAGCATTATACAGACAGAGATCATATAAAACAGTGGTACTCACTACGCGTTTGGGGGTTCTCCTATGTATTATCATCCAGTTTTATCATTTTTGTACTATGTCACAAATTTACATTTATAATTTGATATAGGGTCCCCATTCACTATGTTCAATTTTCATTAATATAACTCGCTCAATTTTAAAGATACAGATATGCAGGGTTTTTAATGATCCTGTTGCATTAAAAATAAAAAAAATTCTGATTAACCCAATTTGTCTAAGGGGATTGTATAAAATTTTAAAAAGTGTAACTTTTTGAAAATTAATGGTAGGACTATTTCATTAACGTGGTCTTATTTCCTACCTTACTTTCAACATTCTTGCAATTTACATTGCCCATTTATCTCCAACAGGTAAAGAATTAAAGCGCGTTTCAATCTTTTTGGGACACCCTGTATAATCAGATTTCGGATCGTAGAAGACCCAGACCGTCCGACTCGTCCAGGGGGACTAAGAGCACCTGTTTGGACGGCCGGAGATTTCGGATCGTGTACTTTTTCTTCGATATTACAAATGTTGAGTTTCATTTTACAAAATGTTATTCACCCAAAACCTTTTCGGTTACACGCGATATTTTTGAGACAGAAGAGTCCAGTGTTGCTAGTTTCCTGATTCAAGAAACGGTCCGACCGAAATTTTGTACATGACAAACAAGGAGTGAATGCTTGAAATAGGGAGAAATCCAGGGAATTTAGCGTGTTTGAGAACAATTTGGTAACACAGCTTTAAACCTCCAAAGTTCGTCAACGTCAATAGAGAACGCTGAAATCAATTTCTTTTCAAATTCGTGCTTTTCAAAAAATTCTACTGAAAACATTATTTCTACTAGAAATTTACTGAAATGCGCTATTTATTATATTTTCTACTGGATCGTAAAGTTTTCATCAAAATTTACTGAAGAAATATAAATGCAATGAATTTGGTCAATCTATTTATTGTTGGGGTATCAAACCTCTGCCTGCTACTAAATCAAGGAAACGTCTGGAACGATTTTCAACATGTTTGATCTACTTATAACTACTAATATCTGCGCCTGCAATTGACGCAGTGCTCTTGATATATCTGATGAATGAAATTAATGTCAATATTGAAGTGAAATCATTTTTTATAAAATATACATTCTTTAAATATTATTGGTACGCAATAACTACACAAAAAATTGATTTCAACTTTAATTTTTCGAAATCCAATACTTACACCCACTCTCGTGATATTGTTCGATACTCTGTAAAATTTTTTGTTCTCAAGCTTTCAACATTAGCACAAATCTAGAATAAAGACAATTATTTGCAATAAATGTCTTAGTTCTGTCATCTATTGCGGTATTATGAACCTTTTTGGAACGTTATTTAAGGCTTGCATGCAACGCAATGGGCGGATATATTTAATAATTATTAAAAAAAAATATTTTTCTCTTACAACTTTATATAAGGTTATCGTGCATGAAAGGGGTTAATGAATATATTTCAAGTTTGAAAAGTGTAAATTGAAGATATTTATAATCTAGCGGAAGCAGAAAATAATATAACGAAAATACTTTGAGTAACACCAAACATAGGAGTTCCAAACTGTAAAAGTGAATGAAGTTTGTTAAATTTATCGAAAACACGCTCGAAAAATGCTATAATATAAACACAATAAATAAATTTTTTATAAAATACATACAACATATATACAATACACTGGCCAGCCGGTATCTAAACAAAATAAAATAATCTTCTTCAGGACCGACAAGTAGGGAGCCCTCATTGACTCACACCGATTCAGCAACTCTTTGAATCCGTCGGAACTCTTAGGTTGCCGACATAACTTGAGTAATTGATATCGCGCTTCTTATCGGTCCTGAAGAAGAAAGCTATTTTTTTTTCTGCCCCACACCTGTTGACTAGATTATTCTTGTATATATGCTGTA
Source organism: Amaurobius ferox (assembly GCA_951213105.1). Classification (NCBI taxonomy): domain Eukaryota; kingdom Metazoa; phylum Arthropoda; class Arachnida; order Araneae; family Amaurobiidae; genus Amaurobius; species Amaurobius ferox. The sequence continues at coordinate 55,591,419 of OX578151.1, forward strand.
TTTTTTCCTGAAGTTTGAATTTATAGTGTCATTACAGAAGCTAATTTTTTTCATTTGCATAAATATGCAATTCTCTGGTAATATTATCGCAGTTATTTTAACTTTTTATTTAATACTCTTATGTTAAACTTTCAAAAACAACTCCGATCTCCTGTCCCACTTTGTTTTTTTCTTCCGACAGAATATTTGCATTTCATGCTCAATATTAAGTGCAAAGTATTTTTTCGGCTTGCGTTAATCGTTAATGAGAAAGTAATTTTTCAAAACATCTCCCCGTCGTAAATAGAAGAAAGTTACCAAATTGGCTAATGAACAAAATATAGCAACCATTGCATCCGAATCATGAAGAGAGGACTAATTTAAACATACAGCTTTCATCTTACCGCCATAGGATATATGACTGAAACCCAGGACAACAACACGTATGAGAGGTTTGCAGGCTACCGAATTAAGAATATATCTTATCCCTCCTTCGTAATGCTTTATCTACTTATATTTTTAAAATCTTCAGCCATAATTGACGCATCATTCCAGATTTTTTCAAAATTTCAGATGTTTTTAACTTCGAAGAAAAATCATTCATTATATAAAATATACCTTTTAAATATTACCGGTACATAGTAACAACCCAAACAATATTTCACTTTTAATTTTTTGTAATCTAATACTCTGTGTGGGCCAAGGAATAATGTTATTCATGGCATCTGTCTAAATGGCTGCCATCGAAAAAAATATAACATACGACCTGTCCGACCATAATTAAAATAAGACAAAATTTCGCTGCTATCTAAAACTTCAGCTTTTCGCAACAGAAAACTCACTCGTGAATACACACAAGCATGTACTTTTATTACCTAATACGTATGATACAGGCAAGAAGTTATATATCCGCACACTAGATATTTATACAGAAATTGCAAATAATCTCCTACAAATTACAGTTTTTGCAAACTAACTGAAATCATTTGTATCAAATCTGTCCCAAATAAAGCAAGGTTGAATGTCCATGCATTGCATTTATGGCTTGACGTGTTTGCATTACCCAATATAATGGACATTTGAAAATACCCTTGTGAACATACAATATTTTAACCCACCCCTGTTGCAAGGACTGTTAAACATGAAGAACTGCAAAGATTATAAGGCTTCTTCAATAAATAGCTAAAATACAGAGAAATAGATATGAAGAAACATCAACAGCAGTTGAGAAAGAAAATACCTGAAGCCGAAAGAGCTGAACTGTAAAAGTCAATTTTATTTATAATATATCTTAATAAAAAAATTGTTTAACAAATAAAGAACTTTATTTCTATTATAATATTCTATATTTTACATTTTTACTTTCCCTACGCACATGTATAATGTATAATGTATAATACATGTATAATACATGTATAATGTATAATGTATAATGTATAATGTATAGGGAAAGTACTGTGACGGAGTCGAAATTTCGAATTGGAGTTTTCGACGGAACAGCACAATTCAAGCATCCTTGAACTTAAATTGAACGTTTTTGAGATCATGTCTCTGCGTGTGTGTGTTAATGTATGTATATTTATATAATCTCGTGTGTTTATATGTTAGTATGTGTGTGTATGTATGTTTATTAGGGTGTATTCATGCTTGGTAGTGTGTGTATCTATACAATGTCGGTGTATGTGAGTGTTGTTGTATGTGACTATGGACACGTTATCTCACGACGAATGAAGCATTTCCAAAATAATTGAGTGCGATTATAACCATTAAATACTGGAACTCTATCGAATTTTCAACTCAAACGAATGTTTTGAATGCCCCCCCCCCCCACACACACACACTTCTTAATTTTAAATTGAATTTCTGAAAACAATTAAAAAATTAGGACCTTCAATAAAGATAAATAAATAATCATTTTTGACATAATTTTTATTAGTAACGGAATGATACAAATTTTAGAAAGCTGACATAAACCCGTTCTCATGATATTTTTCGATTTTCGAATGAAATTTTTCAGAAATTATTAAATATCAGCACCTTTAAAACTCTCAACAAAATATTTATTTCATATGTAATTTTTTATTACAAAACGAGCGACATAAACTTTAGAAAGCCAGCCTCATTTGTCCTCGGGATATTACACGCTTTTCTGTCCATATCTTACAAAAAATACATAAAATTGATAAAGTCGTAAGTATTACCAAAAACATTCATTTTGCTTAAGCAAAAGTATGCAACAAATCTGTTAACATCATTCGTGCGAATCTAGTGCATTTTCACGACAGAAGATACTTTTTGTAATAGTTTTATACTCTAATGACAAAAAATTCGCCTATAGTCGTTTATTTTGCGGTACATTAATTTAATGTCAAATTCACTTTGCTGATGATTTTGCATTTGGATATGAATAAGTCACTCTGCAAGAACTAATAATCTGCCAGAAGCACCAAATATTGGTTTAAATGTATTCATTCAACGCCAAAAACATTGTGCTGTGTGTACTAATTCCCACTTGGTGAAGGGGCGTCTACGCACCACGTCCACAAGACCCCCGGTGCCATGGCTAATGGGAGAAAAATTGCAGCTTCACTTTTATAGAGGCTCCCCGAAGGGCGGGAGTCTGACTCGACTAGACATCATCCATGCCGGCGGGCGGGATTCGAACCCGCAACCCGGCAATCCAGCGAACAGACGGAAACCCGTGGCCCTGACCGCTCGACCACCGGATCGGCACATTGTGCTGTAGATCTTATATATCATAATTTCGCTGTAAAAGGAGTAACTTCCAATACAGACTTTGCAAATTTAAACACCACTTCGTTTTACTTAGCAACTGCCCCTTATTCCTATATTTATCAGTTTCTCTCTCTGTCTCTCTTTATTTTTTTAAAGTCGTTATTTTATTTATTGTTTTACGGATTTATTAATCTGAGATCAGATATTTTTAGGGTTTCTGGTTAGACCCAGTTCCAAATGGCTGCACATGCACAAGGCTTCAACAAAGAAATATGTCATGAACTTGCGCCACTCACACAAGGATACAGAGACGATTAGTTTCGTATCAAGTTTGGCAGAACGTTGACAATATTCTATTGGCGTCTATGCTAGCGTGTTCATAGTTTTAAAATTTATTTTTATTTAGTATTTTTTGCGAATTAAGACCATGGCTGTTACATGCAGAAATCGGGGGACTTCCACAAGCAAAATATTTATTATTTGTAAAATATACTTGCTTCGCATGAGCACCCCTAAGTGTGTGAGCCCCCCCCCCTCCCAATGCATAGCACCCCAATTGTGAAAGCCTGGTGCCGCCTATACCCTAAAGCCCCTATTACACGACAGTAATTTGAGACAACAAACCGTTCGCAAAAGAGCTTTGTGACATCACTCCACGCAGCACAGAAAGAAAGTAACGTCACTTTCGTTCTGTGCTGCGTGGAAGATCTCCTACAAATTCAAATCAGGATCTCCTACAAATTGCAGTTTTCGCAAACTTAAATCATTTGTGTCAAATCTGTTCAGAGTAGAGCACGGTTTAGTGTTCATGTCTTACATTTATGGCTGGACGTCTTTGCCATTCACCAATACAAGTGGACATTAGTTAAATACCTTTGTGAAAATATAATATTTTAAACCATCCCTGTTGCGAAGACCGTTAAACATCGGAAAATGCGCTGTGTGAAGATGTCTCTAGGAAAAGATTTTGAGACGTCTCCGTCTTCAATAAATAGCGAAAATACAGAGAAATAGATATTAAGAAAAGTCAATAATAGTTGAAAATGAAATTATCTAAATCCGAAACGTCCGGACTATAAAAGTCATTTTTATATATGATATATCTTTGATAAAATATTTGTTCAACACATAAAGACTTGAATTCCATATTTTTACTTTCCCTACATGTATGTATAATGTTGAACTGTTTGTTTTTGTATATATTCTGTATTTTATGACGTTTCAATTTATCGTGTCATTAATTAAGATAACTTTTTATTCATAAAATATATAAACATGCAATTATCTGATAATGGTATCGCGGTTCCTTTAACTTCTTTTTTAATGCTATTATATAAAATTTCAAAACAACTTGATTTTTTTGTCCTATTTAGTATTATTCTTCCTACAGAAAATTTATATTTTATGCCCAATATTAAGTAAAAAATCTTTTGACGTGTGTGTCAATAGCTAATCTCTTTCAAAAATATTTTCTTTTCGTAAGTAAAGGAAAATCATCAAATTGGCCAATGATCAACAAAATATATCAACCACTTCATCCGCCGCATTGAGAGAGCGAATCTAAACTTCTTGTCTTCATCTAACCCCAAATGATGGGTGACTGGAACCCAGGAAAATACAGCGTATCACATGTTGGCTGCTGCCTTATTAAGGAAATATTTGATTTCGTCCTTGAAATGCTTCATCTACTCATATTTTTAATGCATGTAGCCATATTTGACGCAGTATTCTTGAATTCCAGAAAGAACTACATTAAGTTTGCCAGCAAGATGAAATCTTTTATTATATAAATATATTATATAAATATTATTGGTACATACAGTAACTGCACAAAACAATATTTCACTTTTCTATTTTCGTTATCTAATACTCTGTGTGGGCTATGAAATAACATTATTCTTGGGGTTTTCTAAGGGTTGTTTGTCTAAATGGGAGCAATAAAAAAAACCTAAAACGTGTCTCAGGCCATAATTAAAATAAAATTTCTCAGTTACCTTTAACTTCGACATTTAGCTACAGAAAACACAAACATGCATGCCTACAGACAGACAGAGACACAAACATGTCTTTTTATAACTATGTATGATTTTTATTAAGATGTATGAGACAGTCGAGGAAACAGATATCACACAATAGATATTTGAAAAGAAATTACAATTAATAGTCTACAAATTGCAGTTTTCACAAATTTAAATCATTTATGTCAAATCTGTTCCGAATTGAGCGTTGGATGTAATACATTCATGGCTTCAAACGTTCATTCCCCAATATAAGTGGACGTTTGAAAACACCTTTGCGAACATATTATATTTTAATATAATTTAATTAATTAAGTTAATTTACGAACATATTATATTTTAATTAGTGAAGCATTTAAGTGCTGTTTAATTGTATAGTGTTCCTGTTTACTTTGTGCTTATGAATAAAAGCTTGTGCTTATGAGGAAAAGAAGACTATTTCATATAGGAAAGCATGGGCGCAGACACCATGTAGTAGGACAACATGAGCCCGGTGAAATAATGGAAATAAAACATAACAAGAAAGTTGTAAGAAAAAACCATTCATTTGAGCATCGTTTGTACAGACTTACAAGAGGTGCTCGAAATACCGAACATTTGCTAGAATGTATGCCTCACAACAACGTTGCATGGACAACCGGACTTTCTGGAATATGCTCGGCATTTCCCGGATGTTTGCGGCGGCTACGATATGCGTGCTACAAGATCCATAGCACTGGCAACAGGGATCTAGTACACCATGTTTTTCATCGCACCCCATACAAAGTTGATTGGGGATAAATCCAGTGACCGTGGTGACCAACAAACCGATCCATCGCGACTAATCCATTGAGCTCCAAATTTTCTGGTCAGGTAACCACGCACATCATTTGCGAAATGTACTGGAGCGCCGTCATGCTGGAACTACACGTCAAACAGCTTTGCGCGCGAATGGGAGTTGTAGACACAAAGCGCCTTCTACACCTTCATGCGTTCATTTGCGCCTATGCTTTCCTATGTGAAATAGTCTTCTTATCCTATTCTCTACCTCCCCACCAAATATTGATGATCAATTCTGATACACCCTCTATATGTATTTTTAAAAAATTTTTATATTTTACTTGCTTAAAGTGACACGTCTCACAGCATTTTTCCTCATTAAAGCATGCCAAAATGCTCCTTCCTCTCGTATACGTTTCTGGCGTTCTGCATGTACTTATACCCATTTAAAAGTTAAGAAAAGAAAAGAAGTGAATTTATATCACATTTAGTCAAAGAATCTGTTATGTCTCAATATTCAATACCGAATCTGGCAACCGTCACTTCTTTTTTTTTTTTTTTTTTGGTCGAAATAAATGTATAGACGGAGTCAGAACGCCGAAATTCTTTTTCAGGTAAACAAACTGTAATATAAATTAATAAACTGAATAAATTTATAACACTAGATTTATTTTTGTTCCCTGGACCTGCCCATAAGGGGACGGACAAATTCAAGTCGTGGGGAGGGGGAGAGCTACAAAGGGGGCTCAACTCCCCAATTTTTTCATTTTTTTTATGTAAATAACATCTATTATCGGAAAAAGGATCGTTGCAAAAAATGTAAACACTTTGTACACTTATACTTTTGAACCTAATGGATAAAAGCGTAAATAAATTTCTTGTTTTATCGGAAATAGAGTCCAGATTATGAATACAAAAAAAAAATTCAATAATTTAGTATTTTGAACTTTTTGTTCGAAATAACTTAAAATGTAGTTAGTTCTTCGAGCGAGTGTTTGTTTATATTTTTCAAACTTTCACACGAAATATATAGTAAATTAAGACAGGTAGACATAAATAGTAAACGACAAAAATGTGAACAAGAAAAATTATATTGAAATCTATTATTATTATTAAAAAATACACTTATATTTATCAAGTTATTGTCTTATCAAATCGAAGAAGATTGAAAATTTTCGGTTTATCAAGTTTGGAATGCTAATAGCTCAAAGGCTAAAAGATATAGTTTTCAACAATAAGCAAGAATTTATAACACCTTGAAAGCACCATAAGTGTATATAATTGAGTTTTGAATAGATATTTTTTATTTTCAATAAAACTGTAAAAAGTATCTGTTCGAATATGTTTTTCTTTTTTTTTTTTTTTTTTTGTTGTCATATTTTCACACAAAATATATTCGAAATTATAAGAGCTTAATATAAATAGTAAACGTCAAAAATATGTATGAGGAACTTTAGTTTCTAAATATATATTTATTTTGAAAAAGAAGTTCTTATATTGAGTAATCGTCTTGTGATGTTGAAGAATGTAATGCTTATATTTTAAAAACTGAAAGTGATAGCTATAAACAATAAGCCAGAATTTGTAGCTTTTTGAAATCCCAATAAATGTATACAGTGTATCTCAAATAGATTGAAACATGCTTTAATTCCTTACCTGTTGGAGATTAGTGGGCAATGTAAATTGTAAAAATTTATAAAGTAAGGTAGGAAATAAGGCTACGTTAATGAAATAGTCCTCCAATTAATTTTCATAAAATTACAATTTTTATAGGACCCCCTTAGACAAATATGGTCAATCAGAATTTTTTTATATTTAATACAACAAGATCATTAAAAAAACCGCATATCTGTATCTTTAAAATCAACTGAATTATGATAAAGGATAAATCTGACTTATGCTACTTTTCGATATCATGTGAAAAGCTGTTTCATCAGTGAAAATAGGGATCATGAACAAGTTGATGATGAAAATTGTTTAAATCAAAAATACGTTAAGATGTGTTAACATTTTTTTATCACAGATGCATCTAAATAAAACATTACACAGACAGAGGTCATATAAAGCAGTGGTATTCAGGACACGTTTGGGGTTCTCCTATGTATTATCATCCAGTTTTATCTTTTTTGTAACATATCACAAATTTACATTTATAATTTGATATATGGTCCCCATTCACAATGTTCAAATTTCAATTAATATAACTCGCTCAATTTTAAAGATTCAGATAGGCGGGGTTTTTTAATGATCTTGCGGCAATAAAAATAAAAATTTTCTGATTAACACAATTTTTCGAAGGGAGTCGTATAAAATTTTAAAAAGTCTAACTTTTTGAAAGTGAATGAGAGGACTATTTCATTAACGTCGTCTTATTTCCTACCTTACTTTATAAATTTTTACAATTTACATTGCCCACTAATCTCCAACAGGTAATGAATTAAAGCGCGTTTCAATCCTTTTGGAACACCCTGCATAATTAGATTTCGAATCCTGTACTTTTTCTTCAATATTACAAATGTTGAGTTTCATTTTACAAAATTCTAGTCACGCAAAACCATTTCGGCTCCACACGATATTTTTGAGAGAGCAGAGTCCAGTGTTGCTAATTTCCTGATTCAAGGAACAGTCCGACCGAACTGAACGAAATTTTGTACGTGACAAAGAAGGAGTGAATGCGAGAAATAGGTAGAAATCCAGGGAATTCAGCGTTTTTGTGAACAACTTGGTAACACAGCTTTAAACCTCCAAAGTTTGTCAACATCAATAGAGGACACTGAAATCAATTTGTGTTCAAAGACGTGCTTTTCTAAAAATTCTACCAGAAATTTACTGAAATACATTATCTATTACATTTTCTACTAGGTTTCAACGTTTCCATCTCACTCTTCAGAGAATTGCAGCATGCCACGTAAGTGAATTAAGTGTGCTGAAGGACACTTCACACGGGACTGCCAGAGACCTAGATCGGAGAAGGCAACGTGTGCTAACTGCAATGGTGACCACCACCCAGCGAACTTCAGGCAATGGCCGAAGAACCCCTGGAACAGAGGAAAGACACCGGGGTATGCCCCCCCCTCTCCCCAAAATCAGATACCCCCTTGGAGCCAAAAGGCCCTCGGACTAAACTCCCAGGCACCCCCTCAGGGCTCCTCGCACATAGTGCCACAGGAAAACAGACACCAATCTTCAGCACCTACCAGATCGGTGAAAGAACAGGTCCCCAAACCATCATCTTCCAGAGAGTTGAATCCAGAGGAAATAAAACTGGATACTATAGCCATAAAAGAGAGGAAAGAAGCCGAAAAAGCCAGAAAGGCAAGACGGGAACAACTAGAAGCTAAAATTGCAAGTCAATATGCTAAATCTAAAGAGGAAACCAAAACGCGTGAAGCAAAATCTAAACGAGTCAGAGAGGATGAGCTCGCGCAAACCCAGCTGGTAGAAAAAACAGTCGAAAAACGGCAAAAAACTACCGCGGTCCAAAAGGATACTCAAAAAAATGATCAAACCGCGATTGAGGCTGAGGATATGGAAGCTGAGACTGAACCTACTGGAAAATCAAATGATGAAAAATGGAAGACATCCTCAACATCATCAGAGGGTTTTTCAGTATGTTCGACCTAGATAAACTAAAGCAACTGTTGATGCAGCTCTCAGAGCTAATACAAAAAAAAAGCGATCCAATGTTAATGGTTTTTGAGGCCCTTAATATAATCGCGGACTTTAAAAATCTAACAGTGAGAATCAAAACGTCATGACTAGGTCCCAAAAAGAATCCTTCAAAATAATATTTTGGAATACGAACGGCTTATGTCCAATAATAAATGAACTTAGGAACTACGTAAGTGAAAATGATGTAGATGCCCTGCTAATTCAAGAAACTAAAGTTAGAGAAAACAAAAAACTAAAAATAGCAAACTATAATAGCTATCATGACCTTAGCTCAAATGCAACTGATAGAAATATCCATGGAGGGACTGCAATATATATTAAAAATCATATTCCCCACGAGGAAATAAACAACATAAATCTTCAAGGTATAGAAAACACTAGCATAAAAATTAAAATAAATAATATAAACCCATTTATCCTAACTTCAATGTATGTAAAAATCATGTCAGTTATAGATGTAGCTGCGCAACTGGAACTGCTTTTCTCGCAATACCCAAACACTATACTCGCGGGCGACTTCAATGCACACCACCGAGCGTGAGGCTGCAGGAGAGCCAACACATGCGGTACGCAAATACACAGAGTGTTATGCACAACAAACACTAACATTATTGCTTCGAAACCTACCTGCTTCTCAGGCGACAACGGCTTATTCATAGACTTTGTCCTAACGAGAAACATAGAATACGCTCGCACTATTGATACCCTGGATGAATTCGACTCGGATCATCTACCGGTATTAGTGACATTCGATCTGAACACACCCCTTTCAGCCTCTCTGGGACAAGAGAGGGTGAACTGGAACGTATTCAAAAGAGCACTATTCGAGCCGCACTTAGCTGTACCCAACATTATGAGCACGGCGGATATTGACTCTGCCACGCACACACTCACAACAGAAATCAAGAGAGCTATTGCCTTTGCCACAACACATCGTGAGTCTTCGAAGATGCCCACACTTTCCCACCATGTCAAACAATTAGTCAAGCAATGGAATAGGATGCGCAAGACATGGCAGGCTAACAGAAACCCTATCCTCAAAAGGGAGCTTAACAGACTCACGTGTGAAATCAGGGGGAAAATTGTCGCAGAAAAGCAGCAACAGTATGAGTTAATCGAATCCCTTAGCCAGAAAGACGTATCGCTCTGGCAATTCGCTAAAAGACTCAGAAAACCTCAAATTAAACTCCCGCCACTAATAGATGGCGCTAAAATCGCGTACTCAGATGAGGAAAAAGCCGAGGCGCTTGCTAGGCATTACGAAAAGCAATTTGAACCAAACCACGACCTAATGAGTCAGGACCCTAAGAATGGTTAGGCAAACACTAAACAATTTCAGGAACTCCCCGGTCACGGCTGAGATTAACCCAGCCACCCCGCATGAGATAATAGAAATTATCAAATACCTTAAAAACCGTAAAAGCCCAGGGAACGACAATATCAGGAATATCGTGGTAAAAATCCTACCATTAAATATAATATTTTACTTAACCATCCTAATAAATAAAATACTAAAACTAAATTATTTCCCCAAAGATTGGAAGGAAGCGATAATTATACCCATCCATAAACCAGGTGAGGATGTCACAATTCCAGCCAACTACAGACCAATTAGCTTGCTACCGACACTTAGTAAAATTACTGAGAAAATAATACTTAAGAGAATGAACACGCACCTTGTGAGAATGACATTATCATTCCGGAGCAGTTTGGATTTCTGCGAAAACACTCCACCACTCATCAATTGCTGAGAGTGGTAGAGTACATATCTTCTGGATTTAATAGTAAGACACTCACAGTTGCAATTTTCCTGGATATACAAAAAGCTTTTGACAAAGTGTGGCTCTGTTGATTAGCATACAAATTGATCACTTTAAAAGTCCCTGACGCACTAGTCAAACTTTTAATCTCATACTTAAATAACAGACACTTTCAAATCAGAATTAAAGATAGTTTATCTACACCCAAGCTCATAAAAAGCAGTGTACCGCAAGGATCCATCCTGGGCCCGACACTTTTTAACATGTACCTGAATGACATCCCCAGGACTCCAAACACCGAGCTGGTACTCTATGCAGACGACAGTGCCATACTTGCAAAACACACTTACCTCTCAGTAATGCACAGACAGCTACAACAACAGTTAGACATACTCCAAACATGGCTGGAAAAATGGTGAATAAAATTAAACCCCAATAAATGTCATTGGAGGTACTTCTCTAGGAAGCATAAACCCCCGCCGCCTTTGTATATAAACAACCATGCACTACGTGCGGAAAAATCAACCAAATACCTAGGTGTAACGGTAGACTCCCACCTAACCAGGAAATTGCACGTAACAGATATAATCAAAAAAGCGCATATGGCCACCGGAGCCCTATATCCAACGATAGGAAACATAAATCTTAGTTATCAAAATAAGCTACAAATCGGTCATCCGCCCGGGAATGCTGTATGCAGCACCCGTATGGGGATATGCCTGTTAAACTACCATAAACTCCTCAGAAACAAGGCAAAATAAAATCCTTAGGTGTAGCAGGAAAGCCCGTAGATATTTAAGAAACTCGGGTGATTAGAAAACACTTCAAAATAAAAACCGTGAGAGCCCAAGTTAAAAAGCTAGCGCTTAAATTCTACAATAGTTTGCCATCTGTTCCAAATGAACTATTATTCAATCTGCATGACTATGATCATCGCAAGGCCGAATCTCGTAAGCGACCCCGCGCTGTACTTAACATCGATAATCGGAATTAAAAACTCAAACAGCTGAAATTAAATAAAAATCGTGATCAATGTTTTCTTACATAAATATTCTAAACCAACCCTAAACTGCCAAATTGTCAGGTATCCCTTAGATCTGCATCAACCCCCCTAAATGCTTAAAATCTAAATGTGCAACAAACTGCCACACTAGAAGCTAGGTCAAATAATAAAATGTAGCAAATAAAAACCTCGAACCTCCAACCACGGGTCAATGATTTAATGTCACGTCACAGTTTGATGATAAGAACCACATATTGAGATTAGAGATTCAAGGCGCTTCGCGGCTGGTGCTCTGTCCTGTACGATATTCTGTTTCACAACGTTTCCATCAAAATCTACTGAAAAAATATGAATCCACTGCATTTGAACAATCATTGTTGGGTATCAAATGTTTACCTGCTGCCGAATCAAGGAAATGTCTGGTTAGGTTTTCAACATGCCTGATTTACCTATGTTTCTAATATCTGCGGCTGTAATTGACGCAGAGTTCTTGATTTTTTTGATAAAGTAATTTTCAAATAGTATTAAAATAAAATCATTTTATATATAAAATATAATTTTTAAATATTATCGGTATATAGTAGCTGCACAAAAAATAGATTTCATATTTAAATTTTTGAAATCTTATACTTTAACCCGCTCTCGTGATATTGTTCGATTTTCGAATGAATTATTAGAAAAATCATTAAATATCAGGACCATTAATACTTTTAAAACAATGTTTATTTCATATGTAATTCTTATTACAAAACGTGTAGCATTAACTTTAAAACACCAGTGTGAACCGTTGAGATACTACCAACTTTTCTAATAATATGTTCCCCAAAATTATTCCCCAAAATAGCATACAACAAATCTGGTGACGTCATTCTCGTAGATCTGGTTCATTCCATTCCAGAGATAAGATACTTTTTGTAATAGTCTTATGCTTTGATGCCAAAGAATTTGCTAATACACATTTATTTCACAGTTCAATCATTAACTGTCAGATGATGACAATATAAATAAGCCACACTGCTGGGACTAATAAATTGTCAAATGCACCAAATTTAAATTTAGATGTTTCAATTCAATGCCAGAAACATTGTGCTGTGAATCTTCATTATTTCCCTGTGAATCATAATTTTTATATCATAATTTCCCTGTGATAAAAGTAAGAACATTACAGTTTTCGCAAACTTAAATCCTTTTTTAGTTCATTTATTGTCAAATTTGTTCCAAATACAACAGGGTTCAGAGTTCATGCATTGTATTTATGGTTTGACATTATTTTCCATTCGCCGATATAAAAAGACTTGAAAAGGACGTTAAGCATCAGAATATTGTGAAAATGTCTCCAGGATAAAATGATGAGTCATCGCCGTCTTCAATAAATTACGGAAATATAGAGAAATGGATATTTCGAAATGTCAACTGCAGTTGAGGACAATATGATCGAACGCCGGGACAATAAACCGTAAAAGCCATTTCTATTTATGATATATCTTAGATGAAATATTTGTTCAATAAGAAAGACACTTGAATTTTATCATAATAGTCCACATTTTCATTTTACTGTGACACTGTCGAAAACTCAAATTCGATTTTCGACGGAAAAGCGAGTTTCAAGCATACCTGAATGTTTTTAGCTGATGTCCGTGCGTATGCATGTCAGTGTGTGTATGTATTACAAACGAATAAAAAGTTTCGAAAAAAAATGTTGGTACTATTATTATAATCAGTGAATGCTGATACCTTATGAACTTTATACGCAGTCGATATTTTGAAATGTCCCTTTTATCTAGAACTTATTTTCCCTCTCCTTATTTTACTTTCGTCTGCTTCGAAGACCTGCGGAGAAAACACTCTACAGACGTTTCCATGACGTATTTCTAGGGTTTGCATAAATTCCATGACGAAGGAGGATTGTCAGATCTGGCAATTTATCGACTATTTGGCGATATTTGGCAGTTTCTCGAACTTCCAGAAGCATCTCCAAATAACGATTATACTACGTAATAGAAGAGATTTTCCAAAATTTTATAAAAAAACCATAAAAAGTCTCATCACTCCATTGGAGTTCAGTTGGTGAGTTGGCCAGATACGAGCTACAGTGACCAATGAATTTTGTCAATGTTTTGGGAATAGTAGCTGCTGTTTTGTTGTTGTTGTTGAGACCCAGACCGTCCGACCTACCAGAGAGGTGTAAGGTAACTGTTTGGACGGCCGGGAAGAGCCATCCAATTTAGACCGGAACCCAGTGGGGGAGGCATCCACAGGGACTGTACCCTTCTTCACCTACCACCAACCTCCCGAAAGGACTTACGGACCCACATGTTTAACGTGATCGTATTACGCATGAACACGTCGGCAGTTGCGGCAGCGTGCAAATCCAGCGCGCAAACCACCGGGCTACCGCACCCGAAATTTGCCAACAGCACACAGTGTTTCCAGGTGGTCACCCACCCAAGTACTAACCGCGCCCGATGCTGCTTGACTTCGATGATCTAACGAGAACAGGTGTTTTCAGCACGGTATGGCCGGTTGGCCCTAGCTGCTGTTTTGGGAAATTATTTTCGACTGTATTTTGAAAATAGCATTGCATATACTGTGAAATGAGTGGAGCATTTAAGAGCTGATTGATTGTGTATTGTTCCTGTTTACTTTGTGCTTGTGAATAAACCTGTTTAGTTATCCAGAAATTAGGACCCATGCTTGTATCTTGCGTGTACATCCACGTTTCCAAAGAATACGTTCGTAACAGAAAGATTCCCCAATTTTCGAATTAATTTTTGAAAAAAATTCATTAAAAAGCTGGATTTTCAGCTTTAAAGTGGAAAGTATTCGGTAAAATTTGTTGTTCCAAGCTTTCAGCACTTACACAAATCTAGAATAAAGACATTTATTTGCAATAAAAGTCTTAGCTCTGTCCTCTATTGCGGTATTATAAATCTTTTTGGAACTTTATTTAAGGCTTGCATGCAACGTAATGGATAAATATGTTTAATAATTATTTAAAAAACATTTTTCTCTTACAACTTTATATAAGATTATCGTTCATGAAAGGGGTTAATGGATATATTTCAGTTTTGAAAAGGGTAAATTGAAGATATTTATAATCTAGCGGAAGCAGAAAATTATATAACGAAAATACTTTGAACAACACCAAGCATGGGAGTTTCAAACTGTAAAAGTGCATGAAGTTTGTTAAATTTATCTAATACACGATCGAAAAATGCTACAATATAAACACAATAAATAAAATATTTATAAAATACATGCAACACATATACAATACACTGGCCAGCCGGTATCTAAACAAAATAAAATAACCTACTTCAGGACCGCCAAGTAGGGAGCCCTCAGTGGCTTACAACCGGTTCAGTACCTCTTTGAATCCGTCGGCAAATCTTGGGTTGCCGACCTGACTTGAATGATTGATATCGCAATTTTTATCGGTCCTGAAGAAGAAAGCTATTTTTTTCTGCCTCCACACCGGTTGACCAGATTATTCTTGCCTATATATGCTGTATTTTTTTCTGAAGTTTTAATTTATAGTGTCATTAGAGAAGCTCATTTTTTTTCATTCGCCTAAACATGCAATTCTCTGATAAAATTTTCGCAGTTTTTCAACTTTTTATTAAATACTCTTATGTTAAACTTTCAAACACAATTCCGATCTCCTGTCCCACTTTGTTTTTTTCTTCCGACAGAATATTTGTATTTCATGCTTAATATTAAGTGCAAAGCATTTTTTCGGTTTGAGTTAATCGTTAATGAGTAAGTACTTTTTCAAAAACATTTCCCCATCGTAAATAGAAGAAAATCACCTAATTGGCTAATAAACAAAACATAGCAACCATTGCATCCGAATCATGAAGAGAGGACTAATCTAAACATCCAGCTTTCTTCTTACCACAAAAGGATATATGACCGAAACCTAGGACAACACCACGTATCAGAGGTTTGCAGGCTGCTGAATTAAGAATATATCTGGTTCCTCCTTCATAATGCTTTATCTACTTATATTTTTAGTATCTGCAGCCATAATAGACACAGCATTCTTGATTTTAGCAAAATAAATTTTACGTGATCAGCACATTAAAGTAAAATCATTCATTATATAAAATATACCTTTTAAATATTATCGGTACATAGTAACAACACAAACACTATTTCACTTTTAATTTTTTGTAATCTAATACTCTGTGTGGGCCAAGGAATAATGTTATTCATGGCATCTGTCTAAATGGCTGCCATCGAAAAAAATATAACATACGACCTGTCCGACCATAATTAAAATAAAACAAAATTTCGACTTTTTGCAGCAGAAGACTCACTCATGAATAGACACAAGCATGTAATTTTATTACCTAATACATATGAGTGGCGGTGCGTGCATAGGCACTGCGGGAGAGACAGTACTTTATCTTCCTCGCAGCCTCGCGTGCAGATTCCTATGTGCGCATGTGCACAACAGTCAAACACCACGCTTTACAGTTCCAGCGGCGTGGTGTTTGACTGTTGTGCGCATGCGTAAGTAGAAAGCTGCACGCCAGGCGGCGAGGAAGAGAGAGCACTGTCGCCCCCGCAGTGCCGCAATGCCTATTCACGCACCACCGTCAAGGAGTTATATATCCACACACTAGATATTTATACAGAAATTACAAATTATCTCCTACAAATTACAGTTTTCGCAAACAATCATTTGTATCAAATCTTTTCCAAGCAGAGCAATGTTCAATGTCCTTGTATTGCATTTATGGCTTGACATGTCTGCATTCTCCAATATAGGTGGACATTTGAAAACACCTTTGTGAACCTACAATATTTTAACCCACCCCTGTTACAAGGACTGTTAAACATGAAGAACTGCAAAGATTATAAGGCATCACTGTCTTCAATAAATAGCTAAAATACAGAGAAATAGATATAAAGAAACGTCAACAGAAGTTGAGAAAGAAAATATCTGAAGCTGAAAGAACTGGGCTGTAAAAGTCAATTTTATTTATGATATATCTTAATAAAATAATTCATTAACGAATAAAGAACTCTAATTCCACTATATAATTCTATATTTCACTTTTTTACTTATCCTAGGTACATGTATAATGTATAGGGAAAATACTGTGACGATGTCGAAATTTCGAATTCAAGTTTATGACGGAAGAGCATGATTCAAGCATCCTTGAACTTAAATTGAAGGTTTTTGAGATCATCTCTCTGTGTTTGTGTGTATGTGTGTGTGTGTGTGTGCATGTTAATTCATGTATATCTATATATTCTAGTGTGTGTATATGTTAGTATGTGTGTGTATATATCTTTGTTAGCGTGTATTTATGTTTGGTAGTGTATGTATGTATACAATATCGGTGTGTGTGTGTTATTGTATGTAACTATTGATACATTATCTCACGTCGAATGAAGTATTATGTAACTATGGATAAGTTATCTCACGTCGAATGAAGTATTTCGAAAATAATTGAATACGATTATAACCATTAAATACTGGAACTCTATCGGATTCTCAACGCCAACGAATGTTTTGAATTCCCCCCCCCCTTTTTAATTTGGATTGAACTTCTGAAAACAATTAAAAATTAGGAACTTTAATAAAGATAAAAAAATAATCATTTTAGACATATTTTTTTTTAGTAATGGAATGATACAAACTTTAGAACGCTGACATAAACCAGCTTTCATGATATTGTTCGTTTCTCGAATGAAATGTTTCACAAATTATTAAATATCAGGAACTTTAAAACTCTAAACAAAATATTTATTTCATATATAATTTTTTATTACAAAACGAGCAACATAAACTTTAGAAAGCCAGCGTCATTTGTCCTCGGGATATTTACGCTTTCCTGTCCATATCTTACAAAAAATTACATAAAATTGATAAAGTAGCAAGAATTACCAAAAATATTCATTTTCCATATGCAAAAGTATGCAACAAATCTGTTAACATCATTCTTGTGAATCTAGTTCATTTTCACGACAGAAGATACTTTTTGTAATAGTTTTATATTCTAATGACAAAAAATTCGCCAATAGTCGTTTATTTTATGGTACATTAATTTAATGTCAAATTCATTTTGATGACGATTCTGCATTTGAGTATGAATAAGTCATTCTGCTTGAACTGATAATTTGCCAAAAGCGCCCAATATTAATTTAAATGTGTTCATTCAACACAAAAAACATTGTGTTGTAGATCTTATTGCATATCATAATTTCACTGTAAAAGAAGTATATTCCAATACAAACTTTGAAAATCAAAACCTTTCTTCTTCGTGTTTTTTTCCGAATGAAACGTGGTTCAGTGTTCCAAAAAAATGAAATGAAACAATTTGAATTCGAATGAAACGTGGTTCAGTACGCAAACACTTCTTTTTACTTAACAACTGTCTCTTATTTCTACAATTTTCAGTTTCTCTCTCTCTCTCTCTCTCTCTTTTTTAAATTCGTTATTTAATTTATTTTTTACGGATTTTTAAATCTGAGATCAGATATTTTTAGGGTTTCTGGCTAGACCCCGTTCCAAATGACTGCATATGCGCGAGGTTTCAATGAAGAAATGTGTCGTGAACTCGAGCCTATCACGCAGGTATACAGAGACGGTTAGTTTGGTATCGAGTTTGGCAGAACATTGACAATATTCTATTGGCGTCTATGCTAGCGTGTTCACAGTTTTAAAATTTCTTTTTAAAAGTATATTAAGTTTAGTATTTTTTGCGAATTTAAGATCATGGCGATATCATGCAAAAATCGGGTGACTTCCACAAGTAAACTATTTTTTATTCGTAAATTATTCATGTTTCATATGATCACCCCCAAGTGTGTGACTCCCTCAATGCATAGCACCCCCAATTATGAAAGCCTGGTGCCGCCTATGCCCTAAAGCCCCTATTACACGACAGTAATTTTAGACAACAAATTGTTCGCAAAACAGCTTTGGGATGTTTGTGACGACTCTCCACGCAGCACAGAACGAAAGCGACTTCACTTTCGTTCTGTGCTGCATGGGAAGATCTCCTACAAATTCAAATCAGGATCTCCTACAAATTGCAATTTTCGCAAACTTAAATCATTTATGTCAAATCTATTCCGAATAGAACACGGTTCAATGTCCTTGTGTTGCATTTATGGCTGGACGTGTTTGCCATTCACCAATATAACAGAATATTAGTTAAATACCTTTGTGAACATATAATATTTTAACCTATCCCTATTGCGAAGACCGTAAAACATCGGAAAATGCGCTGGGTGAAAATGTCTCTGGGAAAAGATTTTGAGACATCTCCGTCTTCAATAAATAGCGAAAATACAGAGAAATAGATATTAAGAAAAGTCAATAACAGTTGAAAACGAAATTATCTAAATCCGAAAAGACCGGAGTGTAAAAGTCATTTTTATATATGATATATCTTTGATAAAATATTTGTTCAATAAATAAAAACTTGAATTCTATTATAATATTCCATATTTCACATATTTACTTTCCCTACATGCATGTATAACGTTGAACTGCTTGTTTTTGTATATATTCTGTATTTTATGACATTTCAAATTATCGTGTCATTAATTAAGTTAATTTTTTATTCATAAAATATATAAACATGCAATTCTCTGACAATTGTATCGCTGTTCTTTTAAAAAATTTTTAATGCTATTCTATAAAATTTCAAAAACAATTGCGATCTCTTGTCCTATTTAGTATTTTTCTTCCTACAGAAAATTAGTATTGTATGCCCAATATTAAGTAAAACATCTTTTTACGTGTTTGTCAATCGTTAATTCCTTTCAAAAACATTTACCTTTCGTAAGTAAAGGAAAATCATCAAATTGGCCAGTGAACAACAAAATATATCATCCACTTCATCCGTCGCTTTAAGAGAGAGCGAATCTAAACTTCTTGTTTTCATCTAACCCCAAATGATGGGTGACTGGAACCCAGGAGAATACCGCGTATCATATGTTGGCTGCTGCCGTATTAAGGAAATATCTGATTTCGTCCTTGAAGTGCTTCATCATATTTTTAATACCTGTAGCCATATTTGACGCAGTATTCTTGATCTCCAGAAGGAATTGCATTAAGTTTGAAGCAAAATGAAATCATTTATTATATAAAATATATTATTTAAATATTATCGATACATACAGTAACTGCACAAAACAATATTTCACTCTTCAATTTTCGTTATCTAATACTTTGTATGGGCTATGAAATAACATTATTATTGAGGTTTTCTAAGAGTTGTTTGTCTAAATGGGTGCAATAAAAAAATAGCCTAGAGCATGTCAGGCCATAATTAAAATAAAATTTCGCGGCTATCTTAAACTTCGATATTTAACTACAGAAAACACACACATGCATGCATACAGACAGACAGACAGACACACAAACATGTTTTTTTATAACTATGTAGGATTTTTATTAAGATGTATGACACAGTCATGGAAACAGATATCACACAATAGATATTTAAAAGGAAATTACAATTAATAGTCTACAAATTGTTGCAGTTTTCACAAACTTAAATCATTTATGTCAAATCTGTTCCGAATAGAGAGTTAGATGTATTGCATTCATGGCTTCAAAAATGTTTGTCATTCCCCAATATAAGTGGACGTTTGAAAACACCTTTGCAAACATATTATATTTTAACCCAGCCCTGTTGCCAGGACCGTTAAACATCAGAAAATGCGCATTGTGAAAATATCTCTAGAAAAAAATTATGAGACATCGCCGACTTCAATAAATAACGGAAATACAGAGAAATAGATATTTTAAAACATCAACTGCAGTTGAAAACGAATTGATCGAAAGCCAAACGAATAAACTCCAAAAGTCATTTTCATGTCTGATATATCTTTAATGAAATATTTGTTCAACAAGAAAAGAACTTGAATTATATTATAATATTCTATATTTCATGTTTTTACTTTCCCTATATACATTTTTAATGCACAGGGAAAGTCCTGTGACAGGATCCAAATTTCAAATTCGAGTTTTCAAAGAAAGAGCACGATTCAAGCATCCATGAACACGAATCGAAAGTTTATTAGATGATGTCTGTGTGCGTTAATGTATCTGTATTTATATACGCTAGTGGGGTGTATGTTAGTGTATGCGTATGTATGTTTGTTAGTGCGTGTGTATGTATTTTTGTTAGAGTGTGTATGTCTGTCATTTTATGTATCTATGGACACGATATCTCACGACGAATGAAGCGTTTCGAAAATAATTGAATACAATGATCATAGTCATTGACCCTTAAATGCGCATATTATTCAAGAACTTTCGATATTTTTAGATAATTGTTTATGAACCTAGGACTTATGGAAAAATACTAAAAAAATTCGTTTTCACATATGTGGCCTTTTATTTACAAATATTTAGTATTTGCAGATCTGCAAAGCTGCGCATTCACCTGACATTTGAGCATTGTAATGAAAATTAGACAACTATGCACAAAATAAATCTCTCACCAAAAATAAAATTAATAATTTTTCATTAGACCTCATGACAAGCTTTGAAATAGTTTTTTCTCTATTTAAACACAAGTTAAATATGCATTTTTCACATGCCACGTAAGGGCAGCCTCGGCATTTGGGAAAATTGTATGTTGTTCTTTTTTCCTTCCATTCCGGCCAGTGATGCTATGGATCCAAACTCACGTCCGCCGTAGTTGGGGAAGTCCCCTTATAATTTATTCTGAGCATAAGCTTCAAAGTTCGCTTCAGCACATATGTCGCTTTGCACATATGCAAAGTTGCGCACCAAGGGGTTAAATAATGTAACTCCTTTGGATTTTTAACGCAGTTGAATGTTTTAAAGACACTCCGCACCCCCCCCCCCCTTCCCTTACTAATTTTATATTGAATTTTTAAAATCACCATTAAAAATTAGGATCTTCAATGGTGATAAATAAAAACATTGTAGACGTAATTTGTTATTAATAAAGAAACGATACAAAATATAGATCGCTGGCATAACCATCTTTTGAGATATTGCAGGATTTTCAGATTATTTTTTTTAAAAAATCTTTAAAAAATCAAAGCTTTTATTACTGTAAAAAAAAATGTTTCCTTCATATGTAAATTTTTATTGCAAAACAGGTGATATAAACTTTGAAACGTCAGCTTGAACCGTTCTCAAGACATTACACGCTTTTCTAACCATATATTCCCAAAAATTACATACAATTAGTAACAAGAAGTAAGTATTGCCATATATTTTAAATTTCCATATGCAATTGTATGCAACAAATCCTTTAACGTCGTTCTCGTGAATCTAGTTCCTTCCATTCAGAGAAGATGCTTTTTGTAATAAATTTATATTTTGATGCCAAACATTTCGCCAATAGTCATTTATTTCACAGGACACTAATTAAATGTCAAATGAATTTCGATAACGATTTTGTGCTTAAGAATGAATAAGTCACTCTGCTCGAACAAGTAAGTTGTCAAAAAAGCCCAATTTGAATTTAGATGCGTTAATTCAATGCCAAAAGCATTGTGCAGTGGAGTTTATATATCATAATTTCGCTGTGAAAGAAGTAAATTCCTTTAAAGGTGTTATAAACAAACCTTTTTTGTTGTCAAATTTGTTCCGAATAGAACATGGTTCAGTGTTCCTGTATTGTATTTAAAGCCATGTTTCAATTTCGCTGATATAAAGACTTTAACAAAAACACCGTTGAGAAGAACATATAATAGTTTAACCCACCCATGTTGCTTGGATGTTAAGCATCGGAAACTGCGCATTGTGGAAATGTATCCAGGAAAAAACGATGAGATTTATTGAGACGCCGTCTTCAATAAATAACGGAAATACAGAGAAATGGATATTTTGAAATGTCAACTGCAATTGAAAACGAAATGATCTGAAGCTGAAACGACTAAACCGTAAAAGCCATATTTATTCATAAATATAAATTCTTTTATAATATTCATATTTTGCATTTGAACTTTCCCTACATACAAAGTGTAATACGCAAGGAAAGTACTGTCACGCTGTCGAAAACTCAAATTCAAGTTTTCGGCGGAAAAGCACGTTTTAAGAATCCCTGAACTAAAATAGAAAGTTTTTCAGCTGACGTCGGTGTGTATGCATGTCAGTATGTATGCATGTGGTGTGTATGCATGTGCATCACAAACCAATAAGCGTATCGAAAAAAATTTAGTACTATTATTATAATAAGTAAATACTGGAACCCTATACATCTTATACACAGCTGATAGTTTGAAAAATCCCCATATTTTCGAACGAATTTTTGCAAAAAATTCATTAAAATATCAAGATCTTCAATAACGATAAATAAAATAATCATTTCGAACATGATAGCTCATTAAAAATGCATGAAACACACTTAAAGCTAACATGATCCATTCTCGAAATATTGCGTTATGAATGCATTTTTGAAAAAATAATTAAGAAATCAGCACCTTCAATAATGATAAATAAATAATCATTTTAAAAGTAATTTATTATTAGAAGACGAATGGCATAAACTTCAAAACGCTAACAAGAACAGTTATCTAGATAATGCAAGTCTTTGAACTAAATCTACCGAAAAAATTAAAATCCTATTAATCCGATTAAAGCAGTTAGTATCATGAATTATGTTCACCTTTCATACACAATGATATATTTCAACATCATTCCAAATTCACGTGGATCTAGTACTTTTTATTCGCGAGAAAAGATACTATTTTTAATAGTTTTATATTTTGATGCCCAAGAATTCGCAACTGTAATTTATTTCATGGGATATTATTTGAAAGTTAATTGCATTTTATTGTTGATTTTGCTCTTGAGTATGAAAAAGTCATTCTGTCTAGGACTAAGTTCCCAAAAGTGCCCATGTTCAATTTTCGTGGTGGTAATTAAATGTCAAAAACATAGTTCATCGAATCCCATGCACCATTATTTTACTGGGAATGTAATAAAAATATAGCATTACATAATAAAATCATGTACTACCTGCTTCAGATTTTTTTCTTTAATTATCCTGTCTAAGTATATAAGAAAATATACTTATCATATATTCATGATCAATTTAAATATCCTCTTTACGAAAGAAACCGCATGCAAAATAACTTTCTATCACTTGCATATGAGTAACTATACTGTCCTATCTTCTTTCACTAAATTTTCTTTTCGCTTATAAATAACTATTTAAAACTGCCTGTTCAGTAGATTGAATTCATAATTTTTTTTTTATAACACCTGTAATGACCACACCTAAATTGATATTAAGATTTAAATGCAAGTTAAAACTTTTTACAGAAATTTTCCGCCCAAACTTCTCTCATAAATTTAGATTCGTGATCTATAAATTCTAGAATATTCATAAAAGTGGATAAAAATCTCAATGTTATGACTGGAAAAGCAAAACATTTCGTAATTAAAGCATGAATAGTGCATCCTAGATGAGTCAGGTGATATACACACTAGTCAATTATACCTCACAAATTACATATTTCTCCGAAAGCTACCGGTTATCATAAACCAAAGAACACTTTGCAAAGATTTCGGACACGAGTCAAAATAACTATTTGCCCTATAACAAACAGGAACTTTTAAAATTACGTTCGAGTTGTTCAGCTATAGGAAACGGATGCATTCAATATTTTTACCTTCCCTGCAATACATGGTAATGTATAGGGAAAGTATTGGAATCATGCCGAAAATCGCAACTCGAGTTTTCGACGGATCTACACGTTTCGAGACCTCTAGAATACGAAAATACCATTTTTAACGTGACGTCTGTGTGTGTGTCTGTGTGTCTGTCTGTCTGTGTGTCTGTGTGTCTGTCTGTCTGTGCAGATTTTGTATCCACTCTAACTAAAAAACTAATGGACCGAATTTCACAAAATTTTGTAGGTAAGTCACTTGTGAGCGGGGCTGGTGCTGATTAGTTTTGGGTACGATTCGGAATAAAAGAACCCGCCTTTTTTGTGAAATGGCCCGCAAAAGCTTGTATCCACTGTAGCTGAAAAACTAATAGACCGAATTTCACAAAATTCGGTAGATGAGTCACGTATTGATCACTCTGGTGCTGATTAGATTTTGGTACGATTCTGAAAAAAATAACCTGCCTTTTTTTGCAAAATGGCCCGCAAAAATTGCCAATATCTAAAATTAAAAACTGGGTATACTCAAATATATCCATTAAATGCTGATTTAATACGTAATTTTTAACGATGAAAAGAATAAGACCAACCCCATTACACTAGGGCTAGCCGTTCTCGAGATATTTTAGTTTTTCGTACTTTCCCTACGCCACCTTTGAAAATAAGCCCGGTTACCGAATGAGAACGGAAATTGAATTAAACGTGAAATAAATTTAATTAAAATATAGAGAACATTAATATAAGTCTGCAGGGAAAGTCATGTGCTGCCCACATCAGATTTTTAATTGCTCCTTCAGCTAAACGAAAACACTCAATATGTTTATCTGTTTCTACTTTGAAACAAATACATTTCATTTTTAAACAGGAAAACTGAAGACATTTATTATCGAGCGGAAGCATACACTATGAATAACACCAAAAATAGGAGTTTTAAATTGTAAATGTGCATGAAGTCTTTTAAATTAATTTTGTAGGCGCTCAAAATCTGCTGTAATATAAACACGATAAATAAAAATTCATAAAATGCAGAGTATATACAAAAATACACTGATCAACCTGGTTCTAAAACAAATAAAATAGCATTCTTCTACAGGAACAACAAGAAGAGCGACCTTACTTGCTCAATTCAGATCAACAACTCTGGGAATCTTGAGTCATAGCAGCAACTCTTGAATTGCCGATCTGACTTAAGTAAGTGAGATCGCATTTCTTGTTGGTGCTGAAAATGGTTGCTTTTTTCTTTGACCCTTTTTTTTTTACTTTCCCTGCAATACATGGTAATGTATAGGGAAAGTATTGGAATCATGCCGAAAATCACAACTCGAGTTTTCGACGGATCTACACGTTTCGAGACCTCTAGAATACGAAAAAACCATTTTTAGCGTGACGTCTGTGCGTGTGTCTGTGTGTCTGTCTGTCTGTCTGTCTGTCTGTCTGTGCAGATTTTGTATCCACTGTAACTAAAAAACTAATGGACCGAATTTCACAAAATTTGGTAGGTAAGTCACTTGTGGGCGGGGCTAGTGCTGATTAGTTTTGGGTACGATTCGGAATAAAAGAACCCGCCTCTTTTTGCGAAATGGCCCGCAAAAGCTTGTATCCACTCTAGCTGAAAAACTAATGAACCGAATTTCACAAAATTCGGTAGATGAGTCACGTATAGGTCACTTTAGTGCTGATTAGATTTTGGTACGATTCGGAAAAAAATAACCTGCCTTTTTTTGCAAAACGGCCTGCAAAAATCTTCAAAATCTAAACTAAAGAACTTGGTATACTTAGATATATCCATTAAATGCCCGTTTAATACGTAATGTTTAACGACGAAACGAATAAGACCAACCCCATTACACTAGGACTAGCCGTTCTCGAGATATTTTAGTTTTTCGTACTTTCCCTACGCCACCTTTGAAAATAAGCCCGGTTACCGAATGAGAACGAAAATTGAATTAAAAGTGAATTACATTTAATTGAAATAAATAGAACGTGGATATAAGTTTGCAGGGAAAGTCATGTGCTGCCCACATCAGATTTTTATATATGTTGTACTGTACGGAGTTTTAATTTATCATGTCTTTAAATTAAGTTGCTTTTTACTTTCCCTGCAATACATCGTAATGTATAGGGCGGGGGTCGGCAACTGGCGGACCGCGGTCCAGATCCGGACCGCGGAAGGTCAAAAACAGGACCGCCAACAATTTTTTGACAGTATAAAATAAATTAATTAAATTATTTTAAAAATATTTTTCTATATTATAGAAAAATATTTTAGAGTCAAACTTATAGAATCTATAAGTTTGAGCCCCACCCTTATTATTTTTATTTAATGAAATTATTTTATTTAATCAAAGCAGGCGTAACTCGAACGAAAGTCTAACGCCACTTTATGAAACTTATCTTTCGGGCGGGTCTACTCGGCGGCGGCGACCTTGGACATGGAAGAGCCTCCATTTTGCGATGCGGTTCTTTGTTGTGCGCCAGCATATACTTTGACACGGAAGCGGTCGTCGAATCACTTCGTCAGCAGTTGTTGCGATCTCGTACGGAGCGTTTTGTTATTATCGAGGCTTATAACGTTTCTTTTGCATCGATATGGATCCTGAAACGCGTAAAGTTGATAGTGAAAATAGGAAGTTTTCCACTGAGTGGACTGAACGTTTTTGCCTCATATGCAACAGATCTGTCGCTCTTGTTAAAAGTGGCAATTTAAAGCGACACTACGAAACAGCTCATCAGCAGTTCCACAAAAATTTTCCTCTGGGTAGTGAAGTAGCTCGTCAAGAAAAACTCAAGGCATATCTAGCTCCTTACATAAAAAGCACGGTCTTACTAGTTCGCTCTATGAGCGAGCAAGAAAAATCTGCAGAAGCAGCGTTGCGTGTGTGTTGGACGCTTAATAAACACCAGAAGCCATTTTCAGACTCTGAGATAGAAAAAAAATGTATGTTGGAAGTGGCCGCGGCACTTTTTGAAGAGAAAAAGGATGTTGTTCCCGCAATTCAAGGTATTGCATTGTCGACAAGAAGCAATACAAGAGGAACCGAAATTTTGGCTGCTAACAATAAAAGTAGTTTGCTCGAACATCTGCAGAAGGCGCCTTGCTACGCCATAGCACTTTATGAATCATGCGACATTGTTGATGAGGAACAACTGTCCATTTTCGTGCGATTTTTGGATATTGAAAGTAAATCATTTAGGGAAGAATTGCTAGCAATATTGCGGTTTAAAGGCAAGACTCGCGGAGAAAATTTATTCAAGTCTTTTGATGACTTCATGACAAAATCAAACATTAGTTATGATAAAATGGTGTCTCTTTCAACTGACGGGGCTTCACCGATGATCGGCAAAGAAAAGGGACTAGTAAAGAGAATCAAGGATAAGAATGCTGGGCTATTATCTTATCAGTGCATAATTCACCAGGTAGCCCTTTGTGGAAAACTTAGTGTCACTCTGAAAGAAGTAATGGACAGCTTGATCAGGTTGGTTAATTTTATGAGGTCTCATTCTGCTCTTCAGCACAGACAGTTCAAAGAGTTTCTATCTGAGTGTGATTCGGCGCATTCCGACTTACTGCAATACAATGTTCGTTGGCTAAGTAAAGGTCAAGCGATTGAACGTTTTGGGGAAATAAAAGAAGTAACCTCTTCTTAGAAAACTTGGATACACAAAAAGCAAGAAACCATTTAGAGTTCCTAGCAAACGAACGCAATATGCTAACTGTGGCTTTCCTGAAAGACATCCTTAAACATTTAAATGCGCTCAATACCGAGCTACAAGGAAATGGGAAATTAATATGTGATCTGATACAAAGTGTGTCTTCTTTCCATCGCAAGCTGGATAACTTTGAAAAAGACATTGCAAGTCAAGAATTTATTCACCTTCCAACAATTTTTGAATATAAAAATAATTCTGAATTTGACATTGCAGTATTTTTAAATTTTATGTCAGAACTTAAGAAGTAATTTGCATCAAGATTCCAAGACTTTGCAGAGATAGAGAAGTTGTCGCGATTCTTAATATCGCCTTTTGAAGTTTCTCCAGCGGCAGAATGGACAGATGTGGCTGCGAAGTTGTTCCGCCTTTCAAAACCTTTACACTAAATGGAGATAATGGACTTGCAGGAAGACATTTCCTTGCAAACGTATAAAACTGCATCCGCCGAAGAATTTTGGAGTAAACATGTCCCAGAAAAATATGGAAATTGCAAAAAATTAGCCATTTACCTGGCTACTCTGTTTGACTCCACATATGTCTGTGAAACTTCATTTTCAAAAATGAATTTTTTGAAGAGCGAACATCGCTCAAGATTAACGGCCGCCCACCTTAAACACATTCTTCGCATAAGTTCTTCCCCGCGTGAACCTAACTTTAAGAAACTGGCTCAAAGCCGCAAATGTTATTTCTACCATTGATTTTTGAATACAAATATGCCTATATACTGTATTTCATATTATTTTGTGAGTGAAAATTAAAATAAAAAACTAGTAAGGAATAAGAGTTTTTTTTTTTTTTTTTTTTTTTTTTTTTTTTTTTTGACCTCGATAAAAATTTTCAAAAGTATCCGGACCCCACCTTAAATTACTTGCCGACCCCTGGTATAGGGAAAGTATTGGAATCGTGCCGAAAATCGCAACTCGAGTTTTCGACGGATCTACACGTTTCGAGACCTCTAGAATACGAAAACACTATTTTTAGAGTGACGTCTGTGTGTATGTCTGTGTGTCTGTCTGTGTGTCTGTCTGTGCAGATTTTGTATCCACTCTAACTACAAAACTAATATAACGCATTTCATGAAATTTGGTAGGTAGGTTACTTGTGGGGGAGTCTAGTGCTGATTAATTTTGGGTACGATTCGGGATAAAAGAACCCGCCTTTTTTTGCAAAATGCTTGCAAAAGCTTGTATCCACTCTAGCGGAAAAACTAATGGACCGAATTTCACAAAATTCGGTAGATAAGTTACCTGTGGAACAATCTGGTGCTGATTAGATTTTGGTATAATTCGGAAAAAAATAACCTGCCTTTTTTTGAAAAATGGCCCGCAAAAATCGACAAAATTTAAAATAAAACACTACGTATGCTCAAATATATCCATTAAATACTTATTTAATACGTAATTTCTGACGAAGAAAAGAATAAGACCAACGCCATTACACTAGCACTAACCGTTCTCGAGATATTTGAGATATTTTAGTTTTTCGTATTTTCTCTACGCCACCTTTGAAAAGAAGTCCAGTTATCAAATGAGAACGAAAATTGAATTAAAAGTGAATTAAATGTAATTAAAATAAAGAGAACGTAAATATAAATCTGCAGGGAATAGTCATGTGATGTCCACATCAGATTATTTACTTTCCCTGCAATACATATTAATGTATAGGGAAAGTATTGGAATCATGTCGAAAATCGCAACTCGAGTTTTCGACGGATGTACACGTTTCAAGATCTCTAGAATACGAAAAAACCATTTTTAGCGTGACGTCTGTGTGTGTGTCTGTGTATCTGTGTGTCTGTCTGTGCAGATTTTGTATCCACTCTAACTAAAAAACTAATTGACCGAATTTCATAAAATTTGGCAGGTAAGTCACTTGTGGGCGAGTCTGGAGTTGATTAGTTTTGGATAAGATTCGGGATAAAAGAATCCGCCTTTTTTTGCGAAATGACTCGCAAAAGCTTGTATCCACTCTAGCTGTAAAACTAATGGATCGAATTTCACAAAATTCGGTAGATAAGTCACTTGTAGGTCACCCTGGTGCTGATTAGATTTTGGTAGGATTCAGAAAAAAATAATCTGCTTTTTTTTTTGCCCGCAAAAATCGAGAATCTAAAATAAAAATCTACATATGCTCAAATATATCCATTAAATGCTTGTTTAATACATAATCTTTAACGATGAAAATAATAAGACCAATCCCATTACACTAGAACAATCCGTTCTCGAGATATTTTAGTATTTTTGTATTTTCTCTATATGCGTCACATATGAAAATAAGTCCAGTTATCAAATGAGAACGAAAATTGAATTAAAAGTGAATTGAATTTAATTGAAATAAAGAGAACGTGAAAATAAGTCTGCAGAGAAAGTCATATGATGCCCACGTCAGATTTTTAATTTTACCTGCAATACATGGTAATGTATAGGGAAAGTATTGGAACCATTCCGAAAATCACAACTCGAGTTTTCGACGGATCTTCACGTTTCGAGACCTCTAAAATACGAAAAAACAATTTTTAGCGTGACGTCTGTGTGTCTGTCTGTCTGTCTGCCTGTCTGCCTGTCTGTGCGATGTATGTATGCACTCTAACTTAAAAACTAATGGACCGAATTTCTCAAAATTTTGTAGGTAAGTCAGTTGGGTGAGACCCTGGTGCTGATTAGTGTTTGGTTGGATTCGTAAGCACAGAACCTGCCTTCTTTTTGTATCTACTCTAGCTAAAATTCTAATTGACCAAATTTCACGAAATTTGGTAGATAAGTCACTTGTGAGATACTCTGGTGCCGATTAGATTTTGGTACGATTTGAAAAAACAACCTGCTTGATTTTAGGAAATGGCCAGTAAAAATTTAATGTATCCACCCTAGCTAAAATACTAATTGACCAAATTTCGCAGAATTTTGTAGATAAGTAAGTTACTTGTGGGATACCCTTGTGCCGATTAGATTTTGGTACGATCCAGAAAAGAACAATCTGCCTTTCATTACGAAATGGTCCTCTAAAATTGTCAAAATCTAAAAAAGCAGACTATGTAGTGTATGCTCTAATCTATCAATCAAATTCTTGTTTTATACGCAATTTTTGACGAGGAAAAAAATGTAACACACTCCATTATACTTTAGGACTAACCGTTCTCAAGACATTTGAAATTTCTTACAGTTTTATTACGCCGATTTCGGAAAAATGTCCAATTTCCAAATAAAAACGAATATTGAATTAAAAATTCAAATTTAGTGTTATTAGGTGCAATTAAACTCAATCTAACGAATTATTAAAGAAATGAAGAAAATATAAATTTGAGTCTGCAGAGAAAGTCCTGTGCTGCACACATCAGATTTTTTATGCATAGAATATGTAAATAGTCAATTCTCTAAAAATGGTATCACAGTTCTTTTAACTTTTTTTTTAATGCTATTATGTAAAGTTTCAGAACCAACTTCGATTTCTTGGCCTACTTAGCATTTTTCTACTGACATAGAATATTCGTATTTCATGCTCAATATTAAATGTAAAATCTTTTGTTCGTTTGTGTTAATCGATAATCAATAAGTACTTTCAAATCACCAAACTGGCTAATGAACAAAGACAATATAGCAACCATTGCATCCGAATTCTGAAAAGAGAACCAGTCTAAACACTCTACTTTCACCTTACCGCCTAAGGATCGGCGACCGGAAACCGAAGGAATACGCCAAATTCCCTACTTTCATCTTACTGCCTAAGGATCGGTGACCGGAACCCAAAGGAATACGCCAAAATTCCCTACTTTCACCTTACCCCCTAAGGATCGGTGACCGGAACCCAAAGGAATACGCCAAATTCCCTACTTTCACCTTACTGCCTAAGGATCGGTGACCGGAACCCAAAGGAATACGCCAAATTCCAGATGGTTGACCTAGCACTTACATTTTTAACAGCTATGGCCCTATCCCAGGTAGCAATTTGAATGAAGTTATTCATTATATAAGATATACTTCTTAAATATTATCGGTACATAGTAACAGCACAAAAACAAAATTTCACTTTTAATTTTTCGTAATCAAATACTCTGTGTAGGTTGTAGAATAACGTTATTTTTGGTGTCTTCTACAGGCTGTCTAATGACTGCAATCAAAAAAGATAACCCACAACTTGTCGGACCATAATTAAACTAAAACAAAATTTCGCAGCTATCTAAAACTCCGACTTTTCGCAGAAGACCACCAACCAACCAAAGAATATAGCAACCATTGCATCCAAATTATTAAAAGAGAGTTAATCTATACATCCTGCTACCGTCTTTCCACCAAAGGATGGGTGACAAGAGGTGGAACATCCCAAAAGTTAGCGAGCAGGGATCGCACTTGGACGACCCAAGTTCGCTTCCCCGATCTGCCCAAACTGTCCCCATATTCCCGCGGATTACGGACACGTTAAATATGGCGGTTCGCAAGTCTTTCCGAGAGATTCGTGGCAGGGGAAAGAGGGTACGTTCTTGTGGACACAGCCCGCACTGGGTTACGATCCGATATGGGTAGCACTCCTCAGCCGCCTAAACCGATTCCTTAAACTTTCGCATAGGTAGGACGATATGGATCGAAGAAGAAGGAAGGAGATGGGTGACTAATACCCGGGAGAATCCTGCGTATCAGACGCTTACCTACTGCCGAATGAAGGAAATTGTGTGTGTACGAAATTGTAAACCCAGACCAGGGGGACTTACCGGAGAGTATAGAGCTCTTGAATTCCCGGCCGGTAAAGGAATTGACCCCAACACAAAACAGATCCAACGGGCCACGCGAGCCCACCGAACAGGAAAACCGCCGACCACACCACACACCGCGCGAACTTCCCGGGACATTAAAGGGACAGAAGACTGCCACTCCAATAAGTGAAGCCAACCGCCACCAGTTCCGGAGAAGAACGCAGATAGGGACGACCGAAGCCCACGCAGAGCAGGCCGGAGACCCGCCCGGAAGGAAACCAACCAGACAACCCACGCCACCAGGGCGGCGCACCAGCACCCACAGGTCTTTTATTAAACTCAACCAAAATATCATTAAGTGAAAAGGAAGACATTTCATCAGCTACACCAGTGAAAAACCATCAGAAAACATTCAATTCGTATAAATAAAATAGATATTAATATACAACAACAAAAAATTAAAATGTGATAAATTAATGACCATTTCAAGACTATTAAGTAAAACTAATAACAAAAATAATAAACCAATGATGCAATAAATATTTAAAACCCCACAAATAAACTATAACAAACCAATTAAAAATCTAATAAACCAAAACAAGGCAAGCATAACCGCCGACCTGTATGAAGGAACTGTCTGGTAACACCTTCAAGATGTTTTCTTTACTTATATTACTACTAGAAGGAATTACACGGCTTTGCCAGGGTCCTACATAAACGGCAACTACTTATAAATAAATAAATAAGTGTTCGCTACTTAAATAAGAAGTCACTACTTAATTTAGACCGGAACCCAGTGGGAGTACATCCACAGGGACCGTTTTCGCCTTCCCTTACCACCAATCTTTCGGAAGGACTTACGGGCCTATATATTTAACGTGCCCATACTCCGCGTAAACACGGGGACAGTTTGGACAGAGTTTTGAATCGAACTCGGGTCGTCAGAGTGCAATCCCCGCTCAATAACCGCTAAGCTATTCCACTCCCTTGTGTCACCGGCCATCCAAAAAGTTGCTCTAAGTCTACGGACGAGTCGGGTGGTCTGGGCTTTCGACTCCCTTGTGTCAGGGACGCGGTAGCCCAATGGTTAGCACGCGGGAACTGCACTCGGTAGGCCAGGGTTCGATTTCCTCCGCTGCCAAAGCTGTCGCCGTGTTCACGCGGAGTACGATCACGTTAAACATATGGGTCCGTAAATCCTTCCGAGAGGTTGGTGGTAGGGGAAGGAGGATATAGTCCCTGTGGATGCCTCCTCCACTGGGTTCCTGTCTAAATTGAGTGCCTCTTCCCGGCCGTCCAAACAGTAGTAGTCCTTACAACTTTCTGGTAGGTCGGACGGGTTGGGTCTCAACAACAACAACAACCCCCTTGTGTCAACCTTTCTTTTTCTTCTTCGACCAAGACCGTCCGACCTACCCAATGGTGTAAGGTATCTGTTTGGACGGTCGGCAATGCGTCAACAGTTGTCAAAAGTCTTGATAAATCATAGCTCGAAAATTCCTTTGACTTATATCCATGTTTTGTCACTACCTTATTATTTTCAAAAAGACACTGTGAAAAGAATTTTATAGTATTTCTCTTTCTTTGTAGACTAAGTTCAAGTGAAAGTTCAAATTTTAAAAAAGTCGTCTGTACTGAAAACTGTAATTTTTTGGATTGCAGTTTTTTATTTTTGAGTTCTAAAAACTTAAGTATTACCCCTCGTACACCTTTCCAGATCCTGAAATACTTCTGTACCGAATTTCATGGCCGTACGTTGCTCAGATTTCTCGCTACAGACAGAGTCGTATTTGCCTTTATTATGTAAGAATGCCTGCCGCCGTAATCGGCACTTTCTAGACTTTAGAGACATCGCGGACGGCGACACACTGTATGGAGACACACCAATACCGGCTGTATGAAATCATTTATTATATATAATATGCTTTGCAAATATTATCGGTATATCGTCTCAGTTCATCAAAATCTTTCACACTTAATTTTTAGCAATCTAGTAATCTGTGAATCCATTAGATTAAACAACCACGGACCTGTCAGGACATAGTTAAAGTAAAATAAACTTTTAGGCTTGATATGGCAGAATGAGTTCCAATCAGAAATACGCACCGAAATGTTACTTACATTTTTGTATAGTTCCTTACTGCTGAAATAGTGATTTAAAATAAA
This sequence comes from Amaurobius ferox, assembly GCA_951213105.1. Taxonomy (NCBI): domain Eukaryota; kingdom Metazoa; phylum Arthropoda; class Arachnida; order Araneae; family Amaurobiidae; genus Amaurobius; species Amaurobius ferox. The sequence goes on from OX578151.1 coordinate 55,626,531, forward strand.
ATCATCTGCTTAAAATTTCGAAACCCCTCTATCATATTTATTGTAAATTGACACTATCAATACCTGAGTTGGAAAAGGGTGTGGTCAAATGTGGGCGTAATCAGATGCGGCCGTGGCAAATAAACTATTAATGCAAATTGGCCCAGAATTTTACCATTCAAATTTGCGGATACTTTCAAAATAATACTTATTTTCAATAACTGAACTAATTGGTGGGATTGTCTTTCTCTTTAATTTCTTGTGGCAGGCAGGACCTTCTTACTCCTTGCCTAGGTCTTTAAGTGAAAATAAAGGATAAAGGTACGCTTTACAAATATTTAAACGGATATTTAGACTAAAAAATGAACTGAAAGGACACTTTTCGAATATTTTCTAAACAATAAAAATGTATAATCACAAGTAAAACTTGAATATGAAGGTGATTTAAAACCGACGTACCCTTGTACCAACTACTATGACCTGAAGACTTAAATTTTCTGCTGCAAGCAGACACATCCAAACAGCTCTGTATCCGTTCTTGAAATCAATTTGAAGAATGTACTTCAATAACAATTCATACGTAGTGTCGTACAAGACAGAGCACCAGGCGCGAAGCGCCTTTAATCTCCAGTTTCAATATGTGGTTCTTATCGTCAAACTGTGACATTAATTCAGTGACCCTAATTGGAGGTTCGAGGTTTTTATTTACTACATTTTATTATTTATCCTAGCTCCTAGTGTGGCAGTTTGTTGCACATTTAGAGTTTAAGCAGTTTGGGGGGTTGATGCAGATCTAAGGGTTACCTAGCGTTTTGGCAGTTTAGTGTTTAGAATATTTTTTTTTTTTTTTTTTATAAAATAATAGTCGCGAGTTTTATTTTAAAATCAGATGTTTGAGGTGGGATCATTTAATTCCGATTATCGATGTTTAGAACAGCGCGGGGTCTCTTACGAGATTTGGCCTTGCGATGATCATAGTCATGCAGATTGAATAACAGTTCGTTTGGAACGGATGGCAAATTTCTGTAAAATTTAAGCGCTAGCTTTTTAATTTGGGCTCTAACAGTTTTTATTTTGAAGTCATTCCTAATTACCGAGTTTCTTAAGTACCTGGGAGCTTTCCTGATAATCCGTAGGATTTTGTTTTGTTTTGTCTCTAGGAGGTCTATTGTAGTTTTACAGGCATATCCCCATACGGGTGCTGCATACAGCATTCCCGGGCGGATGACCGATTTATAAATTAGGAGTTTATTTTGATAACTTAGATTTCCGTTTCCTATCATTGGGTATAAGGCTCCTGTGGCCATATACGCTTTTTTGATTAAGTTCGTTACGTGTTGTTTCCAGGTTAGGTGGGAATCTATCGTTACACCTAGGTATTTAGTAGATTTTTCCGCTTTTAGGGCATGGTTGTTTATGTACAGAGGCGGCGGAGGTTTACGTTTTCTTGAGAAATAAATCCAATGACATTTATTGGGGTTTAATTTTATTCGCCATTTTTCCAGCCAAGTTTGGAGTATGTCTAAGTGTTGTTGTAGCTGTCTGTGCATTACTGAGACATAGGGGTGTTTTGCAAGTATCGCACTGTCGTCTGCATAGAGTGCCAGCTCTGTGTTTGGAGTCCTAGGGATGTCGTTCAGGTATGTGTTAAAGAGTGTCGGGCCCAGGATAGAACCTTGCGGTACACTACTTTTAATAAGCTTGGGTGTAGATAAGTTACCTCCTACTCTGACTTGAAAGTGTCTGTTATTTAAGTATGAGATTAAAAGTTTGACAATAGCGTCAGGGACTTTTAAAGTGATCAATTTGTACGCTAATCCACAGTGCCATACTTTATCAAAGGCTTTTTGTATGTCCAGAAAAATCGCAGCTGTGGGTGTCTTGTTATTGAGACCAGAAGATATGTACTCTACCACTCTAAGCAATTGATGAGTGGTGGAGTGCTTTGGCCAAAATCCAAACTGCTCCGGAATGATAATGTCATTCTCACTAAGGTGCGTGTTCAGTCTCTTAAGAATAATTTTCTCAGTAATTTTACTAAGTGTCGGTAGCAAGCTAATTGGTCTATAGTTGGCTGGAATTGTGGCATCCTCACCAGGCTTATGGATTGCTATAATTATCGCTTCCTTCCATTCTTTGGGAAAATAGTTTAGTTTTAATATTTTATTTATTAAGATTGTCAAGTAACATATTACGTTTAAGGGTAGGTTTTTCAATCAATAACAATTAAAAGAAATTATTCATTATAAAAGATGTACTTTATAAATTTTACCGGTTTGTAATAAGAATATATCACTTTTAATATTTCTCAATTGGAAGCGATAGTATAATGTTCTTGGGCATAATTACGGGTTGCCTAATTAGAGGACATCTAAAAAACACCTACGATCTGCCAGGGCGTAATTAAAATAAAATAAAAATTCAGACTCCATATGACAAAATCAGTTCCAATCCGAAATACACAATGAAATGTCATTTCTTCTTACTGGCTGTGGGACCTGTTGAAATAGTGATTCGAGAAGAAACCATCTGCTTAACAATTTAAAAAGCCCTCTCTCAAATTTAATGTAAATTGACACTTTAAATGCCTCCGAATTGGAAAAATGGGTGTGGTCAAATGTGGGTGCAACCAAATCTAACCATCGCCAAATACACTTTTGATATAAGTTGGCCCACAGCATCAGGATTTAAAATTGTGAGGTCCATTTCGCCAGCCCCGCCCATCTCGAGTTTAAACTTCAAATTAGGCTCAATCGTTAGTGCATCGTTAGTGCACGTTAGTGCACGTAAGCATTTCGTTAGTGCACAGCCCCCTCTTCAGGTATTACAAAAAATAAAAATAAAATGGGCGGGGCTGGGGAAATGGCCTCCCCACACTCCCACCTCGAATTATAAGTTCAGATTAGGCTCAATCGTTAGTGCATCGTTAGTGCACGTTAGTGCACGTATGCATTTCGTTAGTGCACAGTCCCCCCTTCAGGTGCTGCGAAAATAAAGATAACATGGGCGGGGCTGGGGAAATGGCCTCCCCACCCACCCACCTCGAATTATAAGTTCAGATTAGGCTCAATCGTTAGTGCATCGTTAGTGCACGTTAGTGCACGTATGCATTTCGTTAGTGCACAGTCCCCCTTCAGGTGCTGCGAAAATAAATATAACATGGGCGGGGCTGGGGAAATGGCCTCCCCACCTACCCACCTCGAATTCTAAGTTCAAATTAGGCTCAATCGTTAGTGCATCGTTAGTGCACGTTAGTGCACGTATGCATTTCGTTAGTGCACTGTCCCCCTTCAGGTGCTGCGAAAATAAATATAACATGGGCGGGGCTGGGGAAATGGCCTCCCCACCCACCTCGAATTATACGTTCTGATTAGGTTCCATCGTTAGTGCACGTTAGTTCACGTATGCATTTCATTAGTGCACCCCCCACCCCCTAAGTAATACAAAAATAACGTGTGCGTTGCTGGGGGAACGGCCCATCAGCCCACCTCAAATTTCCTAACTATCCAAATTTTGAATTCTACGTACGTCCCTGATGTGCACCCCCCAATTAATACAAAAATAACATGTGCGTGGCTGAGGAAATAGGGGGGGGGGGAATGGGGAAGATTTAGCTTAACTGGTTTCTCATTTTTTACAATGTAACTGTAACGTTATCAAAATTAACCAACATCCCCAAGTCTGATTTACTTTACATTTCCCAATTTTTATAAAAAATTATTTGTAGACTATTAGGCCTTTGAACGTGTTAAAAGAAATTTTGTAGTAAATTGTAGAACCTGAAATATAATATAAAAGAATTTAGTAAAAATAATACACTTTACGAAATGGTCCAGAATTTACAATAAACATTCGTAGCATTATAAATGATGATATAAAACTGCAATTTATATCATCAAAAAATTTATATCATTCCAAAATAAAAGCAAAAACATGAGAGGCTATCATAACACAATTAATGTAATATATAATTCTTGAAATGAATATAAACGCCTACTTAAGAATGTTATCATTTCGGATATGTAAAACATGAATCGTTTTTATTCTGTGTATACCAAAATTTGGCATTTTTGAACTTCAGTATTTATCCTTACGAGTTAGATGGAATTGGAGAGATCATCCACTCTCTCCCACACATTGTTATGCAGACGAAAGCAATGACCGATCGCATTGGACGTTTTTGCTGACGGAGCCAGGAAACTAATCTCAATTGGTATTTCTTACTACCTTGATTCAATATATGTGGGACTGATGATAATGGTATGTTGAGATCCAAGTTGAAATGGGATGGATGGTCATTGCTCACGTAACAATTCTAAAAAAAATATGAGACTTAAAATTATAATGTATTTTAGTAATTCCTCCACAGATGTTGCATTTTATGTTTGGATTTAACACACTGTGTAACGCATCTTGAAAATAATCCATGTTGTTGTTACATAAAGAAAAACTAATGACAATTTTAGCAAAGTTATTGGTAGCATTACAACTAAAACTTTCCAAGCCAACGGCCGTACCGTGCTGAAAACACCGGTTCTCGTTAGATCATCGAAATCAAGTAGCATCGGGCGCGGTTAGTACTTGGGTGGGTGACCACTTGGGAACACCGCGTGCTGTTGGCACATTTCGGGCGGGGTACGCCGGTGGTTTGTGCGCTGAATTTGCACGCTGCCACAACTACCGCCGTGTTCATGCGGAGTGCGATCACGTTAAACATGTGGGTCCAAAAGTCCTTTCGAGAGGTTGGTGGTAGGGGAAAGAGGGTACGGTCCCTGTGGATGCCCCCCCCACTGGGTTCCGGTCTAAATTGGGTGGTACTTCCCGGCCGGTTACCTTACAGCTTTCTGGTAGGTCGGACGGTCTGGGTCTCAAACAAACAAATTAAAACATTCCACTATTTCGGTAGCACTTTAAAAATCTTTAAATAATTTCCTTAATAAATATTTTGCAGTTGTGGCTGCGTTTACATAAATGAGATCCGCATTTTTTTTAAATGGTTGTCCTTTAAAATGGTTAAGTAAGATAGCAGCCCGTTTTCTATATGTTTGAACTGTGATACCATCACGCACCCCACTACGAATTAATTCAACAAGTAATTCTTTTGTATAGTTATCTACAAACTCCGAATATTTTTCACTATATGCATAGGCTGCGAATAATATTTGAATAATGGAATCAAATGCACAGGTATTGCTGAACGTGTGATGCTTTCCATCAATATTAATCGACTTCAAACCTAAATAATTGGCATTTTTGAGAATGCCAAGAACTTTGTTTTTAGCTTTACTGTTTCTGTTACATGTCAATATAGATGGATCCGAGTCTAAGTAGTTTCTGCGCTTCCGTTTCTTTGCTGTAGCTAAACCGTGCCAATTCTCTAAAGAATAGTTTTTCTTAATTTCTTCTTGTTCCGGTGGATGCGGGGGACTGCTATGCTTATGCCTCTTAGGGTCTGGAAAAAGATGATGGCTGCTATCGCATTCTGTTCTATTGATGAAAGACAATTATTTCTGTTTTTATGTTCCTTCTTTAGTATAAAAATAATCAACAATTCATCTTTGTCATCGCCTGTTTTGTCGTTTCTGTATGTTTCTTTAGCACCAATCAAGTTTATAGCTCCAAGAATGGAATCTATAAGTTCAGGAATAAATTTATCAACATGTATTGGCAAATTCACGTGATGAAAGACACGATTTTTCAAGTCGTTGAACATGCTTTCTGATGAACAACTTGATTCGGTTGCTTGGTCATAATTGAAAATATTATTCATCACGGCACCCATATTGGTAAAAGACGGCAAAAATCTAACAATTTGTTTGCTAACGTGGGGTATAATGGAGATTGTCTCTATCTCCTGTACAGCACTGTGCTTCCTCCTTACAATTTTTATATATTTTCATTTTTGTATTACTTGAGGGGGGGTGCACTAACGAAATGCATACGTACACTAACGATTGAGCCTAATCTGAACTTATAATTCGAGGTGGGTGGGTGGGGAGGACATTTCCCCAGCCCCGCCCATGTTATCTTTATTTTAGCAGCACCTGAAGGGGGGGGGACTGTGCACTAACGAAATGCATACGTGCACTAACGTGCACTAACGATGCACTAGCGATTGAGCCTAATCTGAACTTATACTTCGAGGTTGGTGGGTGGGGAGGCCATTTCCCCAGCCCCGCCCATGTTATCTTTATTTTCGCAGCACCTGAAGGGGGGACTGTGCACTAACGAAATGCATACGTGCACTAACGTGCACTAACGATGCACTAACGATTGAGCCTAATTTGAACTTATAATTCGAGGTGGGTGGGTGGGGAGGCCATTTCCCCAGCCCCGCCCATGTTATCTGTATTTTCACAGCACCTGAAGGGGGGACTGTGCACTAACGAAATGCATACGTGCACTAACGTGCACTAACGATTGAGCCTAATCTGAACTTATAATTCGAGGTTGGTGGGTGGGGAGGCCATTTCCCCAGCCCCGCCCATGTTATCTTTATTTTCGCAGCACCTGAAGGGGGGACTGTGCACTAACGAAATGCATACATGCACTAACGTGCACTAACGATGCAGTAACGATTGAGCCTAATCTGAACTTATAATTCGAGGTGGGTGGGTGGGGAGGCCATTTCCCCAGCCCCGCCCATGTTATCTTTATTTTCTCAGCACCTGAAGGGGGGACTGTGCACTAACGAAATGCATACGTGCACTAACGTGCACTAACGATGCACTAACGATTGAGTCTAATCTGAACTTATAATTCGAGGTTGGTGGGTGGGGAGGCCATTTCCCCAGCCCCGCCCATGTTATTTTTTATTATTTGTAATACCTGAAGAGGGGGCTGTGCACAAACGAAATGCTTACGTGCACTAACGTGCACTAACGATTGAGCCTAATTTGAACTTTAAACTCGAGATGGGCGGGGCTGGCGAAATGGACCCAAAATTGTGGGTGTTTTCTAAATAATGCTTATTTTCAGTGATTGCACCTAATTGACGGAAGTTTCTTATTGTTTAATTCTTGTAGCAGACTGGTCCGTCATACACTTTTCCTGGGACTTTAGGGAGAAATAAAGAATAAATGTCAGCTTTACAAATATTTGAACGGATATCTAGATCAGAAAATGAAGTGAAACGAAACTTTTAAAATATTTTGTACACAATAAAAATGCATAATTGCATGCAACACTTGAATATGAAGATGATTCAAGACGGACACTAACATTTCAAAAGAACTTTATTGTAACATGATTATCAGCAGTTACGAGCTGTTGTATATATGGCATGCGTAGAGCCGTAAGCGGCAGTTGGTAAGCTAGATCTAAAGTACAATGAAGTGACTTTTGCCCTACAAATAGGCCTAGCATAAAAGCGAAAATGGGCTCAACTGATCACCACTGCTGTTGCCAACTTAGCCATTTCGTTGCTAAATCTAATAATATTTTGCAATTTTAACAGCCTAAAAAGACTAGATGTAGCCACAATGTCCAAGTTTTCTACCTGTTTGTATGACGCCTGTGAAATGCAGCCATTTTTATCATGATTATAGCCATGAAGTTCACTGAATTTTTGGCAACACTGATCACCACTGTAGGAAGGGGCTTATCCAGGGCATGACTGACATATTATTTTTATATGGCTCTGAGCATGTGATGTCACCGGAATAGCAAAGCTCGCATTTTGTTCTCGGGCTCCAAGAATCTATTTAGAAATCACTGAGCGCAAGTATGCACATCACAATTAAATATTTCTGCGCAGGTTGCTTATGTTTGGATATTGTCACTTCAAAATTAACAAACAATTTTAATTGTAATAATTTGAAAACTTGCTGTGCTTTGACAACGACTCTCAATGTCCTCCTTGGTCCGTGGCATCACAAATGTCCACGCCAGGGTGACAAATTTTTGGTTGGTTGCTGGGCTCATCACCCAACCTTATATTAAAGAACGTTGGATCACCATCCGTGGATCATGGATGGCTTCGAAATCATTGCCACTTATTAACTCGGTGCAAGCAATATGATGATCAGTGAGCAAAAACCTCCCTAAAACAAAGATTCTTGAACTTTTAAGATGGGAGTATTGTAACTTCGAATCCAGAAATTATGGAGGGCGTTTCTAGAAATCCTCCCACCGCTAATCAAATTCTAAGACCTCAGTAATACAGTAAAACAATGTCTGCCCTATATAAAACGCCGTTAAAACGCCCTGTTGTAGGACCTACCGCATGTAAACTTCCTTCTCGGAATCTTAAACTTTGCAATTTCTGGTTATGAGAACACTTTATAAATATAGTTCATGGAGGGCATGTTGAAAATTTGGCAATCTTGAGAGTATCACAATGCATGTGAAAAGCATCACAGATATTGAGTTCTTGTCGAGCGTAGCCCATGTTCATCACCTTTTGATTAAACTTCAAAATGTGAACCTCGCTAACCACTATTGCCTTATATCGCTAATTTCAGTGTCTCTGTATAGCATGAATGTCAAGTACAAATAAAATATATGTAGCTTGGAACGCCACGGGTACCTCAGTGGTGTGTTTGAGTAATATTTACTTACGGCAATGCCTTTCGCATGTACTAAAATATCACTTTGCTAAATTTTGTTGTATTTGAGCTGCTAAATATCTCTCTAAACGGAGTTGAATAGTGGAACTCTAAATGCGATCACATAGAATCCACTGGTGACAAAGAAGATTAAATCTTTACCCACTTATGTATCATCCATCGGACAAAACTTATCGTAACCGAATTTTCGATTTACCTCCCAAGGTTTTTCAGACCCTCCCGAAATTCCTTTGATGACCTAAAAGGCTGAAGAGCGTAGGCGGATTTCCGACCTTCTACCCGGTAGCGGAGGTTATAAGATTTTTTTTTTTCAAAGACCTTTCCAGACCCCTCAAGCAGCTTCCCGCTGGCTTCGAAAACTGAATATTCCTCCACTTATGATATCGACCACTGAGCCAAACCTAACGGATACATGTTTTCGATTTATTCCCCAGGGTCAACAAAAAAAAGGATGCAAAGTCTCTCGGATTCCTCTCAAAACCTACCTCAGTGACCTAAGTGACTGAAACTTGACAAAGAGGTGGGACTTAACTGGGTGAATTTTCGATTGAGACCAGACGGCGGAATCCCAGCCCATGGCATGACTGACTTAATGATTTTTACCTGCTTCTGCGTATATGACAACATGGGAATTAAGATCGCGCGCATTTTGTTTTCGGGCTCTGAAGAGAGGCCGAATTTCTGAACTGTGACTCTCATCTAACTCCAACGACGTCACTAAATTTGCTTGGACGTCGCTGGATCCTCTGTACACAGCACAATTTAAAATCTTTGAACAAGTTCTGTACGCCTGGATATTGCCACTTCAAAATTAACAAGCTATTTTAATAGTGATAATGCGTGAGGTTTGGCAACACCTCTCAAAGTATACTCTAGACCGTGACATGGCGAATCTTAATTCCCATTTCATCAAGCCGGCAACTTTTTTATTTGTTGCCGAGCTGAGGGCGCAAACCTTATATTAACGAGCCTTGATTGAGATAACTATTTTCGTTGCTTAGCACCATACACTATTGAATTAAATAAAACTTGTTAAAAAAACTGCAACTTATTTTTTATTTTAATTTTCTTGTCATTGACGGCTTACATACTATAAATGACGAATACAGATTATTTTTCAAACGTTAGTTGCACTTCAGAAAAACGACTGAGCAGCAACATATTTTATTTATGGTATTATATCGACGAAATATTTTCGCAATAAAGCAAATTTTCTATTTTCATTTTACTTCTTTACAATGTATATTACACTAGTATTTAAGCCAAATATCATTCTTAAAAATTTATGCTGAAACTGTTTAACAATGTCTGTTGCTTAGGATAAAAAATAATTAACTCGATTGAAAATTGGCCCAATTAGGTTCTGCCCTGGTCTCTTGGCCAGTTAGGTTCTAGTCAAGTTAAACTTTTTAATGTCCAGCTTCGGGAGGTGTCTAAAAAACTTTTTCCCCCGCCACCATTTTGTCCAATTGGTTTCTTAAAGAGACAAATCTCTTTAGGAAATCTGCGATTTATCCACTCCAAGAGAAAAATTAAAAAACATAATCTGTTAGGTTAGATCTCGTGATCAATACCATAGGTGAGCACAGATTATTTTAAATAATTGAACTTAATTGGATTTCCTTTTTGTTTAATTCTTGTAGAAGAGAGGTCCCTCTTACCCCTCGTCTGGGCTTTCAGGCAAAAGTAAAGAATAAGTGTACGCTTTACAAATATTTGAGCGGATATCTTGATTAGAAAGTGAACTGAAACGAATCTTTTCGAATATTTTCTAAACAATAAAAATGCATAATTACATGTAACACTTGAATGTGAAAATGATTGAAACCGGACACAGTAACATTTTTAAAGAACTTCATTTTAACATGATTATCAGCAGTTAAGAGCAATTGTATATACGGTACGCGGAAAATCGTAAGCAACAGTTGGTAAGCTAGATCTAAAGTTACACACAATGAAGTAACTTCTGTTGTAAACTATGTGAGACATAAAAGCAAGAAAGGGCTGAACTCATCGCCACCAATGTTGCCAACTTAACCATTTTATGACTAAACCTAGCCATTTTTTGCAATTTTAGCAAACAAAAATGGCTAAATCTCGCCTTAAAATGAGTTTTCAGACTGTTTATATGAGTTTCTTCGAAATGTAGCAGAAACCAGTTGGTATGTTATATCTAAAGCTGCGCACAATGAAGTAACTCCTCTCCTAAACTATCACTTTAAGATCGATCTCTTTAAGAAATCGGTGTTTTGTCCTCTCCAGGAGAAAAATTGAAAAACATAATCTGTTAGGTTTGACCTCATAACCGATACCATAGGTGTGCAAAGATTCAACTCTCTAAGCCACTGAAGAGATGCTTAAGGATCTAAATAATCTCTTAAAAACTCATAATGTCCGCCTCGGGTGGTGAGGATATCGAATGGGCAATCCAACTCGTTTAAGTTCTAATAATCGATGATATATTAAGTTTGCACAGTTGTAACTTTCTGTGTAACCATGGGGCTACTGAAGGATAGATCTGGAAAGGCAAAAGCACGGTACCGCGTTACACGATTATATAATAGTGATACAAATAAAAACTATTGTAACATCGTTAAAAAATTGTTTTCAGGTTTGAGGACAGTTTCACGTTGTAATCGTTCCCCAATAAATATAGACTCTCTCTGAGAGGGGTATGCGTATGTGTGTGTATGTGTGCATATGTTTGTAATTGGAAACCTATGGTCAAGACATGTAAAAAATAGATTTCAAACGAAATTTGATACAAGAATTACAATATTCCAATACTGAAACAGAAATTCACGAAAATAAGAAAAACTGATTTACTGGATTAGTCTATATTACCATGTCCATTACAGACCTAAATACAAGAATTCCTTGTACAAATTCAAATTTAGATATTTAAAAGATTTTAAGAGAAAATATATGGGAACACATTTTGCTGGTAACGATGGAACATTTTTATTTTAACTAATGAAGTAGCAAATAATATTCTAATAATAAAAACTTTTACTCCATGGGGCGAGTGTAAAATGCTATATTTTCCATTTTCCATTTCCGGTTCAGAAATTTTTTTTGAAACATCTACTTTTTTTCTCAAAATCAGTCTTCGATAGATCTTTGATGATAACTGACATAAATTCATCGATAAATGTCTCACAGAAAATTTCCATATCCAGTTCATGAGATGTCAATTCCAATTAAAAAAATTACATTTTCCTTGCAACATGCATTTCTCAAGATAGTTTAGATGATGACTATATAGACAATACTCTACAATATTGCACATTTTTTTCGTCTTCATGGCTTTGTTTGCCAAGTTTGTTATCCTAACTTTTAAAGTTCTGCAGTGGTGTGCCGCAATCACATTTATTCGATCAAACATGGTCACTTTCCAATAGGTAAACGTAACGGTGGACTTTTCGTTACAAAAATTATTGCAGTGCTTGAAATTTTTCCTAGGAACCCATTATATATATAGAGTGAACATTCAAGGAAACAAAGCCCGCTCCCATCTTTTTTAAACTCCCAGTCTGTCTGTATGTATGTCCGTCTGACTGTCTGTATGCCCGTCTGACTGTCTGTATATCATCTACAGGATCTTTCAGAAAGGACTCCCTAACTTTGAAATGACATAACTGCGAAACAGTGATAGACAGAGAGATAAACAAGTGGTACGTTGGATAGACAGATCCGGAATTTTAAATACACCGGTTTGAAAATTAGTTACAATATTGGCTAACAGAGGGCGCTGCAAACACAGTGAGCTTTAAATAGTGCTCAGAAGTACAAAACGCTCAGTCTTCATACTCCCCGGATCTCAATCAATGCGACTTACTTCTTTGGTGCTATTTGAAGGACATTGTTTACAGTAAGAATCCTCAAACGTTGAAACACCTTGAACAGTTCATCTGTGAGGCTTGTGCATCAGTAGAGACGTTGCAGAAAGTGGCTTCAAACTTCACCCATTGCTTACGTCATGTTACTGCTACACACGTCGGCCATATCGAATCCATTGTAATGTGATTTGACCCTTGTTTACGAAAAACAATCTCACACACTATTTAAAGGACATTGCATTAAGACTAAAGCGCCCTCTGTTAGCCAATCTTGTAACTAATTTTGCAAACCGGTGTATTTAAAATTCCAGACCTGTCTATGCAACATACCACTTGTTTAATCTTCCTGTCTATCACAGTTTCGCAGTTATGTCATTTCAAAATTAGGGATCCCTTTATAAAAGACCCTGTATTATCTGTCGTCTATCTGTGGTCGATTTCTTGTGTAGACGATAGCTGTCACAAATGTTAAAGGATTCTCACAAGTCTTTTCACCCAACTTTGGTAATGAAAAATCTGGAACTGGATTGAATATTTTTATATTCGAGAGAATAATTCAGGATTTATTAAAAAAATTTTATTTCCTGAACATGGCAGTTTAGAACAAAATTTTACATTATTATGCATGAAAGGTGGTGTAATAATATCACTTATGGCTCATTGATCACGAAATTTAACAGTTTCAATCTTTGTAATGAAAAAAAGTCGCAATACAATTTTTGTCTTCGTGACATCATTACTCTTCCTCTGGGGTTCAAGTTACCCCCTGGGGTTACATTGTCAAGCTTGATATTAATAGAAAGATTTTTTTTTCAAACCCTTTAAAATGAAATGTAACATTCTATGATTGTGATCATTTCAGCACCAATACAGATTACTCTTCTAAAATTTGTAAGGGGGAAAAAAGTCACAATCATCTTGCAAATGGACTCTGATATGAGAAAATTGAGTTGAGCGGATCGTGACTATCTTGTAAATGTACTGTATGTTGTGAACGTATGCTCGAAAAATTACGTCTCTGTGATATTATGTGATATTCCTGTGAGTATGTCATATTTTCCGAAAAAAATTAAATTTGATATTTTGACATATAAGCGCGTTTTAAGACCGCCTAACTCTATTTAGAGCACCTTTGTGAAGATGTCCAATTGTGTGTGTGTGTATGTATGTATGCGCGCGCAAGCGCATGATACCTTAAGAACGAATGCTCTTTCAACTATCGAATTTTATATGTAGATACATTATATAAAAAGCTAACACTAGATAAAATTTTTAGTAATTCTCGTTAAAATAATTCGAAATATCCGAATTTTGTATTTCAATTGCATTATGAACGTAGGATTGACGTATTGAACGCATAAAAAGAATATACTTTTTAAAAATTCACGGAAGTTCGTTAGATTTCGTTTAAAGTTTGTTTGAAAGGAATTTATCGATATTTTCCATGATGTCAAGATAGAAAATCTTTGATAACATTTTCGATCGCCAAGGAATCGAATTGCGTAAATATCACCCAAATTCTTTGTAACTCGGGCTATAACATAAAATAACTAAAATACTATTTCGAAATAAAAAAAAATAATAACATCTAGTACTCCGCTCAGGATTCTGAAGTACCTGTGTACCAAATATAATGATCGGAAGATGCAGACATTTGCCTATATCATGTTAGATTACCTGCCGCTCTGCTGGGAGCAGCTTTCTAGATTTTCTGGAAAATTTAATGATGCATTGAAAAGCTCTCTTATTCATCAAACGAAATCGTTCATTACATAAAATATACTTTTAAATATTACCGGAACATAATGAGAATGCACAAAATATACTTCACTTTCAATATTTTGCAATCTAGTACACTGTGGGAGCCATAGAAAAATGCTGTTCTTGGGCTTAACTGCGGTTTGCCTAAATATCTGCTATCGGAAAAAAAACTTACGACCATAATTAAAATAAAATAAAAATTTAGACTCGATATGGTAAAATCAGTTCCAAACCAAAATGTTATTTTCATCTTCGTATTTTTAACACTTTACAACAAAGTTGAAAAGTGTTTATGACTTTGTTCATTCTGTCTGTCTGTCTGTCTGTCTGTCCGTTAGCACGATAACTGCCGTAAAAATGAGTTTATCAAAATGAAATTTTAGTATGTTGTTCAGACGGTCTGTAGGACCTATGGGAATATAAATAAATAATATCACCCAATTAGTTTTTTATTGAACCCGGGTTGAAAAAATGAAATACATTGAACCCTATGGGACCTAATTTTTCAAACATTTTTTAAGTAAATTTAAAATTCACGAATTGCTTCGAAATTTTTAGGAAATATTCACATTATCCCATAGAATATATAAAAAAAAATTCAGTAAAATATGTTAAGTAGTTTTTTAATTAAAAAAATTATTTAATATAGGGAAAAAAACAAATTCAATTAAATTCTGACTTTGGGATATCTTCCAGAAAGAAAAGAGAGAGATATTATATAATAAATATCTCTCCATTTGTTTAAACGTTTAGCATATGGGAGTGGCTTCATATTTTAAAATAAATTCGGTAGATAACAATTTTTCATTTTTTTTAAATTTTATATAACTCTTCATGATAAATTTAAATGATGGCATTTTAAATGCACTTTCCTACGTCCTAGAGAGTTAAAATTTGGTACACAGCTTAAATTTGTTGAACATTTTATTCGACAAAAATTTGATGGATCTTTAAATATAGATCATACATTTTTTTCGAAATGGCCTGAAAATAATCCCCGTTCACTTCTATAAATCATTGGTGTAATATTGTTAAAAATTCTGATGTGGACAGCACATGTCTTTCTCTGCAGACTCATATTCGTTCTCTTTATTTATTCAATGATAATTTGAGTTTATCTGCACAACATAAGTATTTTAAATGACATTGAATTTACACGTTAAACTTAAATTTGGTTCTCATTTGATAGCTGGACTTATTGTCAAAGGTGGCGTAGCGAAAACGCGAAAAAACTAGAATATCTCAAGAACGGCTAGTCCTAGAGTAATGGGGTTAGTCTTATTCTTTTTGTTGTCAAAAATCACATATAAAATAGGAATTTAATTGATATAATTGAGCACACGTAGTCTTTTATTTTTATATATAACGATTTTTGCTGGCCATTTCGCAAAAATAGCCCGTTCCTTTTTCCCGAATCGTAGTAGAATAACCTACAAATGATTTATATACAAAATTTTGTTAAATTTGGTATATAAATCACTTGTAGGTTATTGAAATATTATACTCCAAATTTTGTTAAATTTGGTTCATTAGTTTTTAGCTAGAGTGGATAAAGGCAATTTCTGCGGCCATTTCGCAAAGAAGGCAGATTCTTTTATTACGAATCGTACTATAATCTAATGAACATCAGGATTTCCCACAAAAAACATACCTACCAAATTGTATGAAATTCGGTCCATTAGTTTTTCAATTAGAGTGGATGTAATATCCACACAGACACACACAAACATACACAGATACACCCTTACACACACAGTCGTCTTCCTAAAAGTAGTTTTTTCGTGTTCTAGAAGTCCCAAAACGTGTCGATCCTTTGAAAATTCGAATTCCGATCTTCGGCACGATTCCAATACTTTGAGTACATACACATACACATATATATTATCTGTGTATTATCTGTGTATCTAAATTCCGTGCCTATGCAATTACAATAGTTGTGATTTTAAATGATCCCTAAACTTTTATTATTTCTTCAAGGAAGCCTAATTTTAACATATGCAGAATGCAAATATCTCAAGCGATTGTAAGATGAATTACATTGCTGAATTTTTTTCACACAAAATTATTTAGCTCTGGAGTCTGGAATACAAGTTATATGAATGAAATATTCATTGATTTTGCATAAAGAATCAGATGATTTATATTTCGATACAGTTTTAAATATTTAAGTATAATAAATTACTGTAGTACTGTGATAATGTAAAAGATATTACCACTGGATGAATCACATTTTAGAAATTTTTAAATGAAATTACATTTCAGTTGGAAAGTGTTTCATAATCAATGCTTATGCATGATTGATCTTTCTTGTTACTTACTGACTTTGGCACGTACTGAAATTGTGACTTGAATAGAAACCGTCTTCTTATAAATTTAAAAAACCTTCTTTCATATTTATTGTAAATTGACACTTTCAATATCACCGACTTGGAAAATGGGTGTGGTCAAATATGGATTGAATGCCTGATGTAAATGGTATGTGACCGTGTCCAAATAATGTATTGATTGAAGTTGACACAGAATTTCGTAAATTCAAATTTGGGGATGTCTTCTAAATAATACTCATTTTTTTTAATTGAACGTAATTGTAGTATTTCCTTTTTCTTTAATTTCTTGTAGCAGACAGGGCATTTTAACCGTGGTCCGTTTAGTCCGTGGATTTTTTTAGAGTATTCTGCATAATCTGAACGTATTGTAAAATTGAGTGATGCCCAATAAGATAAAAATTTACATTTAAAAGCCAATGAGTTATATTTCCTTTTCTTTCTCATCATAGCCGAATCTCAACCCCCCCCCCCTCCCCATGCAAAGAAATAGAAAATGTTTAAAAAAGAAATGTGTTATAGGATTTCAACATTAAGATTCGGAGAAAGGGGAGTATTTACGAAGTATTTCCACTTTCTGTTCTTTTCCATTTCTTGTTCTCAAATTTTTATTTTCATTGAAACATCCAGTTTTAAAAAGTGTCCATAAATTATGCTTATATATTGACCGATGTGGATTTAGCATTAAATTCTGGAGGAGGTTAGGTGGTTCGCTAAGAAATTCCACTTTCTGTTCAAACATTTTCCTTGACACACTATTTCGCAAAATTGACTATAGATAGAACTTTGATGACGACTGATAGGGATTCAGTATCAAAGTCCAGAGAAAATTCCAATTTGGGGATGTCATTTCCGATTCAAAAATTTGCATTTTATTATTATTATTATTATTATTATTATTATGAGAAAAGGCTGTATATAAAATTTATATGGGGGCTGATAATAATTTATGATCCAATTCAGGAGGAGGTGGGTGGTTCACTAAAGATTTATTCTTAGGTGTTTTTCCACTTACTGGTCAAAATTATTCATTTTCCTTCAAATATCTATTTCTTAATAGGCACTGGATAAAGATTTCTAAGGGGACTAATATGGCTACAGAATTTTCTTTGGAGGATTTGATTATTCATTAGGGATTTATGAAAGTTCAGTTTTTTTCCATTTTCGGTTCAGAAACTTTCTTTGAAACATCTACTTTCTTTTTTCAGAATTAAACTTGGACGTAATTGCAGAATTTCCTTTTTCTTTAATTTCTTGTAGCAGACATGGCATTTTAACCGTGGTCCGTTTAGTCCGTGGATTTTTTAGAGTATTCTGCATAATCTGAACGTATTGGAAAATTGAGTGTTGCCCAATAAAATAAATATTTACATTTAAAAGCCAATGAATCATATTTCTTTTTCTTTCCCATCATAGCAGAATCTGAAAAATTCCCACCCTCCATACAAAGAAATAGGAAACATGTGATGGGAATTCAACATTAAGATCACAAGAAATTGGAGTATTTGCCAAGCATTTCCACTTTCTGTTCTTTTTCCATTTCTGCTCCTCAAGTTTTTATTTTCATTGAAACATCCATTTTTAAAGAGTGTCTATAAATTATGCTTATTTAATAACCGGTATGGATTTAGCATCAAATTCTGGAGGAGGTTATGTGGTTCGCTAAGAAATTTCACTTTCTGTTCAAAAATTTTCCTTGACACACTATTTCTCAAAATTAACTATAGATGACGACTGATAACTTAGATGACGACTGATAAGGATTCAGCTTCAAATTCCAGAAAAAATTCCAATTCCCGTTCTACAGATGTCATTTCTGATTCAACAATTTGTATTATTATTATTAGTATTATTATTATTATTATTATTATTATTATTATTATTATTATTATTATTATCAGAAAAGACTGTATATAAAATTTATATGAGGACTGATAAGAATTTATGATCCAATTCAGGAGGATGTGGGTGGATCTCCAAAGATTTATTCATACGTGTTTTTCCACGGGTCAAAATTTTTCATTTTCCTTCAAATATCTATTTCTTAGAATACTGAATAAAAATTTCTATGAGGACTAATATGGCTACAGCATTTTCTTTGGAGGATTTGGTTATTCATTAGGGATTTATGAAAGTCCAGTATTTTCAATTTTCGATTCAAAAATTTTCTTTCTTCGGAATTAAACTTGGTTAGATCTTTGCTAATGACTGATGTAGATTCATCTTTAAATTCAAGTCAGAGTATATAAATGTCTGACTGAAAATTTCACATTCGGTTCATGAGATCTCAGTTCCAATTTAAAAAATTACATTTTCCTTGCAACATGCATTTCTCAGGATTAGCTATAGATAGTGTTTATATGATGACTAAGTAGAAAATGGTCTAAAATATTGTAAATTATGTTTCGTCTCTCTCGGTTTGTCGCCGAGTTTATAATCTTAGCTGTTAAAGTTCTCCAGTAGTGTGCCGCAATCACATTTATTGGATCAAACATGGCCACATTACTATAGGTAAACGTAAGGTATATACTCATGGACTTTTCCTTACAAAATTTTTTGGGGTGCTTAAAATCATTTCTAGGAACCCTCTCTATATATAGAATGAACATTCAAGGAAATAAGAACAGCTCCCATCTTTCTTAACTCCCAGTTTGTCTGTGCGTCCATTTGACTGTCTGTATTTCGTCTATTATCTGTCGTCAATCTGTCGTCATTTCTTGTATGGACGATAGCTGTCACTTATGTTAAAGGATTTTCGCAAGTCTTTTCATCCAGCTTTGCTAACGAAAAATCTGGAACTAGATTGAATATTTTTAAGTTCGATAGAATAATTCACGATTTATTCGAAATTTTGTATTTCCTGAACATGACAGTATACGATAAAATTTTACATAATTATGCATGAAAAGGGGGCTTACAAATATCACTTATGACTCATTGATCACGAAACATAACAGTTTCAATCTTTGTAGTGAGTAAAAACCATGGTACAATTTTTGTGTTCGTGACGTCATTGCTCTCCCTCTGGGGATAAGTTACTCCTTCGGAAACATTGTCAAACTTGGTATTAGTCGAAAAAATTTTGAAATCCCTTTAAAATGGAGGGTTACATTCTATGGTTGTGATCATTTGGAGCACCAATACAGATTTTTCTTCCGAAATGTGCAAAGGGGAAAAGTGATGTCATAATCATCTTACAAATGGACTCTGATATGAGAAACTTGAGTTGAGAGGATATTGAATATCTTGTAAATATACTGTATATTATGAATGCATGCTCAGAAAATTACGAATGTGTGATATTATGTGATATGCTTGTGAGCATGTAATATTTTCCAAAAAAAATTTAAATTTGATATTTTGACATATAAGTGCGTTTTAAGACCGCCTAACTCTATTTCAAGTACTTCTGTCAAGATGTCCGCTTGTGTGTGATTGTACGCGCGAGGTAGCACATGATACCTTAAGAAAGATTGCTCTTCAACTATCGAATTGTAGATGTAGATACATTATATGAAAATCTAAGATAAAATTTTAAGTACTTCCCGTTAAAATAATTCAAAATATCCGAGTTTTTTATTTCAATTGCATTATAAACGTCGGATCGACGTTTTAAACGCATAAAAAGAGTACACTTTTTAAAAATTCAGGTAAATATGTTTATTAATCGTATAGATTTCGTTCAATGTTTGTTTGAAATAAATTTGTCGTTATTCTTCATGATGTCAAGATAGAAAATCTTTGATAACATTTTCGGTCGCCAAGGAATCGAATTGTGTAAATATCACCCACATTCTTTGTAATTCGGGCTATAACATAAAATAACTAAAAAACTATTTCGAAATTAAACAAAAATATAACATCGTGGTACACCTTTCCGGATCCTGAAGTATCTGTGTACCAAATATCACGACCGGAAGACTCCTATATTTCCTGTAACCGACAGTTATTTTCTTTCATTATGTAAGATTACCTGCGGTTCTGTTTGTAGCCGCTTTCTAGAATGTTTGGAGACTGTTCATATATATTTGATTAAACGAAATCAATCATTACATACGACATACTTTATAAATATTACCGGAACATAATAAGATTGCACAAAAATATTTCACTGTCAATATTTTGCAATCTAGTACACTGTGGAAGCGATACAAAAATGCTGTTCTTGTGATTTAACTGCTGGTTACCTAAGTATCTGACAACGGCAAAATAAATTTACGGCCATAATTAAAATAAAATAAAAATTTAGACTCGATATGACAAAATCAGTTCCAATCCGAAATGCGCACTGAAGTGTTATTTTCATCTTTGTATTTTACTTACTGGCTTTGGCACATGCTAAAATTGTGATTTGAAGAGGAACCATCTGTTTAAAAATTTAAAAAACCCTCTTTCTTATTTATTGTAAATTGAGACTTTCAACACCATCGACTTAGAAAATGGGCGCGGTCAAATATGGATTGAATGTGGCCGTGCCCAAATACAATATTGATAGAAGTTGACCCAGAATTTCACAATTTAAATTTCATGATGCTTTCTAAATATTACAATATTTCAATAATTGAACGTAGTTCACGGGATTTCCTACTTGTTTAGTTTCTTTTAGAAGACAAGAGCTTTTAACCGTGGTCCGTTTAGCCCGTGGATTTTTTGGAGTATTCTGTTCTATCTGAACATATTGGAAAATTGAGTGATGCCCAATAAGATAAATATTTAAATTTAAAAGCCAATGAGTCATTTTTCTGTTCCAGTCCCATCATAACCGAAACTCAATGACCTTTACTTTTACTGGTTTTTCCCATTTACGAGTCTAAATTTTTCATTTTCCTTGAAATATCTCTTTCTTGGAATTGGCAATGAATACTGATTTCTGTTATTACTGATATGGATACAACATTTTTTTAGAGAATTTGCTTATTCATTAGGGATTAATTCAAGTCCAGTTACATTCCATTTTCGTTTCAGAAATTTTCTTTGAATCATCTACTTTTTTTTTTCAGAATCAGCCTTGGAAAGATATTTGCTGATGAATGATGTAGATTAATCGTTAAATTCTAGTAAGAGTATATAAATGTCTAACAAAAATTTTCACATCCGGCTTGTGAGATGTCAATTCTAATTTTAAAAATTTACATTTTCCTTGAAACATGCATTTATCAGGATTATCTATAGATAGAGTTTAGATGATGACTAATCAGACAGTGGTCTACAATATTAAAAATTTTTTTCGTCTTTCTCGCTTTGTTGCCGAATTTGTTATCCTAGCTTTTAAAGTTCTCCAGTGGTGTGCCACAATCACATTTATTCAATCCAAACATGGTCACTTTACTACAGGTAAACCTAAGGCGTGCACTCATGTACGTTTCTTTCAAAAATTATTCAGGTGCTTAAAAACATTCCTAGAAACCCTCTCTATATATAGAATGAACTTTCAAGGAAATAAGAACAACTCCCATCTTTTTAAAACTCCCAGTCTGTCTGTCCTCTATGTCCATCTCACTATCTGTATTTCGTCTATTATTTCGTCTATTCTGTAATCGATTTATTTTGTAGACGATAACTGTAACAAATGTTGAAGGATTTTCACAAGTCTTTTCATCCAGCTGTGCTAACAAAAAATCTAGAACTAGATTGAATATTTTTAAATTCTCGAGATAATAATTCGAGATTTATTCGAAATTTTGTATTTCCTGAACATGGCGGCATAGGGCAAAATTTTACATAATTGTGGATCAAAAGAGACTAACTAATATCATTTATGCCTCATTGATCACGAAATTTAACAGTTTCAATCTTTGTAGTGAAAAAAAAAGCCGTGGTACAATTTTTGTGTTCGTGACATGATGACTCTCCATCTGGAGAGTACATTGTCAAACCTGGTATTAAACGAAAGATTTTTTTCAAACCCTTTAAAAGGAAGGGTGACATTCCAGGATTGCGATCATTTGAAACACCAGTACCGATTTTTCTTCCAAAATTTGCAAAATGAAAAGAAAGTCACAATCATCTTACAAATGGAGTCTGATATGAGAAAATTGAATTGAGCGGATCGTGACTATCTTGTAAATTATACTGTATGTTGTTAATGTATGCTCAAATAATTACGTCTCGATAATATTGTGTGATATTCCTGTGAGTGTGTGAAATTCTCTGAATAAAATTTAAATTTGATATTTGGATATACAAGCGCGTTTTAAGACCGCCTAACTATATTTCTAGCACGTTTGTCAAGATGTCAGTGTGTGTGTGTGTGTGAGTGTGTATGTGTGTGCGCGCGCGCTCACGCGAATACCTTAAGAACAAATGCTCTTTCAACTATCGAATTTTATATGTAGATACATCATATGAGAAGCTAGCACTAGATAACCTTTTTAGTAAATCTCATTACAATAATTCGAAATGTCCGAATTTCATATTTCAATTGCATTATAATCATCGGATTGACACTTTTTAACCGCACGAAAAGTATATATTTTTTGAAAATTCACAGAAATTTGTTTACTAAATGTATAAATTTCGTTTAATATTTGTTTGAAAGAAATTCAACCATCTTTTCCATGATGTCAAGATAGAAAATCTTTGATAACTTATTCGGTCGCCAAAGAATCGGATTGTGTGAGTATCATCCAAAATCGTCGTTACTCTGGCTATAACTTAAAATAACTAAAACACTATTTCGAAATTAAACGAAGAAATAACATCGGAGTACACCTCTCCGGACACCTGAAGTGCCTGTGTACCAAATATCACGACTGGAAAACGCTTAGATTTCCGGCTGCCGACAGACATTTTCCTTTGTTATGTATTACCAGCGGCTCTGGAGAATGAAGAATATTCACACATATTTCCTTTTATTACCTGCGGCTCTGGAGAATGAGGAATATTCACACTGCCAAAACTGCCGCCGTGTTCATGCGGAGTACGATCACGTTAAACATGTGGGTCCGAAAGTCCTTCCGAGAGGTTGGTGGTAGGGGAAGGCGGGTACGGTCCCTGTGGATGCCTCCCCCACTGGGTTCCGGTCTAAATTGGATGGCACTTCCCGACCGTCCAAACAGTTACCTTACACCTTTCTGGTAGGTCGGACGGTCTGGGTTTCAACAACAACAACATATTTCCTTTTATTACCTGCGGCTCCGATTTGTAGCCGTTTTCCAGATTTTTCAACAATTGATGCCATTCCCACATATAAACGAAATCATTGTTTACATAAAACATGCTTTATAAATATTACCGGTGCATAATAAGAATATACAAAAATATTTTACTTTTAATAATTCGCTAGCTAGTACACTGAGCGATAGAATAATGTTGATTTTAGGCCTAACTACGGGCTGCCTTAAATAGCTGCCATCGGAAAAATAGCCTATGACCTGTCATGCGACCAAAATTAAAATAAAATAAAAATTTAGACTCGATATGACAAAATCAGTTCCAAACCGAAATGTTATTTTAAACTTCGCATATTCACTTACTGACTTCAGCACATGCTAAAATAGTGATTTGAAAAGAAACCATCAGCTTAAAAATTTAAAAAACCTTCTTTCAATATATTGTAAATTGATATTTTCAATACCACCGACTTGGAAAATGGGTTGGGTCAAATGTGGGCGTAATTAAATGTGTCCAAATAAACTATTAGTACAAGTTGGCCTAGAATTTCACAATTAAAATTTGTGGGCCAACGGCCGTACCGTGCTGAAAACACCGGTTCTCGTTAGATCACCGAAGTGAAGCAGCATCGGGCGCGGTTAGTACTTGGTGGGTGACCACCTCGGAACACCGCGTGCTGTTGGCCATCTCGGGTGCGGTATCCCCGTGGTTTGCGCGCTAGATTTGCACGCTGCCACAAATGCCGTCGTGTTCATGCGGAGTACGATCACGTTAAACATGTGGGTCCGTAAGTCCTTCCGAGAGGTTGGTGGTAGGGGAAGGAGGGTACGGTCCCTGTGGATGCCTCCCCCACTGGGTTCCGGTCTAAATTGGGTGGCACTTCCCGGCCGTCCATACAGTTACTTTACACCTTTCTGGTAGGTCGGACGGTCTGGGTCTCAACAACAACAACAATTAAAATTTGTGGATGTTTTCTAAGTAATACACATGTTCAGTAATTGAACGCAATTATCGGATTCCCTTTTCGTTTAATTTTTTGTAGCAGGCAGGTACTTTTAACCCCTTCCTGGAACTTTAGGCTCAAGTAAAGAATGGGGTATCCTTTCCAATTATTTGAGCATATATCTGGATTAGAAAAGAAAATGAAATGAAACTTTTCTAAATTTTTCTAAATAAAATGTATAATTACATGTATATTTAATGTATGATTGCATGTGTAAAATGTGTAATTAATATTTTAACACTCCAATATGGAAATGATTCAAGCTGGGAACATTTACATCTTAAAATAACTTTATTATCACATGATTTTCAACAGTTTCGAACATATGCTGAGAGAAGTTAGCGAAAGTTGATAAACAATATATAAATCTACACACAATGAAGTAACTTCTGTCCAAAAGTAGGTGATGCATAATAGCAAGAAAATGTTCAACTGATCGCCACAAACAGTGCAAACTTAGTCATTTTATATCTATCCTTGGCAATTTTTTGTAATTTTAGCAACAAAAAATGGCTAAATCCAGCTATAAAATGAGTGTTCAGCTTATTTATATAGGTTTCTGCAAAGTCTAGCCATCTTTGCCATGATTCTAGCCAGAAAGTTCATCGAAGTATTGGTAACACTGATCATCAGCAGTGAGTCATGGTTTCGCGATCATTGCCACTCGTCAGCGCGGTACGAGAGATATGATAATCAAAAAGCTCACTATTCCGTGAAGCAAAGACCACCTCCTTTTGCCTGAGGTCTCTTCGGCTATCATTGGTGGACTTCAGGGTGATGTGGCAACACAAGTTCCCTATTGGTTGAATTTTGAACCAATCTCGTGAATTCATTTTAGCCCCTTATATATGGCTTACTGATCTCTCGGGTCAGAGTCGCTGTAAAACGGGCGTCAGCCACATTAGGCCCTTTACCTGGCCTGCTAGGTATCATAAATAATTATATAAACCTGTCTACATGTCTTCTGGTCTCATAATTGCTTTGGACGGCTAAATATATCTCTACGCAGAGTTGAATAGGGGAATATTAATTGCGATTTATTAGAAAGCCCTTTTGGTAAAGAAGATTGAATTTTTGCACACTTATGTATCAGCTATCGGACAGAAAACTTATGGTAACAGGATTTTCGATTTATCTCCCAGGGCCGAAGAAAATGAGATTCTTGTTGAAGTCTTTTCAAACCTAAAGAAGTTCCCTGAGTGACCTAAAAGGCAAAAGCTTTACAGAATTTTAGCATCAATTGTTAGACATAAACTTACATAGCCGGATTTCCTAATCCCCTTCCCAGAAGCGGAGATTATGAGAATTTTTTTTTCTTTTTTCGAAAAGTCTTTCCAGATCCTCACGCAGCCTGAATAATCCAACACTTATAATATCGACCACTGGGCACGAAACTGATCTAGATTTTTGATTCCTTACCTCAGGGTGAACCGAAGGGGGGGGGGCAATTACTCTCGGATTTCTCTGAATGCACCCTTTTCCCCAGCGATCTAAATGAATAAAACGCAACAAAGAGGGGGAACGTAACTGGGTGAATTTTTGATTGAGACTACTATTTTCGTTGCTAGGCACCATGCATCGTTAATATAAAATAAAACTTATTAAAAAAAAGCAACTATTTTTTTTTATTTATTTATATTTGACGGGCTTAAATATTATAACAGATGAATACAGACAAATTTTGAAAAGTCAACTTCGGTTTAGAAGACGACTGAGAGGTAAAATATTTTATCTGTGGTATTATATCATTGACATATTTGTGCAATAAAACAAATATTTTATTTCCATTTTACTTCTTAACAATATAGATTATACTAGCATTGAAGCCTGTCAAAGACATGAAAAATTACACTCCTAAACAATGGGGGCCAACGGCCGTACCGTGCTGAAAACACCGGTTCTCGTTAGATCACCGAAGTCAAGCAGCATCGGGCGCGGTTAGTACTTGGTGGGTGACCACCTCGGAACGCCGCGTGCTGTTGGCCATCTCGGGTGCGGTATCCCCGTGGTTTGCGCGCTAGATTTGCACGCTGCCACAAATGCCGCCGTGTTCATGCGGAGTACGATCACGTTAAACATGTGAGTCCGTAAGTCCTTCCGAGAGGTTGGTGGTAGGGGAAGGAGGGTACGGTCCCTGTGGATGCCTCCCCCACTGGGTTCCGGTCTAAATTGGGTGGCACTTACCGGCCGTCCATACAGTTACCTTACACCTTTCTGGTAGGTCGGACGGTCTGGATCTCAACAACTCCTAAACAATCGCCAACGGCCGTACCGTGCTGAAAACACCGGTTCTCGTTAGATCACCGAAGTCAGGCAGCATCGGCGCGGTTAGTACTTGGGTGGGTGACCACCTGGGAACACCGCGTGCTGATGGCACATTTCGGGCGCGGTAGCCCGGTGGTTTGCCCGCTGGATTTGCACGCTGCCACAACTGTCGCCGTGTTCATGCGGAGTACGATCACGTTAAACATGTGGGTCCGTAAGTCATTCCGAGAGGTTGGTGGTAGGGGAAGGAGGGTACGGTCCCTGTGGATGCCTCCCCCACTGGGTTCCGGTCTAAATTGGGTGGCACTTCCCGGCTGTCCAAACAGTTACCTTACACCTTTCTGGTAGGTCGGACGGTCTGGATCTCAACTCCTAAACAATCATGCTGCAACTATTTAAACATATTTGTTGCTTAGCATAGAAAGAAATCCTCTGATTTAAAAATTGGCCAGTTATGTTCTGCCTCGTAGTCAAGTTAAACCTTTTATGTCCGACTTGAAGAGGGCTATGAGAGATTTGAACCCTCCCCCCCCCTAATTTTGTTCCACTTATTTCTTAAAGAGACACATCTATTTAAGTAATCGGTGATTTGTCCACTCCGAAGGAAAAATCGAGAAACATTATCTGTTAGGTTTAGTTTCGTGGCCGATATTATAAGTGTACAAAGATTCAACCTTCTAAGCCACTAGAGGGATGCTTAAGGGCCTAAAAAGACTCTTAAAAAAACTCATAATATCTGCCCTAGGGGTGAGAATATCGACAATCCGACTACTTTAAGTTCTAATAATCCATGCGATATTAAGTTAGAGAAGATTCAACGTTCTATGTGACGTTGGGGATACTGGAGGATAGGATCCCGGAAAGACAAAAAAAACGAGTTACAGAATATTAGAATTATATAGTGACTTATTTAGTAGTATATAAGTCATATAATAATATACTACTATATAAGTCACTATTCTAATTATATAGTAGTAATGTAAATAAAAACTAATGGCGTCGAAAAATTATATTCAAATTTGAGGAGAATTTCACGTTGTAATCGTCCCTAAACGCAAATAGAATGTTTCTGAGAGGGGTATGCGTATGTGTGAGTATGATTATAATTGAAATTTTACGATCAAGTTATGTCAAAAATATGAAAAACAGATTTACTGAAATAGGTTATATTACCATGCCTATTACAGATCTACATACAAGACCTTTGAGTACAAATTTGGAGATTTAAGGAATTCAAAATAATATTTTCTGGAACGATATTTACATATAAAAATGGAACTTCATTATTAACACTTAACACATAGTCACAACAGTTGACACTCACAACTTTGACACAAAGTCAAGTCATAAACACTTTACAACACATTTGAAAAGTGTTTATGACTTTGTTCATTCTGTCTGTCTGTCTGTCCGTTCGCACGATAACTGCCATATAAATGATTTTATCAAAATGAAATTTTAGTATTTTGTTGGTTGTGGAACATATGGGAATGTAAATGAATAATATGAGCCAATCAGTTTTGGATTGAACCCGGATTAAAGAAATGAAATCCATTGAACCCTGTGTGACCTAATTTTTCAAACATTTTTTAAGCGAAGTTAAAATTCACAAATTGCTTCAAAAATTTTAGGGAATACACAAATTATGCCGTAAAATATATAAAAATATTTCAGCAAAATACGTTCGGTAGTTTTTAAAATAAAAATTAAGATAATAATTACACCCATGTAATATGAAGAGATCACGTGACCCACTTCAAAATAAAATATGGCATCCATCTTTTTTTCCCAGTGTCAAAATCATGATTTTTAAAGTTCTTTTAAATTTATACTTAGTGCTGCATCCGTCCTAAAACCGCTTTATTTTTGCTTATTTTCTGTGCACCTGTATTCTACGCCAACGCAATTACAATATTTTTTAGTTTAAATGATCATCAAACTATGATATATCTGCAACGAAGCCTAATTTTAATGGGTGCAGAATGTAAACAAGTGATTATAAGATGAGCAGTATGAGAATTGTTGAATTTTTTTCACACAAAATTATTTAACTCTGGAGTCTAAAAAAAGTGTGTGAATGAAATATTCACTGCTTTTACGTAGAGAGCCGGACGATTTTATAGAATTGCCTTTCATGATGAAGTTTGCAAGTAAAATAAATTAATGTAATGTGATAATTTTAAAAATATATCGCATTTTAGAAATGTTTAAATAAAATTGCAATCCAATTGGAATGTGTTTCATAATCAATGCTTTATGCGTGATTGATCTTTCTTGTTTTAACTAATAAAGTAGCAAATAATATTTTAATAATTTGAACTTTTACTCCAAATAGCAAGTGTCAAATATTAGATTTGAATTTTTCCAGAAATATCACTCAAATAATTGGGACTAGTTTCATAACATTCTGTACCTTATTTAACATTCTGTACCTTATGATAATTTTAAAAATATATCGCATTTTAGAAATGTTTAAATAAAATTGCAATCCAATTGGAAAGTGTTTCATAATCAATGCTTTATGCGTGATTGATCTTTCTTGTTTTAACTAATAAAGTAGCAAATAATATTTTAATAATTTGAACTTTTACTCCAAATGGCAAGTGTAAAACATTAGATTTGAATTTTTCCAGAAATATCACTCAAATAATTGGGACTAGTTTCATAACATTCTGTACCTTATTTTAAGAAACTTTGTAACTGAAACGTTACATAATGGAAGAATATTTAAATAAACAAAGCGCGTTTCAATCTTTTTGTCACGAATAACATCTATAGTTGAGGTTTCCTGCTGAAATAGGAGCATTGGGGAAAATACAAACGATTTTGGACACTTATATCTTCGAATAGAATAGGCAAAAATGCAAACAATTTTCGCTTATTTCGTCAGAAATAAGGAACTGTTTAAGAATATATAGAAATAGATCTGAAACAGTTAAAAAATTTTAAGCGTTCTGTCTAACCGAATTTTGGGTACATTTAACTTACTTTCTCTTCTTCTAATTTAAATCGTAAACTTCAAAAATTTCAGTAAGAAATTCAGTTTCTGGATCTATAATTTGTTTTTAAAAAGCTGTTATTGTTTGTTTGTTTTTAAATGATCATGTGAAGTTTACAAAGATGGGGAAAATTCCCTCTCTTTGAATTTTTAATGCTTTTTTCTCGGAAACTAAAAATGCCAGCTATGACCAATAAGAAATTTGTATCCTTGTAGCCTTTTAAAAGTCCTACAAGGATATATAATTGTATTTCGAATCTGGCTCTTAGATTTCGGAATATAAGGGATTATAATTTCAATGTTTTATTATTTAGAAACATTTTGGAACATCGGATTCGAATTTCGACGAATAAAGATAAAAAAGTAAGAAATTTGCATATCCTTGAAAACTCTACAAAGAGTGAAAAGAACGAATAAACATATTGAATTCGTGAGTTTTATTTTAGAAGACGATATTCAAGAAAAACATTTCGACTCCATCACACTGCAGCCACCGCCAATTTCTTTAGAATACTCTTTATAATCTTATCATATTAGAAAACTGAGTGAAGCACAATAAGCTAAATATTTAAATTTAAAATCTGATAATTCATAAATCCTTTACATCTCCATCATAACCGTTTCTCACACAATCCCTCAATCCATACAAAGAATACTTCTCCTCCTCATGTCTTATTGAAATTATGTCTCCTAAAATAATACATACCTTCAGTATATGTTTTTAAAATGATCCAATATCCTGTCTTTCGAACGTTGTCACAACGTTCCCTTATTCTTATTTTAATCCATAAATCTTCCATTTTCTTCGGAAATGTTCGAAAACCCATCATTTCTGATGTGGAAAGAGCAAATGTTTAAGAAGAACTTTACGCGGAGTCAGCAATAAAACTTAATGTTTCTCAAACGTATGTATAGAAGCGAAAGATGAAAGTGGTTGCCATTAAAAGTCAGTAGCCAGGCTTCAGAATATGCACGTCAATTTAA
Organism: Amaurobius ferox; assembly: GCA_951213105.1. Lineage (NCBI taxonomy): Eukaryota > Metazoa > Arthropoda > Arachnida > Araneae > Amaurobiidae > Amaurobius > Amaurobius ferox. The sequence continues at coordinate 55,657,364 of OX578151.1, forward strand.
CAAACTTCACTGCATCCATTGTCATTCTGGTCTACAGTTTTCGATATAATCCACAATGTTAAGAATTTGCAATCTCTATTTTTACTTTCTCATAGTATGGAATACAGTATAGAGAATGCATAGTTTTCACGAACATTTTCGATTTCAAGTATTTGATGCCTATATATGTTTTAGGATCCTCTGAATACGTTTTGGATATTTTTAGAGTGATGTCCGTTTGTCCGTCTGTATGTCAGCTGGTGTGTTTGTTATTTGGTCGAATTAAATGTGTGGACGGCGTCAGAATGTCGAAATTATATTTCATGTAAATAAATTGTAGTATAAATTAATAAATCGATTAAATTTAAAATACTAGATTCATCTTTTTCCCCTGGTCTTCCCATAAGGGAGATGGATACATTCGAGAAGGGAGAGAGTTCCAGAGGGGGCCACAATCTTAAATATTTTATTTTCCATCTATACATAATATAATGTATAAGTACAGTATTGTGACGGGGGTCGTAAATTCAAATTCGAGTTTTTGGTGGGAGACGTGTTTCAAGTATCCCTGAACATGAATCAGACGTTTTTGAGGTGATGCCTATGTATCTCTGTGTGTGTGAAAGTATATGTGTGGGTGTGTGTGTCAGTGAGCCTGAAGACGATATTCCACAAACGAAAGAAGTGATCGAACAAAATTTGGTATAAAAATTATAATCTGTGAATATGTAATCTGTGAATATAAAATTATAATACTGTATTTCGAGATATTCAAACTAATTCAAAGCGTAAACTTCAAAATATTCAACAGAAAATTCAGTTTCAGGATCCATAATTTGTTTCTAAAAACCTGTTATTGTTTTTTTAGAAATGATCATGTTAAGTTGACAAAGATAAGAAAATTCCCTCTCTTTAAATTTTTAATGCTTTTTACTCGGAAACTAAAAGTGCCAGCTATAACCAATAAGAAATTTGTAGCCTTTTAAAAGTCCTACAAGGATATATAATTGTATTTTGAATCGGGTTATTAGTTTTCGAAATATAAGGGGTAATAATTCCGATATTTTATTATTTTGATCCATTTTGGAACATTGGATCCAATTTCGAAGAATAATGGATAAATAAGCAAGCAATTTGCATCGCCCCGGAAACTCTACAAGGACTGAAAACAACGAATAAACATATTGAATTCGTGAGTTTTATTTTAGAAGAAGATATTCAGACAAACCATTTCGACTTCATCGCACTGCAGCCACCGCCGATTTCTTTAGAATGCTATGTATAATCTGAACATATTAGAAAATTGAGTGAAGTCCAATAAGCTAAATATTTAAATTTAAAATCTGATAATTCATAAATCATTTACTTCTCCATCATAATCGTTTCTCAAACACACCCTCAACCCATACAAAGAAAACTTCTCATCCTGATGTCTTATCGAAATTTTGTTTCCTAAATTAATACATACTTCCAGTATGTGTTTTTAAAATGATCCAATATCATGTCTTTCAAACATTGTCACAACGTTCCCTTATTCTTTTTTATTCTATGAATCAGAATATACACACGTCAATTTATCAAACTTCGCTGCACTTCTTATTGTATATACATTCACTTTTTCAAAATTTACGAAAATCCGTCTATTAGTCGAATAGTTTTCATTCAAAGTTTGTTTGAAAGATAAGTTTTCGATCTTTTCGATGATGTCAAGTTAGAAAATCTTTGATAACATTTTCAGTCGTCAAGACATCGAATTGTGTAAATATCGCCCAAAATCGTTGTAACTCGGTATAAAATATAAAATCATTTTTAAAAAAATTATTCGAAATTAAACAAAAAATAACATCGTGGAACACCTTCCCGCACCCTGAAGTACCTTTGTACCAAATATCATGACCGAACGACTATTAGATTTCCTGCCTGCAGACAGACCCATCCAAAGGGTTCGAAGCAGATTCCTGGATTTAGAGATAATGCTATTGATTCATTTCTCAATCAAACGAGTTCATTTATTATAAAAGATATACTTTATAAATTTTACCGGTGTATAATAAGAATATTTCACTTCTAACGTTTCGCAATTTAATACTATGGGGAAGCTACAGTATAATGCTGTTCCGTAGTTAAATAGAGGCCTAATTCAAAAAGTGGAATTAAAATATTCTGCTAATGAATTGAATAAAGTAAAGTACTAAAAATGCAGAACATAAACAGTAAGTGTATGCAAGTTATTGCAACACAAAGTGTAAGAGCCAGGAAGTCTAAAATTAATTTAGAAATTACTCTATAATATTTTTGTGCTAATATAAAATGTAAAATCAGACTGAATTCTGTTCTAGTGAGGAAAGGTCTCCAAGTGTAGCTGTGCACTCGTTTGAAGTCCAATTCGAAAATTTCCGACGCATTTTGTAGGCACGATGTTCGTCTCCACTTCGAGCGGCAGCCCATGCCAATAGTACGGAACCAGCGCATTTTATACCTTGCTACGAGTATATGTACTCAAGGGTAGCGCGCAACCAGACTCAACTATTCCACAACTTAAGTCTATGGCCGCTCTAAGCCATATTGAGCTAGGGTAGAACCAGACCGAGTGTTGCATTCTTCAGGCGGTGGCGATCATTGAAGCAACGAGAAAGTCGTCATATTTGCTACGCAGTACCTAAGAGCTCTGAATATAGACAGTGTAGTGTGGGCTACCCTTTGAATCCTTTAACTACAGTTAAGCCGTGACAACTGTGTGGCCTGCAAGAACAAAATCGACCGCTCAGTGTACATCTCACTTCACAGACGAGTGTACCTGGACAGAGTGTTTACAGGATTCAATCCTGGGCTCCTATGCAGTGTGCGACACACATCAGCTGAGTGCGTCAACCTTGGCGTCAACCGTCATCGGTGCGGTCTGTGAAACACAACAACCACAAGTTATTCGGGATATTACCAAATTGGCATCGGCCTGTACGTAAATTCCCGGTTCTCCAGGAATCGCTGGGCCAAACTGACAATTGGGAGGAGGAGAGTGTAGCGACCTGTGATCACCGATAATCCGCGAGAGTATTCAGAATTCAGCGGCATCTGCAATAAACCGTGCATCCTTACGAACTGTGTTTCAATTTAATAACCGAGACCTCTTAGACTGTGAATTATCCCATGTTGTATTATGAGACATCTCATCTGAGAGGAGGTATCGTAATATTTAATTTCAATTATAATGTTATGTGTTATTTGAGTGTTAATATAATGAAAGTGTTAGTGCAAATTTTAAGCTCCGCAATTTACATTTAAAAAAAATTAATGAGAAATTTAATAGCAAATATATTAATTAGTCCGTACACAGAGAGGTCAAGCTTGGTAGATTTGAGTGTAGTGTAACTGTTTTTATTATATTATTATTATTATCAATGTTCAATATGTTATGTGTTTAATAAATGTGTTAGTGGCCACAAAATCGACTGGTCATTTTAGTGTAAAAGCAAATGTACTTTGATCACTTCAGATCCCACTATACGTTTACAGGTTCAACTGGGGATCACAATGGGTAAGTAGTAGCAGTGTATTTATGTAAATTTCACATCACCGCAAACTACGGGATACCTAAATAGAGGCCATCGGGAAAAAAACCTACGATCTTTCAGGCCATAATTAAAATAAAATAAAATTTGAACTTGATATGACAAAATCAGTAACAATCCGAAATACACGCAGAAATGTTATTTCCATCTTCGTATTTTTACTTACTGGCTGTGGCACCTATGAAATGGTGATTCGAGAAGAAACCAACTGCTTAACATTTTAAAATCGCTCTCTCAAATTTAATGTAAATTGACACTTTAAATGCCTCGGAATTGGAAAATGGGTGTGGTCAAATGTGGGTGTTACCAAATGTGACCGTGGCCAAATATATTATTGATACCAGTTGGCCCAGAATATCACTATTTAAATTTGTGGTTGTATTCTGAATAATGCTTATTTTCAATAATTGAACCGAATTGACGGGATTTTCTTATTGTTTAATTCTTGTAACAGGCAAGTCCGTCTTTCCCTTTTTCCTGGGATTTAGGCAGAAGTAAATAATAAGTGTACGCTTTACAAATATTTGAGCGGATATCTGGATCAGAAAGTGAACTGAAACGAAACTTTTCGAATATTTTCTAAAAAATAAAAATGCATAATTACATGTAACGCTTGACATTCGGTGCCCTGACTTCGAACAGTGCACACCTCCTGAGACGCTCGTCGCAGTTATCACGTGGATTTCTTTTCTTCTTACTTAGGCTTGGGCGTGAGTGTACTAAGTTTTAGTAAACCGCGTCGGGCAAAAGTAACTTACGATAGAAGTGCAAAGGATTATCACAAAGGTGGAGGAGCTCTTCATTTCACCAGTGGAAGCAGAAGGATTTCGAGCATGGAAGGAGTTAGTGATACAGCATGGTGGATATTCGAGCGAGCAGATTTCTGCGGAGCCAGTGAAGATCGACGTGGAAATTTTGAGAGATTGGAGAGGTAGACGTGGCTGGAGAAAGCTTATGGAGGACATTTCTGTGGATTTTACTCAAGATCTTCGGTACAATATGGACGGGATAAAGATTGTGGAGCCAGCTGCCGTGAAAATGGCGCAAGGAGCGTCAGCCAAGCACGTGGAGCAGCGGGTGACTAAAGACAAGATGGACTGGGCCGAAGTCATGGAGGACCAGGACCAGGCTCAAGGAGAGTCGGATTCTTCATCGGAGGACGATGAAACCCCAAGTGCAGCTGTTTACGAGGCAGCGTACATCAAGACCCTGGGACGTGGGAGTGACCAGATCAAGAAAGACACCACCGAATGGAAAATATACAGCCATTTCAAGGTTTATGACTGGATCATCGCCAGACTGGAGATGGAGCTGGAGGAGGACGAGATCGACTTCGATCGGGCCAAGATGCTCAGGACTATAATAACAGGTACCATTTCTGATGCTAATCTGCTAGCCAGCGACCCTAACATTAGTACTTTAACTAATAGGAAATCTTATGATCTTGTATATGATATGTGTAGAAATAGGAAAACTAAATCTGAAGATGAGTTATATCTGAAATTTAAGCACGAAATATTTAGCAAACTTGAGGGGTATATCACCCAGCCTAAATCCAAAAAATTAAAAACTTCTGATAGTAGTAAACCTTCTACTTCTAAATCAAATTCCCAGGAAATTCAGACTAAAAATAAATTCAGCAAACTTAACGACGAGGAAGTCGAAATGACTGATGCGCCCCCCTCCCCTAAGGAAAAAGTCGCGTCCTTCTACGTGGACTCCACAATTAATTGGGGAGCCCTAATAGAGGACTTAAAGAAATCACTAGATAATAAAGTTCAGGGTCTTCTCAGTCACTTAACCCGTGAGGGGATTCCTTTCAGCTCCTTAAAACTAAAAACGGATAGGCCGAGGGAGGTAGTAATAAAGGGCTTGCCCACTAACACCAGCATTGAGGATGTAAAAAAAGAGCTTGCCACGCTAGGCTTTAAAATTGTGAGGATTACTCAGCTAAGAAATAGACGAGATAGGACCCCCCTCCCCATCTTCTTGGTCGGACTTGAGCCGGCGGAGGGATGGGCGAGGATTTATGAAGTAAATTCCCTGTTTTCTATGCAAATTAAAGTTCAACTTTTTAAGGCAAGAGGCCATAAAATGTGTTACAATTGCCAACTTTGGAACCATCATTCTGACCAGTGTACCCTCCCCCCCCCCGCTGCCTTAAATGCGGCGAAGGTCATCCCACGAGAAACTGTACAAAAAATAGAGACGAAATGCGCCAACTGCGCAGGATCCCACCCGGCAAATTTTAGGCACTGTCCCCAAAACCCCTGGTTTAGGAAAAAAACCCAGGAATTGAAAAAAATCCAGCAAACTACAAAAACTTCACCCACCCTTGGCGAGGATAACTTTCCCCCCCTTCCCACTAAGAGATCCCCCCTGCACAGGAAGTGCCGGCAACTGCCGAAACGGTAGAAGGAACTACTGGCGAGCACTTAGTCCAAGCGCAACCTGGGCTAAACAAAAACCCTCAAACCGCGAGTGGAAACACTTTTCTTGAGTTTTTGAGTCTTTACAAAGAGGTAGAAAAATATGTAGATATAAGTAAAATCAGTAGCATTCTTAAAGATGTTGTACAAATTCTGAAAAGTGAGGAGGATGCTATGACTAAAACATTCCAAATTGTTGATATGGTCGCAAAAATCCTAAAAAATCAAACCCCCCAAATCTAAGTTTTGCTTTCTTTTGGCTGGCTTTCTGTGTTATATCATTATGGTCACTACCCTCATTACCTGTTCAAGCATTTGGACTTTCGCTACGTGCCTCATCACCTGTTCAAGCATTTGGACCTTCACTACGTGCCTCAACACCTGTTCATCAACAGTTCAAGCATCGGGACTCCTCCCACATGCCTCATCATCTGTTCTCCACCTGTTTCAAGCATTCGGACTTTCCCACGGTCTCACTCCGTGCTGATTGTGTATGGACTTGTTCTCGCGTGCTTCACGTGCTTGGCGCCAGCTCTTGCGACGACGCCCCGCCTATCAGGGGACGTTCTACTTCTACGGACTTTTCAAGTATACAAGTAATGTTAAAGCTACAGTACAACGAATCACACAGCACAGAAGATAAAGGCGGCAACGCCAGGTGCTTCATCAACGACGACGACGGAAGATGTAACGCTTGAATATGAAGATGATTCAAACTGGACAGATTAACATTCTTACACAGCTTTATTTTAACATGATTATCAGCAGTTAAGAGCAGTTGTATATACGGTAAGCGGGAAGTCATAAACAACAGATGGTCAGCTAGATCTAAAGCTAAACACAATGAAGCAACTTCTGTTCTTAAGGGGTCATAAAAGCAAGAAAATGCTGAACTGATCACCACCAAGGTTGTTAACATAGTCAATTTATTACTAGATCTAGCAATTTTTTTGCAATTTTACCAAGAAAAAAATGGCTGAATCTGGCCATAAAATCAGTTTTCAAACTGTTTATATAGGTTTCTCCGAAATCCAGCAAAAACCAGTTAGTAACATATATCTAAAGTTACGCACAATGGAGTAACTTCTCTCCTAAACTAAATCGGCCATAATAACAAGGAAGTGCTCAACTGATCACATCCAAGGTGTCCAACTTAGCCCTTTTGTAACTCGATCTAACAATTTTTTACTAGTTCAGCAACCAAAAGTGACTAAATCTAGCAACAAAATGAGTTTTCAGCCAGTTTATATAGATTTCTGCAAAATCTTGCCAGCTTTGCCATGATTCTAGATATAAAGAAATTGAATTCTTGACAACAATGTTCACCACAGTGGATCAGAGCTTCACGATCATTGCCACTTGTCAGTCCGATGCAGAAGATATGATCAGTGAGTATAAAATTCCCCAGAGTAAAGATTTTGAACTTTAAAGGGAGTGTCGTAACTTCCAATCCAGAAACAATAGAGGCCGTTTCTAGAGACCCCCGATCACCGTTACATTCTAAAAACTCAGTAATGCAGTGAAGCCATTTCTGCTTTATAAAAGGGCGTTAAATCGCCCTGCTCTAGGGCCTACCGCATGGTAACCTTATTATGTAGGATCTAGCAATTTTTCACAGGTTCAGCAATCAAAAATGCCTAAATCTAGCAACAAAATAGGTTTTCAGTCTGTTTATATAGATTTCTGCAAAATCTTGCCGTCTTTGCTATAATTCTAGATATAAAGTAATTGAATTCTTGACAACAATGTTCATCACCAGTGGATCATGTCTCCACGATCATTGCAATTGTCAGTCAGATGCAGACGATATGAGCAGTGAGTATAAAATTCCCCAAGTAAAGATTTTGAACTTTGAAGGGAGTGTCGTAACTTCTAATCCAGAAACAATAGAGGCCGTTTCTAGAGACCCCCGATCACCGTTACATTCTAAGAACTCAGTAATGCAGTGAAGCCATTTCTGCTTTATAAAAGGGCGTTAAATCACCCTGTTCTGGGACCTACCGCATGGTAACCTTATTCTCTGAATCCTAAACCTTGTGATTTCTGCTTCTGGGGACAGATAAATAAAATAGAGTCTGTCATGGACATGTTGAAAATTTGCAGTCTTGACAGTATCACACTGCATGTGAAAAGTATAGATGTTTTGTTTTCTGTCGGTCGTGGCTCGCGATCATCTCCTTCTGGTAAAACTTCAGAATGGAGACCCCACTGAGCACTATGCCTTTACATCTTGCTAAGTTTAGTATCTCTGTATAGTATGAATGTCTGGTATAAATAAAATATTTCTAGTCTACAGTGCACGAGTATCATAGTGATATATTTGGGTACTATTTTCTAACGGAAAAGTCTTTAGCATGTACTGAAATATCACCAAATTAAATTTTGCTGCATTGGAACTGCTAAATATCTCTCTATAGACAGAGTTGAATAGGGAAATTTTAATTTAAAGCACCTAGGAGCCGCTGGTGGCAAGAAGATTCAATTTTTGCCAATTATGTATCAACCATTGGACAGAACATATCGTTCAATTTACCTTCCGTAGCGGAGAAAATTATGTTTTTTTTTTTAAATGTTTTCTAACCAACCAGAGGTTTCCCTGCTAATCTAAAAAACTGAAGTTCAGCAGAATCATAGTATAAAGCTCTACAGAATTATAATACTATGCAGAATTATAGTAGTTTGCAGAATTATCCCCTTTCCAGCAGCGGAGATTATGGGACTTTTATATTTTTCGAAAAGTTTTCTTGATGCTCAAGCAGCCTCGCGGTGGCTTAGAAAGCAGAATATTCCCCCACTTGTAATATCGACCACTGGGCCAAAACTAACGTTTCCTGATTTTCGATTTCTTTCCCGGGTTGAACAAAAAGAGGGGCGGATGCAATGTATCCCTTATTCCTTTCAATGCCAACTCAACCCCAGTGATCTAAATGACAGAAACTCAACAAAGAGGCAGAACATAACTGCAAAAATTTTCGATTGAGACTACTATTTAGGTTGCTAAACATCATGCACTATTAAATAATGCAAAACCGTATTAAAAACAGCACGTCATAAGTTTTTTTTTTATTTTCTTCTCTTTGACGGGCTTAAATACTATAATAGATGAATACAGATGCATTTTGAAACGTCAGCTGCTGTTTAGAAAGAAGACTGAGTAGCAAAATATTTTATTTATGGTAATATATCGATAAAATACTTAAACAATAAAGCAAATATTTTTTTCCCATTTTACTCTTTACAATATATATTATACTAGTACTTATCCTTGTGAAAAAGAAGGAATCTCTCTTCTTCTTCACTGGCGTGACAGTCCTGTGTGGACCCTGACCTTCCTTAGAATTCCATTCCATGCCGTCCTGTTCTTGGCCAAGGTTTTCAACCTTAATAATTTTCAGATCTTTGTCCAGGTAGTCACACCACCTAAGATTTGCTCTCCTTCTTTTTCGGGTACAAATTGGTCTAGCCAAAAATATATTTTTTGTGACTCGACTGTCATCTAATCTCATCAAGTGTCCTGCCCATTTAATCCTCTGTATTGCTATAAATTTAAAAATATCAGGTTCCCTAAAAAATTTGTAAACCTCCAAGTTAGTTCTTATTCTCCAATAGTTATCACACTTTATTTCTCCAAATATGCCTCTCAAGATTTTTCTTTCAAATATAGTAAGAGTTTCTTTGTCCTTCTCAGTTATTGTCCATGCCTCAACAGCGTAAGGGAGAACGGGTCTAATCAAACTTTTATAAATGAGCATTTTGGTTTTTCTGCTGATAAAATTAGATTTCAAATATTTTTGTAGTAAAAAAAAAACATCTATTAGCAGTAATAACTCTGTTACGGACCTCTGGAGTTATATTATTTAATGTGTTCATTTCAGAGCCTAAATATTTGAAACTGTTAACGGTTTCAAACCTGTACTCTCCTATCTCAAGATAAGGATTATTAAAACTGGTGCATGGCATAGAGAGTTTCACGTTGTAATCGTCCCTAAACACAAATAGAATATTTCTGAGAGGGGTATGCGTGTGTGGGCGTATGTTTATAAATGAAAACCCTGTGATAACAATATGTCAACAATAGATTTCAAACGAAATTTGATACAAGTATTATATTTTGTCGATACTGAAATATAAATTTAAGAAAATATGAAAAACGAATTTACTGAATTAGGTTGTATTACAATGCCATTATAGACTTAAAAGCAAGGATTTAGATTACAAATTTAGATATTTTGTGGATTTTTGAGAAAACATATTGGAAAATATTTTCCAGGTACAGATAGAATTTTTTTTTATTTTAACTAATGAAATAGCAAATATTGTAATAATATTCTAATAATAAAAACTTTTACTTCTCTGGGAGAGTGTAAAATTTTACCTTTTGATTTCTTTCCGGAGATGCCACTCATCGAATTAGAACTAGTTTCATATCATTTTGTACCTTATTTTAATCAACTTTGTAACTACAGTTTTATGTCAAGGATAAATATTTAAGGAAGTAAAATCCGTCCACATTTTTTTTGACATGAATAATGTCTGTGGTTTAGCTATCTTGCTGAAATAGAAGCGTTACGAAAAATATAGACTAGACTAGATTATAGAACCATGTTCTTTATTTTAGTATTTTAAACATTTTTCTTTTCACAAAGTACTTTAAAGTGTCTGTCTAATCACGTTTTTTGCTTCACTTTTCCTACTTACTCTTAGAGGGTTTTTTTCTTACTTTAATATTAGTTATTGCTCCCTCGAAATACCTTCTAAACTATAAAGGAAAGATTTAAACCGTAAATTCCAAAATATTCAGTAGAAAATTCAATTTCTAAATCCATAATTTGCGTTTGATAAGCTGCTATTCCTTAGCAAGGACCATGTGAAGTTCACAAAGATGGGAAAATTTTCCCATCTTCCAGGTTTTTGATTTTATTTTTTAAAGTTTTAAATAACTACCTTTTAAAATTAATTTTAAAATTTTTTTAATTTAAAGTTTTTAATTAACTTTTAAAGTTTTCAATCTTTTACTCGAAAACGAAAAGTGAGCAATAAGTAATGTGTAGTCTTTTAAATGTCCTACAAGGATATGTATTTCTGTTTCCATTCGGCTGCTTAGTTTACGGAATGTAAGTGGTTATAATTTCGTTACTTTAATATTTTGAACCCTTTTAGAAAGGTGTCTCTAATTTCGATAAATGTGGAAAAATAAGCAACCAATGTGCAGCTCCTTGAAAACTCTATAAGAACTGCTTGCAACGAATAAACATATTGAACTTTGTTAGATGTTTTTATTTATAAGACGATACTCACGCAATTCATTTTGGCTCCATAGGACTGGAACCACCGCCGACTGTTTTAGAGTATTCTGCATAATTTGAACGTAATGGAAAATTGAGTGAAGCCTAATAAGATATGTATTTAAAATTAATTCATAAATCCTTTTCTTCTCCATCATAACCGTTTCTCAAAAACTCCCGCAACCCATACAAAGAAAACTTCTCCTCTTCATATCTTATTTAAATTTAGTCTCCTAAAATAATACATACCTCTGGTATATGTTTCTAAAATGATCCAATATCCTGTCTTTCGAACAATCTCATAGCGTTCCCTTCTCTTTTTCAATCCATAAATCTTCCATTTTCTTCTGAAATGTTCGCAAGCCCATCATTTCCGATCTAGAAAGTGCAAATATTTGAAGGGAAAAACTTTGCAGGACGTCAGCAATAAAACATCCTGTTTCTCAAAAGCATGTAAAGAAGCGAAAGATGAAAGTGATTGCGTTTGTTTTAAAAGTCAGTAGTAGATTTCAGAATATACACGTCAATCTATCAAACTTCGATGCATCCAATGCCATTCCGTTCTACTGTTTTCGATGTAATTCACAATGTTACGAATTTAATATATATATTTTTTTTTGCTTTCTCATATTATGGAGTATGGTATAGAGAATAAATTATTTTCACGAAAATTTTCAATTCGATTTCAAGTATTTGATTCCAATATATGTTTTAGGACCCTCTGAACACCGTTTATATATTTTTGAAGTGATGTTCGTCTGTCTGCCTGTATGTCATCTGATGTCTGTCGCCTGTCTGTGATCAATTTCTTGTGTAGACTATAGCTGTCACAAATATTAAAGGATATTCACAAGTCTTTCCATCCAGCTTTGCTAACGAAAAATCCAGAACTAGATTGAATATTTTTAAATTCGAAAAAATCATTCGAGATATATTCGAACTTCTGTATTTTCTTCACATGGCGACATAGAACAAATTTTTGCATAATTGTGTATGAAATAAGTTACTTATGGCTCACTGATTATGAAATTTAACAGTTTCAATCATTGTAGTGAAAAGTAGCCCCGATACAATTTCTGTGTTCGTTATATCATTAGTCTCCCTCAGGGGGCAAGTTACCCCCCTGAAGAGTACATTGTCGAAGTTGGTATTAAACAAAAAAAATTTTCAAACCCTTTAAAATGAAGGGCAACATTCTATAATTAAAATCGTCTGGACCACCAAAACGGATTTTTCGTGAAAAATTTTAAAAAAATCATAATCTTCTTAAAACTGAATTCTGATATGAGAAGGTTGAGTTGAACGGATCGTGAATATATTGTAAATATGTTGTCAAAGTATGCTAAAATATTTACGCCTGTATGACATTCTGGATATTCCTATGAGCTTGTCATATTTTCCGAATAAAATTTAAATTTGATATTTTGGAAGATAAGCACGGTTTACGACCGCCTAACTCAATTTCAAGCACTTATATCAAGATGGCCACTTGTATGTATGTGTATGTATGTGTTCGCGCGCGCATAATACTGTACGAACGGATACGCGTTCAACTGTTCAACTATCAAATTTTACATGTAGATACATTATATGTATGAAAAGCTAATACTGGAAAATATTTTTGGTAATTCTCATTACAATAATTCAAATATTCGAATTTTATATTTCAATTACATTATAAACGTCGGATTGCCTTTTTAAATGCACAGAAAGGATACACTTTTTAAAAATTTACGAAAATCCTTTTGCTAATTGTATAATTTTCCTTCAGAGTTTGTTTGAAAGCGAATTTTTATCTTTTCGATGATGTGAAAATGGAAAATCTTTGATAACATTTTCGGTCGCAAAGGAATCGAACTGTGTGAATATTTCACAAATCTTTGTAAGTCGGACTTAAACATAAAATATGTAAAAAACTAATTCGAAATTAAACAAAAATTACTTCGTGGAATACCTTTCAGGATCCTGATAGTACCTGCGTACCGAACATCATAACCTGAAGACGCTTAGATTTCCTGCTGCAGACAGACCCACCCAAAAGGGCTCTGTATCTGTGTGACCTGATATTCAGGGACATTTCTACTGACAACCAGAGAAAAATCTATAAAATCTACTGAATTCTCAATTCAAATCCACCAAAAATATATTAACGAAAAGGCAACAAATTTCTATTTAAATATTAAGCTTTAATTATTATTTTTTTTAATTTCGGGAGCAAGTAGCAATGCAAGTAACTCCCCCCCGCCCAATTAAAAGGGTTGTTCAATACCCCCACTTTATTTCCTAGACTTATTTCCTAGAGCAATTTTGTTTTAGCAGGGCAAGAAAGTCACTTAATTGGTCTAAAACGTGTCAAATTGCAACTTTCTTTCGTTTACATCGCTCTGCTTGTACTCATGTTACCATTTTAAACGTTAAGCAATGAAAATAAATGAAATATTATCATATTTTATCAAAGGATATGTTATGTATTACTAAAATTCAATATCGAATTTGACAAGTGTCACTTTTCTCTTTGTTATTTGGTCGAATCGAATGTGCGGCCGGCGTCAGCATGTCGAAATTAAATTTTATATAAATAAATTGTTATATAAATTAATAAATAGATTAAATCTAAAACACTAGATTCATCTCTTTTCCCTTGTCTGCCCATAAAGAAGACGTACACCTTCGAGTAAGGGAGCTCCAATATTATTTTATATTATTTTAATGTTAAATAGCATCTCTGGTTGCGGTTTCTCAGGCGGACAAACGAAGCTTTACGGAAATGTAAACACTTTGGACGATTATACCTGAACCTTATAGATTAAAATGTAAATAATATTTCTTGTTTTATAGGAAATAAGGCCCAGATTATGAGTATACAAAAGTAATTTTAATATTTTCAACTTTTTTTTTCGAAAAACTTCAAAGAGTAGCTCTTCGAGCGTGTATTTACTTTCAGTTTTCTAAATTTTACTTGAAATATATAGTAAACTATTAAAACTAAATATAAATAATAAATGACAAAAATATGTACAAGAAAATTTAGTATTAAAATTTATATTTATTATTAAAAAAAAGCTCTTATAGATTTTGAGTATTTGTCTTGTTAAGTTGATGAAGGTAAAAAAAAAATCTGTTTTTCAAGATTGTAATGCTTATATTTCAAAAACTAAAACAGATACTTTTAAACAATAAGCAAGAATTTGTAGCTCTTTTAAGGTTCTACAAATGTATATAATTAGATTTTGGATCGAGTTTCATTTAGTCCTCTCGAAATATATTAGAATTTATAAAAGATAGATCTAAATAATAAGCTTCAAAAATATGTATAAGGAATTTTAGTTTCAAAATCTATTTATTTTTTTAAAAAAGCGTATAGTTTTCGAGTAATCGTTCTTTCAAATTGATGAAGTATGAAAATTTTACATTTTTAACACTTTCCAACATAGTTGAAAAGTGTTAATGACTTTGGTCATTCTGTCTGTCCGTCCGTTCGCACGACAAATGTCGCAAAAATGGCTTTACCAAATTGAAATTTTAGTATGTTGTTGAGACGGTCTGTGGTACATATGGGAATAAAAACGAATAATATCACCCAAATAGTTTCGGATTTATCCCGGGTTGAATAAATGAAATACATTGAACACTATGGGACTTACTTTTCCAAACATTTTTTAAGCAAAGTTAAAATTAACAAATTGCTTCGAAAATTTCAGAAAATATTTAAATTATGACATAAAATATGAAAAAAAAATCAACAAAATATGTCGGGTAGTTTTTTAAATAAAAATTGAAATACTAATTACACCCATGATATATGAAGAGCTCACGTGACTCATTAAAATCGCAAAATAAAAAAAGTATGGCAACCATTTTTTTCGTGTGCAGATCGTGATATTTAAAGATTGTTTAAATTTATATTTAGTGTTGCATCCGTCATAAAACCATTTTATTTTTGCGTATTATCTGTTTATATAATTTCTGTGCCAACGCAATTACAGTATTTTTAATTTTAAATGATCACTTTATTTCTACAACGAAGCGTAATTTTAGCTTATGCAGAATGTAAACAAATCAAACGATTGCAAGGTGAAATGTATAAGAATTGCTGATTTTTTTCACGCAAAATTATTTAGCTCTGGAGTCTAGAATATAAGTGATAAGAATGAAATATACAATAATTTTGCATTGAGGGGCTGACGATTTATATTTCGATGGGGTTTTAGGATGAGGTTTTAGCTATCAAGTATCATAAATTACTGTAGTACTGTGATAATTAAAAAATATTACAGCTGAATGCATCACATGTATGAGACCAGAAATTGTTCTCATATGAGACACTTTTATTTGTGAAATTTATGATGCCCAGAACGGCAAACAAAGCTGTAGTCTGGCTGGCACCAGGGTTTATGAGGACTTGAACTTTAAGGCCAAAAGACTATAAATTTAAGGGTGTAATACCAGAGGGGCTGAGCTAGGCCATACTAAATGTGCAATAGTGCAATTGGGTAAAGAAGAACCAATGAGCGTCAAAGAAATAAAGGCGGAGCTACCCCCCCCCCCCCGCCCACCACCACCACCGAAGGAACCACACCCTAAGAGAGAACGAGAGCAGGTGCAGACGAAAAGATATGGAGATCAGACTTTGACGAAGAAGTGATGGAATATCAGACATTAGAGAAAACCGTTGGATTTTGACTTAGGGGACGATTATGAGTTTTGACTGAAATAAGATGTGTGCAACGACTGCGACGTTATGACTTGGACGGAGGCGTGCCTGCCTTTATGATGGAACGACAATACTAAAGAAGCAGAGTATTGCGTAGAAGTTCCCAAATAAGGGAGATCTAGGATGTGTTCAGTGCAACCAAGTATTTGCAAGCATTATGGTCTATTGCAAAGTCCCAAATTGAAGGTATGTGTTCCTCAATTATCCACAGGTTATTAAATATGTTAGGTATATGGTTCAGGGTCTCACGTGCTCCCCTCTCACATTCTATCTTAATAAATAATTAATAGGAAGAGTAGTTAATGTATAGGAATTGAATAGGTTTTTTTGTGTCTTTAATAAATGTCATTAAGTCCAAATTGGTCAAATTCATTATATAATTAATTATTCCTTTACAGTACTTAATTCCTTTCATATATATTTTTATTTTCGGTTGCCAACATTTGGTTTCCGTGACGCTTTTGTGTGAGTCAAAATTTAAATGAAAATTTTAATGAATAATACTCTCTCTAAGGTGGATAAAAATAATTTAAATAAAGAGATGAATAAATTTAATGGAGGAGCATGTGTTGACCATATTTTTGCATTGTTAAAATTAAATATACACAATCACTTTCAAGTGAAAAGAATTTAAATATATTTGAAATAATTCAAAATAGTGTTTGAAAAATTGATTATTATTAAGAATATTTAGTTTGCATGTTGAAGTGTTTTTATGTTCAGTATTTTTGAAGTGTATTGTATGCTGTTAATTTTAAGTAGGATTTTGGACGGGATAATTTTTGTTTTAGATGCCTCATAGAGCCACTAGAAATTCGAGACGATAAAAGTCGCCGGACAGTTCACAGAGAGAAATTATTGAAAATCAAAGAGTAAAAATGGAGATGTTTGAATTAATTAATTTATTGCCAATTTTTTATGGGAGGAAAGACGAGGACATTGAATTTCTTATCGGACAATTTGAAAATATTGCAAAAATGGCCGACTGGTCGGAAGAAAATAAAGTTGTAATTTTAAAAACTAGGTTAAAAGAGAAAGCTTTGGAATTTTTATCAAAAAAAAGAGAATTGCAGATTGCAAATAATATGGGAGAGATTAAACAAATGTTGTTGAAACAATTTAAAACTTCTTTGACAATGCTTCAAAAGCAAACAAATTTAAACAAAATTAAAATGTCACCAGATATGAAGGTAGCTGAGCTGGCATTAAATATTTCAAATGCGACAAATGATTTTTTTGGGAAATTACACAAATAATGAGATGTGCGAAATTAAAAACAATTTAATGTTGTCTAAATTTTTAGAGTCTTTAAGACAAAATCTTGCTTTTGAAATTAAAAAACTAAATATTCAAAATTTTGACAAAGCAGTAGAATACGCAGAGCATTTAGAGAAAATTATGGAGGAGGATTGTGACCGTACAGAAATTAATGCAATTTATCGCAATGAAAATAATGGCAGGAAATTTAATGATAATCAAATGGAAAGGCATTTACAAAATTCAAAATTTGAACCTCAGCAAGTAAAATATGAAAGGTATGAAAGATCAGAAAATGAAATGATATATTGTATAGGATGCGGGAAAAGAGGGCACTACTTTTCTACCTGTTGGTACTACCGAAACGCACAAAATAATTATGGAGAAAATAAGTATGGGAATAAAAGAAGTGAATTTAGAAATGATCAAAATAACGGATTTAGAAATGAAAACAGTAACGAATTCAGAAATGGGCAAAATAATGGATTTCGTATTACGCAAAATAGCGGAAACAGAGAAGTAAATACGGGACGAAATGATAGTCGGTCAAATACCCAAACTTATGCGAAACGAGGTTTTCAGGGGCAAGAAAGAAACTAACAAAGTCTTTAAACTAACGGAGGAGCTTTGGCCAAGCCAAAATTTAAAAAATAGACCAAAGTCCCAATCTAGAAGAGAAAAATCGCAAACTCGAATTAAGATATCGAGTGACAAAAATACTGAAGACGCAAATGAAATGCAATATGATAAAAGGGCGCGAAGCCCAGGTCCCAAGATTAAAGCAAAGCAACATAATGAATATGAAAATAAAAATGACAATAAAAATATAAATAGTATTGAAGGCATGCAAAAATTTACCCATGTGCCCTGCCCGAAGGATGAGCTCCTTTCCAATATTCCGAATGTACTGGCGCAGCCCGGATGGGTGAGGTTCGATAGTCTGGGTGAGGGGAAGGGTGAGGTTCGATAGCACTTCGTCGAAAGTCTAAAAAGTGAGGCAAATATTAATAAAAAGAAAATTGAGGAAAATACATGTGTAGAAAATAATATAGGTAAAAAAATTACAAATAAGGAAAATACAGGAGTTAAAGATGTTATTAAAAATAAAAATGATGCGTACAAGGCAAAAGTAAATTTAAATGATGAGTGCAAAAATGAAATTAACTCAAAATCGACTCAGATCGATAATAAAATGTATGATAAAATTAAGGAAACTAGTTGTAAAGTTTCGCAAATTAATACACAAATTATTGAAGGTAGCCATGTTAATGACTATAATATTTCAAATGATGAAAATAATAAAAATGTTGATACAGAGAATGATTTTAAAATTGTGACTAGTGCGAAAAAGCCAATTATCACACATGATGAAGTAAAGGGCATATTTGAATTTAATAAAAATATTAAAAATGGTTACTATGACAGTCAAAAAATTGCACAGGTCGACGAGGCCAATTTTCCTAAAAATGAAAAGGTTAACGATTTTGCTGAAAAAGAATGTGTTAATGAAGAGTCAAATCTTGACGTCCTGGTCTATGTCACGCTCACACGCAGGATTTCGTTGCAACCAAATCAGTTGATTGCAGAACAATTCGACATAAGTCAGGAAATTCAGGATAAGGAAGTTATCTTTATCCCCACAAAACACGCAAAATTACTCTTTCCATTTGGTGCAATACGAACTATAATAAAAAATAACAAAATTGAAAATGTAATTAGTAATCAAAAGAAGATTAAAATTACGATTAATAAAAATATGAGAGTAGGAGTGATTAAAAATTTCAAAACAATTACTAATGAAGAAATGCAAATCGGAGATACCGTATTTTTGAAAGAGGAAAATAATCCCAACATGTTTCAAGATAGATTTCAGGGGCCCTTTCGAGTAATCAAAAAAATGTTATACTGTACAAAGTGTACATATTGAAAATGTTCAAAATTTGAATGAAAATATTCAGCATAGAAGCGAAAATACAAATACCAAAATTATGCAAAATCAGAGAGCTGATAAGAATTTTGAAAATATTGATCATGAAATTATGCAAAATGAAAATATTAAAATTCAAAGGGTACATAATGCAAATGAAAATAAAAGGTTTGAAGAAATACAAAGTTAAAATCAAAATCATGAGATGGAAATACTCAAAATTCACTTGAAATTAAAATAATGGATATGTTGCAAAATGAAAGTCAAAATCATAATAATGAAAAAATACTCAAAATTCACTTGAAAATAAAATAATGGATGTGTTGCAAAATGAAAGTCAAAATCATGATAATGAGAAGCAAAATTCAAATGAGGTTAAAATAATAGATGTTTTGGAAAATGAAAGTCAAAATGTTAATTTTCAAAAACATGAAAATGAAAACGAAAATCATGATAATGAGAATCAAAATTCAAATGAGATTAAAATAATGGATGATTTGATTGATGAAAATAATAATTTTCAACAAATACAAAATTCAAATGTTTGTAAAAATTTGCAAAAGGAAAATAATAAAATAATGAGGGATACTAATCACAATGATAATGAAGGTAATGATATTCTAAAAGTAGATTCAGAAATAATTGAAAGTCAAAGCAAATATAAAGAGTATGTTAGGCAAAAATTAGAGTTACTAAATGAAATAGAAATTCTTAACACAAATGAAATTGAAAGCATTGATAAACAGAAGTAAAGAAAGTTTGATTCAAATTTTTTCATAATATCAAAAAATTTTAAAAATTCAAAATTTGCTGATGATTGGTTTTTGAAAAATTGTAAAATGAGAAAGAGATAAAAATGACAAATCTAAAATGAATTAAAGGAAAAATGATCTGGAATTGAAAATATTTTAAAAAATGAAGAAATGGATAATGATATGAATTTAAAAAAAAAGCAATAAGGAAGGAATTGTTTAAGAATGAAAATGGTATGAAATGTGATAAGAAAATTATGCATAGATTAATTTATGCAAATAATATCTACAAAAATGAAAGGTAAAATCAAATATGTTACCTAATTGGGTAGATGAAAGCTCTGGAGCCAAATCCAGGCAAGGACAATGTTGTGCAGGCCAGTCCAGTCAAATGCTTCATTTTTCAAAATAAGTTGAGTATCAAGATAGGGTGTAGCAGCCATTCACTTTAAGTTGGTTTCAAAGGCAGGCAAAAATGTTGAGTCTTTCAAGGGAGTCAATAGGCTTAAAAATTGAATGACAGGTTTAAATAAAGTTAAAAAATAAGTAATGAGCTGAAAATGAGAATATTAAAGATTAGTCATAGATGGTATAAATTTTATGTCAAAATGTAAACAAAGGCATAAATAATTGAAAATTTTAAATCAATTTGAATTTAAAATGTTAAGTTATGAACAGTTAAAGTAGCTGTAAATCACCCGTTGCAATAAAGCAATCGAGGACACGATGTCTCGTGTAGGAATGGTGAAATGTGAAAATGCATTGAAAAAGCTTAGTTAAATAAATGTTTCAGGAATATATATATAAATTGTATTAGCAATTTAAATAACTAAATTAATCCTAAAGTGAGAGGATAAATGAATTAAATTTAGTTAAAATTTTGTTTAGGTGAATAAATTTTTCATGAATATATAAATTGTATAAGCAATGTAAATAATTAAATTAATCCTAAAGTGACAGGATAAATGAATTAAATTTAGTTAAAATTTTGCTTAGTGAATAAATAAATAAATTCACAGAAGGTGTTAAAAAAAGTTTGAAATAAAAAAAATATTTGAAAAATTGTGAGTGCAAAATAAAGCATTTTTGTTATTCATTTATAACGTAAGGAAAGGTTACGTTAATCTTGTGTGTATAAATAATTGTGGGAATGAATAGAATATAAATAATTATGGATATGAATAAAATGTAAATAAATATCAATATGAAAATAAAATGTAAATTGATGAGAAAAATTGTACGATAATAAATAAATGTGAAATACATGTCAAATGAATATAAATAAATACGGAATGAAAATAAATATGTTAGAGAATAAAGCATTTAGATGTCAGTGGGGAATGTAATAATAATTAAAGTTGTCGATGAGATACTGTAGCAATTGAAAAGTGTTTGTAAACAAACGGTAATCTACATAATATATATAAGTATATATATACTCTGTTGGTAATGTCATATAAAATGGTGATGAGGTATTTTTAAATATGAAAAAAATTGTGGAAAGGATATTCTGAATTAGGTGTTGAGAAATTTTATGAAAGAAATAAAATGAATTTTGATGCAGTAAATGTCATATGTGGTAAATAAATAAATGTCAATATGTAGTACGGCGATAAAGGGGTTAGCCGCAGTTACTAAAATGTCAAAGAAAGTAATAATTAAATAATAATGTATGCGATAGGATAATAAACAATCGCGTAAACAGTCGCGCGTTTTAAATGGTTTGAAATACATAAATATTATAAATTTTGTAGTTACGGTGAGTAAATAAATCCGCGTTGAAAAGGATATATAAATAAGTAAATAAAAAGGATTTCAATTGTTAAAAATATAAAATAAAAATTTTCAATTAAGTAAATAAAGGGCTTTCAGACAAGAAATTAAAGTCTTGAGTGTGTTTAAAAATATGAAATAATTTTTTATAAAATGTCAAAGTTATGAAAGTATTAAGCAAGGAGTTAAAATAAATAAAATTTAAACAAACTATATCAAAAACGTTAAAAATTTAAAATTAAATTTCAAAATTTAAAAAAAATTTAAATTTAAAAAAAAATTTCAAATTTCTTTTTAATTTTTATAAAATCATATGGAAGGTATAGAGAAAACAAATTAAATAAGAGGAAATCGTAACAACAAATGGAAAGGTGAAATTTAAATAATAAAATAATACAATAAAATGATTTTCAAAAGGTTGAATAATGTTATTATAAAACGTATACATGCAATGGAAGGCACCATAGAGATGACTTTGATATTGATACAAGTCACCCCAAAGGAACCAACTGAATAATATTTAAATAAGGGGCTATTAAATTTAAATTTTAAAAAGGAAGAGAGCTATACAATGCTAATATAATGTTCAAGCCATGAGCATTCTAGTATAAAAAGTTAATTAGCAGATGATAAATAATTAAATAAGGAGGAAATATATATTTAATAGACTAAGTCGACGTTTATATAATACGCCGAGTGGATAAATAAAAGGTTACAATATTTGGTTACAGGCCTTTGGTGCGCTCCGTATAATCTTCTTCTTCTGTGTTCAATAGACCACGCGGGCAACTAAACATCTTCAAAAATGCTTTGTCATTTGGGGAAAATTAAGTTGAGAAGTTGCGAGCTGCTAATCGCTCTTGCAAAAAACTATTAAAAGAAAGAAAATCTCGTTTTCGGGAGTCTGTTATGTGACTGGTCACTTCCAATTTTCGGAAAGGATAGCTGAACGCCGTTTCCGCTACGCACTTCCGGTATCGAGGTTTGAAAAAAAGGGATTCGTCTAATGATGTTTTTGCAAATGATCAATCAATTGCTGTCATCAAGTGCAAGGGGTATTGTTTGTTTACACACAATGCGTTGTAAGAAAAAAAGTATTAAAGGGAAATGTCAAAATGTGTCATTCCCAGTGGCAAAGTTAAGGTTCCTTAAAGAGGCTGATGTGACAGTATGTGAATTTAAAGGGAAAATTTGATTGTTATATAATAAGTATGTACCATTGTCAAGGTTATGCAAAAATATTATATATGTAATGAAGCTATTAATTATGAAAGATGTTAGATTAAGGAGGAAAATAAGTGTTTTGAAAAGGTAATATACTGTGTTACTTGTAAAAAAATATGTAATGGTGTTAAAAATATAAAAGTTAGATAGAGTGTGTAACATTTCAAAGTGAATGTACATATATTTAAAATACTTTAAAATTATCAAAATTTAATTGTGCTTCAATTGGAAGCTTAACCTGGTGGATTTGATGTGTGCATAACTTTTTATGTACTGTATATATGTGTTCAAAAAACTGTTGGTGTTTACAGCAAGACTGTTTAAACTACAATTCTGAACGAACTTTGGCCCAAAATGTGAAAAATGCCAATTAAAAAGTGGCATGGGAATCGAACTTTTTTTTCGAACTCTATTGGTGTTGAATTTTTTTTTGTCCGAGGGAAGATATGTGAGACCAGAAATTGTTCTCACATGAGACACATTTATTTGTGAAATTTATGATGCCCAGAACGGCAAACAAAGCTGTAGTCTGGCTGGCACCAGGGTTTATGAGGACTTGAACTTTAAGGTCAAAGGACTATACATTTAGGGGTGCAATACCAGAGGGGCTGAGCTGAGCCACACTAAATGTGCAATAGTGCAATTGGATAAAGAAGAACCAATAAGCGCCAAAGAAATAAAGGCGGAGCTACCCCCCACCACCACCACCGAAGGAACCACAGCCTAACAGAGAACGAGAGCAGATGCAGACGAAAAGACATGGAGATCAGACTTTGACGAAGAAGTGATGGAATATCAGACATTAGAGAAAACCGTTGGATTTTGACTTAGGAGACGATTATGAGTTTTGACTGAAATAGGACATGTGTGCAACGACTGCGACGTTATGACTTGGGCGGAGGCGTGCCTGCCATTATGATAGAACGACAATACTAAAGAAGCAGAGTATTGCGTAGAAGTTCTAGAAATAAAGGAGATCTAGGATGTGTTCAGTGCAACTAAGTATTTGCAAGCATTATGGTCTATTGTAAAGGCTCAAATTGAAGGTATGTGTTCCTCAAATATCCACAGGTTATTAAATATGTTAGGTATACGGTTCAGGGTCTCACGTGCTCCCCTCTCACATTCTATCTTAATAAATAATTAATAGGAAGAGTAGTTAATGTATTGGAATTGAATAGGTATTTTGTGTCTTTAATAAATGTTATTGTTAAGTTTAAATTGGTCTAATCTTTTTAAAAATTAATAATATTCCTTTTCAGGACTCACACGAAAAGTAAAATAATTGGAGGGTTTATAGCGGCACAACATAGCAATGTACGATTTAAATGTAATTCCACTATATGAGATTCAACGGCCATGTCAAATTGATGAATTGAGCATTAAATTAAAAGTTCTTTAATGAATTTTATAATTAAAACTTTAAGCTTTTATCTTTTTTATTTCGGTTGCCACAACATGTTAGAGATGTTTAAATAAAATTGCATTTTAGTTGGAAAGTGCTTCATAATCAATGCTTTCTGCCTGGTTGATGTTTCTTGTTCAAGTTTGTAATGCTTATAATATTAAAAATTAAAAGTGATATTCATAAACATTAAGCAAAAATTTGTAGTTTTTGAAAGCCCTATAAATGTATATACAGGGTGTCCCAAAAATGACTGACGCATTTGAAAATGCATTAAAAAACAGAAGGCGATAGAAACGCACAATTTGCTGCATTGTACTTGAGAAACCAGGGAATTTTGTTCCACGAACTTTCAAAATTTGATACAAAGGTCACCAACAAATGGCGCTGCGATTGTGTGAGAGCTGCAGGGATAC
This sequence comes from Amaurobius ferox, assembly GCA_951213105.1. Lineage (NCBI taxonomy): Eukaryota > Metazoa > Arthropoda > Arachnida > Araneae > Amaurobiidae > Amaurobius > Amaurobius ferox. Next base: position 55,682,094 of record OX578151.1, read on the forward strand.
TGTCATGTCGCCATTCTGTACTTTGCTCAGCATTCTGCTAGCGTGTGCTTCTGAAAGATTTCAAGTTGCTGTTGGTTAATTCGTTGAAAATAGTTCATTCGTTGGAACAGCGCATATTTTTTGTTTCGGAGTTTCATCGCCTAGACCACAGTACTGTTAAAACGAGACGCAGTTTCCAGAGGAAAATTAATGTCAAGAAAGGACTGTCAATCAATGCAATAAAGGCTCTGTTCGAAAAATTTGAACGAACTGGGAATGTCAATGATGAACGTGCTGGAAATGTAGGCCGCCCAAGTTCGGCAGTAACAGAGGCGAATGCTGAAGTCGTTCAGCAGGTGATCCAACAACGGCTCCGGGTTTCCGTTCGCCGTGTTGCATCTGAGGCTGGACTATGATGAACGTCCACGCACCGTATCATGCGCCACAGCCGTCAATTGTTCCCTTACAAGATCCAGACTCGCCAACCCCTGGGTGCTGGTGCCATGAATGCACGCGAAACTTTCGCGAACGCTATACTGCAGCAGCCGGATGCCGGCTAAATCGATGTTGGAAACATGTGGTTCTCCAGCGAGGCATATTTTTCCCTCGATGTCTCTGTCAACAAGCAGAACTGACGTATTTCGGGAACAGAAAATCCTCATATTGCCGTACCTTCATCCCCGCATCCCGCAAAAGTCATGTTTTGGGCCATCTTTTCCTCCAAAGGACTCATTGGGCTATTTTCCCATCACGAAACAATTACTGCAGTACAGTATCTGGGCATTCTACATTAATTTGTGGCGATTCAAAATGCTTTGAAGGACTGTAGGAACACCTCGTGTTTCATGCAAGACGGTGCCCGGCATCGAATTCCTTAACGATCATTTCGATGATCGTGTGATTGCCCTTGAATACGCCAGGCATACAGGACATAACATGGATTGGCCTCCCTATTCACCAGATTTGACGCCATGTGACTTTTTCTCTGGGGGTACCTGAAAAACCAGGTGTATCGCCAAAATCCACAAACGAAATGCAACAATACATCACTGCTGCATGTGAGACCATTCCGGCTAAAACCTTTGCACAGGTTTCTGCGAATTTTGTTCTCAGACTGCGGCATGTTGTTGCTGGAAATGGTGGTAATTTTGAAAACATCGTTTTGTAGTTTTTGCAACATGGTCATAGCGTTTATCAGTTTCTTATTCAGCAGCGCCATCTGTTGGTTACCTTTGTAACAAATTTTGAAAATTGTTTGAATAAAATTCCCTTGTTTCCCAAGTACAATGCAGCAAACGCTACATTTCTATTGCCTTCTGTTTATTTATTGCGTTTTTCAAATGTATTATTCATTTTTGGGGCACCCTGTAATAAGATTTGGAATCGAGTTCTTTCCTAACACTTTCCAGCGTAGTTGTAAAGTGGTGACATTGGTCATTCTGTCTATCTGTCCATTTGCGCTATAACTGTCGTAAAAATGACTTTTTCAAAATGAAATTTTAGTATGTTGTTGGGATTGTCTGTCGGACATATGGGAATATGAAAGAATAATATCACCCAATTAGTTATGGATTTCACCCGAGTGGAAAAATGAAATACATTGAATACTATGGGATCAAATTTTTTAAACAATTTTTAAGAGGAGTTAAAATTAACAAATTGCTTCGAAAAATTTAGGAAATATTCAAATTATCAATAAAATTGTGGAAAAAAATTTCATCAAAATATGTGAAGTCGTTTTTAAATGTAAATTGATATAATAATTGCACTCATATGGTATGAAGAGATCAAGAGACTCTTACAAAATAAAATATGGCATCCATTTTTCTTTCGCTGTATGAAAATCGTGATTTTTAAGGAACACTGATATTTTTTTTATTTATTGTTGCATCAGTCCTAAAACCGCTTTATTTTTTCATATTATCTGTGTATCTGAAATTTGTGCCTAAGCAATTACAATATTTTTTATTTTAAACGATCTTTAAACTTTGATTATTTCTACAACGAAGCCTAGTTTTAACGTGTGCAGAATGTAAACAAATTAAGTGATTATAACATGAGTTGTTTAAGAATTACTGAATTTTTTAACGCAAAATTATTTAGCTCTGGAGTTTGGAATATAAGTGATATGAATGAAATATTCATTAATTTTACATAGAGAAGCAGACGATTTTATAGCATTGACTTTTTTGATGAATTTTAAACTTTCCAAGTTTAATACAAAATTATTGTAGTACTGCGATAATTTAAAAAATATTACCGCTGAATGCATCGCATTTTAGAAATATTTAAATGAATTTGCATTTCATTTGGAAAAAGTGTTTCATAATAAATGATTTATGTATGATTAATCTTTCTTGTTTTATATTACAAATATTGAGTTTTATTTTACAAAATCGCAAAACAGTTTCGACTCCATCGACCTAGAGACGCCACCGATTTTTCTGAGGGAAGAGAAAACATGAAAACTTCAGTGTTGCTAGTTTCCAGAGTCAAGGAACGGGTCGACTGATCGGCCCGAATTTCTGTGCATGAGAAATAAAGGAAATAATTCGAGAAATAGGGGAAAACCCTTCCTTGAGAATTTGGTAACATTTTTAAACCTTTAAAGTTTGTCAAAGCCAATAAAGGATGCCGGAATCAATTTTTTTTAGAAGTCATATTTTCCGATTCTACTTAAAAATGATTTCTACCAAAAATCGATTGAAAAAACAATCTACAAAATTTTCTACGGGACCGAAAAATTTCGCTGAAAATCGGCTCCATTTCGCCAGCCCCCCCACCTCGGAATTTCAGAATTTCAATGATGCCATTCGTTTGTACTACGTTTGTACCGGATTGTACCTTCAAAATTTTCGTTTGTACCACTTCCGGAACGGGGTTATTCCCATTTCAAAGTGGGGGGGCTGGCGAAACGGCAGCCCCCCCCCACCTCGGAATTTCAAAATTTCAATGATGCCATTCGTTTGTACTACGTTTGTACCGGATTGTACCGTCAAAATTTTCGTTTGTACCACTTCCGGAACGAGGTTATTCTCATTTCAAAGTGGGGGGCTGGCGAAACGGCAGCCCCCCCACCTCGGAATTTCAAAATTTCGTCGATGCCATTCGTTTGTACTACGTTTGTACCGGTTTGTACCGTAAAAATTTTCGTTTGTACCACTTCCGGTATGGCGTAATTTTAATTTAAAAGTGGATGACCTTGAGCTCCGGCAACTCCCCCACGTCGGAATTTCAAAATTTCGTCGATGCCATTCGTTCGTATAACGTTTGTACTGGTTTGTACCGTAAAAATTTTCGTTTGTACCACTTCCGGTATGGCGTAATTTCTATTTAAAAGTTGGTGACCTTGAGTTCCGGCAACCCCCCACCTCCAAATTTCAAAATTTCGTCGATGCCATTCGTTTGTACTACATTTGTACTGGTTTGTACCGTAAAAATTTTCGTTTGTACCACTTCCGGTATGGCGTAATTTCTATTTAAATGTTGGTGACCTTGAGCTCCGGTAACCCCCCACCTCGAAATTTCAAAATTTCGTCGATGCCATTCGTTTGTATAACGTTTGTACCGGTTTGTACCGTAAAAATTTTCGTTTGTACCACTTCATCTACGGCGTAATTTTTATTAAAAGTCGGTCACCTTGAGTTTCGGCAAGCCCCCACCTCGAAATTTCAGAATTTAGTTGATGATTCCATTCATTTGTGGGACTTTTGTACCGGATTGTACCAAAAAATGTTCGTTTGTACCACTTCCGGTACGGCGTTATTCTCATTTCAAAGTGAGGGGGGAGAAACATCAGCCCCCACCTAAGAATTTGAAAATTTCGTCAATGCCATTCGTTTGTACTACGTTTGTACCGGATTGTACTACCGTAAAAATATTCGTTTGTACCTCTTCCGGTACGGTGTTGTTCTCATTTCAAAGTGGGCTTGCTTTAGAAACGGCAGCCCCGTTCACCTAGGAATTTCAAAATTTCGTCGATGCCATTGATTTGTACTACGTTTGTACCAAATGGTACCGTAAAAATTTTCATTTGTACCACTTCCGGTACAGCGTAATTTTTATATAAATGTGGGTGTCCTTGAGCATCGGCAACCCCCCACCTCGTAATTTCAAAATTTCGTCGATGCCATTGGTTTGTACTACGTTTGTACCGGATTGTACCGCAAAAATTTTCGTGTGTACTACTTCCGGTACGGCGTAATATTCATTTCAAAGTGGGGGCTGGAAAAATGGCAGCTTTGACCTCGGAATTTTCATATTTCAATGACGTCGTTCGCATGTACTTCATTTGCATGGAATGTACCGCTAAAATTTTCATTTCTACCGTTTCCTATATATAGTTGTTCCCATTTCAAAGTGGGAGACTCCATTTCGCCCCTTCTCAGTTCCGAATTTCCAATATGCATCAAATAATTAAAGAACATGCTTTTATGACAATAAAATTTATATATGTATTAAAACATACAAATACAAATAAATATATTTTTACAAATCAGCACATTTATTCAGTACATTATTCAAATATTTTGCTTAAGCCGACGCAGTGGTCGAGTGGTCAAGGCGAGTGTTTCCACAGCAATCGCTCGACCGCCGCGTTGTGGATTCGAGTCCCACGTAAAGCATGGATGTTTGTGTTGCGGGCGTAGTGTGTTCCGCCCCCCTCTGGTGCGCCTGGGGCAACGTCTTAGGACGGCTAAATGGTTCACGTTCTGGCCGCTGACGAAAGGCGAATGACGAAAGTCAAGTGCCTGGCCATTATATATATATATATATATATATATATATATATATATATATATATATATATATATATTTTGCTTAACATATATTTATACAAATATTCAGCTCAATTTACATTTATATAAATATTTAGTTTAATTTACATTTTCACAAATATTTAACTCAATTGACATTTATATAAATATTTAGCTCAATTTGCACTTATACAAAGTAGCACTTATACATACTAATACGAATATGTAGCACATGTACATTGAAAAATTTGAAGATATATTTCGGTATTTGTGAGTATTTAAAATATGTTTCAGGAAATAAAGTATTTAAAATATTTTGCAGAAGTACTGCTTTTACTGTCCTGCATATTAGTTTCCCTATAGAGTATAGGGAACTTATTTAACTGGGGCAAGTTTTCAACGGAAGAACACGTTTCAAGCATCCTAGAACAAGAACCGAACGTTTATGAAGTCATTTCTGTATGTGTTAGCACGTGTGAATACACGCTAATATACTGTTACGACGTATTCTCTGGAATCGTGGGTGTGCGTCCAGGATACAAGAAAGAATCCAAATTTCTGGATAACTAACACGTTTATAAGCACAACATAAACAGGAATAAGATACAGCAAATGGTTCGATAACTATCTCACAAGATTACTAAACAACTGCTAGGTACAGTAAAATAGCAATTAAATACTCAGTTAATTTCACAAAACAGCGGATGCTATCCTGAAAACAATGACTTATCTCATAATTTCAATGTAGCTCGTATCACGTCAACTGCTCTCCAATTGAGCGATGACTCTTTTTATATATTCTCAGTAGAAACTGCCAGAAGGGGCTCATATCTCGTAGAATACTCGTCATTTTAAGAAGGTTCTCGAACATTCGAAATGTCGCCAATAAAACACCAAATCTGGCAACCATAGCTCGACAGTCCTGAAATGGCATCCCTAGACCCACATCATAGGAATGGCTGCCTGTATGGTGTTTCACTTCTGGTTCTCAAAAGTGCTTCCACTGAAGGCTTCATGATCGGGACAGTACATAGTGTATGTGTGTGCCTGTGAGTCCGCGGAGGTGTTATCTCACACGCGAATGAAGAGTTTTGAATATAATTTGGTACGATTATTGACCTCAGTGTATACTGGATTCCAATTGATTTTAAATGTAATCGAAAGTTTGGAAGACTCCCCCCCTCCCCCATATTTTGAACGAAAGCTTGAAAAAATCATTAACCAGAACTTTCAATAATGATAAAAAAAAAAATCATTTCAGACGTAATTGATAGACAAATGATAGAAACTTTAGAATGTTAGAATGAACCATTCTCGAGATACTACACAAGTTTCGAATAAATTTTTGAAAAAATTATTAAAGCAAATTAAGAATCTGAATGCTGTTAAATGTTTAATTATTTCATACATAATATCCACATAGAAAACGATTGACATACGACATTTCGAGATATTGCACATTTTTCATGTAAATTTATTCAAAACATAATGTTAAATTAAACAAGAAAGATCAATCATGCATAAGCATTGATTATGAAACACTTTCCAACTGAAATGTAATTTCATTTAAAAATTTCAGAAATGTGATACATTTAGTGGTGATATCTTTTACATTATCACAGTACTACAGTAATTTATTATACTTAAATATTTAAAACTGTATCGAAATATAAATCATCTGATTCTTTATGCAAAATCAATGAATATTTCATTCATATAACTTGTATTCCAGACTCCAGAGCTAAATAATTTTGTGTGAGAAAAATTCAGCAATTCTTATGTAATTCATCTTACAATCGCTTGAGATATTTGCATTCTGCATATGTTAAAATTAGGCTTCGTTGAAGAAATAATAAAAGTTTAGGGATCATTTAAAATCACAACTATTGTAATTGCATAGGCACGGAATTTAGATACACAGATAATACACAGATAATATATGTGTGTATATGTATGTACTCAAAGTATTGGAATCGTGCCGAAGATCGGAACTCGAATTTTCAAAGGATCTACACGTTTTGGGACTTCTAGAACACGAAAAAACTATTTTTAGGCAGACGTCTGTGTGTGTAAGGGTGTATCTGTGTATGTTTCTGTGTGTATGTGTGGATATTACATCCACTCTAATTGAAAAACTAATGGACCGAATTTCATACAATTTGGTAGGTATGTTTTTTGTGGGAAATCCTGATGTTCATTAGATTATAGTACGATTCGTAATAAAAGAATCTGCCTTCTTTGCGAAATGGCCGCAGAAATTGCCTTTATCCACTCTAGCTAAAAACTAATGGAAAAAATTTAACAAAATTTGATGCATAATATTTCAATAACCTACAAGTGATTTATATACCAAATTTAACAAAATTTTGTATATAAATCATTTGTAGGTTATTCTAGTTCGATTCGGGAAAAAGGAACTGGCTATTTTTGCGAAATGGCCCGCAAAAATCGTTATATATAAAAATATAAGACTACGTGTGTTCAATTATATCAATTAAATTCCTATTTTATACGTGATTTTTGACAACAAAAAGAATAAGACTAACCCCATTACTCTAGGACTAGCCGTTCCTGAGATATTCTAGTTTTTTCGCGTTTTCGCTACTCCACCTTTGACAATAAGTCCAGCTATCAAATGAGAACCAAATTTAAGTTTAACGTGTAAATTCAATGTCATTTAAAATACTTATGGTTGTTATTTTATGCAGATAAACTCAAATTATTATTGAATAAATAAAGAGAACGAATATGAGTCTGCAGGGAAAGACATGTGCTGTCCACATCAGAATTTTTAACAATATTACAACAATGATTTATAGAAGTGAACGGGGATTATTTTCAGGCCCTTTCGAAAAAAATGTATGATCTATATTTAAAGATCCATTAAATTTTTGTCGAATAAAATGTTCAACAAATTTAAGCTGTGTACCAAATTTTAACTCTCTAGGACGTAGGAAAGTGCATTAAAAATGCCATCAAATAAGTATATCATGAAGAGTTATATAAAATTAAAAAAAAATGAAAAATTGTTATCTACAAAATTTATTTTAAAATGTGAAGCCTCTCCCATACGCACTACGTTTAAACAAATGGAAAGATATTTATTATATAATATATCTCTCTTTTCTTTCTGGAAGATATCCCAAAGTCAGAATTTAATTGAATTTGTTTTTTTCCCTATATTAAATAATTTTTAATTAAAAAACTACTTAACATATTTTACTGAATTTTTTTTATATATTCTATGGGATAATGTGAATATTTCCTAAAAATTTCGAAGCAATTCATGAATTTTAAATTTACTTAAAAAATGTTTGAAAAATTGGGTCCCATAGGGTTCAATGTATTTCATTTTTTCAACCCGGGTTCAATAAAAAACTAATTGGGTGATATTATTTATTTATATTCCCATAGGGCCTACAGACCGTCTGAACAACATACTAAAATTTCATTTTGATAAAGTCATTTTTACGGCAGTTATCGTGCTAACGGACAGACAGACAGACAGACAGAATGAACAAAGTCATAAACACTTTTCAACTTTATTGTAAAGTGTTAAAAAAAGGGAAGAAAGTATCGCCACATATAACACTTAGTAACAGTGTAGTAACACCTTCCACATACAATATTATGCAACATTATTCATATAAATCTAGATCATTCCATTCACTGGAAAAAATACATTTTGACAGTGATAGTATTTTGAATTGGCCAATAGTAATTTATTTCATGTAATTGATATTAAACAAATGTTGATGTCATTTCATGATATTGTAATTAAGTAAACGTGAATATGAGAAGGTCATTCGTTTGGACTAGTAATTTGCCCAAAGCACCTAATTTCAATTGACGTAGTACTATTTTAATACCAAAAACATTGTTCTGTGGACCTTGTACACCATTGTTTCGCCGTGAAAGAAGTAGAATCATTGCATTATGTAGGAAAAGTCATGTTCTGCCCACATCAGATTTTTTAATCCATTCTGAGCCAGCTGATAATTAATTTGCACAAGCAGCTTGCTAGACAATTCTATGAAACAAAACATTGCAAATTTCCTTATTATTAGGCCAATTAGCAATTGCACACCAGGGTATCACCGAAAAAAGTTTAAATATGAATTACAATTACTACTTATAGAAAATTACAAGAAAGAAGGAAGGCCGCCGCTCTGACGTCGCAACCTTTCAGTGGACTAATCCCATCTCCTCGAATGAGTATCAATTTAGTACTTGTGAAATTTCAGAAAATGTAACATTGAGTAATTAGATTGCATGCTATTGAAGAATTATCTCATTGTATACAAAAAATATAAAATAATGATATTATAACTTCTATCAGCATAAAGTTGTACAATGTAGCATTAGTAATATACTAACGTAATATTTTGAATTTTTTTTTTTTAAATTAAAGTACCTGTACAAGCAAGTATTTCTTTAATTCTCTATACTTTCACTCGAAATGTCTTCGAAACTAAAGATCGATATAAATAGTAGGCGACAAAAGTATGTATTAGAAAATTTAGTTTCTAACAGATTCCTTTTGAAATTTGCTGCAAAAGGCAACACTCCTCTAGCAGGATGACCATACTTATCTCATACCTAATAGAAATATATTTCCTTGAATTCCTTTAAATTAAAAACACTTGTCAGAAACGTAAGGATTTCCCTCAAAATATAAACTGCTGATTAATTTTAAATGCAGAAATAATGAAAAAATAGACCAAATTACTAATTAATACTCATAACAAACTAAGATTAATAATTAAAAGCAATTAAAAGAGTTCAAAACATAAAACAATAAGAAGTTATCTTGTTGAATACCAATGTTTGTCACAGAAATGTCAGTTTTATACTGGAACGTGGTGGTGTCCATGTACACAACTAGTTTCAAAAATTATAATATTCCATTAGTAAATAGTCCCCCTTCTCAAATTTAATGTCTTGCACATTTTCTATAAAGCTATAAAAATAATTTTATTACCTATGTAATTGTACAAATAAATATATGATATATGAATATCACTAGAAACATGGTATGATTAATAAAAACAATATGATATTTCTTAATGACAGATTAATTGATTTGCATAATTTTGAATCCAGGTGAATTTGAATTACAAAGTACAAGATCTTATTGGCATTGATAATCACCTAACGACATTTTGTCTTACAGAAAAGACTATGATGGAAAATTAAACTGTAACATTAAGAAGATAGATCATGTAAGCTTAAGATGTACAGCATGTAAGCTTAGATGTACGGCATGTAAGCTTAAGAATTGGTACAAACGAAAATTTTTATGGTATAATATCCGGTAATTATCCGGTTCAAACGTAGTCCAAACGCATGGCATCGACGAAATTTTGAAATTCCGAGGTGGGAGGATTACCGATGCTCAAAGCCACTCACTTTTAAATAAAAATTACGCCGTACCGGAATTGATACAAACGAAAACTTTCACGGTACAATCCAGTACAAACATAGTACAAACGAATGGAATCAACGAAATTTTGAAATTTCGAGGTGGAGGTTGCCGATGCTCAAGGTCACAGACTTTTAAATAAAAATTACGCCGTACCGGAAATAACACAAACGAAAATTTTCACGATACAATCCGGTATAAACGTCCTACAAACGAATGCAATCACGAACTAAATTCTGAAATTTCGAGGTGGGGGGCTTGCCGAAGCTCAAGGTAACCGACTTTTAAATAAAAATTACGCCGTACCGGAAGTGGTACAAACGAAAATTTTTACGGTACAAGCGTAGTACAAACGAATGGCATTAACGAAATTCTGAAATTTCGAGGTGGGGGGTTGCCGAAGCTCAAGGTGACCGACATTTAAATAAAAATTACGCCGTACCGGAAGTGGTACAAACGAAAATTTTTACGGTACAAACCGGTACAAACGTAGTACAAACGAACGGCATCGACGAAATTTTGAAATTTCGAGGTGGGGGGTTGCTGGAGCTGAAGGTCACCCACTTTTAAATAAAAATTACGCCGTACCGGAAGTGGTACAAACGAAAATTTTTACGGTCTAGCTCACCCAAAGGGTGTAGAACAGGTACAACAGACGGCCGGGAAAAGTGACCTTTCTTGACCTTGACTAATATTTTTGCAAGATGTTAGGCCGTGTTCATCCAAATCGCAGGAAAAATATACGTTTGTCCAGTGAAATGTTTTTTGAAGCATTGTTTGAAAATTTGTCAGATCTCCTGTTGGTCTGAGGCGAAAGCAATCCATGAACTTAAAAACTCATAAATTACCATGGAGTGAGTTTAAAGCTTTATTTACAATAAATTATATTGTACAGGTTTTTAAGCTTTGAAATCAACTGAGCTGAGTTTTCAGCTTTCTAGACAACCAAATAAAATTTCTTAGCTTTCTTGTGAATGCATTTTAGAGTGTTACAGGCTCTTTAACGAATTACAGAATTTTGACAATGTATTTTAGATGATTTTAAGGTTTTGTAGAGAATTTTAAGGTTTTAAAATTTGTGTCGAGTTCTATTTAATTCAGTTTTAAATTATTGTATACGATAATTGTTTAAAAATTGTTTTATTTGAATATTTCAGTCCAAGTGTGTGATGCAAACTACTATCTAAGAATGTATGTGTTTAATCGGTTTATAATGTGCGGTATTAATTAAGTTTGCCTCTTTTTGTAGGTTAGCAACTTAATCGGCCGTCGTACAAATATTGCTAAAATCAGTCAAAGTCGTGTTTGTCAAAGAAATAATGAGACCCGAGCCTCTTCACTAATGTTTTTAAAGAGACATATTATTTTAGATAGATCCAAACATATGAGTAGAAGTATACTTTTTAGCATCGTCGAATATCAAATTCCGTAACGAGGCACAGTCAGGTTGTAAATCCAATGGGTTACAACCAATCAATCATTGGGGTGTAAACCCAATGATTGAAGAGATTTATATTTTTAATCATAAGAATGTTGTACACAAAGCGGTAATGAAGTGGTACATTGAAGTTGTATAATATGTTACTTCTCACCTCCTCAACTCCTACAGATATAGACCGTCTGCAGTCCCTGGATTGCAAGTACCACAGTGTTCAGGGTCGTTAACCTGGGGTCCCCTTATTCACGAGATATTACTTTTCAATATTTGATATGCGAACTCAATTTTTATTATTTTGTGAAAAATCATTTTAAATGAAAATTTGCTTACTGCTTGGGTAGATAGATTCACAACCTTTTAATTAATTGATATTTTGAAGAAACGAAAATTAATTATTGTAAATTTCGATGCTTGTTTCTATCCAGAGACAATTCAATGTATTCAGTCCCTGTTTGTGTGTGTGTAGGTGATAGAAATTGATAGAAATTGCTTTTAATTATTTCGTTATATTTTGATTCTATTATTTTTGTGAATATGAATAATACAAAATATTAATATGCATATATAATTGAGTTAAAATTTGTAATCATTTCAAGTTGAGCCCTTTATTAAAAAATTCGGGGCCACTCTGCAATGGAGGCTCTCAGAGACCGTTTTGATCCTGAGTTACAGTGTATTGGAGGGGATGCAAAGAATGTTCTAATCTGTAAAAAAAAAATACTTTATTTGCCTTGAAAAGTGTTCATCACATTACTAAATCAAAGTTACTGTGTTAGATTGTGCCCACTAGATTGTCAAACTGGTATTTGTAAAGGCTATGCTATTGAACATTTGTATTGATTTATTTAATGTATTTATTTAATTTAAAGTATTAAACTAGCAGAGAAAAACTCTTTGATACCATCAGTTAAAAGACACGTATAGAATAAAGGTATGTCTAAATATAATACAATAGTAAAATATTTGAAATTCAAGAGGCATTTCTAAAACAATTTCGTAGTTAAATATAGTTTTTCTGATACTTTATATTCTACAAATGTGATAGTAATTGCATCGCCAAACACAGGATAAATACCAAAATTTGGAAAAGGTGGAACCAATTTTTTATATCGAACACTATGTTCCTACTAGAACAGAAGAATTATTCGCCATTGCTTCTTTACAATGGGAATTAATTCCACGACAATAATAAAGAAATGAATAAAGATGTAATGCAATCCTTTCATTTAAATTAGCTACGTAATTCAAGTAATTGCTCCAAAACTAATTCTAAAAGTTCAAAAACAAATTAAATAAATGGCAAAAAATAGTGCAATTATTTTTAAACTTCACGGATTTGTTTTAGAAAAACTACTTGAATTTTGTAGCCAATTTATACTATGGGATTATGATATTTCACACCTAATGTTTCAATCTTTTTCATGTAAAATTTGCAATTCTATTCAAGGAGTTTTTGTTTGTGAGTAATATATTGTTATTGCACTGTTAGTTGAAACGTTTTAAATTTTACCATAGAGTATTTAATGCATTGTATATAAATGTGGGCGTTTTTTGTGATTTTTGTTTATTTATACTGTTTTTTTCACCTGTATTTTCCTTTTTGCACAATAAAGTCTATTTCTATTCCGTTTGTTGCAAAAGGATACATCAAAATGCATCTTTATTATCCATGTATAACACATTAACACAAAATTCTGATCTGGGCAATACACGTTTTATATACAAGCTCAAATAATACATTTTGTTTTCTCTACATACAGTAAAGAAAAAGTATATGAAAGAATATATAGAAAGAAAGAATATATGAACGAATGTACACTATAATTCGCTTAAACTGAAACCCGCATAGATAGATTATGGCATTATCGAAGTAAATTGGATATCACAATTTGAAAATTGTAAATCGGCGAAAATTGAGGATATCACAGTAAATATTTCACACATTCCGAATTTTGTTCTAAACTTAAAATCTAATTACTTCCAAAGGAAATATTTTATATGTGGAGAATTCTATAAATTGAGATCTTTTGGAAGTACATCAATTTTGCCGAAAAATTTGAGAATAAGCAAGTGTATCGGAATGCCAAATAAAAAACGAATGCCACAGTACGCGAAAATCTCAATTTTTCATATTTCTTAACAAATTAAGATGACGCCAAATTGATAAAACTGAAAATTGAAGTATAATAGTAGTATATGGGGCCTACTCTGGGACACCCAGAGTAGGCCCCATATACTACTAATTCCTATCATATTTCAAAGATTTAAGACAACCTCTGAGACCAAACATGTATAAAATCATTAAAAAATAGGTATTTTTTTAAAAATCAAAAATCAAGAGAGTTTTAAGACTCTAAAATTTCATGTTTTTTAACTTAAAAATGAGTTATATGGATATTATTGAGACCAAATCTTTGATGTCATCTATCAAAGATAGACTGCCCCATTTTAGAGCTACCTTATTTTGAGAGTTATGAGGGGACCATTAGCCCAAAATCATTAAAAAATGGGTATTTTTTTAAAAATCAAAAATCAAGAGAGTTTTAAGAATGTATTTTAACTTAGAAAATGAATTATATGGATATTATTGAGACCAAATTTTAACTTTTTTAAGATAAATGATCAAGGGAGCCTCATTTTGGAGCTACCTTATTTTGAGAGTTATGAGGGGACCATTAGTCCCCCCATAGATAAAAGGATGAAATTAAATAAAAAAATACGTGAAAAAAAAGAAATAAACTTTAAAAGAGATCCTAAAATAGGATTACAAAGTGACTCAAAATATATCGAAACGCGTCCGTAAATTACGGACGCGTTTTATGGACTGAGTTTTTTTAAGACTCTCGATATGGAAATCCTACATTATTTATAAATCTTCTTAACATCATGGGTATTTTATCTTCATCATACCGTATTTCATTTATTCTAGGCAAAAATATTAATTCAGTTAAAGATGTAATATCGTTTTCTCTACAATATATTTTTTTTAAATTAGTTAAATTTTTTATACCTTTAAGAGATGTAATATCGTTTTCACTACAAGATAGTATTTCTAAATTAGTTAAGTTTTCTATACCTTCAAGTGAAGTTAATGTATTATCTACACAATATAATTCTTTTAAATTAGTTAAATTTTTTATTCCTTCAAGAGATGTAATATCGTTTTCACTACAAGATAGTATTTCTAAATTTATTAAATTTTTTATTCCTTCAAGTGAAGTTAATCTATTATCATTACAATTTAATTCTTTTAAATTAGTTTCTATTCCTTCAAGAGATGTAATATAGTTTTTACTACAAGATAGTATTTCTAAATTAGTTAAGTTTTCTATACCTTTAAGTGAAGTTAATTTATTTTTATTACAATTTAATGTTTCTAAATTAGTTAAATTTTTTATTCCTTCAAGAGATGTTAATTTATTACCTCTACATTTTAATACTTTTAAATTCGTTAAATTTTCTATTCCATCAAGAGATTTTAATCTATTATTTTTACAATCTAATGTTTCTAAATTTATTAAATTTTTTATTTCATCAAGAGATGTTAATTTATATCCCTCACAATATAATTCTTTTAAATTAGTTAAATTTTCTATTCCTTCTAGAGATGTATCAAAATATAATATAAAACTAGATTTCACTTCAGTAGGATTCTCTATATTTAAGAAAGACATAGTTTTTTTTCCATACCATTATTATATACAACATCCATTTATATAGAAACATTTTTATTAAATATTTATTTATCCTCTTTGTTAGTTAATTGTCTCAAAAGATAAACACTCTCTCTCAAGACTGATTTAACTTCATATATCTCTTCAAAAATTTTCTCTTGGTAAGGTTCTATTTCATTATGACCAAACTTTTTATTTAATTCACTCATCTGTATAGCTTGTACTTTTTTCCAATAAACATTAAAAAAGTGATCAGGTAATAGCTCAAATTTATATTTAATCAAATAACAAAAATCTAATTTATGCATAAATTCTTCTATAAAATTTTCACTAAATGTTTGATATCTAGTTATATACAACCAATTTAAATCATCTTTTAATTCTCTCATAGTATCTTCTGTAAGATTTTGAAATATTGATACTTTATATAAATCTAAATTATCAGAAAATTTTATGATAAATTCGTTACTTAAAGTTTGATATTGAGATATGTTTACCCAATCTACTTTATCTTTACATTTTTCTATAAAATCTTCTGATAATTTTTGATATCTAGAAATTTTAGGCCAATCATCAGGTTGAGCAAATTCTTCAATAAAAGATTCAGACAGTGTTGAATATTGTAAAACTAAATCCCAATTTACATGACTAATAAGATTTCTAATTACATCTTCAGATAAATTTTTTCTGGAAAATTCATTCCAATCAATATCCATTTATTAGAAAGAAATTTTTTCAATATGCATATAAGGTTTTAAAGTGTTACCATCAGATTTTATCCATAATGTAATGATATCATCACGTTTACCGTAAGCAAAACATGTTACTGTATTTGTATTAGCATTTAAAATTTCCTTACCATTGATTTCTAGAGATATCAGTGAACTTTTATCATATATATATATATATTTTTTCTACATATATAGCTATATATATAGATATTTTCATATACATATCTGTAGTTAATAACATCTCTGGGGTCAGTAATTTAGAACTCATCATATTGAAATTTACTTTTGTAAATTTTTCATCTATAAAAATAAGATCATCTACAGTAATCCAGATATCTCTATTATCTAAATATATTTTATTGACAACATCGTTATCATTTTCAGGTTCAGAAACATTTGTAATTATTTTATTTTTTACATCAAATTTATCATTCTGTAATATTAACGAATTTTTTTCAAAATATCTTTTATTCACAACATTTTTTTCATCTTTAGGATCTGCAACATTTCCTATTCTTTTTCCTTTTGCATCAAAAGCTTTTCCTTCTGAAGAATGTAAAGTTGTTTCATCTAATTCTTTTATTCTCTTGCCTGTTTCTACAGTAAAGGATAAAAAACTCTCATTATATTTAGTTTCTATAAGATCTCTCAATTCATGATGATTATTCTCTATTTTATTCAAAACAAAACTTTTAGTGGTTAAATCTAAATCATCTATAGGATTTTCACAATTTTTTAAAATTCTATTTTCCATATCATAATTTCCATCATTCATTAATTTAAAACCTATACCAGGAGGTCCAATAGGTCCTTCTTTCATTTGATCATCATAAGGTGGATAATAAGCACTCATTTATTTAATTTTAAGATTTTAAACTCTTAACCATTGTTATAGTTTTATTTTTTAAATTTATAAAACATCTCTTTCTTTCTTTAAAAATAAAATAAAACTTATATTCCTTTTGACTATTCGTTATCCAATTAAATTCAATATCTAAATTATTTAAATCGGTATAGTTTTCATGATTTGATGAGTCAAAAGGAAAAATAGGATACAGTTTACCAAAATTCTCCTTATTTATCAAAGGTCCTGTTTCTGTATTATTATCATAAAATCCTTCATGTAAAAGAGCTTCATACACTCTATTATAATCTTTATTGGTAAAATTTGTTTTATAACGCATAAGAGGAACTTGTTTATTATTAATCATCAACCAGCATTCTGTCATATCTATATGATCAAATATCATATTATTTTTTTCATAATTACTATCTCTTTCAACATATTGAGGAATAACATAGACACTTAAAACTTCATCTGACGCTGTTGTTGCTGTCACAGATCCGCTGTTGCTTCTATAAGGGCCTACCATCTTAAATCTATGTCGATCCCAATTTACCTCTATATCTTTATCTGATAGATATGATTCCAGAAACAAACTTTCTGCAGAATTTTTTAATTCTATATAAGGTAAATGTAAGGTTAAACCTTCAACTACTACCTTATAATTTTCGTTTCTTATATTAGTATATATCATATTTTTATTTTCATTTCTTTGAATTTCTATTTTCACTTCAAAACCTGAAATTATCTTTTCATATTCTCTAAAGAAATCGATTATATCTTTTAAAGGTGTCCATATTTTAATGACACTGCTATCTTTCGTTAGTTCCCATCTCTTTACAAATCCTTCATTATAATCTTTATTCATTTTCAAATTATTAAAAAATTCAGTTATTTTAGTAGTATCTTCTAAAGTACCATCATATTTGAACTCATTACGGTCAGCTGAATCAGATGTATCTAGATAAAAAAATTCATTTTGAGCTTGTGATGTTACATAATCAGGAGTATAATGAATTAATCTTAAAACATGATTCATGATTGAAAAATTTGACTGTGTATTTGATTCAATTTCAGTATCTCCTATATGTACTTTTAAAGTTTTGATAAAACCTCCACCATTTACCAGACTCACATTTTCGTTTCCAATGGATGATTTATCATTTTTTGTAATTTTTAATTTTAGTTCAAGATATCCTCTAGAATATAAAATTTTTGCTTTAGTATCATTAATATGAAAAACATAGGTGGCATTCTCATCTGAACTATGTTCTTTGTTTCGCCAGCCCCCCCACTTTGAAATGAGAATAACTCCGTACCGGAAGTGGTACAAACGAAAATTTTTACGGTACAATCCGGTACAAACGTAGTACAAACGACCGTCATCATTGAAATTTTGAAATTCCGAGGTGGGGGGGCTGGCGAAATGGAACTCTGAAAATCTTCTGAATCTGATCACACTGACTCTGTTAAGAGCAGCTTTCTGGATTCAACGTACCTTTCGCGTAAATTGATTAAACGAATTCGTTCATTATAAAAGATATACTTTCAAAATATTACCGGTGCATACTAAGAATATTTTAATTTTAATGTTTTGCAAAGAATAATGCTGATCTTAGGCTTAACTGCATGTTATCTAACTAGCCGCCATCGAGAAAACTTACGACATGTCAGGCCATAATGAAAATAAAATAAACATTTAGACTCGATATGACAATACCAGTTTCATTCGGAAATACACACCGAAATGTTATTCCTGTCTTCGTAGTTTTACTTACTGGCTATGGCACCTGCTGAAATAGAGATTCGAGAAGAAACCAGCTGCTTAACATTTTTAAAACCGTCTCTCAAATATAATGTAAATTGACACATTAAATGCCTCGGGGCGCGGTAGCCCATTGGTTAGCGCGCTGGAGTTGCACTCGGTAGGCCCGGGTTCGATTCCAGCCACTGCCAAAACTGCCGCCGTGTTCATGCGGAGTACGATCACGTTAAACATGTGGGTCCGAAAGTCCTTCCGAGAGGTTGGTGGTAGGGGAAGGAGGGTACGGTTCCTGTGGATGCATCCCCCACTGGATTCCGGTCTAAATTGGGTGGCACTTCCCGACCGTCCAAACAGTTACCTTACACCTTTCTGGTAGGTCGGACGGTCTGGGTTTCAACAACAACAACATTAAATGCCTCCGAATTGGAAAATGCGTATGGTCAAGTGCGGGCGTAATTGAATGTGACCGTGGCCAAATACCTATTGATACAATTTTGCCCAGAATATCAAGACCCAGAATATCTTACCCCTTGCCTGGACCATTAGACAAAAGTAAAGAATGAATAAGTGTAGGCTTTACAAATATTTGAGAGGATATCTAGATTAGAACGAGAACTGAAACGAAACTGATTGAATATTTTCTAAACAATAAAAATGCGCAACTACATCTAACACTTGAATATGAAGATGATTCAAATCGGTGATGATTTTAATTTAACATGATTATCAGCAGTTACGAACAGGTGTATATATGGGAAGTCATTAGCAGCTGTTGGTAAGCTAGATCTGGAGCTACGCACAATGAAGTAACTTCCAATACTTAGAACGCATACAAGACAACTTTAATAAACTATTGAATTAAAGACAAACAACATAGGTTTAATAAGTCATTTAATAAAACTCATTTCCTCGAGATACATAAATGTGTAAAGATAAAGCGCTTTCGGGCATCACCAAATACCTCATCAGTGGCGAAATGAAAATTGCAGTTGCAATAAATACATACCTATAGGGCACATCGACAGGTATGTCTGCATTTGCTGGCCCGACCTGCCGATCTAGCCTATATGTATGCATTTGTTGGCTCTGTAATTTCCCTTTCACCACTAGAGGAAGGGCATGAGGATGGCCGAAAACACTTTGGCTTTATAAATTTATGTACGACAAGGAAAGGAAGTTCATTAAATGACTTATTAAACCCATGTTGGTTGTTTTAATTTAATAGAATAACTTCTGTTCTATACTATGTGGGGCATAAAAACAAGAAAATGCTGAACTCATCGCCACCAAATTTGCCAACTTAACCATTTTAAGACTAGATCTAGCAATTTTTTCAGTTGTAGCACAATGATAGCACAACGGTTTTAGAAGATAGCACAAGGATTTAGCACTACGCCTCGCCTACACCATCTCTTTAAGATCGATCTCTTTAAGAAATCTGTGTTTTGCCGAGAGTAAAATCGAAAAACATAATCTGTTAGGTTTAGTTTCATGGCCGATACTATAAGTGTGCAGAGATTCAACCTTCTAAACTACTGGAGGAACGCTTGAGGGTCTGAATAGACCCATTAAAATCTCATGATGTCTGCCCCGGAGGTGAGAGGATCCATAATCCGGCTACTTTAAGTTCCAATAATCGATGCAATATTAAATTGGCGAAAATTCAACGTTCTATGCGACCAGAGGACTACAGGAGGATAGGATCTGGAAACACAAAAACGCAGTAAGCGCATTAGAGAATTATTAGAACTATATAGCGTCTCAAATCATAGCATGGAAAAAAATCTCATATCATAGCACAGACATACCACTCATAGAATTAGGTCTGATTGCATATTATTTTGTATCTTGTTTTAAGAAACTTTATAAATGCAGTCTTATGTCAAGGATGAATATTTAAGGAAGTAACCGTTCCCATCTTTTTAACATGATAAAGTTTATGGTTGAGGCATCCGGCTTAAATAGAAGCGTTAAGAAAAATATAAACACTTTGGACACCTATATCTCCGAAGCAAATTGCTGAAAATCTAAACAATTTTTATATGTTAAGTCAGAAATGAGATACCATTTATGAATATGTGGAAATATGTTCTATATTTTAGTATTTTTAACATTTTTTCTTTTAAAAATATTTCAAAATATTAAAGATTTTGTGCAAGCGAATTTCTGCTTCACTTTATTTATTTTCGCTGAAAATACCTGCTAAACTATAATGAAAAGATTTAAACCGTAAATTTGCAAATATTCAGTAGGAAATTCAGTTTCTAAGTCCATAATTTGTTTTCGAAAAGCTGCTATTTTTTTAGCAACCACCATGTGAAGATGGGAAAATTTTCCGCTTTAAAATTTTGAATCTTAACTTTTAAAGTTTTTAACCTTTTACTCGGAAACCAAAAGGGAACAATAAGTCATTTGTAGCCTTTTAAATGTCCTACAAGGATATATTTTTGTTTTTCGAATCGGGTTCCTAATTTTCGAAATATAATTTGTTCTAATTTCGATATTTTAATATTTTGAACCCTTTTGGAACAGTGGGTCGAATTTCCTCAAATAAGGATGAATTAACAAGCAATTTTCCGCTCCTTGGAAGCAATATAAGAATTTCAAACAACGGATAAACACATTGAATTTTATTTAGAGTTTTATTTCATAAAGCGATACGCACGCAAATCATTTTTTTCCATAGGACTAGAGCCACCGCCGACTTTTTAGTTCTTCAATTAATTAATTTGGTTAATTAATTTGGTTCTTCAATTCCATACAATCTACCAAATCAAAATCTTTCACATTTTCTTCATATACTTTCATAAATGCTCGCATGACCTCAAGCATTTGCACAAAAAACTCAGAAACCAAGGTATTCCGAAGAACTTTTGACAATTTGCTATCTCTTTTCTCGCAACATTGAGGACCTATCTTCTCCAACAAGTTCTTAGCAATAGCCAAAAAGTATAATTCATTTTCATCATGACTGAAAGAGACCTGAAGTTGTTCTTCATGAATAGACTCAATAACAATATCAATTATATTGGCATAAGCCATATTAATATTTTAAATATGAACACCAAAAAATTTTAAACCCTTTAAAGTTACCATATATACAAAATAAACAGTATTATAAAACACAATTAAATCAAACAAAGCCAGTGACTGTATAAGAATTGCTGAGCGACCCAAGCCGGGGAGCTTGCCTATAAAAGCAGAATGCCGAGTCAAGGCAGCTATACTAGCCCTACATAAACATCAGTTTCATTTGGCAGGGAAAATAATCATAAAGCAACAATACCAACTCATAAATAACAGTTTTCAGATTCAACATAGTATAAAAATAACAATATTTAATTATATAACAGGGCAGTTACACTAGCCTTACATTTACTTCTGCTTCATATTGCAGAGGATGTAAACATAAATTATTAAAACACTCTTCGACAAAGTTATCATTTTCAATATTTTTACAAAAAAAAAAAAACAGTGTATAATAATTGCTGAATTTTTTTCAAGCAAGGTTATTTCGTTCCGGAATCTGGAATAAAAGTTGTTCATCGCTTTTACATTGAGAACCAGACGATTTATATTTCGATGACGTCATTTGAACAAAATTCATTTTTTTACAAAGTTTTAAGTTTTCAAATGTAATAAATTATTGCAGTACTGCGATAATTTAAAATATACACTACGTGATAGTGAAGAGAAGACACCAAGAAGGAGAGGGCAGAAAATATGCATGTTGTAGGTTAGACGGAGCTCAACGGGTGATGTAAATGATGCGAAATGAGCAGCTGTCCCGTTCACGTTGAGTGAGATATAAGGGAAGAAACCTTCAGAATCGGCAATAGTAGCCCCACTCTGTCTGACAAAGAAATCATTTTGCAATTTTTTTGTCTCAGAGGAAACGTGTAGAAGTAGAGAATGTCAGGCCGCTGCAAACCCAGACAGTTCCAGTAGATAAACGATTTCACGAGGGTTATGGTAATCGGTATCAGAAGGGCAAATAGGTCCATACGTCAAATGTCAGCGGACAGTCACCTACACGGGTTGACGGTGCACCGGCTGTGGCGAAGAAGATTGGAAGAAAGGAATATGACACGTTTGAGGGATGACAGTATGGCCAGAGCGACGTCAGTATGCATGGACCGACGCATCCGCCTGCAAGCGTTAACAGTCCCGCAGGCCACTACCGTCGCCCTTTCGCAGCAAGTGTTCGCACTCATGGTGCCAATTAAGAAGACTGCCATTGACCCAACAGCACAGACGCCTCCGTTTATAATGATGTCGGGGTACAGCCACGTGGACGGCGGAATGGCAGTTCTCAGACAAGTCACGCTCCTATTTTATCAATGACAGTCGCCGTGTACGAGTCTGGCGCCGAAGTGGTAACAGATCCAATCCGGCCGCATCTGTGGAATGCCACACCGCGACATCATGGTTTAGGGCGCCATCGCCTACGAGAGCAGGTCACCTCTGGTCCCTAATGAGGACACTATGACGACCCAACGATACGTGGATGACGAGTTGCGGCCGGTGGCACTACTCTTCCTTCAGGGAGTGCAAAATGCCAGTTACCAGAAGGATAACGCCCGACCACAAGCGTCAGGCAGAAGCCAACATGCCCTTCAAAGGTATTCAGGTGCTTCCCTGGCCACCAGTCTCTCCTGATCTCTCGCCAATCGAAAACGTCCGCGATGGGACATCGCTTGCGTGCGTTGCCACCGCTGGGTTTAGAAGACGAACTCCGGCGAATGTTTGACAGGGAAGCCATCCCTCAGGACAGCATTCGGACGGTCATTGACTCTGTACCTAGACGTTTTGTTGCCTGTATCTGCGCCCGCTGTGGTCCTATAACCTACTAATCAAACGGTGTTATCGCTCAGTGTATAGGTGTATCATATTGCAATAAACATCACTAATTGTTCTTTGCTGTCTCTCTCTGTTTGCCAATTTTAATCACTTTCTGCCCACTCCTTCATGACGTTTCAATTTCCCTGCCACGTTGAGTATATTAGCTCTGAATTTCGTCTATTATTTCGTCTTTTCTGTGGTCGATTTCTGGTGTAGACGATAGCTGTTACAAATGTTAAAGGATTTTCACAAGTCTTTTCATCCAGCTTTGCTAACGAAAAATATATAACTAAATTGAATATTTTTGAATTTTAGAGAATAATTCGAGATTTATTCGAAATTTTGTATTTCCTGGACATGGCAGCATAAGACAAAATTTTACATAATTATGCATGAAAGGGGGCTTACAAATTTCACTTATGGCTCATTGATCACGAAATTTAACAGTTCCAATATCTGTAGTGAAAAAAATCGCAATCCAATTTTTGTGTTCGTGACATCATTACTCTCCATCTGGGGGGCAAGTTATTACCTGGGGTACATTGTCCAACTTGAGTTTAGTCGAAATATTTATCAAGCCCTTTAAAATGAAGGGTAACATTCTATGATTGTGATCATTTGCAGCACAAATACAGATTTTTCTTCCAAAATTTGCAAGATGAAATAAAATTCACAATCATCTTTCAAATGGAGTCTGATATGAGAAAATTGAGTTGAGCGGATCGTAACTATCTTGTAACTAATATGTATGTTGTTAATGTATGCTAAAAAAATGCTCGCCCCTGTGATATTGTGTGATACTCCTGTGCGTATGCGATACTCTCCGAATAGAATTTAAATTTAATATTTTGATATACAAGCGCGTTTTAAGACCGTTTAACTGCATTTTAAGCACATTTATCATGATGTCAGCATATGTGTGTGTGTGTGTGCACGCGTTCACGCGCATACCTTAAGAACGAATGCTCTTTCAAATATCGAATTTTATATGTAGATATATCATATGAGAAGCCAATACTAGATAACATTTTTAGTAATTCTCAAGACAATAATTCGAAATTTCCGAATTTTATATTTCAATTACCTTATAAACGTCGGATTGCCGTTTTATAAGCACAAAAAGAATATATTTTTTAAAAATTCACAGAAATTTTTTTTATTAATTGTATAGATTTCGTTTAAAGTTTGTTTGAAAGAAATTTTTCCATTTTTTCCATCATGTCAAGATAGAAAATCTTTAACATTTTCGGTCGCTAAGGAATAGTAGGAAAATAGGAAAACCAAAACTCAGATGGCTTGTCTCAGTTGATTCGGATTTTAGAGTGATTGGAGCAAGAGATAGGCAGCCCAGGTCTAGAAATAGACAGTCCTGGAGGAATCTTCCGTGGAAGGCCATGGCTCATCCTGGGCTGTCGTACCAAATACGATGATGATGAAGGAATCGGAATGTATGAATATCATCCAAAATCGTTGTAACTCGGGCTATAACTTAAAATAACAAAGGTTCTATTACTACGAAATAAAAGTACTATTACCACTACTACGAAATTAAACAAAAAAACTAACATCGTGGTACACCTTTCCGGATCCTGAAGCACATACACTAGCATCTCAATCCTGCGGTCATTCCCAATGGGAAGCAAAATCCGGCGCAATGCGCATGCTCACGGACTCTTCCCCTCCAGTGCTTTAATATTTCGTCAAGGGGTGATATAAATAGTGTGCAGAAGCTGAAAAGCTGACAGTCTGACATGCTTCCCAATTACAGTTTTACGATTAAAATTATAAAAATGCGATCCAAAATTAACAGCATTGCATCCTAATGAGAATATTTACGAATATGTACAGTGTTACCTTGGATTTTAATGTTCGTTCTGAGATTTTACGATTTTTAGGCATTTGAATTTGTAATGTAATGGTTGAATGGTAAACAGAACGATGAACTGCCCTCTATTTTCCCTCTCCAGGAGGGGGGGATGCCGTTGCCTATCTATCAATGTTTTAGGTACAGAATATTAAAAAATAGATAGTGTTAAATGCGACACTCAAACATGTCGGGGGAGGGGGCGATATCCGCGCCTGGAGGTATTCCTCCCCCAGTAGCTTATCATTATGCATTACAGCACTATTAAGAGGTTTGTTTACACAACGCTATTAACTCGCAAAGTAATATGTTCATGCAAATCGCCCCCCTCTCTTAAAATTCATGCTTAATTCACACCTGAGACACAGGAATTAAAGTAAACCTGCAAATGAATAACTTCACATAGGTAGCGATAAGAAAATACCTTTTTTTCCACTTGTGTGTAAAATTACGAATGTAATTTTCAAGTGTATAAATTACGAAATCATAAAATATTATATTATTTAAAATAAAACTTTCCTTTACCATACATTTAAAACCGGATTAGAATTTAAAAAATAGAGGGCAGTTCATCGTTCTGTTTACGATTCAACCATTACTTTACAAATTCCAATGCCTAAAAATCGTAAAATCTCAGAACGAACATTAAAATCCAAGGTAACACTGTACATATTCGTAAATATTCTCATTGGGATGCAATGCTGTACATTTTGGATCGCATTTTTATAATTTTAATCGTAAAACTGTAATTGGGAAGCATGTCAGACTGTCAGCTTCTGCACACTTTTTATATCACCCCTTGACGAAATATTGAAGCACTGGAGGGGAAAAGTCCGTGAGCATGCGCATTGCGCCGGATTTTGTTTCCCATTGGGAATGACCGCAGGATTGAGATGCTAGTAAGCACATACTGCCTGTGTACCAAATATCACGACCGGAAGATGCTTAGAATTTCTGTTGCCGACAAACATTTTTCTTAGCTGCTCTATTTGGAGCACGAAGGATATATACAGAGATATTTTACTTTATTATGCAAGATTTTCAACGGCTCTGTTTGTAGCAGCTTTCCAGAATTTTCAATTGATGTCTGCAACCCATTGATTAGACGAAATCATTCTTTACATAGAATATATTTTATAAATATTACCGGAGCATAATAAGAATACACAAATATATTTCACTTTCAATATTTTAATATCTAGTACTCTGGGCAATAGAACAATGTTGATCTTAGGCCTAACTTCAAGCTGCCTAAACAGCTGCCATCGGAAAAAATACCTACCAGCTGTCAAGACATAATTAAAATAAAATTAAAATGTTGACTCCATGTCACAAAATCAGTTCCAATCCGAAATATTATTTTTATCTTCGTATTTTCACTTACTGACTTTAACTCACGCAAAATAGGGATTTGAAAAGGAACCATCTGCTTAAAAATATATAAAACCCTCTTTCAATTTATTGTAAATTGATACTTTCAATACCACCGACTTGGAAAATTTGTGTGGACATCTAGATTAGAAAATAAAATGAAAGAAGGCTTTTCGAATACTTCTAAGCAATAAAAAGTATAATTTCATGTATATTTAATGTATGATTAGATATGTAAAATGTATAATTAATGTTGTAACCAGGGTCGTCTAATTCTAGCTGAATGAGTTTTCAGCTTGTTTATATAAGTTTCTGTAAAATCTAGTCGTCTTTGCCATGATTCTATCCAGAAAGTTTATCGAATTGTTGGTAACACTGATCATCACCAGTGAATCGTGGTTTCACGGTCACTGCCACTCGCTCGTTAGCGCGGTGCAAGGGATGTGATAACAAAAGATCTCACTATTTCTTGAAGCAAAGAATTTCGAAATTTTCTGGTGTATTTATTGAAAATTCGAATCCAGAAATAGTAGATGGTGTTTTTGAGGACGATCTCACCAGTCCTCAAATTCTAAACACACATTAATAAATTGGAGCAGTTTCTGCCCCTATAAAGAGATGTTAAAACGCCCTGTTATAATACCTACTGTAATGTAACCTTATTCTCTGAATCCTAATCCATTTGATTTCTTTTTATGAGGACACTTCTTCCTTCATAACTGTGTGACTGTCTGACTCTGCAGTCTGTAGGGCGGAATATAAGCGTCGTACAACAATAACATTTGGTACACAGGTGCTTCAGGACCCGAATAGGTGTACTAAGATATTTTTTTTAATTTCGAATTACTTTTCAGTTATTTTATAGGCTACAATTCCTTTTTCGACTGTTGAAAACACAATACAACGCGTGCAGAAAAACTAAGCTCAAATTTCAATCAAGGCACGGCTGCAAGTTTTTAGACAAGGATTTTCTTGCAGAACCGGAAATTCCAGGCAGCTGGAGCTTCGATAGTAAGGTTTAAAATTCCGAAATTTAAAGTTCCGTATGTTACAGATATATATTTGAAGCTTTAAGTATAAGATTGTAATAGTTTTATAATCATTCTCAGCAAAAAAGCCACGTTTCTACAATAATAACTTCTTAATTTAGCAATTAAGATTTTAAATATCCTTAAAAAAAAGACTTTTGATGTGCGATCTTGTAGGAAAGGGAAGGAGGATTTTTTTAATCTGCAAACAAAAAAAAATTTACTAATTTCTAACAAAAGAAATTTTTATTTATTCCATAGCAATTGCACTATTGGGAAATTTTTCTTAGTGAAACATAGTTCATCAAGAGTATGTTGAAAATATGACAGTCTATACAGTATCGGACTGCATGCGAACAGCTTCACAGAGGTGTTTATTACAGTCGTGGTCCAGGTTCAACGGAACAAATAAAAAACAGGTTCAACAAATAAAAAACAGTTCGGAACAAATAAAAAAATCTGATGTCGGCAGCATATGACTATCCTTATATAATGCAATGTATTGATTTCTTTCACAGTGAATAAAATGAGGAAAAGATCCACGGCACAGTGTTTATAATATTGAATTGTACATATAGCACTTTTCCGGATAACAACATGTAAAACTCTTCCGTGCTCAATAAACTTACATTTCACGGAACTCTAAATTAACAATCATCAATATTGATATCATACTAAATAAGCAATACAGTCTATATATTTTAATAATAAATTCATCAATTAGGAATCATTTTCATTAACCTGGGTAATTTTTGCAATTTTGACAATGTTGTCGTCACTTGTGGGCTAAATATCGCCAAGTTATCAATATTTCGCTAGATTATGTACCAAGCTCGCCATATGTATCGCTAATCGTTACTTATAATTATTAAAATGACACGTGTACTATTTGGTGTGATTTCTAGTCCGTTTTTGTTATGAGTCGTTATTAAACACTGTGTAAAAAGGTTTGAAAATCAGTATTCCGAAACTTGTTCTGTGATTAATTCTTTAATGTGTGTGGACGATTTGGTAATAGATGCATATACAGTACAAGAGACTTTGAAGTTATCAAAAGAGTAAACAGAAATTTTCCAAAAGGCTAACACGTCCCTACGTAAATGGTAAAGAAATTCTCTTGTAAAGAAACATTTAATAACCTTGAACTTGAATGTACTTCCAGACGCGTCACTTAATGCAATTCTATTTAAAATTTTGGGAATAATATGGGACCCAGGTCGGGACAATCCGACAGATAGAACGACAAGAGGACTTCCACTTACTGAGCTTGAAATTGATAAAATATGGTGGCATGGCCATCCATGGTTGATCAAAGATGTTAGAATCAGGCCAGAAACGGCAAAGAAAGCAGAAGACGAATTAATACAGGAGGAAGCAAAAGGAAAAATAACTTCTCAGAATTTCTGCACATCACCACTGATCAAAAACCACTTATAGAGATGGAACGTTTTAGTTCATTATTGAAGGTAGTAAGACTAATGGCATTGCTTAAGATTTATTTTCAATCTAAAAAGCTCTATTAAATGTGAAGGAAATTTATCTATTGAAGAATTGAAAGAAGCCGAAGTATCCCTGATAAAAGAAGTGCAGTTGACAAATTTTAAGGACGAATTTGAAGTTTTTTTTATTGACACAAATTTATTAAGAACAGGAAGCAGACTTAATCTAAGTGAATCTAGTCCCAAGGAAATAAATTCAGTCATATTACCCTGAAATGAAAGGTTTACAGAGTTGTTAGTTATGGAAGAGGATCGGAAATTCATACATAGTGGAGTTTCGGTAACGCTTGCGCAAATTGGAAAATAAATTTGGATTCCTCAAGGGCGATTGTTCATCAAAAAGATTATTAGCAAATGTTTAATTTGTAGGAAGTATAATGCTCAACCATCTAAGCAAATACAGAATTTCAGAATCACCCCCTTTCAGCAGTATGGGATTGAATTTTGCAGGACTAATTGTCGTAAAAACAGATAAGAACAATACTTCAAAATCATATATTCTGTTATTTACGTGTGCTACAACCAGAGCTATTCTTTGGAATTGTCATCAGACATGACAACTAATTATTTTCTTTTAGCTTTTCGCCGATTTTTAACAGGACGTTGTAATTGTAAGGCCATTTATTCTGACAATGCGAAACGTTTTAATGCTTCTGACAAGGAACTTCAGTATTCTAACAAGATCATAAGGGAACGATAACTGCAGGATTTCATATCTAGTCAAGGTGTGTCATGGAAATTCAAAGTAGAACGTGCCCCTTGGTGGGGAGGATTTTACGAACGGCTTGTAAAATGTGTCAAGGATCCGTTACGAAAGATTTTAGCACGAGCTCTGCTCACATTTGAGGAACTGACAACGATCTAAACTGAGATTGAAGCCTTTGTCAACATGCGACCTCTACCATATACCGCAAGTGAATTTGGAGAATCAGAACCACTTACACCCCCGCTCTTCCTAAAATTTGGTAGGAAGGATATTAGTTATCCGCCACACTTTGCAGAACTGGAAAATAAAAATTCCACTAATGAAGCTTTAAAAAAAAAGTTACCAAACTAAACTGTTAAAACAATTATGGACTAAGTGGAAAGAATAGGACTTGTTTAATTTGAACTCTTCTCATCATTTTAAATATCCTGAAAAACATCGAAATCTCCAAATTGGGGACATTGTGCTATTAGACGGGACTTGCAAATCTAATCTGTTACGGAACTTCGGAATGATTAAGGAAGTAATTTATGGCAGAGACAATCTCGCACGTGCTCGTGTGGTGAAAACCTCAAACGGACTGTTCAGGAAATCTCTGCAACTATTGTATCCTTTTGAATTTGATATTACTTAAATGTTTATAATTGAAGAATTTATATGCGTAATATTGAAGTTTATAAATGTGAATCTACATGAATCAAGTTTAAATGTATAATTAGTATATTTTATTAATGAACTTAACATTTCTTTTACATAATATTTCTTATGTTAATTGAAATTATGTTAATTGATGTATGTTACAAAGATTATAAAAATCTGTGTACTCTCAAAAGGAGTACAGCTGGAGAGTTTGTGGGAAAATTGCATATTAAGTTTTTTTGCATTCTCATAGCTTGTAACCCAAAGACAAGTGGCGCTGTACTTGGGTCAGATTGACTGCGCCTCAGACAGATAAGAGACAGAAGAAATGAGACAGCAGTATTGGAATCTGGATGTACAAAACGCATGTTACGTCCAATAAATTTGTGTAATGTGCCGTCTGAGAATAAAGAGTTAGTTAGGCCTATATGTATCTATTATTTAATATGTGGAGTCGTGTAATCGAACAGGTTATTATCAATTAAAATTCACTGAACCACGGAGAGGTTTTCGCCGACACTTATGTATCAACAGAACTTATTGTAACTGGATTTTGGATTTACCTACCGGGGCCGGTTAAAATGAGATTTCTTTTGATGTTCTTTCAGACCCTCCAGAAGTTCCCTTGCTGACCTAACAGGCAAAAACTTTGGAAAATTTTAGTATCAAGTGATAAACATAAATAAACGTAGCCGGATTTCCGATTCCCTTAACAAGAGCGGAGATTATGCTAATTATTTTTCTTTTTTTGAAAAGACTTTCTAGACCCTCAAACAGCCTCCCTGCGACTTAGAAATCTGAATCATCCCAACACTTATAATATCGACCACTGAGCCAAACGTAACAGATCCAGATTTTCGATTTCTTCCCCAGGGTGAACAGAAAAGGAGGGGATGCAAAGACTCTCGGATTTCCATCAATGCACCCTTTACCCCAATGATCTAAATGAATGAAACTCATCAAGGAGAGTTAAGAATTTTTGATTGAGACTACTATTTTCTTTGCTAGGTACTATGCATTGTTAAATAAAATAAAACTTATTACAAAACAGCAATGTTATATATATTTTTATCTTTTTATCCTTGGCGGGCTTATATATTATAACAGAAGAATACAAACAAAGTTTGAAACGTAGACTTCAGTTTAGAAGGACGACAGGGCAGTAAAATATTTTATTTGTGGTATTATATTGACATATTTATGCAATAAAGCAAGTATTTTATATCCATTTTACTTCTTTACAATATATATTATACTACTATTGAAGCCTGTCAAAGACATCAAAAATTACACTCCTAAACAAACATGCTCCAACTGTTTAACAATATATGTTACCTAGCATAGAAAGAAGTAGTCTGAAATGGAAATTGGTCCAATTATGTTCTGCTTCATAGTCAAGTTAAACCTTTTATGCCCGATTTGGGGAGAGCTATGAGGGATCTCACCCCCCCCCCTAACTTTGTTCCATTGATATCTTAAAGAGACCGAATTCTTTAAGTAATCGGTGTTTTGTCTACTCCGGGAGTAAAATCAAAAAACATAAGAGTTAGATTCGGTTTCGTGGCCGATATTATAAGTGTACAAAGATTCAACCTTCTAAGCCACTAAAGAGATGCATGAGGGTGTCGAAAACCCAGACTACTCGACTCGGCCCTAGGGGTTACAATAGCAGTTTCAATGGCCGGAAACGATGCTTGAGGGTGTGGAAACCCCAGGCCTTCCGACTCATCCAGAGGACTTGAGTAACTATTTGGACGACCGGGATGCTTGAGGGTGTTGTTGTTGTTGAGACTCAGACCGTCCGACCTACCAGAAAGGTGTAAGGTAACTGTATGGACGGCCGGGAAGGATGCTTGAGGGTGTGAAAGAACTCATAAACGAAACTCATAATTAAGTTAGCGAAGATTCAACTTCTATGTGACGATGGGGCTACTGGAGGATAGGATCTGGAAATACAAACACACGGTAAATGAGTTGCACAATATTTAGAATTATATATAATAGTGACTTATATAATGGCATATAGTTATAAGTCATATAATAATATACTACTACATATGTCTCTAATATAATTATATAATAGTAATGTAAATAAAAACTATAATAATGGCGTCGAAAGATTACATTCAAGTTTGAAAAGAGTTTCACGTTGTAATCGTCCCTAAACACAAATTGAATGTTTCTGAGAGAGGTAGATATGTGTGCATATGTTTATAATTGGAAACGTGTGGTTGCGATATGTCAAAAATATGAAAAACAGATTTACTGAATTAGGTTATATTACCATGCCTATTACAGACTTAAATACAGGAAATTCGAGTACAAATTTGGAGATTTTAGGGAATTTTAGAGAAATATTTTAGGAAAAAATTTTAAAAGGTAAAGATGGAAATTATTTTAACTTATAAAATAGCAAATAACATTCTAAAAATTAAAACTTTCACTCAAAGGAGCAAGTGTAAAATATTAGATTTTGAATTCTTCCAGAAATACCATTCAGATAATTGGGACTAATTTCATAACATTTTGCACCTTATTTAAAGAAACTTTGGTACTGCAACATTATATAATGGATGAATATTTAAATAGACAAAGCGTGTTTCCAACTTTTTGGCATGAATAACGTCTATGGTTAAGGTATCCGGTTTGAAACTGAGCATTGCGAAAAATACAAACAATTTTGGACACTTATACTTCCGAGCCGAATAGGTAAAAATGTAAACAATTTTTATTTGTTATATCGGAAATGAGGAACCATTTATGCATATATGGAAATAAGTTCAATATTTTAGACTGTTAAAGATTTAAAAAAATTTAAACCTTTTGTCTAACCCAGTTTTCGATACACTTTACTTACTTCCACTAGAAAGTTGACAAAGATGGGGAAAATTTCCGTTCTTTAAGTTTTTAATGCTTTTTACTCGAAAACTAAAAGTGCCAGCTATGAGCAATAAGAAATTTGTAAGCTTTTAAAAATAGTACAAAGGTATATAATTGTATTTCGAAGTTTCAAGTTTTTAGTTTTCGAAATATTAGAGGTTATATTTTCGATATTTCATTAATTTGAACCTTTATGGAACAGTGAACCTAATTTCGACGAATAAATATAAATAAGCAAGCAATTTGCATCTGCTCAAACACTCTACCAGGATTGAAAACAACGAATAAACATATTGAATTCATCAGTTTTATTTTAGAAGACGATATTCAAGCAAACCTTTTCGGCTCCATCGGACTACAGCCACCGCCGATTTCTTTTGAATGCTCTGTATAAACTGAACATATCAGAAAACTGGGTGAAGCCCAATAAGTTAATATTTAAACATAAAATCTGATAATTCATAAATCCTTTAATTCTTCATCGTAACCTTTTCTCAAAAACTCGTTCAACCCATACAAAGAAAACTTCTCCTCATGTCTTATTTAAATTTAAATAATGTCTCTTGAAATAATACATGTCTCCAGTATATGTTTTTAGAATGATTCAATATCCTATCTTTCGAACATCGTCACAACGTTCTGTTATTCTTTTTTAATCCATGAATCTTCCATTTTCGTCTGAAATGTTCGAAAACCAATAATTTCCGATGTGAAATGAGAAAACATTTAAGGATAAGAACTTTGCACGGCGTCAGCAATAAATGTGATTTTTCTCAAATGTATGTAAAGAAGAACGTATAAAAGGGCTTGCGTTTGTTTAAAAAATAAGTAGCAAATACGTTAACATTACAGACGGCATTTTATGAAACTTTGCTACACCGAATGCTATTTTGATATACAGTTCTGTACCAATGATTTTGCAAAATATATTTGTAACATCTGTTTCTCAGGATCTATCTTTAGCTTGAACTTAGATGATGTGTGAAAGAAACTCAGCATCAAGATCCGGAGGAGGGGAGTATATATTAATATCTCCACTTTTGCTTCTTTGTCCATTTTTGATTAACAAATTTTTATTTTCCTAGAAACATCTCTATCTATTGTCTATAAATAAAGCTTATATAATAAGCGGTATTGATTTAGCATCAAATTCTGGAGGAAGTTCGGTGGGTCACAAAGAATTTCCACTTTCTGTTCAAAAAATTTCCTTAATGCACTATTTCTCAAAATTGGCTATAAGCTTAGACAATGATTATATGAACTCAGCACCGCATTCTAAAGAGAGTTCAACTTCCAGTTTTAGATGTCATTTCCGATTTTCAACTGTTTGCATTTTTCTTGCAGCATCTATTTATCAGACTAGGCTATAGATAGCGTTTAAATGATAACTGATAAGAATTTAGGATTCATTTCGAAGGAGGTAGGAATTTACACATCTAGGTTGTTTCCACTTACGGGTTAAAGTTCCTCATTTTCCTTGAAATATATATTTTGTAGAATAGGCTAGGGAAAAAAGGGGCTATGGGAATAGGCTATGGATGTGTATGATGACTATATGGATACCGCGTTTCCTTTTAGAAGGTTGAGAGTAAATTCAACAAGGATTTTTTACAGTCCGGTAATTTGCCACTTTCTAAACAGAAATTTTCATTGAAACGTCGACTCCTTTTTTCAAAATCAGTCATGGATAGATCTTTGTTGATGACTGATATGTATTCATCGCGAAATTTAAATTGAGCTATATATATATATATATATATATATATATATATATAGCTCAATTAAGTGTGATTTCTGATAAATTTATAATATTTTATTTCACCGTATTTTCATATTATATATATATATATATATGTATATATATATATATATATATATATATATATATATATATATATATATATATATATATATATATATATATATATATATATATATACAGACAAGACTTCCATTTCTGATTATTGAGATGCCAGAATTTAAATTGAAACAATACAATTAAATCATTTAAATTTTCCTTGCACCATGCATTTCTCAGAGTTTGCTATAGATAGATATAAGATCATGATAAAATAGATAACGTTCTACAGTAATGAAATTAGCCTTTTCCGTCTTTCTTGCTTCCATTCCGAATTCGTTGCCCAATATTTTAAATTTTCCAGTGATGTACCGCAATCACACTTATTCCATCGAGGAACACTCCCGGACCTTTCTTTACAAAGTTATTAGCATTCTTAAGGACTTTCCTAGGAACCGGCTATACATAAAATGGATATTCAAGGAAATAAATTCGGCGCCCATCATTTTTAAAGTCTCAGTATAATGTAAACGAATGAAGAAAACAAGCGCAGCCCAATAATCTAAATATTTAAATTCAAAGGCCGAGATGTCATAATTACATTATTTCACCATCATAACCGTTACTCACAAACTCCCTTCACCCATACAAATAAAACTTCCCCTCCTCATGTCTTATTTAAATTGTGTCTCCTAAAATAATACTTGTCGCCAGTATATAAGTTTTTAAAAAGATCCAATATCCTATCTTTCGAACAATCTCACAACTATTATTTAATCCATAAATCTTCCATCTTCTTTCGAAATGTTCGAAAAACCCATCATTTCCGATGTGAAAAGAGCAGATATTTAAGGAAAAGAGCATTGCAAGACGTCAATAACAAAACTTAATATTTCAAAAACGCATGTAAAGAAGCGAAAAATAAAAGTGATTGCGTTTGTTTTAAAAGTCAGTAGCAGACTTCAGAATATACACGTCAATTTATCAAACTTCGCTGCATCCAATGTCATTCTATCTTTTGTTTCCGATGTAATTCACGATGTTACGAATTTGTTATCTTTATTTTTACTTTCTCATAGTGTGGTATATGCTATATTCATTTCTCATTGTATGTATATTCACTTTTTAAAAATTTACGAAAATTCGTTTATTAGTCGAATAGTTTTCGTTCAAAGTTTGTTTGAAAGATAAGTTTTTGATCCTTTCGATGATGTCAAGTTAGAAAATCTTTGGTAAGAGTTTCATTCATCAAGATATCGGATTGTTTGAATATCGCCCTAAATCGTTGTAACTCAGGATAAAATATAAATTTATTTTATAAAAGATTACTCGAAATTAAACAAAAAAAAATAACATCCTGAAGTAACTTCCTACCAAATATCATGACCGAAAGACTGTTAGATTCCCTGTTGCAAACAGACCCATCCAAATGTTTCTATAGATTCCTAGATTTGAAGCTGGATATATCTAGTCTTTAGCCATCAAAAGAATTCATTCATTATAAATGATATATTTTATAAATTTTACCGGTGTATAATAAGAATTGAATACTATGGGGAAGCGATGGTATATAGCTGTTCTTGGGCATTACTACGGGTAACCTAACTAGAGGTTATTGGAAAAACACCTACGATCTGTCAGGCCATAATTAAAATAAAATAAAATTTGGGCTCGATATGACAAAATCAGTCCCAATCCGAAATACACGCAGAAATGTTATTTCCATATTTGTATTTTTACTTACTGGCTGTGGCACCTGCTGAAATGGTGATTCGAGATGAACCCATCTGCTTAACAATTTAAAAATCCTCTCTCAAATTTAATATAAATTGACACTTTAAATGCCTCCGATTTGAAAAATGGGTGTGGTTAAATGTAAGTGCAACCAAATGTGACCATGCCTAAATATACTACTGATACAAGTTGGTCCAGAATATAAAGATTTAAATTTGTGGTTGTGTTCTAAATAACGCTTATTTTCAACTAGCCGCCTTTGGCGACCAGCCTGTTCGCTACCCTTGAAAATTCTGACCGTGGCAAATTCTAACCGTGGCACACTCGCTGGCGCGACCTACCAGAAGGAACGACCTACCAGGAAGTGCCACCAAATTTAGACAGGAACTCAATGGGGGAGGCATCCACAGGGACCGTACCCTCCTTCCCCTACCACCAACCTCTCGGAAGGACTTACGGTCCCGCATGTTTAACGTGATCGTACTCCGCCTGAACACGGCGGCAGTTTTGGCAGTGGCGGGAATCGAACCCGGACCTACCTAGTGCAAATCCCGCGCGCTAACCACTGGGCTACCGCGCCCTCCGCGACAATCTCCATAACCTTCTTTTTATTCACCCAATTTAGACCGGA
Organism: Amaurobius ferox; assembly: GCA_951213105.1. Lineage (NCBI taxonomy): Eukaryota > Metazoa > Arthropoda > Arachnida > Araneae > Amaurobiidae > Amaurobius > Amaurobius ferox. Next base: position 55,719,696 of record OX578151.1, read on the forward strand.
ACCCAGTAGGGGAGGCATCCACAGGGTCCGTACCCTCCTTCCTCTACAAACAACCTCTCGGAAGGACTTACGGATCCACATGTTTAACGTGATCGTACTCCGCGTGAACACGGCAGCAGTTTTGTCAGTGGAGGGAATCGAACCCGGGCCTACCGAGTGAAATTCCCGCACGCTAACCACTGGGCTACCGCGCCCTCCGCGACAATCTCCATAACTTTCTTTTTATTCACCCAATTTGGACCAGGACCCAGTGGGGGAGGCATCCACAGAGACCGTACCCTCCTTTCCCTGCCACCAACCTCTCGGAAGGAATTATCGACCCATATGTTTAAGGTGATCGTACTCCGCATCAGTGGCGGGAATCGAACCCAGGCCTACCGAGTGCAATTCTCGCGCGCTAACTTCCCGCGCCCTAATTTAAATTTATAACGACCATATGCTAGGCTCTTAATTCCACCATCCTCGTTCCATCGTTCCATCATTTAAAATAGCCATAAAATTAAAATATCCATTTAAAATATCTATAAATTAAAATATCCATAAATTAAAATATCCATTTAAAATAAAAAAATCAACCATATCGTTCCACCAATCCATAAATATAATAATTTCAAATACATCACCACAATTCAAACCACCATAATTCAATCATTTAAATTATTTAAAATATCCATTTAAAAATATCCATTTAAAATATCATATAAATATAATAATTTCGCCCGATGTATACAACACTTATGCTCGTAATTCAGTTAAAACCGAAAGCGCGGTCTCCATGGAGACGGGGAAGAAACTAATGCGGATGGGAGGAAAATGCCGATGAGGAACTGAGCCGGTAGCCGACAAATTTAAAATCATGGCGTCTTTAAAATTGCCATCCTGAAGGCAATTTTCATTATTTCTGGACCAGATTGGACTTGTAAGAATGCCAGATGTTTGACCTTTCTGAAAATGTAAATTATTAGTCGAAATTATGAGTACTTTTCACGATGCGAGAATTTAAAAACCAAAAATCGTTTTCTTGAGCAAAAAGTGACTTTTGTTTTAAAATCTTTAAAAAATATTAGAAATCGAAATTCAGATTTGAAATTGATATATTTTTACTCAAAATTATCTGCTCTTTCCGATGGTGTAATTTGTTTTTTTCTACGATGTCTGGATCGTGGAGAAAAAAGGGCAAAAAGGGCAAAAAACGGTCGAAATCGCATAAAACATTAAATAAATAAAAAAATAATTAAAATTTTAAAAATCGGTTTTCACGTGTCCCCTTCCCACCCCCCCCCCGGGTCTCCGATTGCAAAATTTCGTAGCTCTCCGACGCGCGGTCGCTGAACGTATAGTGTATAAGACAGACAGACAGACAGACACACACACAGACATTGCCTTTTATTATTTACTAGCCGCCTTTGGCGACCAGCCTGTTCGCTACCCTTGAAAATTCTGACCGTGGCAAACTCGTTGGCGCGACCTACCAGAAAGGTGTAAGGTAACTGCTTGGAAGGCCAGGAAGTGCCACACAATTTAGACCGGAACCCAATGGGGGAGGCATCCAAAGAGACCGTACCCTCCTTCCCCTACCACAAACCTCTCGGAAGGACTTGCAGTCCCACACGTTTAACGTGATCGTACTCCGCGTGAACACGGCTGCAGTTTTGGCAATGGCGGGAATCGAACCCGGGCCTACCGAGTGAAATTCCCGCGCGCTAACCACTGGGCTACCGTGCCATCCGCGACAATCTCCATAACTTTATTTTTATTCGGCAATTTTGGGAATCGAACCCGGGCCTACCAAGTGCAAATCCCGCGCACTAACCACTGGGTTACTTCACCCTCCGCGATATTCTTCATAACTTATTTTTTATTCACCCAATTTAGACCGGAACCAAGTGGGAGAAGCATCCACAGGGACCGTACCCTTCTTCCCCTACCACCAACCTCTCGGAAGGACTTACAGACCCACATGTTTAACGTGATCGTACTCCGCGTAAACACGGCGGCAATTTTGGGAATCGAACCCGGGCCTACCGAGTGCAATTTACGCGCGCTAACCATTGGGCTACTTTGCCCTACGCGACAATCTCCATAACTTTCTTTTTATTCATCCAATTTAGTCCGTACCCTCCTTCCCCTACCACCAACTTCTCGGAAGGACTCACGGACCCACATGTTTAACGTGCTCGTACTCCGGGTAAACACGGCGGCAATTTTGGGAATCGAACCCGGGCCTGGTAACTGGTTGGACGGCCAGGATGTGCCACCCAATTTAGACCGGAACCCAGTGGGGGAGGCATCCACAGGGAACGTACCCTCCTTCCCCTACCACCAACCTCTCGGAAAAACATACGGACCCATATGTTTAACGTGATCGTACGCCATGTCAGTGGCGGAAATCGAACCCGGGCCTACCGCGTGCAATTCCCGCGCGCTAACCACTGGGCTACTTCGCCCTCCGCGACAATCTCCATAACTTTCTTTTTATTCACCCAATTTAGACCGTACCCTCCTTCCCCTACCACCAACCTCTCGGAAGGACTCACGAACCCACATGTTTAACGTGATCGTACTCTGCGTGAACGTGGCGTAAGTTTTGGCAGTGGCGGGAATCGAACCCGGGCCTACTGAGTGCAATTCCCTCGCGCTAACCACTGGGCTGCCGCGCCCTCCGCGACAATCTCCATAACTTTCTACATATTCACCTAATTTAGACGGGAACCCAGTGGGGGAGGCATCCACAGGGGCCTATCCTCCTTGCCCTACCACCAACCTCTCGGAAGGACTTACGGACCCACATATTTAACGTGATCGTATTCCACGTAAACACGGCGGCAGTTTTGGCAGTGGCGGGAATCGAACCCGGGCCTACCGCTAACTTCCCGCGCGCTAATTTGCAATTTAAAATGACCATATGCTTAATTCCATCATCCTCATTCCATTGTTTCATTGTTCCATCATTTAAAATATCCATAAAATTAAAATATCCAAAAGTTAAAATATACATTTAAAAAATCCAGATCGTCCCATCATTTAAAATATAAATGTGATGTATATGATATAACCGTGACGTCACCTCCACCTTGACGTCCCCACCCACCACCTTCCCTGCTTCAGCGGGGGAGAAACGAAGCGGTACGCCGAGCGGAACGCCGAGAAATATAAAATCATGACGTCTTTAAAATTGCCATCCTGAAGGCAATTTTCATTATTTCTGGACCAGATTGGACTTGTAAGAATGCCAGATGTTTGACCTTTCTGAAAATGTAAATTATTAGTCGAAATTATGAGAACTTTTCACGATGCGAGAATTTAAAAACCAAAAATCGTTTTCTTGAGCAAAAAGTGACTTTTGTTTTAAAATCTTTAAAAAATATTAGAAATCGAAATTCAGATTTGAAATTGATATATTTTTACTCGAAATTCTCTGCTCTTTCCGATGGTGTAATTTGTTTTTTTCTACGATGTCTGGATCGTGGAGAAAAAAGGGCAAAAAGGGCAAAAAACGGTCGAAATCGCATAAAACATTAAATAAATAAAAAAATAATTAAAATTTTAAAAATCGGTTTTCACGTGTCCCCTTCCCTCCCCCCCGGGTCTCCGATTGCCAAATTTCGTAGCTTTCCGACGCGCGTTCGCGAAACGTATAGTGTATAAGACAGACACACAGACAGACAGACAGACATTGCCTTTTATTATATAGAAGATAATTGAACCGATTGACGGGATTTTCTTACTGTTTAATTCTTGTAGCAGACAGGTCCGTCTAACCCTTTTTCTGGGACTTCAGTCAGTAAATAATAATTGTGCGCTTTACAAATATTTGAGCGGATATCTAGATTAGAAAGTGAACTGAAACGAAACTTTTCGAATCTTTTCTAAACAATAAAAATGCATAATTACATGCAACACTTGAATATGAAGATAATTCAAACTGGACACATTAACATTCATAAAGAACTTTATTTTAACATGATCAAAATCAGCAGTAAATAGCAGTTGTATATATATATACGGTAAGCGGAGATTTGTAAGCAACGGTTGGTCAGCTAGATCTAAAACTACGCACAATAAAGCAGCTTCTGTTCTAAACTTAAGAGGTCATAAAAACAAAAAGTGCTGAATTGATCAACATCAAGGTTGCCAGCATAGTCATTTTATGATTAGATCTAGCAATTTTTTCGCAATTTTCACAAGCAAAAATGGCTAAATCTTTCCATAACATATGTTTGCAGACAGATTATATAGGTTTCTTCGAAATCCAGCAGAAACCAGTTACAAAAAAATACCTAAAGCTATGCACAATGAAGAAACTTCTCTCCTAAACTAAATTGGGCATAATAACGCGAAAGTGCTCAACTGATCACCTCCAAGGTGTCCAACTTAGCCCTTTTATGGCTCGGTCTAACGATTTTTCACAAGTTCAGCAATTAAAAATGCCTGAATCTAACAAAAAAATAGGTTTTCAGCCTGTTTATATAGATTTCTGCAAAATCTTGCCGTCTTTGCTATAATTCTAGATATAAAGTAATTGAATTCTTGACAACAATGTTCATCAACTGTGGATCATATCTCCACGATTATTGCCACTGGTCAGTCCGATGCAGACGAAATGATCAGTGAGTATAAAGTTCCCCAGAATAAAGATTTTGAACTTTGAAGGGAGTGTCGTACCATCTAATCCAGAAAATATAGAGGGCGTTTCTAGAGACCCCCGATCACCGTTACATTCTAAGAACTCAGTAATGCAGTGAAGCTATTTCTGCTTTATAAAAGGTCGTTAAATCACCCTGCTCTAGGACCTACCGCATGGTAATCTTATTCTCTGAATCCTAACCCTTTGTGATTTCTGGTTCTGGGGACAGTTAAAGAAAATGTAGTTTATCATGCGCAAGTCGAAAATTTACAGTCTTAACAGTATCACACTGCATGTGAAAATCATCGTTGTTTAGTTATCTGTCGGTCGTGGCCGGCGTTCATCTCCTCCTGGTAAAACTTCAAAATGGGGGCCCCACTGAACACTATGCCTTCAAATCGCTAAGTTCAGTATCTTTGTATAGCATGAATGTCTGGTATAAATAAAATATTTCTGGTCTACAGTGCCACGAGTGTCTTAGCGATATGTTTGGGCACTATTTTCTAACGGAAAAGTCTTTAGCATGTACTGAAATATCAAAAAAATTAATTCTGCTGCATTTGAACTGCTAAATATTTCTCTATAGACAGAGCTGAATAGGGAAATTTTAATTTAGATTACCTAGGAGCCACTCTTGACAAGAATATTGAATGTTTGCCACGTCCGTATCTACCGAGGAACAGAGCATATCGTTCAATTTAACTTTCGGGGCGGAGAAAATTATGTTTTTTTTCTCAAGTGTTTTCAGATAAACCAGAAGTTTCCCTGGTAATTTAAAAATCAAAGTTCAGCAGAATTATAGTATAAAGCTCTGCAGAATTATAGTACTGTGCAGAATTATAGTACTGTGCAGAATTATCCCCTTCCCAATAGCGGAGATTATGAGAATTTTTTATTTTTCGAAAAGTTTTCCTGATGCTCAACCAACCTCCCGGTGGCTTAGAAAGCTGAATATTCCCCACACTTGCAGTATCGACAACTGGACCAAACCTAACGTTTTCTGATTTTCGATTTCTTTCCTACGGTAAACAAAAAAGGGGCGGATGCAATGTATATCACTTTTTTTTAATGCCGACTCATCCCCAGTCATCTAAATGACTGAAACTCGACAAAAAGACGGAACATAACTGGATAAATTTTCGATTGAGACTACTATTTTGGCTGCTAAGAACCATGCACTGTTAAATAAAATAAAAACTGCAACTCACATTTTTTTTTTATTTTCTTGTCTTTGACCGGCTTAAGTACTATAATAGATGAATACAGATACATTTTGAAACGTCAGTTGCTGTTTAGAAAAACGACTGAGTAGCAAAATATTTATTTATGGTAATATATCGACAAAATATTTAAGCAATAAAGCAAATATTTTTTCCCATTTTACTCTTTGTAATATATATTATACTAGTATTTATCCTTGTGAGAAAGAAAGAATCTAACACATTTAAAGAACCATGCTGCAACTTTTTAACAATGTATGCTGCTTAGGGTAGAAAATAGTTGTCCCCATTGAAAATCGCTCCAGTTAGCTTCTGCTCCGTGGTCAAGTTAAACCTTTTATGTCGGCTTCGTGAGGGCTCTGAGAGACTTCAACACCCCTTCTCCCATTTTGTCCCACTGATTTCTTTAAGAGATTGATCTCTTTAAGAAATCTGTGTTTTGTCCATTCTGGGAGTAAAATTGAAAAACATAATCTGTTAGGTTTGGTTTCGTGGCCGATACTATAAGTGGGCAGAAATTCAACCTTCTAAGCCACTGGAGAGCTTGAGCGTCTGAAAAAACTCTTTAAAAATCATAATGCCTACCCCTGGGGTACGAGGATCGACAATCCGACTACTTTAAGTTCTAATATTCCATGCTTTTTTAAGTTAGTGAAGATTCAACGTTCTATTTGACCAGGGAACTACTGGAGGATAGAATCTTGAAAGATGAAAATACGATAAACGCATTAGAGTATTATTGGAATTTCATAATAGTGTCTCATATAAATCTATTGTATTGTAACTATAGAATCGTCGGAAAATTACATTTAAGTTTTAGTAGAGTTTCACATTGTAATCGTCCCAAAACACAAATAGAATGTTTCTGAGAGGGGTATGCGTATGTGTGCGTAAGTTTATAATTGAAAACCTGCGGTCATAATTTATCAACAATAGATTTGAAACGAAATTTGATACAAGTATTATAGTTTGTAGCTACCGTAACAGAAATTCACGAAAATATGGAAAACGAATTAACTGAATTAGGTTGTATTGCAATACCATTACAGACCTAAAAGCAAGGATGTAGATTACAAATTTACAGATTTTGGTGATTTTTAGAGAAAATATATTGGAAAAGATTTTGCAGGTACAGATGGAATTTTTTTATTTTAACTAATGAAATAGCAAATAAAATTCTAATAGCATTCTAATAATAAAAACTTTTAATGCTCGGGATTAGTGTAAAATTTTAGCTTTGGAATTTTTTTCAGAGATCAGAATTAGGATGAGTTTTATATCATTTTGTACCTTAGTTTAAGAAACTTTGTAACTGTAGTTTTGTCAAGGCTGAATATTTAAGGAAGAAAAGTCCGTCTACAGTTTTTTTGGCAAGAATAACGTCTATGGTTGAGGTATCATGCTGAAATAGAAGCTTTATGTAAACTATAAACACTTTGGATATTAATATCTCCGAAGCAAAACAATATTTACTTGTTACGTCCGAAATGAGGTACCATTTATAAATATAGCGATATATATATTCTATATCTTAGCATTTTAAACATTTTTTTTCAAAAAGTATTTCAAGTGCCTGACTAATCCAGTTTTTGCTTCATTTTACTTATTTACTCTTAAAGGGGCTTTTCTTACTTCACTCTTAGATGTTGCGCCCTCGAAATACCTTCTAGACTATAAAAGAAAAATTTAAACCGAAAATTGAAAAATATTCAGTAGAAAATTCAGTGTCTAAATCCATAATTTGCTTTTGAAAAGCTGCTATATTTTAGCAACGACCATGTGAATTTGACAAAGATAGGAATATTCTCCACTTTATACGTTTTTATTTTATCATTTAAAATTTTAAATAATTACCTTTTAAAATTAATTTTAAGGTTTTTTAACTTTTAAGAACTTTTTTAGAGTATTCTACATAATTTTAGCGTAATGGAAAATTGAGTGAAGCCCAAGAATTGAATTTAAAATTAATTCATAAATCCTTTACCTCTCCATGATAACCGTTTCTCAAAAACTCCTGCAAACCTTACATAGAAAACTTCTCCTCCTCATATCTTATTTAAATTTTGTCTCCTAAATAATACATAGCACCAGTATATGTTTTTAAAATGTTCCTATATCCTGTCTTTCATGCAATCTCTCAGCGTTCCCTTCTCTTTTTTTAATCCATAAATCCTCCATTTTCTTTGGAAATGTTCGCAAACCCATCATTTCCGATGTGGAAAGTGCAAATATTGAAGGAAAGCACTTCAGTTTTATTGCAGGAGGTCAGCAATAAAACTTAATGATTCTCAAACGTATGTAAAGTAGCGAAAGATGGAGGTTCTTGTGTTTCTTTTAAAGCCAGTAGCAGGGTTCAGAATACACACGTCAATCCATCAAACTTTGCTACATCCCATGCCATTCTGGTCTACTGTTATTGATGTAATTCACAATGTTACGAATTTGTTATCTTTTTTTTTTTACTTTCTCATATTATGGAATAGTACAGAGAATAAATTATTTTCACCAAAATTTTCAATTCGATTTCAAATATTTCAAGTATTTGATTCCAATATATGTTTTAGGACATGTTTTAGGATAACTGAACACGTTTTGGAAATTTTTAGACTGACGTTCGTCTGTCTGTATGTCATCTGGTGTCTGTCGCTTGTCTGTGATCGATTTCTTGCGTAGACGATAGCTCTCACAAATATTAAAGGATATTCACACGTCTTTCGATCCAGCTTTGCTAACGAAAAATCCAGAACTAGAATGAATATTTTTAAATTCGAGAAAATTATTCGACATATATTCGAACTTCTGTATTTTCTTAACATGGCAACATAGAACACATTTTTGCATAATTATGTATGAAATGAGTTACTTATGGCTCACTGATCAAGAAATTTAACACTTTCAATAATTGTAGTGAAAAGTAGCCGCGATACAATTTCTGTGTTCGTTATATCATTAGTCTCCCTCAGGGGGCAAGTTACCCCCTGGAGAGTGCATTGTCGAAGTTGGTATTAAACAAAAGATTTTTTTCAAATCCTTTAAAATGAAGGGTTGAATTTTATACTATATTTAAGATCATCTGGACCACCAATAGACATTTTTCTTGCAAAAATTTGAAAAAAAGTCGTAATCTTTTTAAAACTGGACTCTGATATGAGAAGGTTGCGTTGAACGGATAGTGAATATATTGTAGATATATTGTCAAAGTATGCTAAAAACTTATGCCTGTACGACATTATGTGATATTCCTGTAATCATGTGATATTTTCCAAATAAAATTTCAATTTGATATTTTGACGAATGAGCACGTTTTACAACTGCCTAAATCAATTTCAGGCACTTATATCAAGATGCCCACTTGCGTATGTGTGTGTGTGTGTTTGCGCGCGCGCTCACTCGCATAATACCTTCGAATACACGTTCAACTGTTCAACTATAAAATTATATATTTAGATACATTATATGCATGAAAAGCTAATACTAGATAAAATTTTTAGTGATTCTCATTACAATAATTCAAATATTCGAATTTTACATTTCAATTACATTATAAACGTCGGATTGTCTTTTAAAATGCACAAAAAGAATACACATTTTTAAAAATTTACGAAAATCCGTTTGCTAATGGCATTGTTTTCGTTCGATGTTTGCTTGAATGTGAATTTATATCTTTTCGATGATGTCAAAATAGAAAATCTTTCACAACATTTACGGTCGCCAAGGAATCGAATTGTGTGAATATTTCCCAAATCTTTGTATGCAGGGCTAAAACATAAAATATATAAAAATCTAATTTGAAATCAAACAAAAACATTACATCGTGGAGTACCTTTCAGCATCCTGAAGTACCTGTGTACCGAACATCATGACAGGAAGACATTTAGATTTCCTTCTGCAGATAGACCCATCCAAAGAGCTCTGTATCTGTGTGACAAGATATTTTGGGACATTTCTACTGACAAACAGTGCAAAATCTATTAAAGTCTACTGAATTCGCAATTCAAACCTACCAAAAATCTACTAACGAAAAGACAACAAATTTTTACTTAAATATTAAGCTTTATTTTTTTTCAAGTTTTGGGAGCTAGTAGCAATGCAAGTAAATCCAACGCCTCTCCCCCCCCCCCCAATTAAAAGGATTGTTCAATACTTCAAATTAAAAGGATTTTTGATTAATTAAAAGGATTGTTCAGAGATTTTATTTTCCAGAGCAATCATGTTTTAGCGGGGTTAAAAGTCACCTAATTGGTATAAAACCTGTCAAAATGCACCTTTCTTTCGTTTACAGCGCTCTGCTTATACTCTTACCATTTTAAACGTTTTGCGGTTTCTCTGGCGGACAAACGAAACTTTACAGAAATGTAAACACTTTAGACGCTTATACCTTGAAACTAATAGATAAAAATGTAAATCATATTTCTTGTTTTATAGGAAATAGTGTCCAGATTATGAATATACAAAAGTAATTTTAATATTTTAATATTTTCAATTTTTTTCCAGAAAAAACTTCAAAAAGTAGGTCACCGAACGTGTATTTACTTCCCGTTTTCTAAATTTCACTCGAATTATATAGTAAACTTTAAAAACTAAATATAAATAGTAAACGACAAAAATATGTACTAGAAAATTTAGTATTGAAATATATATTTATTATTTAAAAAAAGCTCTTATAGTTTTCGAATAATTGTCTTGTTAAGTTGATGAAAGTAAAAAAAATTCCGTTTTTCAAGATTGTAATACTTATATTTCAAAAACTAAAAGAGTCATTTTTGAACACTAAACAAGAATTTGTAGCTCTTTTAAAGTTTTACATATGTATATAATTAAATTTTGGATCGAATTCCATTTTTAAAAAAAACTTTAAATATATCTACCAGAACGAGTTTTCTCAGTTCTCTCTTTAGTTCTCTCGAAATATCTTAGAATTTATAAAAGATAAATCTAAATAATAAGCTTCAAAAATATGTATAAAGAATTTTAGTTTCAAAATCTATTTATTTTTAAAAAAAGCGTATAGTTTTCCAGTAATCGTTTTTTCAAATTGATGAAGTATGAAAATTTTACATTCTTAACACTTTCCAACATCAAAAGTGTTAATGACTTTGGTCATTCTGTCTGTCCGTCCGTTCGCACGACAAATGTCGTAAAAATGGATTTACCAAATTGAAATTTTAGTATGTGTTTCAGACGGTCTGTGGTACATATGGGAATGGAAACGAATAATATCACCCCAAATAGTTTCGTATTTATCCCTGGTTGAATAAATGAAATACATTGAACCCTATGGGACTTACTTTTCCAAACATCTTTTAAGCGAAGTTAAAGTTAACAAATTGCTTCGAAAATTTCAGAAAATATTCAAATTATAACATAAAATATGTAAAAAAAAATCATCAAAATATGCGAGTAGTTTTTTAAATAGAAATTAAAATACTAATTACACCCATGATATATGAAGAGATCATGTGACTCAATAAAATCGCAAAATAAAAAAAGTATGGCAACCATTTTTTTCGTGTGCAGATCGGGATAATTAAAGATTGTTTAAATTTATATTTAGTGCTGCATCCGTCATAAAACCATTTTATTTTTGCGAATTATCTGTGTATATAAATTCTGTGCCAAAACAATTACAGTATTTTTTATTTTAAATTATCACATATTTCTACAACGAAGTCTAATTTTAACTTATGCAGAATATAAACAAATCAAACGATTGTAAGGTGAATTGTATAAGAATTGCTGATTTTTTCACGCAAAATTATTTAGCTCTGGAGTCTGGAATATAAGTGATATGAATGAAATATACAATAATTTTGCATTGACGGGCTAACGATTTGCATTGAGGGGCTGACGATGAGGTTTTATAATTTCAAGTATCATAAATTACTGTAGTACTGCGATAATTCAAAAATATTACAGCTGAATGCATCACATGTTAGAGATGTTTAAATAAAATGGCATTTTATTTGGGAAGTGCTTCATAATCAATGCTTACTGCCTGGTTGGTGTTTCTTGTTCAAGTTTGTAATGCTAATAATGGTAAAAATTAAAAGTGATATTCATAAACATTAAACAAGAATTTGTAGTTTTTAAAAGCCCTATAAATGTATATATAGGGTGTCCCACAAATGACTGACACATTTGAAAAATGCATTAAAAAAACAGAAAGCGAAAGAAACGTAGAATTTGCTACATTGTACTTGAGAAACCAGGGAATTTTGTTCCACCAATTTTCAAAATTTGTTACAAAGCTCACCAACAGATAGCGCTGCGGTTGTGTGAGAGCTGCAGGGATACTGTCAGATCGCCGTTATGTACTTTGCTCAGCATTCTGCTAGCGTGTGCTTCTCAAAGGTTTCAAGTTGCTGTTGTCTTTGTCAACAAGCATAACTGACGTATTTTGGGAACAGAAAATCCTCATTTTGCCTTACCTTCATCCCTGCATCCTGCAAAAGTCATGTTTTGGGCCATTTTCCCATCACGAAACAGTTACTGCAGTACAGTATCTGGGCGTTTTACATTAATTTGTGGCGATTCAAATGCTTTGAAGGACTGTAGGAACACCTCGTGTTTCATGCAAGACGGTGCCCGGCTTCGAATTCCTTAACGAACATTTCGATGATCGTGTGATTGCCCTTGCATACGCCAGACATACAGGACGTGACATGTGTTGGCCTCCCTATTCAACAGATTTGACGCCATGTGACTTTTTCTGTGGCGGTACCTGAAAAACCAGGTGTATCGCCAAAATCAACAAACGAAATGCAACAATACATCACTGCTGCATGTGAGACCATTCCGGCTAAAACCTTTGCACAGGTGTCTGCGAATTTTGTTCTCAGACTACGGCATGTTGTTGCTGGAAATGGTGGTAATTTTGAAAACATCGTTTTGTAGTTTTTGCAACATGGTCATACCGTTTATCAGTTTCTTATTCAGCAGCGCCATCTGTTGGTTACCTTTGCAACAAATTTTGAAAATTGGTGAATAAAATTCCCTTGTTTCCCAAGTTCAATGCAGCAAACGCTACATTTCTATTGCCTTCTATATATTTATTGCGTTTTTCAAATGTATCATTCATTTTTGGGACACCCTATAATAAGATTTGGGATCGAGTTCTTTCCTAATTCTTTCCAGCATAGTTGTAAAGTGGTTATGACATTGTTCATTCTGTCTATCTGTCCATTTGCGCTATAACTGTCGTAAAAATGACTTTTTCAAAATGAAATTTTAGTATGTTGTTGGGATTGTCTGTCGGACATATGGGAATATAATATAATAATATCACCCAATTAGTTATGGATTTCACCTGAGTTGAAAAATGAAATACATTGAATACTATGGGATCAAATTTTTTAAACATTTTAAGAGGAGTTAAAATTAACAAATTGCTTCGAAAATTTTCGGAAATATTCAAATTATCAATAAAATTGTGTAAAAAAATTTCATCAGAATATGTGAAGTCGTTTTTTAATGTAAATTGATATAATAATTGCACTCATATGATATGAAGAGATCAAGAGACTCTTGCAAAATAAAATATGGCATCCATTTTTCTTTCGCTGTATGAAAATCGTGATTTTTAAGGAACACTGATATTTATATTTATTGTTGCATCCGTCATTAAACCGCTTTATTTTTTCATATTATCTGTGTATCTGAATTTTGTGCCTAAGCAATTACAATATTTTTTATTTTAAGCGATCTTTAAACTTTGATTATTTCTACAACGAAGCCTAGTTATAACGTGTGCAGAATGTAAACAAATTAAGTGATTATAACATGAGTTGTTTAACAATTACTGAATTTTTTAACGCAAAATTATTTAGCTCTGGAGTATTGAATATAAGTGATATGAATGAAATATTCAATAATTTTACATAGAGAAGCAGACGATTTATAGCATTGACTTTTTTGATGAATTTTAAAATTTCCAAGTTTAATACAAAATTATTGTAGTACTGGGATAATTTAAAAAATATCACCGCTGAATGCATCGCATTTTAGAAATATTTAAATGAATTTGCATTCCATTTGGAAAAAGTGTTTCATAATAAATGATCTATGTATGATTAATCTTTCTTGTTTTATATTACAAATATTGAGTTTTATTTTACAAAATGTTATTCACGCAAAACAGTTTCTACTCGAGGACTAGACATAGACGACTTCCGATTTTTCTGAGGGAAGAGAAAACATGAAAATTTCAGTGTTGCTTGTTTCCAGAGTCAAGGAACGGGTCGACTGATCGGCCCAAATTTCAGTGCATGATAAATAAAGGAAAGAATTCGAGAAATAAGGGAAAACCCTTCCTTGAGAATTTGGTAACATCTTTAAACATTTAAAGTTTGTCAACGCCAATAAAGGATGCCGAAATCAATTTTTCTTAAAAGTCATATTTTCCGATTCTACTTAAAAATGATTTCTACCAAAAATCGATTGAAAAAAAAATCTACAAAATTTTCTACGGGACTGAAAAACTTCGCTCAAAATCTTCTGAATCTGATCACACTGACTCTGTTAAGAGCAGCTTTCTGGATTCAAACTGCTTTCACATTGGCCCTTGATTAAACGAATTCGTTCATTATAAAAGATATACTTTTGAAATATTACCGGTGTATTCTAAGAATATTTTAATTTTAATATTTTGCAAAGAATAATACTGATCTTGGGCTTAACTGCATGTTATCTAACTAGCCGCCATCGAGAAAAACTTTCGACCTGTCAGGCCATAATGAAAATAAAATAAACATTTAGACTCGATATGACAATACCAGTTTCAACCCGAAATACACACCGAAATGTTATTCCCATCTTCGTAGTTTTACATACTGGCTATGGCACCTGCTGAAATAGTGATTCGAGAAGAAACCAGCTGCTTAACAATTTAAAAACCGTCTCTCAAATATAATGTAAATTGACACATTAAATGCCTCCGAATTGGAAAATGCGTATGGTCAAGGGCGGGCGTAATTGAATGTGACCGTGGCCAAATACCTATTGATACAAGTTGGCCCAGAATATCACGATTTAAATTTGTGGACATTTTCTAAATAATGCTTATTTTCAATAATTGGACATAATTGACGGGATTTCTTTTTTTTTTAATTCTTGTAGCAGGCAGCGCCGTCTTACCCCTTGCTTGGACCATTAGACAAAAGTAAAGAATGAATAAGTGTAGGCTTTACAAATATTTGAGAGGATATCTAGATTAGAACGAGAACTGAAACGAAACTGATTGAATATTTTCTAAACAATAAAAATGCACAACTACATCTAACACTTGAATATAAAGATGATTCAAATCGGTGATGATTTTAATTTAACATGATTATCAGCAGGTACGAACAGTTGTATATATGGAAAGTCTTTAGCAATTATTGGTAAGCTAGATCTAGAGCTACGCACAATGAAGTAACTTCCAATAATTAGAATGCATACACGGCAACTTTAATAAACTATTGAATTAAAGACAACCAACATAGGTTTAAGAAGTCATTTTTAAGACTGGATCTAGCAATTTTTTCAGTTGTAGCACAAGGATAGCACAACGGTTTTAGATGATAGCACAAGGATTTAGCACTACGCACAGTGAAGTAACGCCTCTATTACACTATTTCTTTATGATCGATCTCTTTAAAAAATCTGTCTTTTGCCGAGAATAAAATCGAAAAACATAATCTGTTATGTTTAGTTTCAAGGCCGATACTATAAGTGTGCAGAGATTCAACCTCCTAAACTACTGGAGGAACGCTTGAGGGTCTGAAAAGACCCATTAAAATCTCATGATGTCTGCCCCGGGGGTGAGAGGATCCATAATCCTACTACTTTAACTCTAATAATCGATGCAATATTAAATTAGCGAAGATTCAATGTTCTATGTGACCAGAGGACTACAGGAGGATAGAATCTGGAAACACAAAAACGCAGTAAGCGCATTAGAGAATTATTAGAACTATATAGCGTCTCATATCATAGCATAGAAAAAAAATCTCATATCATAGCACAGAAATACCACTCATAGAATTAGGTCTGATTGCATATTATTTTGTATCTTGTTTTAAGAAACTTTATAAATGCAGTCTTAAACCAAGGATGAATATTTAAGGAAGTAACCGTTCCCATCTTTTTAGCATGATAATGTTTATGGTTAAGGTATCCGGCTTAAATAGAAGCGTTACGAAAAATATAAACACTTTGGACACCTATATCTCCGAAGCAAATTGCTGAAAATTTCCACATATTTTATATTTAAGGCCTTAATTTGGTTCTTCAATTCTATTCAATCTACCAAACTATTATCAAAATCTTTCACATTTTCTTCATAAACTATCATAAATGTTCGCATAACCTCAAGCATTGGCACAAAAACCTCAGAAACCAAGATATTCCGAAGAACTTTTGACAATTTGCTATCCCTTTTCTCGTAAAAATGAGGACCCATCTTCTCCAACAAGTTCTTAGCAATAGCCAAAAAGTATAATTCATTTTCATCATGACTGAAAGAGACCTGAAGTTGTTCTTCATCAATAGACTCAATAACAATATCAATTATTTTGGCATAAGCCATATTAATATTTTAAATATACCAAAAATTTTAAACCCTTTGAAGTTACCCCTATATACAAAATAAACAGTATTATAAAACTTAATTAAATCAAACAAAGCCAGTCAATGTATAAGAATTGCTGAGCGACCCAAGCCGGGGAGCTTGCCAATAAAAGCAGAATGACAAGCCAAGGCAGCTATACTAGCCCTACATAAACATCAGTTTCATTTTGCAGGGAAAATAATCATAAAGCAACAATACCAAATCATAAATAACAGTTTTCAGATTCAACATAGTATAAAAATAACAATATTTAATTATATAACAGGGCAGTTACACTAGCCTTACATTTATTTCTGCTTCAAATTGCAGAGGATGTAAACATAAATTACTAAAACACTCTTCGACAAAGTTATCATTTTCAATATTTTTACAAAAAAAAAACCCGGTGTATAATAATTGCTGAATTCTTTTCACGCAGGGTTATTTCGTTCCGGAATCTGGATTAAAAGTTGCATGAAATGTTCATCGCTTTTACATAGAGAGTCAGACGATTTATATTTTGATGACGTCATTTGAACAAAATTCATTTTTTTATAAAGTTTTAAGTTTTCAAATGTAATAAATTATTGCAGTGCTGCGATGATTTAAAATATACACTACGTGATAGTGAAAAGAAGACACCAAGAAGGAGAGGGCAGAAAATATACAAATTGTAGGTTAGACGCAGGTCAACGGGTAATGTAAATGATGCGAAATGAGCAGCTGTCCCTTTCACGTTGGGCGAGATATAAGAGAAGAAACCTTCAGAATCGGCAATGGTAGCGCCGCTCTGTCTGACAGAGAAATCATTTTGCATTTTTTTTGTCTCAGAGGAAACGTGTGGAAGCCGACAAAGCCAGGCCGCCGCCAACCGAGGCAGTTCCAGCAGTCAAACGATTTCACGAGAGTTATGATAATCGGTATCAGAAGGGTAGACTGGTCCATACGTCAAATGTCAGCGGACAGTCATATACACACGTTGAATGTGCACCGGCTGTGGCGAAGATGGTTGGAACAAAGGAATATGGCACGTTTGAGGGATGCCAGTATGGCCAGAGCGACGTCAGTATGCGTGGACCGACGCATCAGACTGCAAGCGTTAACAGTCCCGCAGGCCACTTCCGTCGCCCTTTAGCAGCAAGTGTTCGCACTCATGGTGCCAATTAAAAAGACTGCCGTTGACCCAACAGTACAGACGCCTCTGTTTACAATGATGTCGGGGTACAGCCACGTGGACGGCGGAATGGCAGTTCTCAGACAAGTCACGCTCCTATTTTATCAATGACAGTCGCCGTGTACGAGCCTGGCGCCGAAGTGGTAACAGATCCAATACGGCCGCATCTATGGAATGCCACACTGCGATATCATGGTTTAGGGCGCCATCGCCTACGAGAGCAGGTCACCTCTGGTCCCTAATGAGGACCCTATGACGACCCAACGATACGTGGATGACGTGTTGCGGCCGGTGGCACTACTTTTCCTTCAGGGAGTGCAAAATGCCAGTTACCAGAAGGATAACGCCCGACCACAAGCGTCAGGCAGAAGCCAACATGCCCTTCAAAGGTATCCAGGTGCTTCCCTGGCCACCAGTCTCCCCTGATCTCTCACCAATCGAAAACGTCCGTGATGGGACATTGCTTGCGTGCGCTGCCACCGCTGAGTTTAGAAGACGAACTCCGGCGAATGTTTGACAGGGAAGCCATCCCTCAGGACACCATTCGGACGGTCATTGACTCTGTACTTAGACGTTTTGTTGCCTGTATCTGCGCCCGCTGTGGTCCTATACCCTACTAATCTAACGGTGTTATCGCTCAGTGTAAAGGTGTATCATATAGCAATAAACATCACAAACTGTTCATTGCTGTCTCTCTCTGTTTGCCAATTTTCATCACTTTCTGGCCACTCCTTCTTGACGTTTCATTTTCACTGCCACGTTGTGTATGTTAGCTCTGAATTTCATCTATTATTTCGTCTTTTCTGTGGTCGATTTCTGGTGTAGACGATAGCTGTCACAAATGTTAAAGGATTTTCACAAGTCGTTTCATCCAGCTTTGCTAACGAAAAATATATAACTAAATTGAATATTTTTGAATTTTAGAGAATAATTCGAGATTTATTCGAAATTTTGTACTTCCTGGACATGGCAGCATAAGACAAAATTTTACATAATTATGCATGAAAGGGGGCTTACAAATATCACTTATGGCTCTTTAACAGTTCCAATATCTGTAGTGAAAAAAGTCGCAATCCAATTTTTGTGTTCGTGACATCATTACTCTCCATCCGGGGGGCAAGTTATCACCTGGGGTACATTGTCCAACTTGAGTTTAGTCGAAATATTTATCAAGCCCTTTAAAATGAAGGGTAACATTCTGTGATTGTGATCATTTGCAGCAAAAATACAGATTTTTCTTCCAAAATTTGCAAGATGACGTAAAATTCACAATCATCTTACAAATAGAGTCTGATATGAGAAAATTGAGTTGAGCGGATCGTAACTATCTTGTAAATATTCTGTATGTTGTTTATGTATGCTCAAAAAATGCTCGCCCTTGTGATATTGTGTGATATTCCTGTGCGTTTGCAATATTCTCCGAATAGAATTTAAATTTAATATTTTGATATGCAAGCGCGTTTTAAGACCGTTTAACTGTATTTTAAGCACATTTGTCATGATGTCAGCATATGTGTATGCGTGTGTGCACGCGCATACCTTAAGAACGAATGCTCTTTCAACTATCGAATTTTAGATGTAGATATATCATATGAGAAGCTAATACTAGGTAACATTTTTAGTAATTCTCAAGACAATAATCCGAAATGTCCGAATTTTATATTTCAATTGCCTTATAAACGTCGGATTGCCGTTTTACACGCACAAAAATAATATATTTTTTAAAAATTCACAGAAATTTTTTTATTAATTGTATAGATTTTGTTTAAAGTTTGTTTGAAAGAAATTTTTCCATCTTTTCCATGATGTCAAGATCGAAAATCTTTGATAACATTTTCGATCGCTAAGGAATAGTAGGAAAAGAGGAAGACCATAACTGAGATGGCTAGACTCAGTTGATTCGGATTTTAGAGTGATTGAAGCAAGAGACAGGCAGGCCAGGTCTAGAAATAGACAGTACTGGAGGAATCTTCCGCGAAAGGCCATGGCTCATTCCGGACTGCCGTGCCAAAGATGATGATGATGAAGGAATCGGAATATGTGAATATCATCCAAAATCGTTGTGACTTGGGCTATAACTTAAACTAACAAAAGTACTATTACTACGAAACAAAAGTACTATTACTACTACTACGAAATTAAACAAAAAAAATAATATCGTGGTGCACCTTTCCGGATCCTGAAGTACTACCTGTGTACCAAATATCACGACTGGAAGACGCTTAGATTTCCTGCTGCCGACAGACATTTTCCTCAGCGGCTCTATTTTGAGAAAGAAGGATATACACAGAGATATTTCACTTTATTATGTAACATTTTCAACGGCTCTGTTTGTAGCCGCTTTCCAGATCTTTAGCTACACTAAGGGGAGCAACGTGATTAAACGAAATCATTCATTACATAAAATATACTTTATAAATATTACCGGAGCATAATAAGAATTCACAAATATATTTCATTTTCAATGTTTTGATATCTAGTACTCGGAGCGATAGAATAATGTTGATCTTAGGCCTAACTGCAGGCTGCCTAAACAGCTGCCATCGGAAAAAATGCCTACGACCTGTCAAGACATAATTAAAATAAAATAAAAATGCTGACTCCATGTCACAAAATCAGTTCTAATCCGAAATATTATTTTCATCTTCGTATTTTCACTTACTGACTTTAACTCATGCAAAATAGGGATTTGAAAAGGAACCATGTGCTTAAATATTTATAAAACCCTCTTTCAATTTATTGTAAATTGATACTTTCAATACCACCGATTTGGAAAATGGATGTGGACATCTAGATTAGAAAAGAAAATGAAATAAGACTTTTCGAATATTTCTAAACAATAAAAAGTATAATTTCATGTATATTTTATGTATGATTTCATAATTAAAATGTATAATTAATGTTGTAACCAGGAGCGTCTAATTCTAGCTGAAGGAGTTTTCAGCTTGTTTATATAAGTTTCTGTAAAATCTAGTTGTCTTTGCCATGATTCTATCCAGAAAGTTCATCGAATTGTTGGTAACACTGATCATCACCAGTGAATTGTGGTTTCACGGTCACTGCCACTCGCTCGTTAGCGCGGTGCAAGGGATGTGATAACAAAAGAACTCACTATTTCTTGAAGCAAAGAATTTCGAATTTTTCTGGTGTTTTTATTGTAACTTCGAATCCAGAAATAGTAGATGGTGTTTTTAAGGACGATCCCAACGGTACTCAAATTCTAAACACACAGTAATAATGTGAAGCAGTTTCTGCCCCTATAAAAAGACGTTGAAACGCCCTGTTATAATACCTAAAGTATGGTAACCTTATTCTCTGAATCCTAATCCATGTGATTTCTTGTTATGAGGACACTTCTTCCTACATAACTGTGTGACTGTCTGACTCTGCAGTCTGTAGGGCGGAATATAAGCGTCGTACAACAATAAAATTTGGTACACAGGTGCTTCAGGACCCGAATAGGTGTACTAAGATATTTTTTTTTAATTTCAAATTACTTTTCAGTTATTTTATACGCTACAATTCCTTTTTCGACTGTTGAAAACACAATACAATGCGTGCAGAAAAACTAAGCTCAAATTTCATTCAAGGCACGGCTGCAAGTTTTAAGACAAGGATTTTCTTGCAAAACCGGGAATTCCAGGCAGCTGGAGCTTCGGTAGTAAGGTTTAAAATTCAGAAAATTAAAGTTCCGAATTTTACAGATATAGATTTGAAGCTTTAAGTATAAGATTGTAATAGTTTTATAATCATTCCCAGCAAAAAAGCCACGTTTCTACAATAATAACTTCTTAAGTTAGCAATTAAGATTTTAAATATCCTTAAAAAAAAAGACTTTTTGATGTGCGATCTTGTCGGAAAGGGAAGGAGGATTTTTTTTAAACTGCAAACAAAAAAAATGTTTACTAATTTCTAACAACAGAAATTTTTATTTATTCCATAGCAATTGCACTATTGGGAAATTTTTCTTAGGGAAACATAGTTCATCAAGAGTATGTTGAAAATATGACAGTCTAGACAGTATCGGACTGCATGCGAACAGCTTCACAGAGGTGTTTTTAACAGTCGTGGTCCAGGTTAAAAAAAAACTGGTCTTAAAAAATTGGTTCAACAAATAAAAAACAGTTCGGAACAAATAAAAAAATCTGATGTCGGCAGCATATGACTATCCTTATATAATGCAATGTATTTACTTCTTTCACAGTGAATACAATGAGGAAAAGATCCAGGGCACAGTGTTTGTAACATTGAATTGTACATATAGCACTTTTCCGGAAAACAGCATGTAAAACAATTCCGTGCTCAATAAACTTACATTTCACGGAACTCTAAATTCACAATCATCAATATTGATATCATACTAAATAAGCAATACAGTCTATATATTTTAATAATAAATTCATCATTTAGGAATCATTTTCATTAACCTGGGTTATTTTTGCAATTTTGACAATGTTGTCGTCACTCGTGGGCTAAATATCGCCAAGTTAGCAATATTTCGCTAGATTATGTACCAAGCTCGCCATATGTATCGCTAATCGTTACTTATAATTATGAAAATGACACGTGTACTATTTGGTGTGATTTCTTGTCCATTTTGTTATGAGCCGTTATTAAACACTGTGTAAAAAGGTTTGAAAATCAGTATTCCGAAACTTGTTCTGTAATTAATTCTTTAATGTGTGATGACGATTTGGTAATAGATGCATCTACAGTACAAGAGACTTTGAAGTTATCAAAAGAGTCCACAGAAATTTTCCAAAAGGCTAACACGTCCCTACGTAAATGGTAAAGAAATTCTCTTGTAAAGAAACATTTAATATCCTTGAACTTGAATGTACTTCCAGACGCGTCACTTAATGCAATTCTATTTAAAATTTTGGGAATAATATGGGACCCAGGTCGGGACAATCCGACAGATAGAACGAGAAGAGGACTACCACTTACTGAGCTTGAAATTGATAAAATATGGTGGCATGGCCATCCATGGTTGATCAAAGATGTTAGAATCAGGCCAGAAACGGCAAAGAAAGCAAAAGACGAATTAATACAGGAGGAAGCAAAAGGAAAAATAACTTCTCAGAATTTTTGCACATCACCACTGCTCAAAATCCACTTATAGAGATGGAACGTTTTAGTTCATTACTGAAGGTAATAAGACTAATGGCATTGCTTAAGATTTATTTTCAATCTAAGAAGCTCTATTAAATGTGAAGGAAATTTATCTATTGAAGAATTGAAAGAAGCCGAAGTATCCCTGATAAAAGAAGTGCAGTTGAGAAATTTTAAGGACGAATTTGAAGCTTTAAAAAGTGGTGATCATGTTAAAATAAAATTAGAAAATTTACAGCATATGTCCATACTTTGATGACACAAATTTATTAAGAATAGGAAGCAGACTTAATCTAAGTGAATCTAGTCCCAAGGAAATAAATTCACTCATATTACCCAGAAATGAAAGGTTTACAGAGTTGTTAGTTATGGAAGAGGATCGGAAATTGATACATAGTGGAGTTTCGGAAACTCTTGCGGAAATTGGAAAATAAATTTGGATTCCGCAAGGGCGATAGTTCATCAAAAAGATTATTAGCAAATGTTTAATTTGTAGGAAGTATAATGCTCAACCATCTAAGCAAATACAGAATTTCAGAATCACCCCCTTTCAGCAGTATGGGATTGAATTTTGCAGGAACAATTGTCGTAAAAACAGATAAGAACAATACTTCAAAATCATATATTGTGTTATTTACGTGTGCTACAACCAGAGCTATTCTTTTGGAATTGTCATCAGACATGATAGCTAATTATTTTCTTTTAGCTTTTCGCCGATTTTTATCAGGACGTTGTAATTTTAAGGCCATTTATTCTGACAATGCGAAACGTTTTAAAGCTTCTGACAAGGAACTTCAGTATTCTAACAAGATCATAAGGGAACGATAACTGCAGGATTTCATATCTAGTCAAGGTGTGTCATGGAAATTCACAGTAGAACGTGCCCCTTGGTGGGGAGGATTTTACGAACGGCTTGTAAAATGTGTCAAGGATCCGTTACGAAAGATTTTAGCACGACCTCTGCTCACATTTGAGGAACTGACTACGATCTTAACTGAAATCGTAGCCTTTGTCAACATGCGACCTCTAACATATACCGCAAGAGAATTTGGGGAATCAGAGCCACTTACACCCCTGCTCTTCCTCCAATTTGGTAGGAAGGATATTAGTTATCCGCCACACTTTGCAGAACTGGAAAATAAAACTTCCACTAATGAAACTTTAAAAAAAAAGTTACCAAACTAAACTGTTAAAACAATTATGGACTAAGTGGAAAGAATAGGACTTATTTAATTTGAACTCTTTTCATCATTTTAAATGTCCTGAAAAACATCGAAATCTCCAAATTGGGGACATTGTGCTATTAGACGGGACTTGCAAATCTAATCTGTTATAGAACTTCGGAATGATTAAGGAAGTAATTTATGGCAGAGACAATCTCGCACGTGCTCGTGTGGTGAAAACCTCAAACGGACTGTTCAGGAAATCTCTGCAACTATTGTATCCTATTGAATTAGATATTACTTAGATGTTTATAATTGAAGAATTTATATACGTAATATTGAAGTTTATAAATGTGAATCTACATGAATCAAGTTTAAATGTATAATTAGTATATTTTATTAATGAACTTAACATTTCTTTTACATAATATTTCTTATGTTAATTGAAATATGTTAATTGATGTATGTTACAAAGATTATAAAAATCTGTGTACTCTCAAAAGGAGTACAGTATGTGGGAAAATTGCATATTAAGTTTTTTTGCATTCTCATAGCTTGTAACCCAAAGACAAGTGGCGCTGTACTTGGGTCAGATTGACTGCGCCTCAGACAGATAAGAGACAGAAGAAGTGAGGCAGCAGTATTGTAATCTGGATGTACAAACCGCATGTTACCTCCAACAAATTTATGTAATCTGCCGTCTGAGAATAAAGAGTTACTTAGGCCTATATGTATCTATGATTTAATATGTGGAGTCGTGTAATCGAACAGGTTATTATCAATTAAAATCCACTGAACCACGGAGAGATTTTCGCCGACACTTATGTATCAACAGAACTTATTGTAACTGGATTTTAGATTTACCTACCGGGGTCGGATAAAATGAGATTTCTTATGAAGTTCTTTCAGACCCTCCAGAAGTTTCCTTGCTGACCTAACAGGCTAAAACTTTGCAAAATTTTAGTAGTGATGAACATAAATAAACGTAGCCGGATTTCCGATTCCCTTCCCAAGAGCGGAGATCATGCGAAATATTTTTCTTTTTCTGAAAAGCCTTTCCAGACCCTCAAACAGCCTCCCTGCGACTTAGAAATCTGAATCATCCCAACACTTATAGTATCGACCACTGAATCAAACGTAACAGATCCAGATTTTCGATTTCTTCCCCAGGGTGAACAGAAAAGGAAGGGCTGCAAAGACTCTCGGATTTCCATCAATGCACCCTTTACTTCAGTGATCTAAATGAATGAAACTCTTCAAGGAGAGTGAAGAATTTTTGATTGAGACTACTATTTTCGTTGCTAGGCACTATGCATTGTTAAATAAAATAAAACTTAATACAAAACAGCAATTATATATATTTTTATTCTTTTATCCTTGGCGGGCTTATATATTATAACAGAAGAACACAAAAAAAGATTGAAACGTAGACTTCAGTTTAGAAAGACGACTGATCAGTAAAATATTTTATTTGTGGTATTATATTGACATATTTATGCAATATAGCAAGTATTTTATTTCCATTTTACTTCTTTACAATATATATTATACTACTATTGAAGCCTGTCAAAGACATGAAAAATTACACTCCTAAACAAACATGCTGCAACTGTTTAACAATATATGTTGCCTAACATAGAAAGAAGTAGTCTGAAATGGAAATTGGTCCAATTATGTTCTGCTTCATAGTCAAGTTAAACCTTTTATGCCCGATTTGGGGAGAGCTATGAGGGACCTCACCCCCCCCCCCCCTAACTTTGATCCATTGATATCTTAAAAAGATCAACCTTCTAAGATTCAACCTTCTAAGTCACTAAAGAGATGCATGAGGGTGTCGAAAACCCAGACCACTCGTTTCGGCCCTAGGGGTTACAATAGCAGTTTCAATGGCCGGAAACGATGCTTGAGGGTGTGAAAGAACTCATAAAAGAAACTCATAATTAAGTTAGCGAAGATTCAACTTCTATGTGACGATGGGGCTACTGGAGGATAGGATCTGGAAATAAAAACACACGGTAAATGAGTTGCAGAATATTTAGAATTATATATAATAGTGACTTATATAATGGCATATAGTTAGATGTTATATAATAATATACTACTACATATGTCTCTAATATAATTATATAATAGTAATGTAAATAAAAACTATAATAATGGCGTCGAAAGATTACATTCAAGTTTGAAAAGAGTTTCACGTTGTAATCGTCCCTAAACACAAATTGAATGTTCCTGAAAGAGGTAGATATGTGTGCATATGTTTATAATTGGAAACGTGTGGTTGCGATATGTCAAAAATATGAAAAACAGATTTAATGAATTAGGTTATATTACCATGCCTATTACAGACCTAAATACAGGAAATTCGAGTACAAATTTGGAGATTTTAGGGATTTTTAGAGAAATATTTTAGGAAAAAATTTGAAAAGGTAATGATGGAAATTATTTTAACTTATAAAATAGCAAATAACATTCTAAAAATTAAAACTTTCACTCAAAGGAGCAAGTGTAAAATATTAGATTTTGAATTCTTCCAGAAATACCATTCAGATAATCGGGACTAGTTTCATAACATTTTGCACCTTATTTAAAGAAACTTTGGTACTGCAATATTATATAATGGATGAATATTTAAATAGACAAAGCGTGTTTCCAACTTTTTGGCATGAATAACGTCTATGGTTAAGGTATCCGGTTTGAAACTGAGCTTTGCGAAAAATACAAACAATTTTGGACACTTATACTTCCGAGCCGAATAGGTAAAAATGTAAATAATTTTGATTTGTTATTTCGGAAATGAGGAACCATTTATGCATATATGGAAATAAGTTCAATATTTTAGAATGTTAAAGATTTAAAAAAATTTTAACCTTTTGTCTAACCCAGTTTACGATACACTTTACTTACTTCCACTAGAAAGTTGACAAAGATGGGGAAAATTTACGCTCTTTAAGTTTTTAATGCTTTTTACTCGAAAACAAAAAGTGCCAGCTAAGAGCAATAAGAAATTTGTAAGCTTTTAAAAATAGTACAAAGGTATATAATTGTATTTCGAAGTTTCAAGTTCTTAGTTTTCGAAATATTAGAGGTTATATTTTCGATATTTCATTAATTTGAACCTTTATGGAACAGTGAATCTAATTTCGACGAATAAGGATAAATAAGCAAGCAATTTGCATCTGCTCAAAAACTCTACCAGGATTGAAAACAACGAATAAACATATTGAATTCATCAGTTTTATTTTAGAAGACGATATTCAAGCAAACCTTTTCGGCTCCATCGGACTACAGCCACCGCCGATTTCTTTAGAATGCTCTGCATAAACTGAACGTATCAGAAAACTGAGTGAAGCCCAATAAGTTAATATTTAAACATAAAATCTGATAATTCATAAATCCTTTTATTCTTCATCGTAACCTTTTCTCAAAAACTCGTTCAACCCATACAAAGAAAACTTCTCCTCATGTCTTATTTAAATTTAAATAATGTCTCTTGAAATAATGCATGTCTCCAGTATATGTTTTTAGAATGATTCAATATCCTATCTTTCGAACATCGTCACAACGTTCTGTTATTCTTTTTTAATCCTTGAATCTTCCATTTCCGTCTGAAATGTTCGAAAACCAATAATTTCCGATGTGAAATGAGAAAACATTTAACGATAAGAACTTTGCACGGCGTCAGCAATAAATGTGATGTTTCTCAAATGTATGTAAAGAAGAACGTATGAAAGGGCTTGCGTTTGGCGTTTGTTTAAAAAATAAGTAGCAAATATGTTAACATTACAGACGGCATTTTATGAAACTTTGCTACATCGAATGTGATTTTGATATACAGTTCTGTATCTCACAATGTTATGAATATCTTATCGATGCATAGGTTTAGCAATACCAATGATTTTGCCAAAAAATATTTGTAACATCTATTTCTCAGGATCTATCTTTAGCTTGAACTTAGATGATGTGTGAAAGGAACTCAGCATCAAGATCCGGAGGAGGGAGGTACATACTAAATATCTCCACTTTTGCTTCTTTATCCATTTCTGATTAAAAATTTTTTATTTTCCTTGAAACATCTATCTATTGTCTATAAATAAAGCTTATATAATAACCGGTATTGATTTAGCATCAAATTCTGGAGGAAGTTCGGTGGGTCACTAAGAATTTCCACTTTCTGTTCAAAAAATTTCCTTAATGCACTATTTCTCAAAACCGGCTATAAGCTTAGATAATGAAATTTTACATTCTTAACAATTTCCACCATGAAAAGTGTTAATGACTTTGGTCATTCTGTCTGTCCGTCTGTTCGCACGACAAATGTCGTAAAAATGGATTTACCAAATTGAAATTTTAGGATGTGTTTGAGACGGTCTGTGGTACATATGGGAATGAAAACGAATAATATCACACAATTAGTTTCGGATTTATCCCGGGTTGAATAAATGAAATACATTGAAATCAGCAAAATATGCGAGTAGTTTTTTAAATAGAAATTGAAATACTAATTACACCCATGATATATGAAGAGATCACGTGACTCAATAAAATCGCAAAATAAAAAAAAATATGGCAACCATTTTTATCGTGTGCAGATCGGGATAATTAAAGATTGTTTACATTTATATTTTGCGCTGCATCCGTCATAAAACCATTTTATTTTTGCGTATTATCTGTGTAGAAAGCCCAGACCACACGACCAACCCGAAGGCTTGTGGTAGCTGTTTGTGTGGCCGGGCGTATTATCTGTGTATATAAATTCTGTGCTAAAACAATTACAGTATTTTTAATTTTAAATTATCACTTATTTCTACAACAAAGCCTAATTTTAACTTATGCAGAATATAAACAAATCAAACGATTGTAAGGTGAATTGTATAAGAATTGATGATTTTCTAACGCAAAATTATTTAGCTCAGGAGTCTGGAATATAAGTGATATGAATGAAATATACAATAATTTTGCATTAAGGGGCTGACGATTTGCATTGAGGGGCTGACGATGAGGTTCTATAGTTTCAAGTATCATATATTACTGTAGTACTTCGATAATTCAAAAATATTACAGCTGAATGCATCACATGTTAGAGATGTTTAAATAAAATTGCATTTTAGTTGGGAAGTGATTCATAATCAATGCTTTCTGCCTGGTTGATGTTTCTTGTTCAAGTTTGTAATGCTTATAATGTTAAAAATTAAAAGTGATATTCATAAACATTAAGCAAGAATTTGTAGTTTTTGAAAGCCCTATAAATGTATATACAGGGTGTCCCAAAAATGACTGACACATTTGAAATATGCATTAAAAAAACAGAAAGCGAAAGAAACGTAGAATTTGCTACATTGTACTTGAGAAACCAGGGAATTTTGTTCCACCAATTTTCAAAATTTGTTACAAAGCTCACCAACAGACAGCGCTGCGGTTGTGTGAGAGCCGCAGGGATACTGTCAGATCGCCATTCTGTACTTTGCTTAGCATTCTGCTAGCGTGTGCTTCTCAAAGATTTCCAGTTGCTGTTGGTTTATTCGTTGAAAATGGTTTATTCGTTGGAACAGCGCATATTTCTTATTTCAGAGTTTCATCGTCTAGGCTACAGTATCGTTGAAACGAGGCGCAGTTTCCAAAGGAAATTTAATGTCAAAAAAAGACCGTAAATCAATGCAATAAAGTTTCTGTTCGAAAAATTTCAACGAACTGGGAATGTCAATGATGACCGTGCTAGAAATATAGGCCGCCCAAGTTCGGCAATGACAGAGGCGAATGCTGAAGTCGTTCAGCAGGTGATCCAACAACGGCTCCGGGTTTCCGTTCGCCGTGTTGCATCTGAGGCTGGACTATGATGAACGTCCACGCACCGTATCATGCGCCACAGCCTTCAATTGTTCCCTTACAAGATCCAGACTCGCCAACCCCTGGATGCTGGTGCCATGAATGCACGCGAAACGTTCGCGAACGCTATACTGCAGCAGCCGGATGCCGGCTAAATCGATGTTGGAAACATTTGGTTCTCCAGCGAGGCATATTTTTAACTCGATGTCTTTGTCAACAAGCAGAACTGACGTATTTCGGGAACAGAAAATCCTCATTTTGCCTTACCTTCATCCTGCAAAAGTCATGTTTTTGGCCGCCATTTCCTCCAAAGAACTCGTTGGGCCATTTTCCCATCACGAAACAGTTACTGCAGTACAGTATCTGGGCGTTCTACATTAATTTGTGGTGATTCAAAATGCTTTGAAGGATTGTAGGAACACCTTGTGTTTCATGCAAGACGGTGCCCGGCTTCGAATTCCTTAACGAACATTTCGATGATCGTGTGATTGCCCTTGCATACGCCAGGCATACAGGACGTGACATGTGTTGGCCTCCCTATTCACCAGATTTGACGCCATGTGACTTTTTCTGTGGGGGTACCTGAAAAACCCGGTGTATCGCCAAAATCCTCAAACGAAACGCAAAAATACATCACTGCTGCATGTGAGACCATTCCGGCTAAAACCTTTGCACAGGTGTCTGCGAATTTTGTTCTCAGACTGCTGCATGTTGATGCTGGAAATTGTGGTAATTTTGAAAACATCGTTTTGTAGTTTTTTCAACATGGTCATACCGTTTATCAGTTTCTTATTTAGCAGCGCCATCTGTTGGTTACCTTTGTAACAAATTTTGAAAATTGGTTGAATAAAATTCCCTTGTTTCTCAAGTACAATGCAGCAAACGCTACATTTCTGTCGCCCTCTGTTTTTTAATGCATTTTTCAAAAGTAACATTCATTTTTGGGACACCCTGTAACAAGATTTTGTATCGAGTTCTTTCCTAACACTTTCCAGCATAGTTGTAAAGTGGTTATGACATTGGTCATTCTGTCTATCTGTCTGTCCATTTGCGCTATAACTGTCGTAAAAATGACTTTTTCAAAATGAAATTTTAGTATGTTGTTGGGATTATCTGTCGGCCATATGGGAATATAAAAGTATAATATCACCCAATTAGTTATGGATTTCACCCGAGTTGAAAAATGAAATACATTGAATACTATGGGATCAAATTTTTTAAACATTTTTTAAGAGGATTTAAAATTAACATATTGCTTTGAAAAATTTAGGAAATATTCAAATTATCAATAAAATTGTGTAAAAAATTTCATCAAAATATGTGAAGTCGTTTTTTAAATGTAAATTGATATAATAGTTGCACTCATATGATATGAAGAGATCAAGAGACTCATTGCAAAATAAAATATGCCATCCATTTTTCTTTCGCTGTATGAAAATCGTGATTTTTAAGGAACGCTGATATTTATATTTATTGTTGCATCCGTCCTAAAACCGCTTTATTTTTTCATATTATCTGTGTATCTAAATTTTGTGCCTAAGCAATTACAATATTTTTTACTTTAAACTTTGATTATTTCTACAACGAAGCCTAGTTTTAACGTGTGCAGAATGTAAACAAATTAAGTGATTATAACATGAGTTGTTAAAGAATTACTGAATTTTTTAACGCAAAATTATTTAGCTCTGGAGTATGGAATATAAGTGATATGAATGAAATATTCATTAATTTTACATAGATAAGCAAATTGATAAAATAAGCAAATTGATTCGAAAAATTTAGGAAATATTCAAATTATCAATGAAATTGTGTAAAAAAATTTCATCAAAATATGTGAAGTCGTTTTTTAAATGTAAATTGATATAATAATTGCACTCATATGATTTGAAGAGATCAAGAGACTCATTGCAAAATAAAATATGGCATCCATTTTTCCAGACATATTTATATTTATTGTTGCATCCGTCCTAAAACCGCTTTATTTTTTCATATTATCTGTGTATCTAAATTTTGTGCCTAAGCAATTACAATATTTTTTACTTTAAACGGTCTTTAAACTTTGATTATTTCTACAACGAAGCCTAGTTTTAACGTGTGCAGAATGTAAACAAATTAAGTGATTATAACATGAGTTGTTAAAGAATTACTGAATTTTTTAACGCAAAATTATTTAGCTCTGGAGTATGGAATATAAGTGATATGAATGAAATATTCATTAATTTTACATAGATAAGCAGACGATTTTATAGCATTGACTTTTTAGATGAATTTTAAAATTTCTAATTTTAATACAAAATTATTTTAGTACTGCGATAATTTAAAAAATATCACCGCTGAATGCATCGCATTTTAAAAATATTTAAATGAATTTGCATTTCATTTGGAAAAAGTGTTTCATAATAAATGATTTATGTATGATTAATCTTTCTTGTTTTATATTACAAATATTGAGTTTTATTTTACAAAATGTTATTCACGCAAAACAGTTTCTACTCCATCGACCTAGAGACACCACCGATTTTTCTGAGGGAAGAGAAAACATGAAAACTTCAGTGTTGCTAGTTCCCAGAGTCAAGGAACGGATCGACTGATCGGCCCGAATTTCTGTGCATGAGAAATAAAGGAAAGAATTCGAGAAATAGGGGAAAACCCTTCCTTGAGAATTTAGTAACATCTTTAAACCTTTAAAGTTTGTCAAAGCCAATAAAGGATGCCGGAATAAATTTTTCTTAAAAGTCATATTTTCCGATTCTACTTAAAAATGATTTCTACCAAAAATCAATTGCAAAAAACAATCTACAAAATTTTCTTCGGGACCGAAAAACTTCGCCCAAAATCTTCTGAATCTGATCACACTGACTCTGTTAAGAGCAGCTTTCTGGATTCATCCAGTGTTTCCAGACGACCTTGGTTAAACGAATTCGTTAATTATAAAAGATATACTTTTAAAATATTACCGGTGCATACTAAGAATATTTTAATTTTAATGTTTTGCAAAGAATAATGCTGATCTTGGGCTTAACTGCATGTTATCTAACTAGCCGCCATCGAGAAAAACTTACGACCTGTCAGGCCATAATGAAAATAAAATAAACATTTAGACTCGATATGACAATACCAGTTTCAATCAAAGTTAATAAATCATTTAATAAAACTCATTTCCTCGACATACATAAATGTGTAAAGATAAAGCGCTTTCGGGCATCACCAAACACCTCATCAGTGGCGAAATGAAAATTACAGTTGCAATAAATACATACATATAGGGCAGATTGACAGCTATGTCTGCATTTGTTGGCCCGACCTGCCGATCTAGCCTAAATGTATGCATTTGATGGCACTGTAATTTCCCTTTCACCACTAGAGGAAGGGCATGAGGATGGCCGAAAACACTTTGGCTTTATAAATTTATGTACAACCAGGAAAAGAGTTTCATTAAATGATTTACTAAACCCATGTTGGTTGTTTTAATTTAATAGAATAACTTCTGTTCTATACTATGTGGGGCATAAAAACAAGAAAATGCTGAACTCATCACCACCAAATTTGCCAACTTAACCATTTTAAGACTAGATCTAGCAATTTTTTCAGTTGTAGCACAATGATAGTACAACGGTTCTAGATGATAGCACAAGGAGTTAGCACTACGCACAGTGAAGTACCGCCTCTCCTACACTATCTCTTTAAGATCGATCTCTTTAAGAAATCTGTGTTTTGCCGAGAGTAAAATCGAAAAACATAATCTGTTAGGTTTAGTTTCATGGCCGATACTATAAGTGTGCAGAGATTCAACCTTTTAAACTACTGGAGGAACGCTTGAGGGTCCAAATAGACCCATTAAAATCTCATGATGTCTGCCCCGGAGGTGAGAGGATCCATAATCCGGCTACTTTAAGTTCGACTAATCGATGCAATATTAAATAAGCGAAGATTCAACGTTCTATGTGACCAGAGGACTACAGGAGGATAGGATTTGGAAACACAAAAACGCAGTAAGCGCATTAGAGAATTATTAGAACTATATAGCGTCTCATATTATAGCATGGAAAAAAATCTCGTATCATAGCACAGAAATACCACTCATAGAATTAGTCTGATTGCATATTATTTTGTATCTTGTTTTAAGAAACTTTATAAATGCAGTCTTATGTCAAGGATGAATATTTAAGGAAGTAACCGTTCCCATCTTTTTAGCATGATAACGTTTATGGTTGAGGCATCCGGCTTAAATAAAAGCGTTACGAAAAATATAAACACTTTGGACACCTATATCTCCGAAGCAAATTGCTGAAAATCTAAAAAATTTTTATATGTTATGTCAGAAATGAGATACCATTTATGAATATGTGGAAATATGTTCTATATTTTAGTATTTTAAACATTTTTTCTTTTTAAAATATTTTAAAACATTAAAGATTTTGTGCAAGCGAATTTCTGCTTCACTTTACTTATTTTCGCCGAAAATACCTGCTAAACTGTAATGAAAAGATTTAAACCGTAAATTTCCAAATATTCAGTAGGAAATTCAGTTTCTACATATATAATTTGTTTTCGAAAAGCTGCTATTTTTTTTAACAACCACCATGTGAAGCTGACAAAGATGGGAAAATTTTCCGCTTTAAAGTTTTGAATTTTAACTTTTAAAGTTTTTAACCTTTTACTCGGAAACCAAAAGTGAACAATAAGTCATTTCAAGCCCTTTAAATGTCCTACAAGGATATATTTTTGTTTTTCGAATCGGGTTCCTAATTTTGGAAATATAAGTTGTTATATTTTCGATATTTTAATATTTTGAACCCTTTTGGAACAGTGGATCTAATTTCATTAAATAAGGATAAATTACCAAGCAATTTTCCGCTCCTTGAAAGCAATATAAGGACTTCAAACATCGTATAAACACATTGAATTTTATTTAGAGTTTTATTTCATAAAGCGATACGCACGCAAATCATTTTGGCTCCATAGGACTAGAGCCACAGCCGACTTTTTAGAGTATTCTGTATAATCTGAACTGTCCCTCTATGTTGCCCCTCTAACTTCAGGTTCTTTTTCAGTTTCAGACATCTATCTGTACTTCCTTCGGCAACTTGTACCATAATCCTATACTTTTCCCTAGATATTTCCACAGATTCTATATTTAAGGCCTTAATTTGGTTCTTCAATTCTATACAATCTACCAAACTATTATCAAAATCTTTCACATTTTCTTCATAAACTTTCATAAATGTTCGCATGACCTCAAGCATTGGCACAAAAAACACAGAAACCAAGGTATACCGAAGAACTTTTGACAATTTGCTATCTCTTTTCTCGTAAAATTGAGGACCCATCTTCTCCAACAAGTTCTTAGCAATAGCCAAAAAGTATAATTCATTTTCATCATGACTGAAAGAGACCTGAAGTTGTTCTTCATCAATAGACTCAATAACAATATCAATTATATTGGCATAAGCCATATTAATATTTTAAATATAAACACCAAAAAATTGTAATCCCTTTAAAGTTAATCCTATATACAAAATAAACAGTATTATAAAACTTAATTAAATCAAACAAAGCCAGTCACTGTATAAGAATTGCTGAGCAACCTAAGCCGGGAGCTTGCCTATAAAAGCAGAATGCCGAGCCAAGGCGGCTATACTAGGCCTACATAAACATCAGTTTCATTTTGCAGGGAAAATAATCATAAAGCAAAAATACCAACTCATAAATAACAGTTTTCAGGTTCAACATAGTATAAAAATAACAATATTTAATTATATAACAGGGCAGTTACACTAGCCTTACATTTACTTCTGCTTCATATTGCAGAGGATGTAAACATAAATTATTAAAACACTCTTCGACAAAGTTATCATTTTCAATATTTTTACAAAAAAAAACAGTGTATAATAATTGCTGAATGTTTTTCACGCAAGGTTATTTCGTTCCGGAATCTGGAATAAAAGTTGTTCATCGCTTTTACATAGAGAGCCAGACGATTTATATTTCGATGACGTCATTTGAACAAAATTCATTTTTTATAAAGTTTTAAGTTTTCAAAAGTAATAAATTATTGCAGTACTGCGATGATTTAAAATATACACTACGTGATAGTGAAGAGAAGACACCAAGAAGGAGAGGGCAGAAAATATGCATGTTGTAGGTTAGACGGAGCTCAACGGGTGATGTAAATGATGCGAAATGAGCAGCTGTCCCGTTCACGTTGAGTGAGATATAAGGGAAGAAACCTTCAGAATCGGCCATAGTAGCCCCACTCTGTCTGACAAAGAAATCATTTTGCAATTTTTTTGTCTCAGAGGAAACGTGTAGTAGTAGAGAATGTCAGGCCGCTGC
The DNA here is from genome assembly GCA_951213105.1 of Amaurobius ferox. Taxonomy (NCBI): domain Eukaryota; kingdom Metazoa; phylum Arthropoda; class Arachnida; order Araneae; family Amaurobiidae; genus Amaurobius; species Amaurobius ferox. Next base: position 55,755,742 of record OX578151.1, read on the forward strand.
AAACCCAGACAGTTCCAGTAGATAAACGATTTCACGAGGGTTATGGTAATCGGTATCAGAAGGGCAAATAGGTCCATACGTCAAATGTCAGCGGACAGTCACCTACACGGGTTGACGGTGCACCGGCTGTGGCGAAGAAGATTGGAAGAAAGGAATATGACACGTTTGAGGGATGACAGTATGGCCAGAGCGACGTCAGTATGCGTGGACCGACGCATCCGCCTGCAAGCGTTAACAGTCCCGCAGGCCACTACCGTCGCCCTTTCGCAGCAAGTGTTCGCACTCATGGTGCCAATTAAGAAGACTGCCATTGACCCAACAGCACAGACGCCACCGTTTACAATGATGTCGGGGTACAGCCACGTGGACGGCGGAATGGCAGTTCTCAGACAAGTCACGCTCCTATTTTATCAATGACAGTCGCCGTGTACGAGTCTGGCGCCGAAGTGGTAACAGATCCAATCCGGCCGCATCTGTGGAATGCCACACCGCGACATCATGGTTTAGGGCGCCATCGCCTACGAGAGCAGGTCACCTCTGGTCCCTAATGAGGACACTATGACGACCCAACGATACGTGGATGACGAGTTGCGGCCGGTGGCACTACTCTTCCTTCAGGGAGTGCAAAATGCCAGTTACCAGAAAGATAACGCCCGACCACAAGCGTCAGGCAGAAGCCAACACGCCCTTCAAAGGTATTCAGGTGCTTCCCTGGCCACCAGTCTCTCCTGATCTCTCGCCAATCGAAAACGTCCGCGATGGGACATCGCTTGCGTGCGTTGCCACCGCTGAGTTTAGAAGACGAACTCCGGCGAATGTTTGACAGGGAAGCCATCCCTCAGGACAGCATTCGGACGGACATTGACTCTGTACCTAGACGTTTTGTTGCCTGTATCTGCGCCCGCTGTGGTCCTATAACCTACTAATCAAACGGTGTTATCGCTCAGTGTATAGGTGTATCATATTGCAATAAACATCACTAATTGTTCTTTGCTGTCTCTCTCTGTTTGCCAATTTTCATCACTTTCTGCCCACTCCTTCATGACGTTTCAATTTCACTGCCACGTTGAGTATATTAGCTCTGAATTTCGTCTATTATTTCGTCTTTTCTGTGGTCGATTTCTGGTGTAGACGATAGCTGTTACAAATGTTAAAGGATTTTCACAAGTCTTTTCATCCAGCTTTGCTAACGAAAAATATATAACTAAATTGAATATTTTTGAATTTTAGAGAATAATTCGAGATTTATTCGAAATTTTGTATTTCCTGGACATGGCAGCATAAGACAAAATTTTACATAATTATGCATGAAAGGGGGCTTACAAATTTCACTTATGGCTCATTGATCACGAAATTTAACAGTTCCAATATCTGTAGTGAAAAAAATCGCAATCCAATTTTTGTGTTCGTGACATCATTACTCTCCATCTGGGGGGCAAGTTATTACCTGGGGTACATTGTCCAACTTGAGTTTAGTCGAAATATTTATCAAGCCCTTTAAAATGAAGGGTAACATTCTATGATTGTGATCATTTGCAGCACAAATACAGATTTTTCTTCCAAAATTTGCAAGATGAAATAAAATTCACAATCATCTTTCAAATGGAGTCTGATATGAGAAAATTGAGTTGAGCGGATCGTAACTATCTTGTAACTAATATGTATGTTGTTAATGTATGCTCAAAAAATGCTCGCCCCTGTGATATTGTGTGATACTCCTGTGCGTATGCGATACTCTCCGAATAGAATTTAAATTTAATATTTTGATATACAAGCGCGTTTTAAGACCGTTTAACTGCATTTTAAGCACATTTATCATGATGTCAGCATATGTGTGTGTGTGTGTGCACGCGTTCACGCGCATACCTTAAGAACGAATGCTCTTTCAAATATCGAATTTTATATGTAGATATATCATATGAGAAGCCAATACTAGATAACATTTTTAGTAATTCTCAAGACAATAATTCGAAATTTCCGAATTTTATATTTCAATTACCTTATAAACGTCGGATTGCCGTTTTATACGCACAAAAAGAATATATTTTTTAAAAATTCACCGAAATTTTTTTTATTAATTGTATAGATTTCGTTTAAAGTTTGTTTGAAAGAAATTTTTCCATTTTTTCCATCATGTCAAGATAGAAAATCTTTAACATTTTCGGTCGCTAAGGAATAGTAGGAAAATAGGAAAACCAAAACTCAGATGGCTTGTCTCAGTTGATTCGGATTTTAGAGTGATTGGAGCAAGAGATAGGCAGCCCAGGTCTAGAAATAGACAGTCCTGGAGGAATCTTCCGTGGAAGGCCATGGCTCATCCTGGGCTGTCGTACCAAATACGATGATGATGAAGGAATCGGAATGTATGAATATCATCCAAAATCGTTGTAACTCGGGCTATAACTTAAAATAACAAAGGTTCTATTACTACGAAATAAAAGTACTATTACCACTACTACGAAATTAAACAAAAAAACTAACATCGTGGTACACCTTTCCGGATCCTGAAGCACATACACTAGCATCTCAATCCTGCGGTCATTCCCAATGGGAAGCAAAATCCGGCGCAATGCGCATGCTCAAGGACTCTTCCCCTCCAGTGCTTTAATATTTCGTCAAGGGGTGATATAAATAGTGTTGTTGTTGAAACCCAGACCGTCCGACCTACCAGAAAGGTGTAAGGTAACTGTTTGGACGGTCGGGAAGTGCCACCCAATTTAGACCGGAACCCAGTGGGGGAGGCATCCACAGGGACCGTACCCTCCTTCCCCTACCACCAACCTCTCGGAAGGACTTTCGGACCCACATGTTTAACGTGATCGTACTCCGCATGAACACGGCGGCAGTTTTGGCAGTGGCTGGAATCGAACCCGGGCCTACCGAGTGCAACTCCAGCGCGCTAACCAATGGGCTACCGCGCAGCGATATAAATAGTGTTGTTGATTGTTGAAACCCAGACCGTCCGACCTACCAGAAAGGTGTAAGGTAACTGTTTGGACGGTCGGGAAGTGCCACCCAATTTAGACCGGAACCCAGTGGGAGAGGCATCCACAGGGACCGTACCCTCCTTCCCCTACCACCAACCTCTCGGAAGGACTTTCGGACCCACATGTTTAACATGATCGTACTCCGCATGAACACGGCGGCAGTTTTGGCAGTGGCTGGAATCGAACCCGGGCCTACCGAGTGCAACTCCAGCGCGCTAACCAATGGGCTACCGCGCCCGATATAAATAGTGTTGAAGGCCCAGACCACACGACCAACCCAGGGGGTTTATGGTATTGATATAAATAGTGTGCAGAAGCTGAAAAGCTGACAGTCTGACATGCTTCCCAATTACAGTTTTACGATTAAAATTATAAAAATGCGATCCAAAATGTACAGCATTGCATCCTAATGAGAATATTTACGAATATGTACAGTGTTACCTTGGATTTTAATGTTCGTTCTGAGATTTTACGATTTTTAGGCATTTGAATTTGTAATGTAATGGTTGAATGGTAAACAGAACGATGAACTGCCCTCTATTTTCCCTCTCCAGGAGGGGGGGGATGCCGTTGCCTATCTATCAATGTTTTAGGTACAGAATATTAAAAAATAGATAGTGTTAAATGCGACACTCAAACATGTCGGGGGAGGGGGCGATATCCACGCCTGGAGGTATTCCTCCCCCAGTAGCTTATCATTATGCATTACAGCACTAATAAGAAGTTTGTTTACACAACGCTATTAACTCGCAAAGTAATATGTTCATGCAAATCGCCCCCCTCTCTTAAAATTCATGCTTAATTCACACCTGAGACACAGGAATTAAAGTAAACCTGCAAATGAATAACTTCACATAGGTAGCGATAAGAAAATACCTTTTTTTCCACTTGTGTGTAAAATTACGAATGTAATTTTCAAGTGTATAAATTACGAAATCATAAAATATTATATTATTTAAAATAAAACTTTCCTTTACCATACATTTAAAACCGGATTAGAATTTAAAAAATAGAGGGCAGTTCATCGTTCTGTTTACGATTCAACCATTACTTTACAAATTCCAATGCCTAAAAATCGTAAAATCTCAGAACGAACATTAAAATCCAAGGTAACACTGTACATATTCGTAAATATTCTCATTGGGATGCAATGCTGTACATTTTGGATCGCATTTTTATAATTTTAATCGTAAAACTGTAATTGGGAAGCATGTCAGACTGTCAGCTTCAGCACACTTTTTATATCACCCCTTGACGAAATATTGAAGCACTGGAGGGGAAAAGTCCGTGAGCATGCGCATTGCGCCGGATTTTGTTTCCCATTGGGAATGACCGCAGGATTGAGATGCTAGTAAGCACATACTGCCTGTGTACCAAATATCACGACCGGAAGATGCTTAGAATTTCTGTTGCCGACAAACATTTTTCTTAGCTGCTCTATTTGGAGCACGAAGGATATATACAGAGATATTTTACTTTATTATGCAAGATTTTCAACGGCTCTGTTTGTAGCCGCTTTCCAGAATTTTCAATTGATGTCTGCAACCCATTGATTAGGCGAAATCATTCTTTACATAGAATATATTTTATAAATATTACCGGAGCATAATAAGAATACACAAATATATTTCACTTTCAATATTTTAATATCTAGTACTCTGGGCAATAGAACAATGTTGATCTTAGGCCTAACTTCAAGCTGCCTAAACAGCTGCCATCGGAAAAAATACCTACCAGCTGTCAAGACATAATTAAAATAAAATTAAAATATTGACTCCATGTCACAAAATCAGTTCCAATCCGAAATATTATTTTCATCTTCGTATTTTCACTTACTGACTTTAACTCACGCAAAATAGGGATTTGAAAAGGAACCATCTGCTTAAAAATATATAAAACCCTCTTTCAATTTATTGTAAATTGATACTTTCAATACCACCGACTTGGAAAATTTGTGTGGACATCTAGATTAGAAAATAAAATGAAAGAAGGCTTTTCGAATACTTCTAAGCAATAAAAAGTATAATTTCATGTATATTTAATGTATGATTAGATATGTAAAATGTATAATTAATGTTGTAACCAGGGTCGTCTAATTCTAGCTGAATGAGTTTTCAGCTTGTTTATATAAGTTTCTGTAAAATCTAGTCGTCTTTGCCATGATTCTATCCAGAAAGTTTATCGAATTGTTGGTAACACTGATCATCACCAGTGAATCGTGGTTTCACGGTCACTGCCACTCGCTCGTTAGCGCGGTGCAAGGGATGTGATAACAAAAGATCTCACTATTTCTTGAAGCAAAGAATTTCGAAATTTTCTGGTGTATTTATTGAAAATTCGAATCCAGAAATGGTAGATGGTGTTTTTGAGGACGATCTCACCAGTCCTCAAATTCTAAACACACATTAATAAATTGGAGCAGTTTCTGCCCCTATAAAGAGATGTTAAAACGCCCTGTTATAATACCTACTGTATGGTAACCTTATTCTCTGAATCCTAATCCATTTGATTTCTTTTTATGAGGACACTTCTTCCTTCATAACTGTGTGACTGTCTGACTCTGCAGTCTGTAGGGCGGAATATAAGCGTCGTACAACAATAACATTTGGTACACAGGTGCTTCAGGACCCGAATAGGTGTACTAAGATATTTTTTTTAATTTCGAATTACTTTTCAGTTATTTTATAGGCTACAATTCCTTTTTCGACTGTTGAAAACACAATACAACGCGTGCAGAAAAACTAAGCTCAAATTTCAATCAAGGCACGGCTGCAAGTTTTTAGACAAGGATTTTCTTGCAGAACCGGAAATTCCAGGCAGCTGGAGCTTCGATAGTAAGGTTTAAAATTCCGAAATTTAAAGTTCCGTATGTTACAGATATATATTTGAAGCTTTAAGTATAAGATTGTAATAGTTTTATAATCATTCTCAGCAAAAAAGCCACGTTTCTACAATAATAACTTCTTAATTTAGCAATTAAGATTTTAAATATCCTTAAAAAAAAGACTTTTGATGTGCGATCTTGTAGGAAAGGGAAGGAGGATTTATTTAATCTGCAAACAAAAAAAATTTTACTAATTTCTAACAAAAGAAATTTTTATTTATTCCATAGCAATTGCACTATTGGGAAATTTTTCTTAGTGAAACATAGTTCATCAAGAGTATGTTGAAAATATGACAGTCTAGACAGTATCAGACTGCATGCGAACAGCTTCACAGAGGTGTTTATTACAGTCGTGGTCCAGGTTCAACGGAACAAATAAAAAACAGGTTCAACAAATAAAAAACAGTTCGGAACAAATAAAAAAATCTGATGTCGGCAGCATATGACTATCCTTATATAATGCAATGTATTGATTTCTTTCACAGTGAATAAAATGAGTAAAAGATCCACGGCACAGTGTTTATAATATTGAATTGTACATATAGCACTTTTCCGGATAACAACATGTAAAACTCTTCCGTGCTCAATAAACTTACATTTCACGGAACTCTAAATTAACAATCATCAATATTGATATCATACTAAATAAGCAATACAGTCTATATATTTTAATAATAAATTCATCAATTAGGAATCATTTTCATTAAACTGGGTAATTTTTGCAATTTTGACAATGTTGTCGTCACTTGTGGGCTAAATATCGCCAAGTTATCAATATTTCGCTAGATTATGTACCAAGCTCGCCATATGTATCGCTAATCGTTACTTATAATTATTAAAATGACACGTGTACTATTTGGTGTGATTTCTAGTCCGTTTTTGTTATGAGTCGTTATTAAACACTGTGTAAAAAGGTTTGAAAATCAGTATTCCGAAACTTGTTCTGTGATTAATTCTTTAATGTGTGTGGACGATTTGGTAATAGATGCATATACAGTACAAGAGACTTTGAAGTTATCAAAAGAGTCCACAGAAATTTTCCAAAAGGCTAACACGTCCCTACGTCAATGGTAAAGAAATTCTCTTGTAAAGAAACATTTAATAACCTTGAACTTGAATGTACTTCCAGACGCGTCACTTAATGCAATTCTATTTAAAATTTTGGGAATAATATGGGACCCAGGTCGGGACAATCCGACAGATAGAACGACAAGAGGACTACCACTTACTGAGCTTGAAATTGATAAAATATGGTGGCATGGCCATCCATGGTTGATCAAAGATGTTAGAATCAGGCCAGAAACGGCAAAGAAAGCAGAAGACGAATTAATACAGGAGGAAGCGAAAGGAAAAATAACTTCTCAGAATTTCTGCACATCACCACTGATCAAAAACCACTTATAGAGATGGAACGTTTTAGTTCATTATTGAAGGTAGTAAGACTAATGGCATTGCTTAAGATTTATTTTCAATCTAAAAAGCTCTATTAAATGTGAAGGAAATTTATCTATTGAAGAATTGAAAGAAGCCGAAGTATCCCTGATAAAAGAAGTGCAGTTGACAAATTTTAAGGACGAATTTGAAGCTTTAAAAAGAGGTGATCATGTTAAAAAAAAATTAGAAAATTTACAGCATATGTCCATACTTAGATGACACAAATTTATTAAGAACAGGAAGCAGACTTAATCTAAGTGAATCTAGTCCCAAGGAAATAAATTCACTCATATTACCCTGAAATGAAAGGTTTACAGAGTTGTTAGTTATGGAAGAGGATCGGAAAGTCATACATAGTGGAGTTTCGGTAACATAGTGGAGTTTCGGTAAAATTGGAAAATAAATTTGGATTCCGCAAGGGCGATTGTTCATCAAAAAGATTATTAGCAAATGTTTAATTTGTAGGAAGTATAATGCTCAACCATCTAAGCAAATACAGAATTTTAGAATCACCCCCTTTCAGCAGTATGGGATTGAATTTTGCAGGACTAATTGTCGTAAAAACAGATAAGAACAATACTTCAAAATCATATATTCTGTTATTTACGTGTGCTACAACCAGAGCTATTCTTTGGAATTGTCATCAGACATGACAACTAATTATTTTCTTTTAGCTTTTCGCCGATTTTTAACAGGACGTTGTAATTGTAAGGCCATTTATTCTGACAATGCGAAACGTTTTAATGCTTCTGACAAGGAACTTCAGTATTCTAACAAGATCATAAGGGAACGATAACTGCAGGATTTCATATCTAGTCAAGGTGTGTCATGGAAATTCACAGTAGAACGTGCCCCTTGGTGGGGAGGATTTTACGAACGGCTTGTAAAATGTGTCAAGGATCCGTTACGAAAGATTATAGCACGAGCTCTGCTCACATTTGAGGAACTGACAACGATCTAAACTGAGATTGAAGCCTTTGTCAACATGCGACCTCTACCATATACCGCAAGAGAATTTGGAGAATCAGAGCCACTTACACCCGCGCTCTTCCTCCAATTTGGTAGGAAGGATATTAGTTATCCGCCACACTTTGCAGAACTGGAAAATAAAAATTCCACTAATGAAGCTTTAAAAAAAAAGTTACCAAACTAAACTGTTAAAACAATTATGGACTAAGTGGAAAGAATAGGACTTGTTTAATTTGAACTCTTCTCATCATTTTAAATATCCTGAAAAACATCGAAATCTCGAAATTGGGGACATTGTGCTATTAGACGGGACTTGCAAATCTAATCTGTTACGGAACTTCGGAATGATTAAGGAAGTAATTTATGGCAGAGACAATCTCGCACGTGCTCGTGTGGTGAAAACCTCAAACGGACTGTTCAGGAAGTCTCTGCAACTATTGTATCCTTTTGAATTAGATATTACTTAAATGTTTATAATTGAAGAATTTATATGCGTAATATTGAAGTTTATAAATGTGAATCTACATGAATCAAGTTTAAATGTATAATTAGTATATTTTATTAATGAACTTAACATTTCTTTTACATAATATTTCTTATGTTAATTGAAATTATGTTAATTGATGTATGTTACAAAGATTATAAAAATCTGTGTACTCTCAAAAGGAGTACAGATGGGGAGTATGTGGGAAATTTGCATATTAAGTTTTTTTGCATTCTCATAGCTTGTAACCCAAAGACAAGTGGCGTTGTACTTGGGTCAGATTGACTGCGCCTCAGATAGATAAGAGACAGAAGAAATGAGACAGCAGTATTGGAATCTGGATGTACAAAACGCATGTTACGTCCAATAAATTTGTGTAATGTGCCGTCTGAGAATAAAGAGTTACTTAGGCCTATATGTATCTATGATTTAATATGTGGAGTCGTGTAATCGAAAAGGTTATTATCAATTAAAATTCACTGAACCACGGAGAGATTTTCGCCGACACTTATGTATCAACAGAACTTATTGTAACTGGATTTTGGATTTACCTACCGGGGCCGGATAAAATGAGATTTCTTTTGAAGTTCTTTCAGACCCTCCAGAAGTTCCCTTGCTGACCTAACAGGCAAAAACTTTGGAAAATTTTAGTATCAAGTGATGAACATAAATAAACGTAGCCGGATTTCCGATTCCCTTCCCAAGAGCGGAGATCATGCGAATTATTTTTCTTTTTTTGAAAAGACTTTCTAGACCCTCAAACAGCCTCCCTGCGACTTAGAAATCTGAATCATCCCAACACATATAATATCGACCACTGAGCCAAACGTAACAGATCCAGATTTTCGATTTCTTCCCCAGGGTGAACAGAAAAGGAGGGGATGCAAAGACTCTCGGATTTCCATCAATGCACCCTTTACCCCAATGATCTAAATGAATGAACCTCATCAAGGAGAGTTAAGAATTTTTGATTGAGACTACTATTTTCTTTGCTAGGCACTATGCATTGTTAAATAAAATAAAACTTATTCTAAAACAGCAATGTTATATATATTTTTATCTTTTTATCCTTGGCGGGCTTATATATTATAACAGAAGAATACAAACAAAGTTTGAAACGTAGACTTCAGTTTAGAAGGACGACTGATCAGAAAAATATTTTATTTGTGGTATTATATTGACATATTTATGCAATAAAGCAAGTATTTTATATCCATTTTACTTCTTTACAATATACATTATACTACTATTGAAGCCTGACAAAGACATGAAAAATTACACTCCTAAACAAACATGCTCCAACTGTTTAACAATATATGTTACCTAGCATAGAAAGAAGTAGTCTGAAATGGAAATTGGTCCAATTATGTTCTGCTTCAAAGTCAAGTTAAACCTTTTATGCCCGATTTGGGGAGAGCTATGAGGGATCTCACCCCCCCCCCTAACTTTGTTCCATTGATATCTTAAAGAGACCGAATTCTTTAAGTAATCTGTGTTTTGTCTACTCCGGGAGTAAAATCAAAAAACATAAGAGTTAGATTCGGTTTCGTGGCCGATATTATAAGTGTACAAAGATTCAACCTTCTAAGCCACTAAAGAGATGCATGAGGGTGTCGAAAACCCAGACTACTCGACTCGGCCCTAGGGGTTACAATAGCAGTTTCAATGGCCGGAAACGATGCTTGAGGGTGTGGAAACCCCAGGCCTTCCGACTCATCCAGAGGACTTGAGTAACTATTTGGACGACCGGGATGCTTGAGGGTGTTGTTGTTGAGACCCAGACCGTCCGACCTACCAGAAAGGTGTAAGGTAACTGTATGGACGGCCGGGAAGTGCCACCCAATTTAGACCGGAACCCAGTGGGGGAGGCATCCACAGGGACCGTACCCTCCTTCCCCTACCACCAACCTCTCGGAAGGACTTACGGACCCACATGTTTAACGTGATCGTACTCCGCATGAACACGGCGGCATTTGTGGTAGCGTGCAAATCTAGCGCGCAAACCACGGGGATACCGCACCCGAGATGGCCAACAGCACGCGGTGTTCCGAGGTGGTCACCCACCAAGTACTAACCGCGCCCGATGCTGCTTGACTTCGGTGATCTAACGAGAACCGGTGTTTTCAGCACGGTACGGCCGTTGGCACCCGAGAGGGTGTTGTTGTTGTTGAGACCCAGACCGTCCGACCTACCAGAAAGGTACCCGAGAGGGTGTGAAAGAACTCATAAAAGAAACTCATAATTAAGTTAGCGAAGATTCAACTTCTATGTGACGATGGGGCTACTGGAGGATAGGATCTGGAAATACAAACACACGGTAAATGAGTTGCAGAATATTTAGAATTATATATAATAGTGACTTATATAATGGCATATAGTTATAAGTCATATAATAATATACTACTACATATGTCTCTAATATAATTATATAACAGTAATGTAAATAAAAACTATAATAATGGCGTCGAAAGATTACATTCAAGTTTGAAAAGAGTTTCACGTTGTAATCGTCCCTAAACACAAGTTGAATCTTTCTGAGAGAGGTAGATATGTGTGCATATGTTCATAATTGGAAACGAGTGGTTGCGATATGTCAAAAATATGAAAAACAGATTTACTGAATTAGGTTATATTACCATGCCTATTACAGACCTAAATACAGGAAATTCGAGTACAAATTTGGAGATTTTAGGGATTTTTAGAGAAATTTTTTAGGAAAACATTTTTAAAGGTAAAGATGGAAATTATTTTATCAAATAAAATAGCAAATAACATTCTAAAAATTAAAACTTTTACTCCAAGGAGCAAGTGTAAAATATCAGATTTTGAATTCTTCCATAAATACCATTCAGATAATTGGGACTAGTTTCATAACATTTTGCACCTTATTTAAAGAAACTTTGGTACTGCAATATTATATAATGGATGAATATTTAAATAGACAAAGCGTGTTTCCAACTTTTTGGCATGAATAACGTCTATGGTTAAGGTATCCGGTTTGAAATTGAGCTTTGCGAAAAATACAAACAATTTTGGACACTTATACTTCCGATCCGAATAGGTAAATATCCAAAAAACAATTTTGATTTGTTATATCGGAAATGAGGAACCATTTATGCATATATGGAAATAAGTTCAATATTTTAGAATGTTAAAGATTTAAAAAAAATTTAAACCTTTTGTCTAACCCAGTTTTCGATACACTTTACTTACTTCCACTAGAAAGTTGACAAAGATGGGGAAAATTTCCGCTCTTTAAGTTTTTAATGCTTTTTCGAAAACTAAAAGTGCCAGCTATGAGCAATAAGAAATTTGTAAGCTTTTAAAAATAGTACAAAGGAATATAATTGTATTTCGAAGTTTCAACTTCTTAGTTTTCGAAATATTAGAAGTTATATTTTCGATATTTCATTAATTTGAACCTTTATGGAACAGTGGATCTAATTTCGACGAATAAGGACAAATAAGCAAGCAATTTGCATCTGCTCAAAAACTCTACAAGGATTGAAAACAACGAATAAACATATTGAATTCATCAGTTTTATTTTAGAAGACGATATTCAAGCAAACCTTTTCGGCTCCATCGGACTACAGCCACCGCCGATTTCTTTAGAATACTCTGTATAAACTGAACGTATCGGAAAACTGAGTGAAGCCCAATAAGTTAATATTTAAACATAAAATCTGATAATTCATAAATCCTTTAATTATTCATCATAACCGTTTCTCAAAATCTCGTTCAACCCATACAAAGAAAACTTTTCCTCATGTCGTATTTAAATTTAAATAATGGCTCTTGAAATAATACAAGCCTCCAGTATATGTTTGTTGAATGATTCAATGACCTATCTTTCGAACATCGTCACAACGTTCTGTTATTCTTTTTTAATCCATGAATCTTCCATTTTCGTCTGAAATGTTCGAAAACCAATAATTTCCGATGTGAAATGAGAAAACATTTAAGGATAAGAACTTTGCACGGCGTCAGCAATAAATGTGATGTTTCTCAAATGTATGTAAAGAAGAGCGTATGAATGGGCTTGCGTTTGTTTAAAAAATAAGTAGCAAATATGTTAGCATTACAGACGGCATTTTATGAAACTTTGCTGCACCGAATGTGATTTAGATATACAGTTCTGTATCTCACAATGTTATGAATTTCTTATCGATGTATAGGTTTAGCAATACCAATGATTTTGCCAAAAACTATTTGTAGCATCTATTTCTCAGGATCTATCTTTAGCTTGAACTTAGATGATGTGTGAAAGGAACTCAGCATCAAGATCTGGAGGAGGGGAGTATATACTAAATATCTCCACTTTTGCTTCTTTATCCATTTCTGATTAACAAATTTTTATTTTCCTTGAAACATCTATCTGTTGTTTATAAAAAAAGCTTATATAATAACCGGTATTGATTTAGCATCAAATTCTGGAGGAAGTTCGGTGGGTCACTAAGAATTTCCACTTTCTGTTCAAAAATTTTCCTTAATGCACTATTTCTCAAAATTGGCTATAAGCTTAGATAATGATTATATGAACTCAGCACCGCATTCTAAAGAGAGTTCAACTTCCAGTTTTAGATGTCATTTCTGATTTTCAATTTTTTGCATTTTTCTTGCAGTATATATTTATCACACTAGGCTATAGATAGCGTTTAAATGATAACTGATAAGAATTTAGGATTCATTTCGAAGGAGGTAGGAATTTACACATCTAGGTTGTTTCCACTTACAGATTAAAATTCCTCATTTTCCTTGAAATATATATTTTGTAGAATAAGCTAGGGAAAAAAGGGGCTATGGGAATAGGCTATGGATTTGTATGATGACTATATGGATTCCGCATTTCCTTTTAGAAGGTTGAGAGTAAATTCAACAAGGATTTTTAACAGTCCGGTAATTTTCCACTTTCTAATCAGAAATTTTCATTGAAACGTCGACTCCTTTTTTCAGAATCAGCCATGGATAGATCTTTGTTGATGACTGATATGTATTCATCGCGAAATTTAAATTGGGCTATATATATATATATATATATATATATATATATATATATATATATATATATAGTCTCACTACAGACAAGACTTCCATTTCCGATTATTGAGATGCCAGAATTTAAATTAAAACATTACAATTAAATCATTTAAAGTTTAGTTGCACCATGCATTTCTCAGAGTTTGCTATAGGTAGATATAAGATCATGATAAAATAGATAACGTTCTACAGTAATGCAATTAGCCTTTTCCGTTATTCTTGCTTCAATTCCGAGTTCGTTGCCCAATATTTTAAATTTTTCAGTGATGTACCGCAATCACACTTATTCCATCGAGGAACACTCACGGACCTTTCTTTACAAAGTTAGTAGCATTCTTAAGGACTTTCCTAGGAACCCCCTATACATAAAATGGATATTCAAGGAAATAAATTCGACGCCCATCATTTTTAAAGTCTCTGTATAATGTAAACGAATGAAGAAAACAAGCGCAGCCCAATAATCTAAATATTTAAATTCAAAGGCCGAGATGTCATAATTACATTATTTCACCATCATAACCGTTACTCACAAACTCCCTTCACCCATACAAAGAAAACTTCCCCTCCTCATGTCTTATTTAAATTGTGTCTCCTAAAATAATACATGTCCCCAGTATATAAGTTTTTAAAAATATCCAATATCCTATCTTTCGAACAATCTCACAACTACAATATTATTTAATCCATAAATCTTCCATCTTCTTTCGAAATGTTCGAAAAACCCATCATTTCCGATGTGAAAAGAGCAAATATTTAAGGAAAAGAACATTGCACGACGTCAATAACAAAACTTAATATTTCAAAAACGCATGTAAAGAAGCGAAAAATAAAAGTGATTGCGTTTGTTTTAAAAGTCAGTAGCAGACTTCAGAATATACACATCAATTTATCAAACTTCGCTGCATCCAATGTCATTCTATCTTTTGTTTCCGATGTAATTCACAATGTTACGAATTTGTTATCTTTATTTTTACTTTCTCATAGTATGGTATATGCTATATTCATTTCTCATTGTATATATATTCACTTTTTAAAAATTTACGAAAATTCTATTATTACTCGAACAGTTTTCGTTCAAAGTTTGTTTGAAAGATAAGTTTTTGATCTTTTCGATGATATCAAGTTAGAAAATCTTTGGTAATAGTTTCATTCATCAAGATATCGGATTGTTTGAATATCGCCCAAAATCGTTGTAACTCAGGATAAAATATAAATTTATTTTATAAAAGATTATTCGAAATTAAACAAAAAAATAACATCCTTAAGTACCTTTCTACCAAATATCATGACCGAAAGACTGTTTGATTCCCTGTTGCAAACAGACCCACCCAGAGGGTTCTCACCAGAGGGTCGATAAACGCATTAGAGTATTATTGGAATTCCATAATAGTGTCTCATATAAATCTATTGTATTGTAACTATAGAATCGTCGGAAAATTACATTTAAATTTTAGTAGAGTTTCACATTGTAATCGTCCCTAAACACAAATAGAATGTTTCTGAGAGGGGTATGCGTATGTGTGCGTAAGTTTATATTTGAAAACCTGTGGTCATAATTTTTCAACAATAGATCTGAAACGAAATTTGATACAAGTATTATAGTTTGTAGATACCGTAACAGAAATTCACGAAAATATGGAAAACGAATTAACTGAATTAGGTTGTATTGCAATACCATTACAGACCTAAAAGCAAGGCTGTAGATTACAAATTCACAGATTTTGGTGATTTTTAGAGAAAATATATTGGAAAAGATTTTGCAGGTACAGATGGAATTTTTTATTTTAACTAATGAAATAGCAAACAAAATTCTAATAGCATTCTAATAATAAAAACATTTACTACTCGGGATTAGTGTAAAATTTTAGCATTTGAATTTTTTTCAGAGATGCCACTCATAGAATAAGGATGAGTTTCATATCATTTTGTACCTTAGTTTAAGAATCTTTGTAACTGTAGTTTTGTCAAGGCTGAATATTTAAGGAAGAAAAGTCCGTCCACTGTTTTTTTGGCATGAATAACGTCTATGGTTGAGGTATCATGCTGAAATAGAAGCGATAGGTAAACTATAAACAATTTGGATATTAATATCTCCAAAGCAAAACAATTTTTACTTGTTACGTCCGAAATGAGGTACCATTTATAAATATAGCGATATATATTCTATATTTTAGCATTTTAAACACTTTTTCTTTTCAAAAATTATTTTAAAGTGCCTGTCTAATCAAGTTTTTGCTTCATTTTACTTATTTACACTTAGAGGGTTTTTCTTACTTCACTCTTAGTTGTTGCTCCCTCGAAATACCTTCTAAACTATAAAGGAAAGATTTAAACCGTAAATTCCAAAATATTCAGTAGAAAATTCAGTGTCTAAATCCATAATTTGCTTTAGAAAAGCTGCTATATTTTAGTAACGACCATGTGAATTTGACAAAGATAGGAATATTCTCCACTTTATACGTTTTTAATCTTATCATTTAAAATTTTGAAAAATTACCTTTTAAAATTAATTTTAAGGTTTTTAAACTTTTAAAGACTTTTTTAGAGTATTCTACATAATTTGAGCGTAATGGAAAATTAAGTGAAGCCCAAGAATTTAATTTAAAATTAATTCATAAATCCTTTACCTCTCCATCATAACCGTTTCTCAAAAACTCCTGCAAACCATACAAAGAAAACTTCTCCTCCTCATATCTTATTTCAATTTTGCCTCCTAAATAATACATACCACCAGTATATGTTTTTAAAATGTTCCAATATCCTGTCTTTCATACAATCTCTCAGCGTTCCCTTCTCTTTTTTAAATCCATAATTCTTCCATTTTCTTCGGAAATGTTCGCAAACCCATCATTTCCGATGTGGAAAGTGCAAATATTGAAGGAAAGACCTTCAGTTTTATCGGAGGTCGGCAATAAAACTTAATGTTTCTCAAACGTATGTAAAGTAGCGAAAGATGGAGGTTCTTGTGTTTCTTTTAAAGCCAGTAGCAGGGTTCAGAATACACACGTCAATCCATCAAACTTTGCTACATCCAATGCCATTCTGGTCTACTGTTATTGATGTAATTCACAATGTTACGAATTTGTTATCTTTTTTTTTTACTTTCTCATATCATGGAATATAGTACAGAGAATAAATTATTTTCACCAAAATTTTCAATTCGATTTCAAATATTTCAAGTATTTGATTCCAATATATGTTTTAGGATATGTTTTAGGATAACTGAACACGTTTTGGAAATTTTTTGTCTGTCTGTATGTCATCTGGTGTCTGTCGCTTGTCTGTGATCGATTTCTTGCGTAGACGATAGCTCTCACAAATATTAAAGGATATTCACACGTCTTTCGATCCAGCTTTGCTAACGAAAAATCCAAAACTAGGTTGAATATTTTTAAATTCGAGAAAATTATTCGAGATATATTCGAACTTCTGTATTTTCTTAACATGGCAGCATAGAACACATTTTTGCATAATTAAGTATGAAATGAGTTACTTATGGCTCACTGATCACGAAATTTAACAGT
The DNA here is from genome assembly GCA_951213105.1 of Amaurobius ferox. NCBI lineage: Eukaryota > Metazoa > Arthropoda > Arachnida > Araneae > Amaurobiidae > Amaurobius > Amaurobius ferox. Next base: position 55,773,062 of record OX578151.1, read on the forward strand.
TTCAATAATTGTAGTGAAAAGTAGCCGCGATACAATTTCTGCGTTCGTTATATCATTAGTCTCCCTCAGGGGGCAAGTTACCCCCTGGAGAGTGCATTGTCGAAGTTAGTATTAAACAAAAGATTTTTTTCAAATCCTTTAAAATGAAGGGTAACATATTACATTTAAGATTATCTGGACCACCAATAGACTTTTTTATTGCAAAAATTTGAAAAAAAGTCGTAATCTTTTTAAAACTGGACTCTGATATGAGAAGGTTGCGTTGAACGGATAGTGAATATATTGTAAATATATTGTCAAAGTATGCTAAAAACTTTCGCCTGTACGACATTATGTGATATTCCTGTAATCATGTGATATTTTCCAAACAAAATTTTAATTTGATATTTTGACGAATGAGCACGTTTTACAACCGTCTAAATCAATTTCAAGCACTTATATCAAGATGTCCACTTGCGTATGTGTGTGTGAGTGTTTGCGCGCGCGCTCACGCGCATAATACCGTCGAATACGCGTTTAACTGTTCAACTATCAAATTTTATATTTAGATACATTATATGTATGAAAGCTAATACTAGATAAAATTTTTAGTAATTCTCGTTACAATAATTCAAATATTCGAATTTTATATTTCAATTACATTATAAACGTCGGATTGTCTTTTTAAATGCACAAAAAGAATACACATTTTTAAAAATTTACGAAAATCCGTTTGCTAATAGTATAGTTTTCGTTCAAAGTTTACTTGAATGTGAATTTATATCTTTTCGATGATGTTAAAATAGAAAATCTTGCACAACATTTTCGGTCGCCAAGGAATCGATTTGTGTGAATATTTCCCAAATCTTTGTAAGCAGGGCTAAAAATTAAAATATGTAAAAATGTAATTTGAAATTAAACAAAAAAATTACATCGTGGAGTACCTTTCAGGATCCTGAAGTACCTGTGTACCGAACATCATGACAGGAAGACCTTTAGATTTCCTTCTGCAGATAGACCCATCCAAAGGACTCTGTATCTGTGTGACAAGATATTTTGAGACATTTCTACTGACAAACGGTGAAAAATCTATTAAAGTCTACTGAATTCGCAATTCAAAGCTACCAAAAATCTACTAAAGAAAGGACAACAAATTTTTACTTAAATATTAAGCTTTATTTTTTTTTCAAGTTTTGGGAGCTAGTAGCAATGCAAGTAACTCCACCGCCTCTCCCCCCCCCCCCCCCCCCAATTAAAAGGATTGTTCAATACTTCAAATAAAAAGGATAGCTGATTAATTAAAAGGATTGTTCAGAGATTTTATTTTCCAGAGCAATCATGTTTTAGCGGGGTAAAAAGTCACCTAATTGGTATAAAACCTGTCAAAATGCACCTTTCTTTCATTTACAGCGCTCTGCTTATACTCTTACCATTTTAAACGTTTTGCGGTTTCTCTGGCGGACAAACGAAACTTTACAGAAATGTAAACACTTTATACGCTTATACCTTGAACCTAATAGATAAAAATGTAAATCATATTTCTTGTTTTATAAGAAATAGTGTCCAGATTATGAATATACAAAAGTAATTTTAATATTTTAAAATTTTCAATTTTTTTCCAGAAAAAACTTCAAAAAGTAGGTCACCGAACCTGTATTTACTTCCAGTTTTCTAAATTTCACTCGAAATATATAGTAAACTTTAAAAACTAAATATAAATAATAAACGACAAAAATATGTTCTAGAAAATTTAGTATTAAAATCTATATTTATTATTTTAAAAAAGCTCTTATAGTTTTCGAATAATTGTCTTGTTAAGTTGATGAAAGTAAAAAAAATTCCGTTTTTCAAGATTGTAATACTTATATTTCTAAAACTAAAAGAGTCACTTTTGAACAATAAGCAAGAATTTGTAGCTCTTTTAAAGTTACCCCGAGTCCCCTATAGTTTTACATATGTATATAAATAAATTTTGGATCGAATTCCATTTTTAAAAAAAACTTTAAATATATCTGCCAGAAGGAGTTTTCTCAGTTCTCTCTTTAGTTCTCTCGAAATATCTTAGAATTTATAAAAGATAAATCTAAATAATAATCTTTAAAAATATGTATAAGGAATTTAATTTCAAAATCTATTTATTTTTTAAAAAACGCGTATAGTTTTCGAGTAATCGTTTTTTCAAATTGATGAAGTATGAAAATTTTACATTCTTAACACTTTCCAACATGAAAAGTGTTAATGACTTTGGTAATTCTGTCTGTCCGTCCGTTCGCACGACAAATGTCGTAAACATGGATTTACCAAATTGAAATTTTAGTATGTTGTTGAGACGGTCTGTGGTACATATGGGAATGAAAACGAATAATATCACCCTATTAGATTCGGATTTATCCCTGGTTGAATAAATGAAATACATTGAACCCTATGGGACTTATTTTCCCAAACATCTTTTAAGCGAAGTTAAAATTAACAAATTGCTTCGAAAATTTCAGAAAATATTCAAATTATGACATAAAATATGTAAAAAAAAATCAGCAAAATATGCGAGTAGTTTTTTAAATAGAAATTGAAATACTAATTACACCCATGATATATGAAGAGATTCGTGACTCAATAAAATCGCAGAATAAAAAAAATATGGCAACCATTTTTTTCGTGTGCAGATCGGGATAATTAAAGATTGTTTAAATTTATATTTAAACCATTTTATTTTTGAGTATTGTCTGTGTATATAAATTCTGTGCCAAAACAATTACAGTATTTTTAATTTTAAATTATCACTTATTTCTACAACGAAGCCTAATTTTAACTTATGCAGAATATAAACAAATCAAACGATTGTAAGGTGAATTGTATAATAATTGCTGATTTTTCACGCAAAATTATTTAGCTCTGGATTCTGGAATATAAGTGATATGAATGAAATATACAATAATTTTGCATTGAGAGGCTGACGATTTGCATTGAGGGGCTGACGATGAGGTTTTATAATTTCAAGTATCATAAATTACTGTAGTACTGCTATAATTCAAAAATATTACAGCTGAATGCATCACATGTTAGAGATGTTTAAATAAAATTGCATTTTAGTTGGGAAGTGCTTCATAATCAATGCTTTCTGTCTGGTTGATGTTTCTTGTTCAAGTTTGAAATGCTAATAATGGTAAAAATTAAAAGTGATATTCATAAACTTTAAGCAAGAATTTGTAGTTTTTGAAAGCCCTATAAATGTATATACATGGTGTCCCAAAAATGACTGACACATTTGAAAAATGCATTAAAAAAACAGGAAGCGAAAGAAACGTAGAATTTGCTACATTGTACTTGAGAAACCAGGAAATTTTGTTCCACCAATTTTCAAAATTTGTTACAAAGCTCACCAACAGATAGCGCTGCGGTTGTGGGAGAGCTGCAGGGATACTGCGTGATCGCCATTCTGTACTTTGCTCAGCATTCTGCTAGCGTGTGCTTCTCAAAGATTTCAAGTTGCTGTTGTCTTTGTCAACAAGCATAACTGACGTATTTCGGGAACTGAAAATCCTCATTTTGCCTTACCTTCATCCCGCAAAAGTCATGTCTTGGGCCGTCATTTCCTCCAAAGGACTCATTGGGCCATTTTCCCATCACGAAACAGTTACTGCAGTACAGTATCTGGGCGTTCTACATTAATTTGTGGCGATTCAAAATGCTTTGAAGGACTGTAGGAACACCTCATGTTTCATGCAAGACGGTGCCCGGCTTCGAATTCCTTAACGAACATTTCGATGATCGTGTGATTGCCCTTGCATAAGCCAGGCATACAGGAAGTGATATGTGTTGGCCTTCCTATTCAACAGATTTGACGCCATGTGACTTTTTCTGTGGGGGTACCTGAAAGACCAGGTGTATCGCCAAAATCCACAAACGAAATGCAACAATACATCACTGCTGCATGTGAGACCATTCCGGCTAAAACGTTTGCACAGGTGTCTACGAATTTTGTTCTCAGACTGCTGCATATTGTTGCTGGAAATGGTGGTAATTTTGAAAACATCGTTTTGGAGTTTTTTCAACATGGTCATACAGTTTATCGGTTTCTTATTCAGCAGCGCCATCTGTTGGTTACCTTTGTAACAAATTTTGAAAATTGGCGAATAAAATTCCCTTGTTTCCCAAGTACAATGCAGCGAACGCAACATCTCTATCGCCCTCTGTTTTTTAATGCATTTTTCAAAAGTAACATTCATTTTGGGGACACGCAAAATTATTTAGCTCTGGAGTATGGAATATAAGTGATATGAATGAAACATTCATTAATTTTACATAGAGAAGCAGACGATTTTATAGCATTGACTTTTTTGATGAATTTTAAAATTTCTAAGTTTAATACAAAATTATCTACCAAAAATCGATTGAAAAAACAATCTACAAAATTTTCTACGGGACCGAAAATCTTCGCTCAAAATCCTCTGAATCTGATCACGCTGACTCTGTTAAGAGCAGCTTTCTGGATCTAAACCGACTTCGATAACAACCAAAATAAAAAGAATTCGTTCATTATAAAGGATATACTTTTAAAATATTACCGGTGCATACTAAGAATATTTTAATTTTAATGTTTTGCAAAGAATAATGCTGATCTTGGGCTTAACTGCATGTTATCTAACCAGCCGCCATCGAGAAAAACTTACGACCTGTCAGGCCATAATGAAAATAAAATAAACATTTAGACTCGATATGACAATACCAGTGTCAACCCTAAATACACACCGAAATGTTATTCCCATCTTCGTAGTTTTACTTACTGGCTATGGCACCTGCTGAAATAGTGATTCGAGAAGAAACCAGCTGCTTAACATTTTTAAAACCGTCTCTCAAATATAATGTAAATTGACACATTAAATGCCTCCGAATTGGAAAATGCGTATGGTCAAGTGCGGGCGTAATTGAATGTGACCGTGGCCAAATACCTATTGATACAATTTGGCCCAGAATATCACGATTTAAATTTGTCGATATTTTCTAAATAATGCTTATTTTCAATAATTGGACATAATTGACGGGATTTCTTTTTTGTTTAATTCTTGTAGCAGGTAGCGCCGTCTTACCCCTTGCTTGGACCATTAGACATAAGTAAAGAATGAATAAGTGTAGGCTTTACAAATATTTGAGAGGATATCTAGATTAGAACGAGAACTGAAAGGAATCTGATTGAATATTTTATAAACAATAAAAATGCACAACTACATCCAACACTTGAATATGAAGATGATTCAAATCGGTGATGATTTTAATTTAAGATGATTATCAGCAGTTACGAACAGTTGTATATATGGAAAGTCATTAGCAACTGTTGGTAAGCTAGATCTACAGCTACGCACAATGAAGTAACTTTTAATAATTAGAATGCATACACGGCAACTTTACTAAACTATTGAATTAAAGACAACCAACATAGGTTTCATAAGTCATTTAATAAAACTCATTTCCTCGACATACATAAATGTGTAAAGATAAAGCGCCTTCGGGCATCACCAAACAATTTATCAGTAGCGAAATAAAATTTACAGTTGCAATAAATACATACATATAGGGCAGTGTATGTCTGCATTTGTTGGCAGTGTATGTCAGGTATGTCTGCATTTGTTGGCCCGACCTGCCGTTCTAGCCTATATGTATGCATTTGTTGGCACTGTAATTTCCCTTTCACCCCAAGAGGAAGGGCATGATGATGGCCGAAAACACTTTGGCTTTATAAATTTATGTACGACGAGGAAAGGAGTTTCATTAAATGACTTATTAAACCCATCTTGGTTGTTTCAATTTAATAGAATAACTTCTGTTCTATACTATGTGGGGCATAAAAGCAAGAAAGTTCCGAACTCATCACCACCAAATTTGCCAACTTAACCATTTTAAGACTAGATCTAGCAATTTTTTCAGTTGTAGCACAATGATAGCACAACGGTTTTAGATGATAGTACAAGGATTTAGAACTACGCACAGTGAAGTAACGCCTCTCCTACACTATCTCTTTAAGATCGATCTCTTTAAGAAATCTGTGTTTTGCCGAGAGTAAAATCGAAAAACATAATCTGTTAGGTTTAGTTTCATGGCCGATACTATAAGTGTGCAGAGATTCAACCTTCTAAACTACTGGAGGAACGCTTGAGGGTCGAATAGACCCATTAAAATCTCGTGATGTCTGCCCTGGTGGTGAGAGGATCCACAATCCGGCTACTTTAAGTTCTAATAATCGATGCAATATTAAATTAGCGAAGATTCAACGTTCTATGTGACCAGAGGACTACAGGAGTATAGGATCTGGAAACACAAAAACGCAGTAAGCGCATTAGAGAATTATTAGAACTATATAGCGTCTCATATCATAGCATAGAAAAAATCTCATATCATAGCACAGAAAACCACTCATAGAATTCCACTCACAGAAAACCACTCATAGCCTTTTAAATGTCCTACAAGGATATATTTTTGTTTTTCGAATCGGGTTCCTAATTTTCGAAATATAAGTTGTTATACAATCGATATTTTAATATTTTAAACGCTTTTGAAACAGTGGGTCTAATTTCGTCAAATAAGGATAAATTAGCAAGCAATTTTCCGCTCCTTGAAAGCAATATAAGGACTTCAAACAACGGATAAGCACATTGAATTTTAATTAGAGTTTTATTTCATAAAGCGATACGCCCGCAAATCATTTTTTCCATAGGACTAGAGCCACCGCCGACTTTTTAGAGTATTCTGTATAATCTGAACTGTCCCACAATGTTGCCCCTCTAACTTCAGTTTCTTTTTCAGTTTCAGACATCCTATCTGTACTTCCTTCGGCAACTTTTACTATAATCCTATACTTTTCCCTAGATATTTCCACAGATTTTATATTTAAAGCCTTAATTTGGTTCTTCAATTCTATACAATATACCAAACTATCATCAAAATCCTTCATATTTTCTTCATATACTTTCATAAATGCTCGCATGACCTCAAGCTTTTGCACAAAAAACTCAGAAACCAAGGTATTCGGAAGAACTTTTGGCAATTTTCTATCTCTTTTCTCGTAAAATTGAGGACCCATCTTCTCCAACATGTTCTTAACAAGAGCCAAATATATAATTCATTTGCATCATGACTGAAAGAGACCTGAAGTTGTTCTTCATGAATAGACTCAATAACAATATCAATTATATCGGCATAAGCCATATTAATATTTTAAATATGAACACCAAAAAATTTTAAACCCTTTAAAGTTCCCATATATACGAAATAAACAGTATTATAAAACACAATTAAATCAAACACAGCCAGTCACTGTATAAGAATTGCTGAGCGACCCAAGCCGGGGAGCTTGCCTATAAAAGCAGAATGCCGAGTCAAGGCAGCTATACTAGCCCTACATAAACATCAGTTTCATTTTGCAGGGAAAATAATCATAAAGCAACAATACCAACTCATAAATAACAGTTTTCAGGTTCAACATAGTATAAAAATAACAATATTTAATTATATAACAGGGCAGTTACACTAGCCTTACATTAACTTCTGCTTCATATTGGAGAGGATGTAAATATAAATTATTAAAACACTCTTCGACAAAGTTATCATTTTCAATATTTTTACAAAAAAAAATCAGTGTATAATAATTGCTGAATTTTTTTCAAGCCAGGTTATTTCGTTCCGGAATCTGGAATAAAAGTTGTTCATCGCTTTTACATTGAGAACCAGACGATTTATATTTCGATGACGTCATTTGAACAAAATTCATTTTTTTACAAAGTTTTAAGTTTTCAAATGTAATAAATTATTGCAGTACTGCGATGATTTAAAATATACACTACGTGATAGTGAAGAGAAGACACCAAGAAGGAGAGGGCAGAAAATATGCATATTGTAGGTTAGACGGAGCTCAACGGGTGATGTAAATGATGCGAAATGAGAAGCTGTCCCGTTCACGCTGAGTGAGATATAAGGGAAGAAACCTTCAGAATTGGCAATAGTAGCCCCAATCTGTCTGACAAAGAAATAATTTTGCAATTTTTTTGTCTCAGAGGAAACGTGTAGTAGCAGAGAATGCCAGGCCGCCGCAAACCGAGGCAGTTCCAGCAGACAAACGATTTCACGAGGGTTATGGTAATCGGTATCAGAAGGGCAAATTGGTCCATACGTCAAATGTCAGCGGACAGTCACCTACACGGGTTGACGGTGCACCGGCTGTGGCGAAGATGATTGGAACAAAGGAATATGGCACGTTTGAGGGATGCCAGTATGGCCAGAGCGACATCAGTAAGCGTGGACCGACGCATCCGCCTGCAAGCGTTAACAGTCCCGCAGGCCACCTTCGTTGCCCTTTCGCAGCAAGTGTTTGCACTCATGGTGCCAATTAAGAAGACCGCTATTCAGCCAACAGCACAGACGCTTCCGTTTGCAATGGCTTAGGGATACAGCCACGTGGACGGTGGAATGGCAGTTCTCAGACAAGTCACGCTCCTATTTTATCAATGACAGTCGCCGTGTACGAGTCTGGCGCCGAAGTGGTAACAGATCCAATCCGGCCGCATCTGTGGAATGCCACACCGCGACATCATGGTTTAGGGCGCCATCGCCTACGAGAGCAGGTCACCTCTGGTCCATAATAAGGACAATATGACGATCCAACGATACGTGGATGACGTGCTGCGGCCGGTGGCACAACTCTTCCTTCAGGGAGTGCAAAATGCCAGTTACCAGAAGGATAATGCCCGACCATAAGCGTCAGGCAGAAGCCAACATGCCCTTCAAAGGTATCCAGGTGCTTCCCTAGCCACCAGTCTCCCCTGATCTCTCACCAATCGAAAACGTCCGTGATGGGACATCGCTTGCGTGCGTTGCCACCGCTGAGTTTAGAAGACGCACTCCGGCAAATGGTTGACAGGGAAGGGCAGCCATCCCTTAGGACACGACTCGGACGGTCATTGACTCTTTACCTAGACATTTTGTTGCCTGTATCTGCGCCCGCTGTGATTCTATAACCTACTGATCAGACGGTGTTATCGCTCAGTGTATAGGTGTATCATATTGCAATAAATATCACTAATTGTTCTTTGCTGTCTCTCTCTGTGTGACAATTTTCATCACTTTCTGGCCACTCCTTCTTGACGTTTCATTTTCACTGCCACGTTGTGCATATTAGCTCTGAGTTTCGTCTATTATTTCGTCTTTTCTGCGGTCGATTTCTGGTGTAGACGATAGCTGTCACAAATGTTAAAGGATTTTCACAAGTCTTTTCATCCAGCTTTGCTAACGAAAAATCTAGAACTAGATTGAATATTTTTAAATTCGAGATAATAATTCGAGATTTATTCGAAATTTTGTATTTCCTGAACATGGCAGTAGAGGGCGAAATTTTACATAATTATGCATGAAAGGGGCCTTACAAATATCACTTATGGCTCATTGATCACGAAATTTAACAGTTTCAATCTCTGTAGTGAAAAAAGTCGCCATCCAATTTTTGTGTTCGTGACATCATTACTCTCCATCTGGGTGGCTAGTTATGACCTGGGGTATATTGTCCAACTTGAGTTTAGTCGAAAGATTTACCAAGCCCTTTAAAATAAAGGGTAACATTCTATGATTGTGATCATTTGCAGAGCAAATACAGATTTTTCTTCCAAAATTTGCAAGATGACATAAAATTCACAATCATCTTACAAATGGAGTCTGATATGAGAAAATTGAGTTGAGCGGATCGTAACTATCTTGTAAATATTCTGTATGTTGTTAATGTATGCTCAAAAAATGCTCGCCCTTGTGATATTGTGTGATATTCCTGTGCGTTAGCGATATTCTCCGAATTGAATTTAAATTTAATATTTTGATATGCAAGCGCGTTTTAAGACCGTTTAACTGTATTTTAAGCACATTTGTCATGATGTCAGCATATGTGTATGCATGTGCACGCGTTCACGCGCATACCTTAAGAACGAATGCTCTTTCAACTATCGAATTTTATATGTAGATATATCATATGAGAAGCTAATACTAGATAACATTTTTAGTAATTCTCGAGACAATAATTCGAAATGTCCGAATTTTATATTTCAATTGCCTTATAAACGTCGGATTGCCGTTTTACACGCACAAAAGGAATATATTTTTTAAAAATTCACAGAATTTTTTTTATTAATTGTATAGATTTTGTTTATTGTTTGAAAGAAATTTTTCCATCTTTTCCATGATGTCAAGATAGAAAATCTTTGATAACATTTTCGGTCGCTAAGGAATAGTAGGAAAAGAGGAAGACCAAAACTGAGATGGCTTGTCTCAGTTGATTCGGATTTTAGAGTGATTGAAGCAAGTGACAGGCAAGCCAGGTCTAGAAATAGACAGTCCTGGAGGAATCTTCCGCGGAAGGCCATGGCTCATCCTGGGCTGTCGTACCAAATATGATGATGATGAAGGAATCGGAATGTGTGAATATCATCCAAAATCGTTGTGACTTGGGCTATAACTTAAAATAACAAAAGTACTATTACTACGAAACAAAAGTACTATTACTACTACTACGAAATTAAACAAAAAAAATAACATCGTGGTACACCTTTCCGGATCCTGAAGAACTACCTGTGTACCAGATATCACGACCGGAAGATGCTTAGATTTCCTGCTGCCGACAGACATTTTCCTCAGCGGCTCTATTTTGAGCAAGAAGGATATACACAGAGATATTTCCCTTTATTTTGTAACATTCTCAACGGCTTTGTTTGTAGCCGCTTTCCAGATTTTCAGCTACAGGAACAAGCACCATATAATTAAACGAAATCATTCATTACATAAAATATACTTTATAAATATTACCGGAGCATAATAAGAATTCAAAAATATATTTCATTTTCAATGTTTTGATATCTAGTACTCGGAGCGATAGAATAATGTTGATCTTTGGCCTTACTGCAGGCTGCCTAAACAGCTGCCATCTGAAAAAATGCCTACGACCTGTCAAGACATAATTAAAATAAAATTAGAATGTTGACTCCATGTCACAAAATCAGTTCCAATCCGAAATATTATTTTCATCTTCGTATTTTCACTTACTGACTTTAACTCATGCGAAATAGGGATTTGAAAAGGAACCATCTGCTTAAAAATTTATAAAACCCTCTTTCAATTTATTGTAAATTGATACTTTCAATACCACCGACTTGGAAAATGGGTGTGGACATCTAGATTAGAAAATAAAATGAAATAAGACTTTTCGAATATTTCTAAACAATAAAAAGTATAATTTCATGTATATTTAATGTATGATTTCATATGTAAAATGTATAATTAATGTTATAACCAGAGGCGTCTAATTCTAGCTGAATGAGTTTTCAGCTTGTTTATATAAGTTTCTGTAAAATCTAGTCGTCATTGCCATGATTCTATCCAGAAAGTTCACCGAATTGTTGGTAACACCAGTGAATCGTGGATTCACGGTCACTGCCACTCGCTCGTTAGCGCGGTGCAAGGGATGTGATAACAAAAGATCTCTCTATTTCTTGAAGCAAAGAAATTCGAATTTTTCTGGTGTATTTATTGTAAATTCGATTCCAGAAATAGTAGATGGTGTTTTTAAGGACGATCCCACCAGTACTCAAATGCTAAACACACAGTAATAAAGTGGAGCAGTTTCTGACCCTATAAAAAGACGTTAAAACGCCCTGTTATAATACCTACTGTATGGTAACCTTATTCTCTGAATCCTAATCCATGTGATTTCTTGTTATGAGGACACTTCTTCCTTCATAACTGTGGGACTGTCTGAGTCTGCAGTCTGTAGGGGCGAATATAAGCGTCGTACAACAATAACATTTGGTACACATGTGCTTCAGGACCCGAATAGGTGTAGTAAGATATTTTTTTAATTTCGAATTACTTTTCAGTTATTTTATAGGCTACAATTCCTTTTTCGACTGTTGAAAACACAATACAACGCGTGCAGAAAAACTAAGCTGAAATTTCAATCAAGGCACGGCTGCAAGTTTTTAGACAAGGATTTTCTTGCAAAACCGGGAATTCCAGTCAGCTGGAGCTTCGGTAGTAAGGTTTAAAATTCCGAAATTTAAAGTTCCGGATTTTACAGATATAGAATTGAAGCTTTTAGTATAAGATTGTAATAGTTTTATAATCATTCCCAGAAAAAAAGCCACGTTTCTACAATAATAACTTCTTAAGTTAGCAATTACGATTTTAAATATCCTTAAAAAAAAAGACTTTTTGATGTGCGATCTTGTCGGAAAGGGAAGGAGGATTTTTTTAATCTGCAAACAAAAAAAATTTTTACTAATTTCTAACAAAAGAAATTTTTATTTATTCCATAGCAATTGCACTATTGGGAAATTTTTCTTAGGGAAACATAGTTCATCAAGAGTATGTTGGAAGTATGACAGTCTAGACAGTATCGGACTGCATGCGAACAGCTTCACAGAGGTGTTTTTTACAGTCGTGGTCCAGGTTCATCGGAACAAATAAAAAACAGGTTCAACAAATAAAAAACAGTTCGGAACAAATAAAAAAATTTGTCGGCAGCATATGACTATCCTTATATAATGCAATGTATTTACTTCTTTCACAGTGAATAACATGAGGAAAAGATACACGGCACAGTGTTTGTAGCATTGAATTGTACATATAGCACTTTTCCGGATAACAACATGTAAAACTATTCCGTGCTCAATAAACTTACATTTCAAGGAACTCTAAATTAACAATCATCAATAATGATATCATAATAAATAAGCAATACAGTCTATATATTTTAATAATAAATTCATCAATTAGAAATCATTTTCATTAACCTGGGTAATTTTTGCAATTTTGACAATGTTGTCGTCACTCGTGGGCTAAATATCGCCAAGTTAGCAATATTTCGCTAGATTATGTACCAAGCTCGCCATATGTATCGCTAATCGTTACTTATAATTATGAAAATGACACGTGTACTATTTGGTGTGACTTCTAGTCAGATTTTGTTATGAGCCGTTATTAAACATTGTGTAAAAAGGTTTGAAAATCAGTATTCCGAAACTTGTTCTGTGATTAATTCTTTAATTTATGTGGATGATTTGGTAATAGATGCATCTACAGTACAAGAGACTTTTGAAGTTATCAAAAGAGTCCAGAGAAATTTTCCAAAAGGGTAACACGTCCCTACGTAAATGGTAAAGAAATTCTCTTGTAAAGAAACATTTAATATCCTTCAACTTGAATGTACTTCCAGACGCATCACTTAATGCAATTCTATTTAAAATTTTAGGAATAATATGGGACCCAGGTCGGGACAATCCGACAGATAGAACGACAAAAGGACTACCACTTACTGAGCTTGAAATTGATAAAATATGGTGGCACGGCATTCCATGGATGATCAAAGATGTTAGAATCAGGCCAGAAACGGCAAAGAAAGCAGAAGACGAATTAATACAGGAGGAAGCAAAAGGAAAAATAACTTCTCAGAATTTCTGCTCATCACCACTGCTCAAAAACCACTTATAGAGATGGAACGTTTTAGTTCATTACCGAAGGTAGTAAGACTAATGGCATTGCTTAAGATTTATTTTCAATCTAAGATGCTCTATTAAATGTGAAGGAAATTTATCTATTGAAGATTTGAAAGAAGCCGAAGTATCCCTGATAAAAGAAGTACAGTTGACAAATTTTAAGGACGAATTTGAAGCTTTAAAGAGAGATGATCATTTTAAAAAAAAATTAGAAAATTTACAGCATATGTCCATACTTAGATGACACAAATTTATTAAGAATAGGAAGCAGACTTAATCTAAGTGAATCTAGTCCCAAGAAAATAAATTCTCTCATATTACCCAGAAATGAATGGTTTACAGAGTTGTTAGGTATGGAAGAGGATCGGAAATAGTTACATTGTGGAATTTCGGTAAGTCTTGCGCAAATTGGAAAATAAATTTGGATTCCGCAAGGGCGATAGTTCATCAAAAAGATTATTAGCAAATGTTTAATTTGTACGAAGTATAATGCTCAACCATCTAAGCAAATACAGAATATCAGAATCACCCCCTTTCAGCAGTATGGGATTGAATTTTGCAGGACCAATTGTCGTAAAAACAGATAAGAACAATACTTCAAAATCATATATTGTGTTATTTACATGTGCTACAACCAGAGCTATTCTTTTGGAATTGTCATCAGACATGACAACTAATTATTTTCTTTTAGCTTTTCGCCGATTTTTATCAGGACGTTGTAATTGTAAGGCCATTTATTCTGACAATGCGAAACGTTTTAAAGCTTCTGACAAGGAACTTCAGTATTCTAACAAGATCATAAGGGAACGATAACTGCAGGATTTCATATCTAGTCAAGGTGTGTCATGGAAATTCACAGTAGAACGTGCCCCTTGGTGGGGAGGATTTTACGAACGGCTTGTAAAATGTGTCAAGGATCCGTTATGAAAGATTTTAGCACGAGCTCTGCTCACATTTGAGGAACTGACAACGATCTAAACTGAGATTGAAGCCTTTGTCAACATGCGACCTCTACCATATACCGCAAGAGAATTTGGAGAATCAGAGCCACTTACACCCGCGCTCTTCCTCCAATTTGGTAGGAAGGATATTAGTTATCCGCCACACTTTGCAGAACTGGAAAATAAAAATTCCACTAATGAAGCTTTAAAAAAAAAGTTACCAAACTAAACTGTTAAAACAATTATGGACTAAGTGGAAAGAATAGGACTTATTTAATTTGAACTCTTTTCATCATTTTAAATGTCCTGAAAAATATCGAAATCTCCTAATTGGGGACATTGTGCTATTAGACGGGACTTGCAAATCTAATCTGTTACGGAACTTCGGAATGATTAAGGAAGTAATTTATGGCAGAGACAATCTCGCACGTGCTCGTGTGGTTAAAACCTCAAACGGACTGTTCAGGAAATCTCTGCAACTATTGTATCCTTTTGAATTAGATATTACTTAAATGTTTATAATTGATGAATTTATATACGTAATATTGAAGTTTATAAATGTGAATCTACATGAATCATGTTTAAATGTATAATTAGTATATTTTATTAATGAACTTAACATTTCTTTTACATAATATTTCTTATGTTAATTGAAATTATCTTAATTGATGTATGTTACAAAGATTATAAAAATCTGTGTACTCTCAAAAGGAGTACAGATGGGGAGTATGTGGGAAATTTGCATATTAAGTTTTTTTGCATTCTCATAGCTTGTAACCCAAAGACAAGTGGCGCTGTACTTGGGTCAGATTGACTGCGCCTCAGACAGATAAGAGACAGAAGAAGTGCGGCAGCAGTATTGGAATCTGGACGTACAAACCGCATGTTACGTCCAATAAATTTGTGTAATGTGCCGTCTGAGAATAAAGAGTTACTTAGGCCTATATGTATATATGATTGAATATGTGGAGTCGTGTAATCGAACAGGTTATTATCAATTAAAATCCACTGAACCACGGAGAGATTTTCGCCGACACTTATGTATCAACAGAACTTATTGTAACTGGATTTTGGATTTACCTACCGGGGCCGGATAAAATGAGATTTCTTTTGAAGTTCTTTCAGGCCCTCCAGAAGTTCCCTTGCTGACCTAACAGGCTAAAACTTTGCAAAATTTTAGTATCAAGTGATGAACATAAATAAACGTAGCCGGATTTCCGATTCCCTTCCCTAGAGAGGAGATCATGCGAATTATTTTTCTTTTATTGAAAAGTCTTTCCAGACCCTCAAACAGCCTCCCTGCGACTTAGAAATCTGGATCATCCCAACACTTATAATATCGACCACTGAGCCAAACGTAACAGATCCAGATTTTCGATTTCTTCCCTAGGGTGAACAGAAAAGGAGGGGGTGCAAAGACTCTCGGATTTCCATCAATGCACCCTTTACCCCAGTGATCTAAATGAATGAAACTCATCAAGGAATGTGAAGAATTTTTGATTGAGACTAGTATTTTCGTTGCTAGGCACTATGCATTGTTAAATAAAATAACACTTATTACAAAACAGCAAATATATATTTTTATTCTTTTATCCTTGGCGGGCTTATATACTATAACAGAAGAATACAAACAAAGTTTGAAACGTAGACTTCAGTTTAGAAGGACGACTGATCAGTAAAATATTTTATTTCTGGTATTATATTGACATATTTATGCAATAAAGCAAGTATTTTATATCCATTTTACTTCTTTACAATATACATTATACTACTATTGAAGCCTGACAAAGACATGAAAAATTACACTCCTAAACAAACCTGCTGCAACTGTTGAACAATACATGTTACCTAGCATAGAAAGAAGTAGTCTGAAATGGAAATTGGTCCAATTATGTTCTGCTTCATAGTCAAGTTAAACCTTTTATGCCCGATTTGGGGAGAGCTATGAGGGACCTCACCCCCCCTAACTTTGTTCCATTGATATCTTAAAGAGACCGAATTCTTTAAGTAATCGGTGTTTTGTCTATTCCGAGAGTAAAATCAAAAAACATAAGAGTTAGATTCGGTTTCGTGGCCGATATAATAAGTGTACAAAAATTCAACCTTCTAAACCACTAAAGAGATGCATGAGGGTGTCGAAAACCCAGACCACTCGACTCGGCCCTAGGGGTTACAATAGCAGTTTCAATGGCCGAAAACGATGCTTGAGGGTGTGGAAACCCCAGGCCGTCCGACTCATCCAGAGGACTTGAGTAACTATTTGGACGACCGGGATGCTTGAGGGTGTGAAAGAACTCATAAAAGAAACTCATAATTAAGTTAGCGAAGATTCAACTTCTATGTGACGATGGGGCTACTGGAGGATAGGATCTGGAAATACAAACACACGGCAAATGAGTTGCAGAATATTTAGAATTATATATAATAGTGACTTATATAATGGCATATAGTTATAAGTCATATAATAATATACTACTGCATACGTCTCTAATATAATTATATAATAGTAATGTAAATAAAAACAATAATAATGGCGTCGAAAGATTACATTCAAGTTTAAAAAGAGTTTCACGTTGTAATCGCCCCTAAACACAAATTGAATGTTTCTGAGAGAGGTAGATATGTGTGCATATGTTTATAATTGGAAACGAGTGGTTGCGATATGTCAAAAATATGAAAAACAGATTTACTGAATTAGGTTATATTACCATGCCTATTACAGACCTAAATACAGGAAATTCGAGTACAAATTTTGAGATTTTAGGGATTTTTAGAGAAATATTTTAGGAAAAAATTTTAAAAGGTAAAGATGGAAATTATTTTTACTTATAAAATAGCAAATAACATTCTAAAAATTAAAACTTTTACTCCAAGGAGCAAGTGTAAAATATTAGATTTTGAATTCTTCCAGAAATACCATTCAGATAATTGGGACTAGTTTCATAACATTTTGCAACTTATTTAAAGAAACTTTGGTACTGCAATATTATATAATGGATGAATATTTGAATAGACAAAGCGTGTTTCCAACTTTTTGGCATGAATAACGTTTATGGTTAAGGTATCCGGTTTGAAACTGAGCTTTGCGAAAAATACAAACAATTTTGGACACTTATACTTCGAGCCGAATAGGTAAAAATGTAAACAATTTTTTTTTGTTATATCGGAAATGAGGAACCATTTATGCATATATGGAAATAAGTTCAATATTTTAGACTGTTAAAGATTTAAAAAAATTTAAACCTTTTGTCTAACCCAGTTTTCGATACACTTTACTTACTTCCACTAGAAAGTTGACAAATATGGGGAAAATTTCCGCTCTTTAAGTTTTTAATGCTTTTTACTCGAAAACTAAAAGTGCCAGCTATGAGCAATAAGAAATTTGTAAGCTTTTAAAAATAGTACAAAGGTATATAATTGTATTTCGAAGTTTCAAGTTTTTAGTTTTCGAAATATTAGAGGTTATATTTTCGATATTTCATTAATTTGAACCTTTATGGAACAGTGAATCTAATTTCGACGAATAAGTATAAATAAGCAAGCAATTTGCATCTGCTCAAACACTCTACCAGGATTGAAAACAACGAATAAACATATTGAATTCATCAGTTTTATTTTAGAAGACGATATTCAAGCAAACCTTTTCGGCTCCATCGGACTACAGCCACCGCCGATTTCTTTTGAATGCTCTGTATAAACTGAACATATCAGAAAACTGGGTGAAGCCCAATAAGTTAATATTTAAACATAAAATCTGATAATTCATAAATCCTTTAATTCTTCATCGTAACCTTTTCTCAAAAACTCGTTCAACCCATACAAAGAAAACTTCTCCTCATGTCTTATTTAAATTTAAATAATGTCTCTTGAAATAATACATGTCTCCAGTATATGTTTTTAGAATGATTCAATATCCTATCTTTCGAACATCGTCACAACGTTCTGTTATTCTTTTTTAATCCATGAATCTTCCTTTTTCGTCTGAAATGTTCGAAAACCAATAATTTCCGATGTGAAATGAGAAAACATTTAAGGATAAGAACTTTGCACGGCGTCAGCAATAAATGTGATTTTTCTCAAATGTATGTAAAGAAGAACGTATAAAAGGGCTTGCGTTTGTTTAAAAAATAAGTAGCAAATACGTTAACATTACAGACGGCATTTAATGAAACTTTGCTACACCGAATGCTATTTTGATATACAGTTCTGTATCTCACAATGTTATGAATTTCTTATCGATGCATAGGTTTAGCAATACCAATGATTTTGCAAAATATATTTGTAACATCTGTTTCTCAGGATCTATCTTTAGCTTGAACTTAGATGATGTGTGAAAGAAACTCAGCATCAAGATCCGGAGGAGGGGAGTATATACTAAATATCTCCACTTTTGCTTCTTTATCCATTTTTGATTAACAAATTTTTATTTTCCTCGAAACATCTCTATCTATTGTCTATAAATAAAGCTTATATAATAAGCGGTATTGATTTAGCATCAAATTCTGGAGGAAGTTTGGTGGGTCACTAAGAATTTCCACTTTCTGTTCAAAAAATTTCCTTAATGCACTATTTCTCAAAATTGGCTATAAGCTTAGACAATGATTATATGAACTCAGCACCGCATTCTAAAGAGAGTTCAACTTCCAGTTTTAGATGTCATTTCCGATTTTCAACTGTTTGCATTTTTCTTGCAGCATCTATTTATCAGACTAGGCTATAGATAGCGTTTAAATGATAACTGATAAGAATTTAGGATTCATTTCGAAGGAGGTAGGAATTTACACATCTAGGTTGTTTCCACTTACGGGTTAAAGTTCCTCATTTTCCTTGAAATATATATTTTGTAGAATAGGCTAGGGAAAAAAGGGGCTATGGGAATAGGCTATGGATGTGTATGATGACTATATGGATACCGCGTTTCCTTTTAGAAGGTTGAGAGTAAATTCAACAAGGATTTTTTACAGTCCGGTAATTTACCACTTTCTAAACAGAAATTTTCATTGAAACGTCGACTCCTTTTTTCAAAATCAGTCATGGATAGATCTTTGTTGATGACTGATATGTATTCATCGCGAAATTTAAATTGAGCTATATATATATATATATATATATATATATATATATATATATATATATATATATATATATATATATATATATATATATATAGCTCAATTAAGTGTGATTTCTGATAAATTTCTAATATTTTATTTCACCGTATTTTCATATTATATATATATATATATATATGTATATATACATATATATATATATATATATATATATATATATATATATATATATATATATATATACAGACAAGACTTCCATTTCTGATTATTGAGATGCCAGAATTTAAATTAAAACAATACAATTAAATCATTTAAATTTTCCTTGCACCATGCATTTCTCAGAGTTTGCTATAGATAGATATAAGATCATGATAAAATAGATAACGTTCTACAGTAATGAAATTAGCCTTTTCCGTCTTTCTTGCTTCCATTCCGAGTTCGTTGCCCAATATTTTAAATTTTCCAGTGATGTACCGCAATCACACTTATTCCATCGAGGAACACTCCCGGACTTTTCTTTACAAAGTTATTAGCATTCTTAAGGACTTTCCTAGGAACCGGCTATACATAAAATGGATATTCAAGGAAATAAATTCGGCGCCCATCATTTTTAAAGTCTCAGTATAATGTAAACGAATGAAGAAAACAAGCGCAGCCCAATAATCTAAATATTTAAATTCAAAGGCCGAGATGTCATAATTACATTATTTCACCATCATAACCGTTACTCACAAACTCCCTTCACCCATACAAATAAAACTTCGCCTCCTCTTGTCTTATTTAAATTGTGTCTCCTAAAATAATACTTGTCGCCAGTATATAAGTTTTTAAAAAGATCCAATATCCTATCTTTCGAACAATCTCACAACTATTATTTAATCCATAAATCTTCCATCTTCTTTCGAAATGTTCGAAAAACCCATCATTTCCGATGTGAAAAGAGCAGATATTTAAGGAAAAGAACATTGCACGACGTCAATAACAAAACTTAATATTTCAAAAACGCATGTAAAGAAGCGAAAAATAAAAGTGATTGCGTTTGTTTTAAAAGTCAGTAGCAGACTTCAGAATATACACGTCAATTTATCAAACTTCGCTGCATCCAATGTCATTCTATCTTTTGTTTCCGATGTAATTCACGATGTTACGAATTTGTTATCTTTATTTTTACTTTCTCATAGTGTGGTATATGCTATATTCATTTCTCATTGTATGTATATTCACTTTTTAAAAATTTACGAAAATTCGTTTATTACTCGAACAGTTTTCGTTCAAAGTTTGTTTGAAAGATAAGTTTTTGATCCTTTCGATGATGTCAAGTTAGAAAATCTTTGGTAAGAGTTTCATTCATCAAAATATCGGATTGTTTGAATATCGCCCTAAATCGTTGTAACTCAGGATAAAATATAAATTTATTTTATAAAAGATTATTCGAAATTAAACAAAAAAAAATAACATCCTGAAGTAACTTCCTACCAAATATCATGACCGAAAGACTGTTAGATTCCCTGTTGCAAACAGACCCATCCAAGTGTTTCTATAGATTCCTAGATTTGAAACTGGATATATCTAGTCTTTAGCCATCAAAAGAATTCATTCATTATAAATGATATACTTTATAAATTTTACCGGTGTATAATAAGAATTGAATGCTATGGGGAAGCGATGGTATATAGCTGTTCTTGGGCATTACTACGGGTAACCTAACTAGAGGTTATTGGAAAAACACCTACGATCTGTCAGGCCATAATTAAAATAAAATAAAATTTGGGCTCGATATGACAAAATCAGTCCCAATCCGAAATACACGCAGAAATGTTATTTCCATATTTGTATTTTTACTTACTGGCTGTGGCACCTGCTGAAATGGTGATTCGAGATGAACCCATCTGCTTAACAATTTAAAAATCCTCTCTCAAATTTAATATAAATTGACACTTTAAATGCCTCCGATTTGAAAAATGGGTGTGGTTAAATGTAAGTGCAACCAAATGTGACCATGCCTAAATATACTACTGATACAAGTTGGTCCAGAATATAAAGATTTAAATTTGTGGTTGTGTTCTAAATAACGCTTATTTTCAATAATTGAACCGATTGACGGGATTTTCTTACTGTTTAATTCTTGTAGCAGACAGGTCCGTCTAACCCTTTTTCTGGGACTTCAGTCAGTAAATAATAATTGTGCGCTTTACAAATATTTGAGCGGATATCTAGATTAGAAAGTGAACTGAAACGAAACTTTTCGAATCTTTTCTAAACAATAAAAATGCATAATTACATGCAACACTTGAATATGAAGATAATTCAAACTGGACACATTAACATTCATAAAGAACTTTATTTTAACATGATCAAAATCAGCAGTAAATAGCAGTTGTATATATACGGTAAGCGGAGATTTGTAAGCAACGGTTGGTCAGCTAGATCTAAATCTACGCACAATAAAGCAGCTTCTGTTCTAAACTTTAGAGGTCATAAAAACAAAAAGTGCTGAATTGATCAACATCAAGGTTGCCAGCATAGTCATTTTATGATTAGATCTAGCAATTTTTTCGCAATTTTCACAAGCAAAAATGGCTAAATCTTTCCATAACATATGTTTGCAGACAGATTATATAGGTTTCTTCGAAATCCAGCAGAAACCAGTTACAAAAAAATACCTAAAGCTACGCACAATGAAGAAACTTCTCTCCTAAACTAAATTGGGCATAATAACGCGGAAGTGCTCAACTGATCACCTCCAAGGTGTCAAACTTAGCCCTTTTATGGCTCGGTCTAACGATTTTTCACAAGTTCAGCAATTAAAAATGCCTGAATCTAACAAAAAAATAGGTTTTCAGCCTGTCTATATAGATTTCTGCAAAATCTTGCCGTCTTTGCTATAATTCTAGATATAAAGTAATTGAATTCTTGACAACAATGTTCATCAACTGTGGATCATATCTCCACGATTATTGCCACTGGTCAGTCCGATGCAGACTAAATGATCAGTGAGTATAAAGTTCCCCAGAATAAAGATTTTGAACTTTGAAGGGAGTGTCGTACCATCTAATCCAGAAAATATAGAGGGCATTTCTAGAGACCCCCGATCACCGTTACATTCTAAGAACTCAGTAATGCAGTGAAGCCATTTCTGCTTTATAAAAGGTCGTTAAATCACCCTGCTCTAGGACCTACCGCATGGTAATCTTATTCTCTGAATCCTAACCCTTTGTGATTTCTGGTTCTGGGGACAGTTAAAGAAAATGTAGTTTATCATGCGCAAGTCGAAAATTTACAGTCTTAACAGTATCACACTGCATGTGAAAATCATCGTTGTTTAGTTATCTGTCGGTCGTGGCCGGCGTTCATCTCCTCCTGGTAAAACTTCAAAATGGGGGCCCCACTGAACACTATGCCTTCAAATCGCTAAGTTCAGTATCTTTGTATAGCATGAATGTCTGGTATAAATAAAATATTTCTGGTCTACAGTGCCACGAGTGTCTTAGCGATATGTTTGGGCACTATTTTCTAACGGAAAAGTCTTTAGCATGTACTGAAATATCAAAAAAATTAATTCTGCTGCATTTGAACTCCTAAATATTTCTCTATAGACAGAGCTGAATAGGGAAATTTTAATTTAGATTACCTAGGAGCCACTGCTGACAAGAATATTGAATTTTTGCCACTTGCGTATCTACCGAGGAACAGAGCATATCGTTCAATTTACCTTCCGGGGCGGAGAAAATTATGTTTTTTTTTTCAAGTGTTTTCAGATAAACCAGAAGTTTCCCTGGTAATCTAAAAATCAAAGTTCAGCAGAAATATAGTATAAAGCTCTGCAGAATACTATAATTCTGCTATAGTACTGTGCAGAATTATAGTACTGTGCAGAATTATCCCCTTCCCAATAGCGGAGATTATGAGAATTTTTTATTTTTCGAAAAGTTTTCCTGATGCTCAACCAGCCTCCCGGTGGCTTAGAAAGCTGAATATTCCCCACACTTGCAGTATCGACAACTGGACCAAACCTAACGTTTTCTGATTTTCGATTTCTTTCCTAGGGTAAACAAAAAGGGGGCGGATGCAATGTATATCTTATTTTTGTTAATGCCAACTCATCCCCAGTCATCTAAATGACTGAAACTCGACAAAAAGACGGAACATAACTGGATAAATTTTCGATTGAGACTACTATTTTGGCTGCTGAGAACCATGCACTGTTAAATAAAATAAAAACTGCAATTCACATTTTTTTTTATTTTCTTGTCTTTGACCGGCTTAAGTACTATAATAGATGAATACAGATACATTTTGAAACGTCAGTTGCTGTTTAGAAAAACGACTGAGTAGCAAAATATTTATTTATGGTAATATATCGACAAAATATTTAAGCAATAAAACAAATACTTTTTCCCATTTTACTCTTTGTAATATATATTATACTAGTATTTATCCTTGTGAGAAAGAAAGAATCTAACACATTTAAAGAAACATGTTGCAACTGTTTAACAATGTATGCTGCTTAGGGTAGAAATTAGTTGTCCCCATTGAAAATCGCACCAGTTAGCTTCTGCCCCGTGGTCAAGTTAAACCTTTTATGTCCGGCTTCGTGAGGGCTCTGAGAGACTTCAACACCCCTACTCCCATTTTGTCCCACTGATTTCTTTAAGAGATTGATCTCTTTAAGAAATCTGTATTTTGTCCATTCTGGGAGCAAAATTGAAAAACATAATCTGTTAGGTTTGGTTTCGTGGCCGATACTATAAGTGGGCAGAAATTCAACCTTCTATGCCACTGGAGAGATAGCTGCTTGAGCGTCAGAAAAAACTCTTTAGAAATCATAATGCCTAACCCTGGGGTAAAAGGATCGACAATCCGACTACTTTAAGTTCAAATAATCCATGCTTTTTTAAGTTAGTGAAGATTCAACGTTCTATTTGACCAGGGAACTACTGGAGGATAGAATCTTGAAAGATGAAAACACGATAAACGCATTAGAGTATTGTTGGAATTCTATAATAGTGTCTCATATAATAGTATAGACAAATCTATTGTATTGTAACTATAGAATCGTCGGAAAATTACATTTAAATTTTAGTAGAGTTTCACATTGTAATCGACCCTAAACACAAATAGAATATTTCTGAGAGATGTATGCGTATGTGTGCATAAGTTTATAATTGAAAACCTGTGGTCATAATTTATCAACAATAGATTTTAAACGAAATTTGATAAAATTATTATAGTTTGTAGATACCGTAACAGAAATTCACGAAAATATGGAAAAGGAATTAACTGAATTAGGTTGTATTGCAATACCATTACAGACCTAAAAGCAAGGATGTAGATTACAAATTTACAGATTTTGGTGATTTTTAGAGAAAATATATTGGAAAAAATTTTGCAGGTATGGATGGAATTTTTTTATTTTAACTAAAGAAATAGCAAATAAAATTCTATTTGTATTCTAATAATAAAAACTTTTACTGCTCGGGATTAGTGTAAAATTTTAGCTTTAGAATTTTTTTCAGAGATGCCACTCATAGAATTAGGATGAGTTTCATATCATTTTGTACCTTAGTTTAAAAAACTTTGTAACTGTAGATTTGTCAAGGCAGAATACTTAAGGAAGAAAAGTCCGTCCACAGTTTTTCTGGCATGAATAACGTCTATGGTTCAGGTATCATGCTGAAATAGGAGCGTTAGGTAAACCATAAACACTTTGAATATTAATTATTAGCATTTTAAACATTTTTTCTTTTCAAAAAGTATTTTAAAGTGCCTGTCTAATCAAGCAAGGTTTTGCTTCATTTTACTTATTTACTCTTAGGGGGTTTTTTCTTACTTCACTCTTAGATGTTGCTCCCTCGAAATACCTTCTAAACTATAAAGGAAAGATTTAAACCGTAAATTGCAAAACATTCAGTAGAAAATTCAGTGTCTAAATCCATAATTTGCTTTTGAAAAGCTGCTACATTTTAGTAACGACCATGTGAATTTGACAAAGATAGGAATATTCACCACTTTATACGTTTTTAATTTTATCATTTAAAATTTTAAATAATTACCTTTTAAAATTAATTTTAAGGTTTTTTAACTTTTAAAACCTTTTTTAGAGTATTCTACATAGTTTGAGCGGAATGGAAAATTGAGTGAAGCCCAAGAAACTAAATATTTAAATTTAAAATTAATTCATAAATCCTTTACATCTCCATCATAACCGTTTCTCAAAAACTCCCGCAAACCATACAAAGAAAACTTCTCCTCCTCATATCTTATTTAAATTTTGTCTCCTAAATAATACATACCACCAGTATATGTTTTTAAAATGTTCCAATATCCTGTCTTTCATACAATCTCTCAGCGTTCCCTTCTCTTTTTTTAATCCATAAATCTTCCATTTTCTTCAGAAATGTTCGCAAACCCATCATTTCCGAGTGTAAAGTGCAAATATTGAAGGAAAGTACTTCAGTTTTATTGGAGGAGGTCAGCAATAAAACTTAATGTTTCTCAAACGTATGTAAAGTAGCGAAAGATGGAGGTTCTTGTGTTTCTTTTAAAGCCAGTAGCAAGGTTCAGAATACACACGTCAATACATCAAACTTTGCTACATCCAATGCCATTCTGGTCTACTGTTATTGATGTAATAATTCACAATGTTACGAATTTGTTATCTTTTTTTTTACTTTCTCATATCATGGAATTTAGTAGAGAATAAATTATTTTCACCAAAATTTTCAATTCGATTTCAAGTATTTGATCCCAATATATGTTTTAGGATCCTCTGAACACGTTTTGGAAGTTTTTAGACTGACGTTCATTCGTCCGTCTGTCTGTATGTCATCTGGTGTCTGTCGCTTGTCTGTGATCGATTTCTTGCGTAGACGATAGCTCTCACAAATATTAAAGGATTTTAACACGTCTTTCGATCCAGCTTTGCTAACGAAAAATCCAGAACTAGATTGAATATTTTTAAATTTCAGAAAATTATTCGAAATATATTCGAACTTCTGTATTTTCTTAACATGGCAGCATAGAACACATTTTTGCATAATTATGTATGAAATGAGTTACTTATGGCTCACTGATCACGAAATTTAACAGTTTCAATAATTGTAGTGAAAAGTAGCCGCGATACAATTTCTGTGTTCGTTATATCATTAGTCTCCCTCAGGGGGCAAGTTACCCCCTGGAGAGTGCATTGTCGAAGTTGGTATTAAAGAAAAGATTTTTTTTCAAATCCTTTAAAATTAAGGGTAACATACTATATTTAAGATCATCTGGACCACCAATAGACATTTTTCTTGCAAAAATTTGAAAAAAAGTCGTAATCTTTTTAAAACTGGACTCTGATATGAGAAGGTTGCGTTGAACGGATAGTGAATATATTGTAAATATATTGTCAAAGTATACTAAAAAGCTTGCGCCTGTACGACATTATGTGATATTCCTGTAATCATGTGATATTTTCCGAATAAAATTTTAATTTGATATTTTGATGAATGAGCACGTTTTACAACCGCCTAACTCAATTTCAAGCACTTATATCAAGATGCCCACTTGCGTATGTGTGTGTGCGCGCGCTCACGCGCATAATACCGTCGAATACGCGTTTAACTATTCAACTATCAAATTTTATATTTAGATACATTATATGTATGAAAAGCTAATACTAGATAAAATTTTTAGTAATTCTCATTACAATAATTCAAATATTAGAATTTTATATTTCAATTACATTATAAACGTCGGATTGTCTTTTTAAACGCACAAAAAGAATACGCATATTTAAGAAATTACGAAAATCCGTTTGCTAATGGTATAGTTTTCGTTCAAAGTTTGTTTGAATGCAAATTTTTATCTTTTCGATGATGTCAAAATAGAAAATCTTTCAGAACATTTTCGGTCGCCAAGGAATCGAATTGTGTGAATATTTCCCAAATCTTTGTAAGTAGGGCTAAAACATAAAATATGTAAAAATCTAATTTGAAATTAAACAAAAAAATTACATCGTGGAATACCTTTCAGGATCCTGAAGTACCTGTGTACCGAACATCATGACAGGAAGACATTTTGATTTCCTGCTGCAGACAGACCCATATAAAGGGCTCTGTATCTATGTGACAAGATATTTTGGGACATTTCTACTGACAAACAGTGAAAAATCTATTAAAGTCTACTGAATTCGCAATTCAAACCTACCAAAAATCTACTAACGAAAAGACACCAAATTTTTACTTAAATATTAAATATTTTTTTTTCAAGTTTTGGGAGTTAGTAGCAATGCAAGCAACTACACAGCCTCTCACCCCCCCCCCCCCAATTAAAAGGATTGTTCAATACTTCAAATTAAAATGATTGTTGATTAATTAAAAGGACTGTTCAGAGATTTTATTTTCCAGAGCAATCATATTTTAGCGGGGTAAAAAGTCACCTAATTGGTATAAAACCTGTCAAAATGCACCTTTCTTTCATTTACAGCGCTCTGCTTATACTCTTACCATTTTAAACGTTTTGCGATTTTTCTGGCGGACAAACGAAACTTTACAGAAATGTAAACACTTTGGACGTTTATACCTTGAACCTAATAGATAAAAATGTAAATAATATTTCTTGTTTTATAGGAATTAGTGTCCAGATTATGAATATATAGAAGTAATTTTAATATTTTCAACTTTTTTTTCCCAGAAAAAACTTCAAAAAGTAGGTCACCGAACGTGTATTTACTTCCAGTTTTCTAAATTTCACACGAAATATATAGTCAACAATAAAAACTAATTATAAATAGTAAACGACAAAAATATGTACTACAAAATTTAGTATTAAAATCTATATTTATTATTTAAAAAAAGCTCTTATAGTTTTCGAATAATTGTCTTGTTAAGTTGATGAAAGTAATAAAATTTCCGTTTTTCAAGATTGTAATACTTATATTTCAAAAACTAAAAGAGCCACTTTTGAACAATAAGCAAGAATTTGTAGCTCTTTTAAAGTTTTACATATGTATATAATTAAATTTTGGATCGAATTCCATTTTTAAAAAAAACTTTAAATATATCTGCCAGAACGAGTTTTTTCAGTTCTCTCGAAATATCTTAGAATTTATAAAAGATATATCTAAATAATGAGCTTTAAAAATATGTATAAGGAATTTTAGTTTCAAAATCGATTTATTTTTTAAAAAACGCGTATAGTTTTCGAGTAATTGTTTTTTCAAATTGATGAAGTATGAAAATTTTACATTTTTAACACTTTCCAACATGAAAAGTGTTAATGACTTTGGTCATTCTGTCTGTCCGTCCGTTCGCAAGAAAAAATGTCGTAAAAATGGATTTACCAAATTGAAATTTAATATGTTGTTGAGACGGTCTGTGGTACATATGGGAATAAAAAAGAATAATATCACACAATTAGTTTCGGATTTATGCCTGGTTAAATAATTGAAATACGTAGAACCCAATGGGACTTACTTTTCCAAACATTTTTTAAGCGAAGTTAAAATTAACAAATTGCTTCGAAAATTTCAGAAAATATTTAAATTATGACATAAAATATGTAAAAAAAAAATCAGCAAAATATGCGAGTAGTTTTTAAAATAAAAATTGAAATACTAATTTCACCCGTGATATATGAAGAGATCAGGTGACTCAATAAAATCGCAAAATAAAAAAATATGGCAACCATTTTTTTCGTGTGCAGATCGGGATAATTAAAGATTGTTTAAATTTATATTTAGGGCTGCATCCGTCATAAAACCATTTTATTTTTGCGTATTATCTGTGTATATAAATTCTGTGTCAAAGCAATTACAGTATTTTTAATTTTAAATTATCACTTATTTCTACAACGAAGCCAAATTTTAACTTATACAGAATATAAACAAATCAAACGATTGTAAGGTGAATTGTATAAGAATTGCTGATTTTTTCACGCAAAATTATTTAGCTCTGGAGTCTGGAATATAAGTGATATGAATGAAATATACAATAATTTTGCATTGAGGGGCTGGCGATTTGTATTTCGATGAGGTTTTATAATTTCAAGTATCATAAATTACTGTAGTACTGCGATAATTCAGAAATATTACAGCTGAATGCATCACATGTTATAGATGTTTAAATAAAATTGCATTTTAGTTGGGAAGTACTTCATAATCAATGCTTTCTGCCTGGTTGGTGTTTCTTGTTCAAGTTTGTAATGCTTATAATTGGAAAAATGTAAAGAGATATTCATAAACATTAAGCAAGAATTTGTAGTTTTTGAAAGCCCTATAAATGTATATACAGGGTGTCCCAAAAGTAACTGACACATTTGAAAAATGCATTAAAAAACAGAAAGCAATAGAATTTGCTACATTGTACTTGAGAAACCAGGGAATTTTGTTCCACCAATTTTCAAAATTTGTTACAAAGCTCACCAACAGATGGCGCTGCGGTTGTGTGAGAGCTGCAGGGATACTGTCAGATCGCCATTCTGCTAGCGTGTGCTTCTCAAAGATTTCAAGTTGCTGTTGTCTTTGTCAACAAGCATAACTGACGTATTTCGGGAACAGAAAATCCTCCTATTGCCGCACCTTCATCCCTGCATCCCGCAAAAGTCATGTTTTGGGCAGACATTTCCTCCAAAGGACTCATTCGGCCATTTTCCCATCAAGAAACAGTTACTGCAGTACAGTATCTGGGCATTCTACATTAATTTGTGGCGATTCAAAATGCTTTGACGGACTGTAGGAACACCTCGTCCTTCATGCAAGACGGTGCCCGGCTTCGAATTCCTTAACGAACATTTCGATGATAGTGTGATTGCCCTTGAATACGCCAAGCATACAGGACATGACATGGATTGGCCTCCCTATTCACCAGATTTGACCATGTGATTTTTTCTGTGGGGGTACCTGAAAAACCAGGTGTATCGCCAAAATCCACAAACGAAATGCAGCAGCGGGCGCGGTTAGTACTTGGGTGGGTGACCACCTGGGAACACCGCGTGTTGTTGGCTCTTTTCGGGCGCGGCAGCCCAGTGGTTAGCGCGCGATTCTCGCCGCTGCCAGAACTGCCGCCGTGTTCATGCGGAGTACGATCACGTTAAACATGTGGGTCCGTAAGTCCTTCCGAGAGGTTGGTGGTAGGGGAAGGAGGGTACGGTCCCTGTGGATGCCTCCCCCACTGGGTTCCGGTCTAAATTGGGTGGCACTTCCCGGCCGTCCAAACAGTTACCTTAAACCTTTCTGGTAGGTCGGACGGTCTGGGTCTCAACAACAACAAACGAAATGCAACAATACATCACTGCTGCATGTGAGACCATTCCGGCTAAAACCTTTGCACAGGTTTCTGCGAATTTTGTTCTCAGACTTCGGCATATTGTTGCTGGAAATGGTGGTAATTTTGAAAACATCGTTTTGTAGTTTTTGCAACATGGTCATACCGTTTATCAGTTTCTTATTCAGCAGCGCCATCTGTTGGTTACCTTTGCAACAAATTTTGGAAATTGGTTGAATAAAATTTCTTTGTTTCCCAAGTACAATGCAGCAAACGCTACGTTTCTATTGCCTTCTGTTTATTTATTGCGTTTTTCAAAAGTATCATTCATTTTTGGGACACCCTGTAACAAGATTTTGGATCGAGTTCTTTCCTAACACTTTCCAGCATAATTGTAAAGTGGTTATGACATTGGTCATTCTGTGTATCTGTCCATTTGCGCTATAACTGTCGTAAAAATGACTTTTTCAAAATGAAATTTTAGTATGTTGTTGGGATTGTCTGTCGGACATATGGGAATATGAAAGAATAACATCACCCAATTAGTTATGGATTTCACCCGAGTTGAAAAATGAAATACATTGAATACTATGGGATCAAATTTTTTAAACATTTTTTAAGAGGAGTTAAAATTAACAAATTGCTTCGAAAAATTTAGGAAATATTCAAATTATCAATAAAATTGTGTAAAAAATTTCATCAAAATATGTGAAGTCGTTTTTTAAATGTAAATTGATATAATAATTGCACTCATATGATATGAAGAGATCAAGAGACTCTTTGCAAAATAAAATATGGCATCCATTTTTCTTTCGCTGTATGAAAATCGTGATTTTTAAGGAACACTGATATTTATATTTATTGTTGCATCCGTCCTAAAACCGCTTTATTTTTTCATATTATCTGTGTATCTAAATTTTGTGCCTAAGCAATTACAATATTTTTTATTTTAAACGATCTTTAAACTTTGATTATTTCTACAACGAAGCCTAGTTTTAACGTGTGCAGAATGTAAACAAATTAAGTGATTATAACATGAGCTGTTTAAGAATTACTGAATTTTTTAACGCAAAATTATTTAGCTCTGGAGTTTGGAATATAAGTGATATGAATGAAATATTCATTAATTTTACATAGAGAAGCATACGAATTTATAGCATTGACTTTTTTGATGAATTTTAAAATTTCCAAGTTTAATACAAAATTATTGTAGTACTGCGATAATTTAAAAAATATCACCGCTGAATGCATCGCATTTTAGAAATATTTAAATGAATTTGCATTTCATTTGGAAAAAGTGTTTCATAATAAATGATTTATGTATGATTAATCTTTCTTGTTTTATATTACAAATATTGAGTTTTATTTTACAAAATGTTATTCACGCAAAACAGTTTCTACTCCATCGACCTAGAGACACCACCGATTTTTCTGAGGGAAGAGAAAACATGAAAACTTCAGTGTTGCTATTTTCCAGAGTCAAGGAACGGGTCGACTGATCGGCCCGAATTTCTGTGCATGAGAAATAAAGGAAATAATTCGAGAAATAGGGCAAAACCCTTCCTTGAGAATTTGGTAACATCTTTAAACCTTTAAAGTTTGTCAAAGCCAATAAAGGATGCCGGAATCAATTTTTCTTAAAAGTCATATTTTCCGATTCTACTTAAAAATGATTTCTACCAAAAATCGATTGAAAAAACAATCTACAAAATTTTCTACGGGACCGAAAAACTTCGCTGAAAATCTTCTGAATCTGATCACACTGACTCTGTTAAGAGCAGCTTTCTGGATCCAACCTGCTTTCACATTGGCTCTTGATTAAACGAATTCGTTCATTATAAAAGATATACTTTTGAAATATTACCGGTTCATACTAAGAATATTTTAATTTTAATGTTTTGCAAAGAATAATGCTGATCTTGGGCTTAACTGCATGTTATCTAACTAGCCGCCATCGAGAAAAACTTACGACCTGTCAGGCCATAATGAGAATAAAATAAACGTTTAGACTCGATATGACAATACCAATTTCAATCCGAAATACACACCGAAATGTTATTCCTATCTTCGTAGTTTTACTTACTGGCTATGGCACCTGCTGAAATAGAGATTCGAGAAGAAACCAGCTGCTTAACATTTTTAAAACCGTCTCTCAAATATAAGGTAAATTGACACATTAAATGCCTCCGAAATGGAAAAAGCGTATGGTCAAGTGCTGGCGTAATTGAATGTGACCGTGGCCAAATACCTATTGATACAATTTGGCCCAGAATATCACGATTTAAATTTGTCGATATTTTCTAAATAATGCTTATTTTCAATAATTGGACATAATTGACGGGATTTCCTTTTTGTTTAATTCTTGTAGCAGGCAGCGCCATCTTACCCCTTGCCTGGACCATTAGACAAAAGTAAAGAATGAATAAGTGTAGGCTTTACAAATATTTGAGAGGATATCTAGATTAGAACGAGAACTGAAACGAAACTGATTGAATATTTTCTAAACAATAAAAATGCACAACTACATCTAACACTTGAATATGAAGATGATTCAAATCGGTGATTATTTTAATTTAACATGATTATCAGCAGTTACGCACAGGTGTATATATGGAAAGTCATTAGCAGCTGTTGGTAAGCTAGATCTAGAGCTACGCACAATGAAGTAACTTCCAATAATTAGAATGCATACACGGCAACTTTAATAAACTATTGAATTAAAGACAACCAACTTAGGTTTAATAAGTCATTTAATAAAACTCATTTCCTCGACATACATAAATGTGTAAAGATAAAGCGCTTCCGGGCATCACCAAACACCTCATCACTGGCGAAATGAAAATTACAGTTGCAATAAATACATACATATAGGGCAGATCGACAGGTATGTCTGCATTTGTTGGCAGTGTATGTCAGGTATGTCTGCATTTGTCGGCAGTGTATGTCTGCATTTGTTGGCAGTGTAATTTCCCTTTCACCCCTAGTGGAAGGGCATGATGATGGCCGAAAACTCTTTGGTTTTATAAATTTATGTACGACGAGGAACTAGTTCCATTTAATGACTTATTAAACCCATGTTGGTTGTTTTAATTTAATAGAATAACTTCTGTTCTATACTATGTGGGGCATAAAAACAAGAAAATGCTGAACTCAGCACCACCAAATTTGCCAACTTAACCATTTTAAGACTAGATCTAGCAATTTTTTCAGTTGTAGCACAATGATAGCACAACGGTTTTAGATGATAGCACAAGGATTTAGCACTAAGCCTCGCCTACACCATCTCTTTAAGATCGATCTCTTTAAGAAATCTGTGTTTTGCCAAGAGTAAAATCAAAAAACATAATCTGTTAGGTTTAGTTTCATGGCCGATACTATAAGTGTGCAGAGATTCAACCTTCTAAACTACTGGAGGAACGCTTGAGGGTCTGAATAGACCCATTAAAATCTCATGATGTCTGCCCCGGAGGTGAGAGGATCCATAATCCGGATACTTTAAGTTCTAATAATCGATGCAATATTAAATTAGCGAAGATTCGACGTTCAATGTGACCAGAGTACTACAGGAGAATAGTATCTGGAAACACAAAAACGCAGTAAGCGCATTAGAGAATTATTAGAACTATATAGCGTCTCATATCATAGCATAGAAAAAAATCTCATATCATAGCACAGAAATACCACTCATAGAATTAGGTCTGATTGCATATTATTTTGTATCTTGTTTTACGAAACTTTATAAATGCAGTCTTATGTCAAGGATGAATATTTAAGGAAGTAACCGCTCCCATCTTTTTAGCATGATAACGTTTATAGTTGAGGTATCCGGCTTAAATAGAAGCGTTACGAAAAATATAAACACTTTGGACCGAAGCAAATCTCCGAAGCAAATTGCTGAAAATCTAAACAATTTTTATAT
Organism: Amaurobius ferox; assembly: GCA_951213105.1. Lineage (NCBI taxonomy): Eukaryota > Metazoa > Arthropoda > Arachnida > Araneae > Amaurobiidae > Amaurobius > Amaurobius ferox. The sequence continues at coordinate 55,807,733 of OX578151.1, forward strand.
GTTATGTCAGAAATGAGATACCATTTATGAATATGTGGAAATATGTTCTATATTTTAGTATTTTAAACATTTTTTCTTTTAAAAATATTTTAAAATATTAAAGATTTTGTGCAAGCGAATTTCTGCTTCACTTTACTTAATTTCGCTGAAAATACCTGCTAAACTGTAATGAAAAGATTTAAACCGTAAATTTGCAAATATTCAGTAGGAAATTCAGTTTCTACATCCATAATTTGTTTTCGAAAAGCTGCTATTTTTTTAGCAACCACCATGTGAAGCTGACAAAGATGGGGAAATTTTCCGCTTTAAAGTTTTGAATTTTAACTTTTAAAGTTTTTAACCTTTTACTCGGAAACCAAAAGTGAACAATAAGTCATTTGTAGCCTTTTTAATGTCCTACAAGGATATATTTTTGTTTTTCGAATCGGGTTCCTAATTTTCGAAATATAAGTTGTTATATTTTCGATATTTTAATATTTTTAACCCTTTTGGAACAGTGGATCTAATTTCGTCAAATAAGGATAAATTACCAAGCAATTTTCCGCTCCTTGAAAGCAATATAAGGACTTCAAACAACGGATAAACACATTGAATTTTATTTAGAGTTTTATTTCATAAAGCGATACGAACACAAATCATTTTGGCTCCATAGGACTAGAACCAACGCCGACTTTTTAGAGTATTCTGTATAATCTGAACTGTCCCTCAATGTTTCCCCTCTAACTTTAGGTTCTTTTTCAGTTTCAGACATCCTATCTGTACTTGCTTCGGCAACTTGTACCATAATTCTATACTTTTCCCTAGTTATTTCCACAGATTTTATATTTAAGGCCTTAATTTGGTTCTTCAATTCTATACAATCTACCAAACTATTATCAAAATCTTTCACATTTTAGTCATAAACTTTCATAAATGTTCGCATGACCTCAAGCATTGGCACAAAAAACTCAGAAACCAAGGTATTCAGAAGAACTTCTGACAATTTGCTATCTCTTTTCTCGTAAAATTGAGGACCCATCTTCTCCAACAAGTTCTTAGCAATAGCCAAAAAGTATAATTCATTTTCATCATGACTGAAAGAGACCTGAAGTTCTTCTTCAATAGACTCAATAACAATATCAATTATATTGGCATAAGCCACATTAATATTTTAAATATAAACACCAAAAAATTGTAATCCCTTTAAAGTTAATCCTATATACAAAATAAACAGTATTATAAAACTTAAGTAAATCAAACAAAGCCAGTCACTGTGTAAGAATTGCTGAGCGACCCAAGCCGAGAGCTTGCCTATAAAAGCAGAATGCCGAACCAAGGCAGCTATACTAGCCCTACATAAACATCAGTTTCATTTTGCAGGGAAAATAATCGTAAAGCAACAATACCAACTCATACATAACAGTTTTCAGGTTCAACATAGTATAAAAATAACAGTATTTAATTATATAACAGGGCAGTTACACTAGCCTTACATTTACTTCTGCTTCATATTGCAGAGGATGTAAACATAAATTATTAAAACACTCTTCGACAAAGTTATCATTTTCAATATTTTTACAAAAAAAAATCAGTGTATAATAATTGCTGAATTTTTTTCATGCAAGGTTATTTCGTTCCGGAATCTGGAATAAAAGTTGTTCATCGCTTTTACATAGAGAGCCAGACGATTTATATTTCGATGACGTCATTTGAACAAAATTCATTTTTTTATTAAGTTTTAAGTTTTCAAATGTAATAAACTATTGCAGTACTGCGATGACTTAAAATATACACTACGTGATAGTGAAGAGAAGACACCAAGAAGGAGAGGGCAGAAAGTATGCAAATTGTAGGTTAGACGGAGCTCAAAGGGTGATGTAAATGATGCGAAATGAGCAACTGTCCCGTTCACGTTGAGTGAGATATAAGGGAAGAAACCTTCAGAATCGGCAATAGTAGCCCCACTCTGGCTGACAAAGAAATCATTCTGCAATTTTTTTGTCTCAGAGGAAACGTGTAGTAGTAGAGAATGCCAGGCCGCCGCAAACCGAGGCAGTTCCAGCAGACAAACGATTTCACGAGGGTTATGGTAATCGGTATCAGAAGGGCAAATTGGTCCATACGTCAAATGTCAGCGGACAGTCACCTACACGCGTTGACGGTGCACCGGCTGTGGCGAAGATGGTTGGAACAAAGGAATATGGCACGTTTGAGGGATGCCAGTATGGCCAGAGTGACGTCAGTATGCGTGGACCGACGCATCCGCCTGCAAGCGTTAACAGTCCCGCAGGCCACTTCCGTCCCCCTTTCGCAGCAAGCGTTCGCACTCATGGTGCCAATTAAGAAGACTGCTATTCACCCAACAGCACAGACGCCTCCGTTTGCAATGGTTTCGGGATACAGACACGTGGACGGCGGAATGGCAGTTCTCAGACAAGTCACGCTCCTATTTTATCAATGACAGTCGCCGTGTACGAGTCGGGCGCCGAAGTGGTAACAGATCCAATCCGGCCGCATCTGTGGAATGCCACACCGCGACATCATGGTTTAGGGCGCCATCGCCTACGAGAGCAGGTCACCTCTGGTCCATAATAAGGACACTATGACGACCCAACGATACGTGGATGACGTCCTGCGCCCGGTGGCACTACTCTTCCTTCTGGGAGTGCAAAATGCCAGTTACCAGAAGGATAACGCCCGACCACAAGCGTCAGGCAGAAGCCAACATGCCCTTCAAGGGTATTCAGGTGCTTCCCTGGCCACCAGTCTCTCCTGATCTCTCACCAATCGAAAACGTCCGTGAAGGGACATCGCTTGCGTGCGTTGCCACCGCTGAGTTTAGAAGACGAACTCCGGCAAATGGTTGACAGGGAATGGCAGCCATCCCTTAGGACACCACTCGGACGATCATTGACTCTGTACCTAGACATTTTGCTGCCTGTATCGCCGCCCGCAGTGATTCTATAACCTACTGATTAGACGGTGTTATCGCTCAGTGTATAGGTGTATCATATTGCAATAAACATCACTAATTGTTCATTGTTGTCTCTCTCTGTTTGCCAATTTTCATCACTTTCTGGCCACGCCTTGACGATTCATTTTCACTGCCACGTAGTGTATATTAGCTCTGAATTTCGTCTATTATTTCGTCTTTTCTGCGGTCGATTTCTAGTGTAGACGATAGCTGTCACAAATGTTAAAGGATTTTCACAAGTCTTTTCATCCAGCTTTGCTAACGAAAAATCTAGAACTAGATTGAATATTTTTAAATTCGAGATAATAATTCGAGATTTATTCGAAATTTTGTATTTCCTGAACATGGCAGTAGAGGGCGAAATTTTACATAATTATGCATGAAAGGGGCCTTACAAATATCACTTATGGCTCATTGATCACGAAATTTAACAGTTTCAATCTCTGTAGTGAAAAAAGTCGCAATCTAATTTTTGTGTTCGTGACATCATCACTCTTCATCTGGGGGGAAAGTTATCACCTGGGGTACATTGTCCAACTTGAGTTTAGTCGAAATATTTATAAAGCCCTTTAAAATGAAGGGTAACATTCTATGATTGTTATCATTTGCAGCACAAATACAGATTTTCCTTCCAAAATTTGCAAGATGAAATAAAATTCACAATCATCTTACAAATGGAGTCTGATATGAGAAAATTGAGTTGAGCGAATCGTAACTATCTTGTAACTAATATGTATGTTGTTAATGCATGTTCAAAAAATGCTCGCCCCTGTGATATTGTGTGATACTCCTGTGCGTATGCGATACTCTTCGAATAGAATTCAAATTTAATATTTTGATATGGAAGCGCGTTTTAAGACCGTTTAACTGTATTTTAAGCACATTTGTCATGATGTCAGCATATGTGTGTGTGTGTGTGCACGTGCGTGCACGCGCATACCTTAAGAACGAATGCTCTTTCAACTATCGAATTTTATATGTAGATATATCATATGAGGAGCTAATACTAGATAACATTTTTAGAAATTCTCAAGACAATAATTCGAAATTTCCGAATTTTATATTTCAATTGCCTTATAAACGTCGGATTGCCGTTTTACACGCACAAAAAGAATATATTTTTTTTAAATTCACAGAAATTTTTTTTTATTAATTGTATAGATTTCGTTTAAAGTTTGAAAGAAATTTTTCCATTTTTTCCATGATGTCAAGATAGAAAATCTTTAACATTTTCGGTCGCTAAGGAATAGTAGGAAAATAGGAAGATCAAAACTGAGATGGCTTGTCTCAGTTGATTCGGATTTTAGAGTGATTGGAGCAAGAGATAGGCAGGCCAGGTCTAGAAATAGACAGTCCTGGAGGAATCTTCCGCGGAAGGCCATGGCTCATCCTGGGCTGTCGTACCAAATACGATGATGATGAAGGAATCGGAATGTATGAATATCATCCAAAATCGTTGTAACTCCGGCTATAACTTAAAATAACAAAAGTACTATTACTACGAAATAAAAGTACTATTACCACTACTACGAAATTAAACAAAAAAACTAACATCGTGATACACCTTTCCGGATCCTGAAGTACATACTGCCTGTGTACCAAATATCACGACCGGAAGATGCTTAGAATTTCTGTTGCCGACAAACATTTTTCTTAGCTGCTCTATTTGGAGCAAGAAGGATATATGCAGAGATATTTTACTTTATTATGCAAGATTTTCAACGGCTCTGTTTGTAGCCGCTTTCCAGATTTTTCATTTTGAAGTCGGGTACCCATTGATTAAACGAAATCATTCTTTACATAAAATATATTTTATAAATATTACCGGAGCATAATAAGAATACACAAATATATTTCACTTTCAATATTTTAATATCTAGTACTCTGAGCAATAGAACAATGTCGATCTTAGGCCTAACTTCAGGCTGCCTAAACAGCTGCCATCGGAAAAAATGCCTACCAGCTGTCAAGACATAATTAAAATAAAATTAAAATGTTGACTCCTTGTCACAAAATCAGTTCCAATCCGAAATGTTATTTTCATCTTCGTATTTTCACTTACTGACTTTAACACATGCTAAAATAGGGATTTGAAACGGAACCATCTGCTTAAAAATTTAAAAATCCCTCTTTCAATTTATTGTAAATTGATACTTTCAAAACCACTGACTTAGAAAATGGGTGTGGATATCTGGATTCGAAAATAAAATTAAATAAAAGTTTTCGAATATTTCTAAACAATAAAAAGTATGATTTCATATATATTTAATGTATGATTACATGTGTAAAATGTATAATTAATGTTGTAACTAGGGGCGTCTCATTCTAGCTGAATGAGTTTTCAGCTTGTTTATGTAAGTTTCTGTAAAATCTAGTCGTATTTGCCATACTTCTATCCAGAAAGTTCATCGAATTGTTGGTAAAACTGATCATCACCAGTGAATCGTGTTTCACGATCATTGCCACTCGCTCGTTAGCGCGGTGCAAGGAATGTGATAACAAAAGAGCTCACTATTTCTTGAAGCAAAGAATTTCGAATTTTTCTGGTGTATTTATTGTAACTTCGAATCCAGAAATAGCAGATGGTGTTTTTAAGGACGAACCCACCGGTACTCAAATTCTAAACACACAGTAATAAAGTGGAGCAGTTTCTGCCCCTATAAAAAGACGTTAAAACGCCCTGTTGTAATACCTACTTCATTGTAACCTTATTCTCTGAAACCTAATCTGATTTCTTGTTATGAGGACACTTCTTCCTTCATAACTGTGTGACTGTCTGACTTTGCAGTTTGTAGGGCGGAATGTAAGCGTCGTACAACAATAACATTTGGTACACAGATGCTTCAGGACCCGAAAAGGTGTACCAAGATATTATCTTTTTAAATTTCGAATTACTTTTCAATTATTTTATAGCCTAGAATTCCGTTTCCGACTGTTGAAAACACAATACAGCGTGTGCCATAAAACTACGCTCAAATTTCAATCAAGGCACGGCTGCAAGATTTTAGACAAGGATTTTCTTGAGAAACCGGGAGTTCCAGACAGCTGGCGCTTCTATAGTAAGGTTTAAAATTCCGAAATTTAAGGTTCCGAATTTTACAGATATAGATTTTAAGGTTTAAATATAAGATCGTAATAGTTTTATAATCATTCCCAGGAAGAAAAGCCTCGTTTCTACAATAATAATTTCTTAAGTTAGCAATTAAGATTTTAAATGTCAGTAAAAAAAAAAGACTTTTTGATGTACTATCTTGTGAAAAAGGGAAGGAGGGTTTTTTTAATCTTCAAACAAATAATTTTTTTACTAATATCTAACAGAAAAAGTTTTTATTTATTCCATGGCAATTGCACTATTGGGCAATTTTTCTTAGTGTGACATAGTTCATCAAGGGCATGTTAAAAATTTGGCAGTCTTGACAGTATCACACTGCATGCTTACAGCTTCACAGAGGTGTTTTTTACGGTCGTGGTCCGGGTTCATCGCTTTTGTGCTTTGCAACTCCAGAATGGAGACCTCAATGTGTATTATCCTTTACATTGCTAAGTTCGGTACAAATAAAAAAATCTGATGTGGGCAGCATATGACTGTCCTTATAGAATGCTTATATAATGTATATCCTTATATAATGTATTTACTTCTTTCAAGGTGAATAAAATGAGGAAAAGATTCACGGCACAGTGTTTGTGACATTGAATTGTACATATAGCACTTTTCCCGATAACAACATGTAAAACTATTCTGTGCTCAATAAACTTACATTTCACGGAACTCTAAATTAACAATCATCAATATTGATATCATACTAAATAAGCAATACAGTCTATATATTTTAATAAAAATTCATCAATTACGAATCATTTTCGTTAACCTGGGTTATTTTTGCAATTTTGACAATGTTGTCGTAACTCGTGGGCTAAATATCGCCAAGTTAGCAATATTTTGCTAGATTATGTTCCAAGCTCGCCATATGTATCGCTAATCGTTACAAACAGAGAGAAACTCATTTCTTATATACTAGAAAATGTGACGTCATACACTGTATAAAACATTCTGCAACCTTTGCCCATTTTTTTTTTCAGTTACGTTGTTCATAATTATGGCAAGCTATAAGAAAAGCCGCAATTACATGCGTTCATGAAAATTCTAGCTTTATTTCTGAAATATTCAGCTAATTATCGTCTCTAGAAGCATTATTTTTGTATTTGTGTATATATATATATATATATATATATATATATATATATATATATATATATATATATATATATATATATACATATATATATATATATATATAAATATATATACACACAAAAGTCATAATAATTGCAAAAAATAGATAAAACTAAAAGTAAACGACATTTAAGGCGCCTAGCAACCGTAATCACGCGTTCACCAAAATACAAATTTCTCCAAAAAGAATAAAAAAGAAGAGAACAAAAAAATACCACAGTGGTCGGGGGTTGTGACCCCCACTCCCCGGTTAAAGCATGCTTAGAGCCGCGGCAAACACTCCCGGAGGCCTGTACCAATTTTAATAAAAGCAGCACACCAAAAGGATTAAAACAACACACTGAAAATATATATATATATATATATATGTATATATATATAATATATATATATTAAAAAAATGTAATTAAAAATAATCAATTCAAGTAATCATATAACAAACATCATGTATCATTCAAGTAATCAAGCAACAAACATCATGTAACATCATCAGAACAGAAAAACCACGGCCACAACGCCAATAATAGAAAAGAACAGCACCTGCCCAAATTCGAAGATTGACCAGAATTAAATCCTTTTTCAGGTCTGAGTATATAATTCTAATTAACCCAAACAAATGCCTGTTACAGATTTGGCAATAGTACGTTAGTACGTTGCTACAAATGTCAAAACCCAGACTACAGGCACCAAAAGAGGAAAAATTGAAAATAAGAAAAATTACGAAATCTAGTATTACCATGAGGCAGGAACCCTTCATCTTTCACCACGCGTAAGGGCGAACAGCCGCAACAGTATGAAAAATATCACCAGCATATATATATATATATATATATATATATATATATATATATATATATATATATATATATATATATACTTCCTATTACGAACAGCTAATTCCATGAAAGTTGCAGTAACATGCTTGCGAATGTTTTTTACAGTGCATGGCGGAATTAAAATCTGGCAAAGCATTACCTACTATTTATCGTCAATATTATCAATTTGGTAACATTTTTATCAATTAGGTGACATTTTTGTCAATCTGGCAATATATAAAAAAGTTGCCAAGTGTGCAACATACCGCCAAGTATTTCACCAAGCAATTACGGACGGACAGAAAAATGGGCTATTCGTATAGTAGTTTATTAGGTTATTTCCAAAATATTGAACTTTCATCAATTAGTAGTCATTTTCGTTGATTTATATTTATTTTTAATATTTTTTACGCCATTTCTGTTAATTTGGCAACAATTAAAAAAACTCTATAAGTTAGGGACCTCGATAAGTTGGCGAAATATCATCAGACTAAACTTTATTGCATTTGGGCGGCTAAATATCTCTCTACGCAAAGTTGAAAAGGTGAAATTTAATTGCAGTCTATTAGAGGCCCCTGCTGACAAAAAGACTGAATTTTTGAGTACTTATTATGGGAAATTTGCATATTAAATTTTTTGCAGTCTCATAGCTTGTAACCCAAAGGCAGGTAGCGCTGTTCTTGCGTTAGAGTGACTGCGCCTCAGACAGATAAAAGACAGAAATGAGGCAGCAGTATTGGGATCTGTATGTGCAAACTTCATGTCACGTCCAACAAAATTGTGTAATGTGCCATCTGAGAATAAAGTGTTATTTAGGCATATCTGCATCTATAATTTAATGTGTGGAGTCGTATAATCGAACAGGTGATGATCAATTAAAATCCATTGAACCACAGAGAGATTTTCATCTAATGGTGCATCGGCCGGGAAAATTTAAGTTGTGACTCACCGTAGTTAATCTTTTATATGCACGAAAAGTTAAAGTTGATGAGTCGTAGAAAGTTAAGTACCTACATTTTTCTTCTTAAAAATTTGAGTTGAAGATTTAAAGACTAAACGAGAACATGAGTATAGAAGAAATTGTTAAGCGTAATGAGATACAATTCGTAGTGCAATTACAAAAGTTGTAAAGAAAATTGAGGATGAAATGAATAAAAAGGAATACTCAAATGCAGAAGTAATTCAGGATTCTATAGCTGTTTTGTTAGAACATAACGTTGCGTTAGAAAAATTGAATGAAATAATTGAAACGCAAACCGAAACAGAGGATTTGGAACAATAATTGTAAGGTTCCTTTAGAATAAAATCAGTCAGTTGCGATCTCTAAATCGGGTGCCAGTGGATATTTGGATTAAATGAAATTCCGACGGTAAATCAAATTAGTACAGAAACGATATCCGACATCAAAGTGAAGACAAACACAAAGTTGCCACGTATTTCCCTAAACAAATTTACAGGTGATATTTGTAAATTTTACGAATTTTTTCCTCAATATAAAGCCGCGATTCACGAAAGCGAAACACTTCGTAAAGTCGAGAAATTTAATTATTTAAAATCATTCCTTAGCAATTCGGCAGCCAACGCCATAAGCGGTCTTCCTTTAACAGTTGAAAATTATAAAAAGGCAATAGACATTCTAGAAGCTAGATTTGGGGAAAAGGAAATTTTAGTTACCGCACACACTGATCGTTTGTAAAGTTTAGAACCTGTCCTTAGTTTCAAACGATGTATTGGCGCTAAGAAGATTTTACAATGAAATATCGGTACAAATCAGAAGTCTTGAATCACTATGTCAATTTCGACTCACATAGATGTTTATTATTTTCCATATTATATAAATGTATTCCAAATGAATTGGTGTTACAATTTCATAGATAAAGTAAGGGAAAAGAAACTAATGTAACTGAGTTACTAATCTATCTAAAGGGAGAAATAGAAGCGCGAGAAAAGGCTCAAAACATAACATCTTACAAATTTAAAAATACAAGGTCTTATGAGATTAAAATGAAAATAGAAACCACGAAATATCTGAAAAAAAGACGCCATCTGCAGCTATGAAAAAAAGACGCCGTCTGCATCTTGTTTAAATACTGTAACAGAAATTCATTGCGTGTTTTGCAATGAAAAACACAAATCCGAAAATTATAACTTAAATTTTGAACAGCGAAAAATTTCCTTACGTAAGCAAGCAAAATATTTCAGATGTTATAAAAAAATTCCATCGTAAAAGCCACTGCAGATCAATGCAAATCAAATGCTTTAATTTCTTGTCAAAATCGCAAAAGAATTCTCTCTGTGAGCTGGCATGCGAGACAAAACCTTCGGCGCCACAAGTTATAGTTCCGTCGTTAATCCATGAACAAAATAATCAAAACAAATATAGATCTGGAACTTCGTGTGTATATTTTCAGACTTTGCACTGCAAATTAATTGGGAGAAATGAATTAAAGTTCTTATATTTCATATCCAATCAAGGTGTGTCATGGTGCACGTTCACAGTAGAACGTGCCCCTTGGTGGGGAGGATTTTACGAATGTGTCAAGAATGTGTCAAGGAAAATGTGTCAAGGATCCGTTACGAAAGATTTTAGCACGAGCTCTGCTCACATTTGAGGAACTGACAACGATCTTAACTGAGATCGAAACCTTTGTCACCATGCGACCTCTAACATATACCGCAAGTGAATTTGGAGAAGCAGAGCCACTTACAACAGCGCTCTTCCTCCAATTTGGTAGGAAGGATATTAGTTATCCGTCACACTTTGCAGAACTGGAAAATAAAACTTCCACTAATGAAACTTTAATAAAAAAAACGTTACCAAACTAAACTGTTAAAACAATTATGGACTAAGTGGAAAGAATAGGACTTGTTTAATTTGAACTCTTTTCATCATTTTAAATGTCCTGAAAAACATCGAAATCTCCAAATTGGGGACATTGTGCTATTAGACGGGACTTGCAAATCTAATCTGTTACGGAACTTCGGAATGATTAAGGAAGTAATTTATGGCAGAGACAATCTCGCACGTGCTCGTGTGGTGAAAACCTCAAACGGAGTGTTCAGGAAATCTCTGCAACTATTGTATCCTTTTGAATTAGATATTACTTAAATGTTTATAATTGAAGAATTTATATACGTAATATTGAAGTTTATAAATGTGAATCTACATGAATCAAGTTTAAATGTATAATTAGTATAAATTATTAATGAATTTAACATTTCTTTTACTTAAAGCTCATATGTTAATTGAAATTATGTTAATTGGTGTATGTTACAAAGATTGTAAAAATTGGTGTACTCTCAAAAGGAGTAAAAATGGGGAAGTGTGTGGGATATTTGCATAAAGTTTTTTGCATTCTCATAGCTTGTAACCCAAAGACAAGTGGCGCTGTGCTTGGGTAAGATTGACTGCGCCTCAGACAGATAAGAGACAGAAGAAGTGAGGCAGCAGTATTGGAATCTGGATGCACAAACCGCATGTTACGTCCAACAAATTTATGTAATCTGCCGTCTGAGAATAAAGAGTTACTTAGGCCCATCTGCATCTATGATTTAATGTGTGGAGTTGTGTAATCGAACAGGTGATGATCAATAAAAATCCACTGATTTCGCCGACACTTATGTATCAACCATCGGACAGAACTTATCGTAACCGGATTTTCGATTTTCCTCCCGGGGCCGTATAAAATGAGATTTCTTTTGAAGTCTTTTCAGACCCTCCAGAAGATCCTTTGCTGACATGAAAGGCTAAAACTTTGTAAAATTTTAGTACCAATTCATGGACATAAATAAAGCTAACCGGATTTCCGATTCCTTTCCCAGGACCGAAGACCATGCGAATTATTTTTCTTTTTTTGAAAAGACTTTCCAGGCCCTCAAACAGCCTCCCTGCGGCTTAGAACTCTGAATCCTCCTACACTTATAATATCGACCACTGGGCCAAACGTAATAGATCCAGATTTTCGATTTCTTCCTCAGGGTGAACAGAAAGGGAGGGGAGTGCAAAGCCTCTCGGATTTCTATCAATGCACCCTTTACCCCAATGATCTAAATGAATGAAACTCATCAAGGAGAGTGAACGTAACTGGGTGAGTTTTTGATTAAGACTACTATTTGCGTTGCTAGACACCATGCATTGTTAAATATTTTTTTTCTAATGGCCAGTCACTGACTCTTTCATCTTCGCCTATACATCGGCCAGAACCGTTAACCTCATAGCCTTCATATGACGTTGTCCCAGCGCACCAGTGGGGGGGAAACACATTGCGCCCAACAACACAAACATCCATGCCTGAAGTGGGACTCGAACCCACAACCCGGCGGTCGAACGAGTACGAGGAAATGCTTGCCTTTGACCGTTCGACCACCACGTCGGCTTGTTAAATAAAATAAATCTTATTAAAAAACAGCAACTTATTTTTTTTATTTATTTATCCTTGGCGGGCTTATATATTATAACAGATGAATACAAACAAAGTTTGAAACGTAGACTTCAGTTTAGAAGGACGACTGATCAGAAAAATATTTTATTTGTGGTATTATATTGACATATTTATGCAATAAAGCAAGTATTTTATTTCCATTTTACTTCTTTACAATATACATTATACCACTATTGAAGCCTGACAAAGACATGAAAAATTACACTCCTAAACAATCATGCTGCAACTGTTTAACAATACATGTTGCCTAACATAGACAGAAGTAGTCTGAAATGGAAATCGATTCAATTATGTTCTGCTTCATAGTCAAGTTAAACCTTTTATGTGCGATTTGGGGAGAGCTATGAGGGACTTCTGCCCCCCCCTAACTTTGTTCCACTGATTCCTTAAAGAGACCGATCTCTTTAAGTAATCTGTGTTTTGTCTACTCCGAGATTAAAATCAAAAAACATTAATGTGTTAGATTGGGTTTCATGACCGATATTTTAAGTGTACAAAGATTCAACCTTGTAAGCCACTAAAGAGATGCATGAGGGTGTCGAAAACCCAGACCACTCGACTCGGCCCTAGGGGTTACAGTAGCAGTTTGAATGACCGGGAACGATGCTTGAGGGTGTAAAAGGACTCATAAAAAAGCTCATGATTAAGTTAGCGAAGATTCAACGTTCTATGTGACGATGGGGCTACTGGAGGATAGGATCTGGAAATACAAACACACGGTAAATGCGCTGCAGAATTATTAGAATTTACATATAATAGTGACTTATATAATGGTATATAGTTGAAATTCATATAATAATATACTACTACATATGTCTCTAATATATTTATATAATAATAATGTAAATAAAAACTATAGTAATGGCGTCGAAAGATTACATTCAAGTTTGAAGAGAGTTTCACGTTGTAATCGTCCCTAGCGATAGTATAATGCTGTTCTTGGGCATAACTGCGGGTTACCTAAATAGAGGCCATCGGAAAAACACCTACGATCTGTCAGGCCATAATTAAAATAATATAAAATTTGTACTTGATATGACAAAATCATTCCCAATCCGAAATACACACAGAAATGTTATTTCCATCATCGTATTTTGACTTACTGGCTGTGGCACCTGCTGAAATACTGATTCGAGAAGAACCAACCCATCGGCTTAACAATTTAAAAACCCTCTCTCAAATTTAATGTAAATTGACTCTTTAAATGCCTCCGATTTGAAAAATGGGTATGGTCAAATGTGGGTGCAACCAAATGTAACCGTGGCCAGTTAACCGAATTGACTGGATTTTCTTAATGTTTAATTATTGTAGCAGACAGGTCCGTCTAACACTTCCCCTGGGACTTTAGGCAGAAGTAAATAATAAGTTTCGGCTTTACAAATTGAGCCGAATATCTATATCAGAAAGTGAACTGAAATGAAACTTTTCGAATATTTTCTAAACAATAAAAATGCATAATTGCATGTAACACTTGAATATGAAGATGATTCAAACTGTATACATTAACATTCATAAAGAACTTTATTTTAACATGATCAAAATCAGCAGTAAATAGCAGTTGTATATACGGTAAGCGGAGATTTGTAAGCAACAGTTGGTCAGCTAGATCTAAAACTACACCCAATAAAGCAACTTCTGTTTTAAACTTAAGGGATCATAAAAGCAAGAAAGTGCTAAACTGATCCCCATCAAGGTTGCCAACATAGTCATTTTATGACTAGATCTAGCAATTTTTTTGCAATTTTGACAAGCAAAAATGGCTAAATCTGACCATAAAATTAGTTTTCAGACTGTTTATATATAGGTTTCTTCAAAATCTAGCAGAACCCAGTTAGTACGATGCATCTAAAGCTGCGCACAATGAAGTAACTTCTCTCCTAAACTGAATTGGGCATAATAACACGGAAGTGCTCAACTGATCACATCCAAGGTGCCCAACTTAGCACTTTTGTGGCTCGATCTAACAATTTTTTACAAGTTCAGCAACCAAAATGGCTAAATCTAGCAACAAAATGAGTTTTCAGCCTATTTATATAGATTTTTGCGAAATCTTGCCATCTTTGGAATGAATCTCGATATAAAGAAATTGAATTCTTGACAACAATGTTCCCCACCAGTGGGTCATACCTTCACGATCATTGCCACTTGTCAGTCGCTGCATGCGATATGATCAGTGAGCACAAAATTCCCTAAAATAAAGATAATAAACTTTGAAGGAAGCATCGTAACTTGGAATCCAGAAACAATAGAGGGCGTTTCTGAGACCAGCCCACCTTTAATTACGTTCTAAGACCTCAGTAATACAGTGAATCTATTTCTGCCTTATAAAAGGGAGTTAAGTCCCCCTGCTCTGGGGCTTTTGATTTCTGGTTCTGGGGACAATTAAAAAAAATATAGTTTATCATGGGCATGTTGAAAATTTGCAGTTTTGACAGTATCACACTGCATGTGAAAAGCACAGATGTTTAGTTTTCTGTCGGTCGTGGCTCGCGATCATCTCCTTCTGGTTCATCTCCTCCCACTGTGCAATATGCCTTCACATAGCTAAGTTCAGTGTCTCTGTGTAGTATGAATGTCTGGTATAAATAAAATACTTTCAGTATACAGTGGGTCATAGTGATATGTTTGGGTACTATTTTCTAGCGGAAATGTGTTTAGCATGTACTGAAATATCACCAAATTAAATTTTGCTGCATTGGAACTGCTAAATATCTCTCTAAAGACAGACTCGAATAGAGAAATTTTAATTTAGATCACCTAGGAGCCGCTGGTGGTAAGAAGATTGAATTTTTGCCACTTATGTATCAACCATCGGACAGAACATATCATTCAATTTACCTTCCGTAGCGGAGAGAAAAAAAAAATTTTTAAGTGTTTTCAGACCATCCAGAGGTTTCCCTGGTAATCTAAAAAGTCGAAGTTCAGCAGAATTATAGTATAAAGCTCTGCAGAATTATAGTACTATACAGAATTTTAGTACTATGCAGAATTCTCCCCTTCCCAGGAGCGGAGAATATGAGAAATTTTTATTTTTCGAAAGGTTTTCCTGATACTCAAGAAGCCTCCCCGGTGGCTTAGAAAGCTGAATATTCCCGCACTTGTAATATCGACCACTAGGCCAAAGCTAACGTTTCTTGATTTTCGATTTCTTTCCCAGGGTGAACAAAAAAGGGGATGGATGCAATGTATATTTTATTACTTTCAATGCCAACTCAACCCCAGTGACCTAAATGGCAGAAACTCGACAAAGAGGCGGAACATAACTGGACAAAATTTCAATTGAGACTATTTTGGTTGTTAACCACCATGCACTGTTAAATAAAACAAAAACGTATTAAAAACAGCACCTCATACTTCTTTTTTTATTTTCTCGTCTTTAACGGGCTTAAATACTATACTAGATGAATACAGATGCATTTTGAAACGTCAGCTGCTGTTTAGAAAAACGACTGAGTAGCAAAATATTTTATTTATGGTAATATATCGATAAAATATTTGAACAATAAAGCAAATATTTTTTCCCATTTTACTCTTTACAATATATATTATACTAGTATTTATCTTTTTGAAAAAGAAAGAATTTAACGCATTTAAAAAATCATGCTGCCACTGTTTAACAATGTATGTTGCTTAGGGTAGAAAATAGTTGTCCCAATTGAAAATCTGTCCAGTTAGCTTCTGTCCCGTGGCCAAGTTAAACCTTTTATGTCCGGCTTCGAGAAGGCTCTGCGAGACTTCAATCCCCCCCCCCTCCTCTCTCATTTTGTCCCACTGATTTCTTTAAGAGATTGATCTCGTTAAGAAATCTGTGTTTCGTCCATTCAGAAAGTGAAATTGAAAAACATAATCTGTTAGGTTTGGTTTCGTGACCGATACTATAAGTGGACAGAGATTCAACCTTCTAATCCACTGGAGGGATAGCTGCTTGAGCGTCTGAAAAAACTCTTAAAATCATAATGCCTGCCCGGGAGTAAGGGGATCGACAATCCGACTACTTTAAGTTCTAATAATCCATGCTATATTAATTTAGTGAGGATTCAATGTTCTACTTGACGAGGGGGCTACTGAAGGATAAGATCTGGAAAGATAAAAACGCTCTAAACGAGTTAGAGAATTATTAGAACTATATAATAGTGTCTCATATAATAGTACAGAAAACGAATTTCAGGTAACAAATTTCTACTTAAATATTAAACTTTAATTTTTTTTTTCAAGTTTTGGGAGCTAGTAGCAATGCAAGTGACTCCGCTGCCTCCCCCCTCCTCCAATTAAAAAGATTGTTCAATACTAGAGAATTTATTTCCCAGAGCATTCACGTTTTAGCGGAGCAAAAGAGTCACCTAATTGGTATAAAACGTGTCAAAATGAACCTTCCTTTCGTTTACGTCGCTCTGCTTGTACTCTTACCATTTTAAACGTTAAGCAAAGAAAATAAATGAAATATTATCATATTTTATCAAAGGATATGTTATGTATTACTAATATTCAATATCGATTCTGGCAACCGCCACTTTTCTCTTTGTTATTTGGTCGAATCAAATGTGTTGACGGCTTCAGAACGTCGAAATTAAGTTTCATTTAAATAAATTGTAATATAAATTAATAAATTGATTAAATCTAATACACTAGAGTCATCTTTCATCTCTTTTCTGTCCATAAAGGAGACGCACACATTCGAGGAAGGGAGCTCCCATATTATTTTAATGTAAATAGCATCTCTGGTTGCGATTTCTCAGGCGGACCAACGAAGCTTTACGGAAATGTAAACACTTTAGACGCTTATACCTTGAACCTAATAGATAAAAACATAAATAAAATTTCTTGTTTTATAGGAAATAGGGTCCAGATTATGAATATGCAAAAGTAATTTTAATATTTTCAACTTTTTTTTTTCTCGAAAAGCTTCAAAATGTAGCTCACCGAGCGTCTATTTATTTCCAGTTTTCTAAATTTCACTCGAAATATATAGTAAACTATAAAAACTAAACATAAATAATAAACGACAAAAACATGCACTAGAAAATTTAGTATTAAAATCTATATTTGTTATTAAAAAGAAGCTCATACTTTTCGAGTAATCGTCTTGTTAAGTTGATGAAGATAAAAGAAATCCGTTTTTCAAGATTAAAATCCTTATATTTCAAAAAACTAAAAGAGCTACTTTTGAACAATAATCAAGAATGTGTAGCTCTTTCAAAGTTTTACATATGTATATAAATAAATTTTGGATCGAATTCAATTTTTAAAAAAAACTTTAAAATATATCTGTCCGAATGAGTTTTCTCAGTTCCCTCTTTAGTTCTCTCAAAAGATCTTAGAATTTATAAAAGATAGATCTAAATAATAAGCTTCAAAAATATGTATAAGGAATTTTAGTTTCAAAATCTATTTATGTTTTAAAAAACGCGTATTGTTTTCGAGTGATCGTTCTTTCAAATTGATAAAGTGTGAAAATTTTACATTTTTAACACTTTCCAACATAGTTCAAAAGTGTTTATGACTTGGTCATTCTGTCTGTCCGTCCGTTCGCACAACAACTGTCGTAAAAATGGATTTATCAAAACGAAATTTTAGTATGTTTTTGAGACGGTCTGTGGTACATATGAGAAAAAAAATGAATAATATCACCCAATTAGTTTCGGATTTAACCCGGGTTGAATATATGAAATACATTGAACCCTA
Source organism: Amaurobius ferox (assembly GCA_951213105.1). Lineage (NCBI taxonomy): Eukaryota > Metazoa > Arthropoda > Arachnida > Araneae > Amaurobiidae > Amaurobius > Amaurobius ferox. The sequence continues at coordinate 55,825,859 of OX578151.1, forward strand.
TATTTCTTCAAAGAGTGTACTATGTTTACATTTTGAAGCAAACATATTTCCTCACTTAGCATTTTATAAAATACTCGCAAAATTTCATTTTTAATATTTAGAACTTTTGAGAAATCCTCTCCCCTTCCAGAAAAATTTTTCGCCTTTGGCACTATTATGGCCACAGATTAATATAAAACTGTTGCAATAGTAGCTTTACAATTTTTTTTTTTTTTTTTTTTGCATCGTGCCAAGAATATTGCATTAAGCTAACAGTGAGATAGTTTAAGAAGGAAGAACAGCTTAAGTGGTGGGAAAAGAAAACTGTCACTATAAAAGCATGCTCGTCGGCACGTGTTATTATTGTTCAATTGCAATAAAATTTTATAGATATTATTTTTCCCTGAAATAGATCAACTTTAAGGAGTGAGACTGAAAAATTAAAGAAGTTGAATAATTTGGACCTCTCTAATACGTATATACATATACAAATATATATATACAAAAGTCAAAAATATCTAAAATTATTTACTAAGACCAAATGCAAACGATTCATTAGGCGCCATGCAGCCATTACCTATCGTATACAAAATATATTTCTCCAAAAGGAATATAAAAAATCTGATGTGGGCAACACATGACTTTCCTTATATAATGAAATGAATTTATTACTTTTACAGTAAAATAAATAGGTTTTTCTTCTAGTAGATACTAATATCCTTTCCAAGATATTGACTTTTCGACAATTAGTCGTCATTTTCATTGATTATCGTCATTTTTATCCATTTGGCGAGATTTTCGTTAATTTGGCAACATTTCAAAAAGTCTCCAAGTTGGCGACATTCCGCCAATTTCGTCGCCAAAATCTCGCCAAGCGTTATGAACGAAGAAATAAGTTATTCTTACAGCAGATAAATTGGCGTTCAAATGCAAAAGTATTACTCAAAGTATCTTTTTTCATGAATGGAACGAGCTAGATCCACGAGAATGATGTCACCCAATTTATCGCATGATATTATATATGAAAAGTGAACATGTTTCTCAATAGGAAATATTTTTTTTCTATTTTACTTGACTTTTTGATAATTTTTTTGAAAAATGTGCAATATCTCGAGAACGGTTCATGTTAGCGTTCTAAAATTTATGTCAATCGTTTTCTAAGGAAAAATTACATAAGGAATGTCTATTTACGTAACTTTATTATTGGTTTTGATTTTTTGACGATTTTTTCAAAATTTCATTCGAAAATTTAGGGGGGTTCTGAACATTCGATTGCGTATAAAAACAATAGGCTTCCAGTGTTTACAGATTGTGATTTTTGTACCAAATTTGGTTCGAATCGGTCCATTCGTTCGTCAGTTATCGTCTCCACAGACCCACTGACACGCACACACACACACACACACACACACACACATACACACACACATACTTTCACATACACACACACACACACACACACACACACAGACATCACTTCAAAAATGTTTGATTCGTGATCAGGGATGCTTGAAACGTGCTCTCCCGTCGAAAACTCGAATTCGAATTTTCGACCCCGTCACAATACTTTCCTTATACATTATGTATATAATATATTATATAACTATTATTATATATTTATATATTATATAATTTATTAGATATTGAATTTTCCACAATTTGTCGTCATTTTCATTGATTTAGCGTCATTTTTATCCATTTGGCGAGATTTTCGTTAATTTGGCAACATTTCAAAAAGTCGCCAAGTTGGCGACATTCCGCCAATTTCGTCGCCAAAATCTCGCCAAGCGTTATGAATGAAGAAATAAGTTATTCTTACAGCAGATAAATTGGCGTTCAAATGCAAAAGTATTACTCAAAGTATCTTTTTTCATGAATGGAACGAGCTAGATCCACGAGAATGATGTCACCCAATTTATCGCATGATATTATATATGAAAAGTGAACATGTTTCTCAATAGGAAATATTTTTTTTCTATTTTACTTGACTTTTTGATAATTTTTTTGAAAAATGTGCAATATCTCGAGAACGGTTCATGTTAGCGTTCTAAAATTTATGTCAATCGTTTTCTAATGAAAAATTACATAAGGAATGTCTATTTACGTAACTTTATTATTGGTTTTGATTTTTTGACGATTTTTTCAAAATTTCATTCGAAAATTTAGGGGGATTCTGAACATTCGATTGCGTATAAAAACAATAGGCTTCCAGTGTTTACAGATTGTGATTTTTGTACCAAATTTGGTTCGAATCGGTCCATTCGTTCGTCAGTTATCGTCTCCACAGACCCACTGACACGCACACACACACACACACACACACACACATACACACACACATACTTTCACACACACACACACACACACACACACAGACATCACTTCAAAAATGTTTGATTCGTGATCAGGGATGCTTGAAACGTGCTCTCCCGTCGAAAACTCGAATTCGAATTTTCGACCCCGTCACAATACTTTCCTTATACATTATGTATATAAGGAAAGTAAAAAGAGAAGTGAACAAAAAAAGAGTACCACAAATTGGCCAATATATATATATATATATATATATATATATATATATTTACACTGGTCATTTCGCAAAAAGTTGCCGGTTCTATTTTTCGAGGATCTGCCAAATTTTAATAGATTAAATGTTAGAGAAGTATAAAGATGCCATAAAGGATGTTGAAACAGACATCCAGGCATCGGTCATAACAAATTCAATAAAATATTTCAAAAGGTTTGATATTGGATATCTGATACAAAATTGATTATAAAATCACAAATGACTAAATTAAAACATTATAAAAAAGTACTTTTAATTTACACTGTTTTAGTAGAATGCACTGAAAAGTAAAACATAATTTTTAACTATCACAACATTCTTGGTTATATGCGACTAAATATAACACCGTGGCTCACCCATAAAATAATTGCATTTAGACGGTAACAGAATGTTTAAGAAACAATAGAAGTCCACTACTTACACTTCCAATCCTAGGTTTCAAAACGTTTGCAAGTTTTCACTCTTTAATTCCTAAATAACCTTATATCACTTCTCAGTATTATATACGATACAGTTGACCCCGCTTAATTGCATGCACATAGTTGTACTCTATTTTATGCGATCAAGCGGATCATGCCATTAAGCGAGTACACATATTAATATTATTAATACACCTCTTTATTATATACTATAAAGACAATGAATATAAAATAATTATAACAATTTACATAATAAATAGTAGTAATTTATTACTATATGCATAATATATTTCTACTATTTAACATGTATATATATTTTGAACTACACAGTAAAAAATCGTAGGTTGCTAAATTTGACGATTTATCGCTTTTCCTCCCATGTCTTCCTACACTGAAACTGAAATTCACGAGATTGGTGTCTCGGCTTTTATGCAATTAACCGGGTATTACTATGCGATAAAACGGGTATGTTTAGCATTAACCCTATGGATTCGTCTTTGCTTCGCAATATTCTATGTATATAAGTGGTGTATGCAAATTGCCGTGGGACCACTGCACTTCAAGGAAAGAAATCAATCCTAAGAGAAAAAGTCTTTACAATCTACAATAGATGGCGCCACGAGCATTCTCTGATCATTCTTTTAATATTTCAGTAAATAATTTGTGTGATACGAAACTGGAATTTGCCCAGAGTGAATAAAATATGTTAAAAAACAGGAAGTAAGTGTATAAATATATACAAAAAAGAATAACTAAGAACGTTAGTTCAGAAACACACATAAATAAATACTTCAATACCAGAAACATTTTTAAAAGCGTACTTTTAAAAGAATAATAATGCAATAGATCACAAAAAATTAAATGTTGGTAGCATGAATATGATATATTGTACAGAGAGGTTGAGTTTATATGCTAATTGCCACTATTATATTTTCCAGTACAGTAGCGGCTCTAGAAAAAAAAATCTGAGGGAGCGAGGAACAAAAGTTTTGTTTTCCATTTCTTCATATATTGTTTTTTTTTTAATTCAATGATTCCTGGGGCCGTTATATAACCCCTTGGCGACGCCAGTGGTTCATTAATACTGTGTAATTGGCATACCCACAAAGCTTATGCTAGAGCTCCCCTAGAACGAACATAAACAGATCCGTACAAATAAATTATTTGTTATTATCATATACGATAAAATATGCATTCAAAATGCAAAACATACTTTTATATAAATTTTTAAGAAATTATGGAGCTCCTGTCATAAAGCTGAACTCCTCAAATGTGCAAATTTGAATACACAGTCTTTTTGAGACCCCTTCAAGCTTACAGGCCATAAGGGCAGGAGTCTCAAATGCCCTAGCTTTTAGGGTCCAGTCATAGGTATAATTGGCTCATGCGCAGTTCAGATAAGATTATAAAATTTGCTTGACATCAATCAATGACCCGAGAGTAAGCAATTCTTCGGTCAAAGATCTCTTTATATTTGTGGGGCAGTTTGAAAATGACATTTAAATTAATGTGTCTGGAATTCAAAGAGGTAAATCAAATTGATATGCCCTGTATGAAAGCGTGTCCGTTAAATGGAGGTATCCGGCTTGAGCAGTGTCCGTTGAATGAAGATGCCAGATTTTCAGTTGTGTCCGTTAAAAAGGTTTTACTCTATATGCCGCACATTAAAGAAGAGCGGCCAGCCTCAAGCCCCCCCCCCCCTTCCCCAAATAGTTTCTGAAATTCTACGTGTATGGATCCAGTATGATTAATTAGATTGTCATAAATAATAATGACACTTATTGGACTGTGTTATTTATAAATAGTGCCGTAAAATTTATATTATACGCATAAGAGGCCCGAAAATACGTTCGCTACCAAAGGGTTTTTAAGAAAGCGCTTGAAGTCCTTTTGGAATGCAAGGCACCTAATCTAAAAGAATTTTTTTTTTTACTTTCCTTTTATCTACTTGTATAATGCATAAAGAAAGTATTGTGACGGGGTCGAAAATTCAAATTCAAGTTTTCGACCGGATAGTACGTTTCAAGCACACCTGAACACGAATCGAACGTTTTGGAGTGATGACTGTGTGTGTGTGTATCAGTGAGTCTATGGAGACGATATCTCATGAACGAATGAAGAGATTCGAACGAAATTATTGCATTCAGTGAATACTGGAAACTTATTGTTTTTAAACGCAATCGAATATTCGGAAAACCCACAAATTTTCGAATGACATTTTGAAAAAAAATCATCAAACAATCAAAACCCTCAATACAGTTACGTAAATAATCATTTCCTGTGTAATATTTCATTGGAAAACGATTGACACAAACTTTAGAATCTAGCATGAACCGTTCTTGACATATTACACATTTCTCAATTAAATTTATCAAAAAATGACATAAAAATTAAAGGAAAAGTATTAACTATTGTGAAATATGTTCACTTTTTATATGTAATATTATGCAATAAATTTGTTAACATCATTCTTGTGGGTCTAGTTCATTCCATTTGTGAGACCAGAATATGTTCTCACATGTAGTGAGACAAGTTTATGTGTAGATTTGAAAGAAAGTAATTTGGATAATAGTTTCGTGACCTCACGCCTAACAATTCCTCAATAGTCATTTATCTACTAAAAACATAACCTATTTCTCCGTCCGTAACTCTTTGTGAAATTTTGGAGACTAATTTGGCGAAATATCGACAACGAAATATCGACAATTTGGCGAAATATCGACAATTTTCTCAAATGTTGCCAAATTGACAGAAAGATCGCCGAATTGGTAAAACTTATGCTAAGTCAATGAGAATAACTACTATAATTTATGAAAATTCAATATTTTGGAAATAATATAAGAATAACCTTTTTCTCTGTCCGAAACTCTTGGCAAAATTTTGACAACAAACTTTGCGGAATATCGCCAATTTTGCGAGTTTTTTAATGTTACGACATTTACGAAAATGTCAACAAATTGATTAAATTGTCGCCAAATTGATAAAAATGTCGCTAAATCAATGAAAATGACGACTAAAATTCAATATCTTGTACAGAATGTAAGAATCTACTGAAAGGCCAAACCATTTCGTCAGTCCATAAGGCTTAGCAAAAATTTTAGCGACGGATTTGAAAGGATGTCGCCAACTTGGTGACTTTTTTAAATGTTGCCAAATGAACGAAAATGTCGCAAAAGTGATAAAAATGTCACCAAATTGATACAAAAAATGCCGTTAAAGGCAGGTAATGTTTTGCAAATTTTGAATTCCGTCATAAAAGGTCATACCTACTATATGAAATGCTCTTCTCCCTGTGACGCTTATCTGTAATGCTTGCCAATATATTTGGCAAACTTGACGATTAATCTAGCGAAACATCACCAATTTTTCAATATTTCGCCCCAGATTAACGAAAATTTGGTCAAAAATGAAAAAAATACGCCAAGTTAACGAAAATGACGCCAAATTGATGGATTATCAAAATTTTTTAATATATGTACTCTATTACTTATTGACGATGCTATCAATATTAATAATTACCAATTCAGAGTAGCTTGAAATATAAGTTAATTGGATGCTTCGAAATAGTTTTGTTATCATCCGGAAAATCACCGAATGTGCAATTCAACGTTAAAAACACTGTGAGGTGGATCTCATACACCATTTTTTCACTGTGAAAGAAGTACGTACATTCATTGCATTATGCATAAGGAAAGACATGTGCTGTGCACATCAGATGTTTTTCGAACAGATTGAAATAATATATATATTTTATTATTAATTTTTGAAAAACTATATTCGTCTTGGGTGTTTTCATCAAATGATTAGTCCATATACCTAATTTCAAGCCTCTATCAAATTTTAAAGGAGCCGTTTCTCATTTAGTCGGTATATCGAACATTTTGGTGTGCGGCGCCCCCTTAAATATAGAAAATATTGGGAATCTGAAATTGCACACTTTCTTCCTTTCGAGGGCGCGGTAGCCCATTGGTTAGCGCGCTGGAGTTGCACTCGGTAGGCCCGGGTTCGATTCCAGCCACTGCCAAAACTGCCGCCGTGTTCATGCGGAGTACGATCACGTTAAACATGTGGGTCCGAAAGTCCTTCCGAGAGGTTGGTGGTAGGGGAAGGAGGGTACGGTCCCTGTGGCTGCCTCCCCCACTGGGTTCCGGTCTAAATTGGGTGGCACTTCCCGACCGTCCAAACAGTTACCTTACACCTTTCTGGTAGATCTGGGTTTCAATAACTTTCTTCCTTTCGAGCGATTTACCCATACACCAAATTTGAAGTCTCTATCTCATCGCAAAGCATGCTTTCCTATCATTTCATTTTTCGAACGTTTTGGTATACGGCACCCCCTTATGTAGAAAATATTGAAAATCTGAAATTGGACACTTTCTTCTTTTCGAACGATTTACCCATATACCAAATTTTAAGTCTCTATCTCAGCGCAAAGTATGCTTTCCCATCATTTCACTTTTCGAACGTTTTGGTGTGGAGCACCCCCTCTATAGAACGTTTTAAAGAAATTCGATTTTTCCAGGAGGTTTTATCGAACAACCGAGCAGTGTACCAAATTGCAAGTCTCTATTGTACTCTATTGCAAGTCTATTCGGGAGGTGCCTGAAAAAAGCGTGACAGACAGACAGACAGACGGACAGACGGACACTTGGCAATTAGTATATACTAGCCGAATACCCGCTGAAAATCAACGGTCACGCAATAAGCAACCCCTGAATAATGTAAATTTTTGAATAATTCGTGTTTCACATTTATTCCGCAAATCGAATATTTTAGTGTGCAGAAGGCCCTTTGGAAAAGTTAAGTTGCGCACGTCGTCCTTTCGAATTATCTACCATTAAACCAAATTAAAGTCTCTATCTCATCCCGAAGAATACAATTTTATCATCTCCCCTTTAGAACGTTTTTCTTTGGAGCACCCCCATAAATGAACATTTTTTAAAAACTCTGTTCGCGTTGTGTTTTTTATCAGATGATTGGCCTATATACCAAATATCAAGCTTCTATCACATTGAAAAGCAAGAGTGTCTCATTTATTCAGAAAATCGAACATATTAGCGTGCGACACCTCCCTAAAGTAGCAAATATTGGAAATCTGAAATTTGCACACTTTCGTCCTTCATATCACTTTCTTCCTTTCTATCACTTCATATTTCTAATGTTTTTACGTTTTTCTGTGTTGCACCCCCTTAAATGATCATTTTTGAAAAACCGTAATTATCTTAGGGTTTTTCTATCAAATGATTAGCCCATATACTAAATTTCAAGCTTCTATCACACTCTAAAGGAGGCGTTCAGTTGTTCGTGAAATCGAACATTTTAGTGTGCGGCACCCCCTACAATAGCAAATGTTTGTAAACTGAAATTGCACACTTTCTTCCTTTCAAACTATATACCAGTATACCAAATTTGAAATCTCTAACTCATCGTGAAGTATACTTTTTCTGTTATTTCACCCTTCGAATGTTTTTCTGTGGAGTACCCACCCCCCTTAAATATGTATTTTTGAAAAACTCCATTCTTCTTGGGTTTTCTATCAAATGATTCACCCATATACCAAATATCAAGCCTCTATCATGTTCTAAAAGGGATACTTCTACTTCATTCCGAAAATCGAACATTTTTGTGTGCAACACCCCCTAAAGTATAAAATATCGGAAAACTGAAATTATACACTTTCTTCCTTCCAAACTATCTACCAGTACACCAAATTTCAAATCTCTATCTCTTCCCGCAGTATGTTTTCTTATCAATTTACCTTTCGAGCGTTTTCCTCTAGAGCACCCCCTTAAACGAACGTTTTTGAAAAACTGCATTCGTCTTGTGTGTTTTCATCCAATGATTAGTCCATATACCTAATTTCAAGCCTCTATCAAATTTTAAAGAAGCCGTTTCTTATTTATTCGGTATGTCGAACATTTTGGTGTGCGGCACCCCCTTAAGTATAGAAAATATTGGTAATCTGAAATTGCACACTTTCTTACTTTCGAACGATTTACCCATACACCAAATTGTAAGTCTCTATCTCATCGCAAAGCATGCTTTCCTATCATTTCACTTTTCGAACGTTTTGGTGTGCGGCACCCCCTTAAGTAGAAAATGTTGGAAATCTGAAATTGCACACTTTCTTCCTTTCAAACGATTTACCAATACACCAAATTTGAAGTCTCTATCTGATTGTAAAGCATGCTTCCTATCATTTCACTTTTCGAACGTTTTGGTGTGCGGCACCCCCTTAAGTAGAAAATATTGGAAATCTGAAATTGCACACTTTCTTACTTTCGAATGATTTACCCATACACCTAATTTGAAGTCTCTATCTCATCGCAAAGCATGCTTTCCTATCATTTCACTTTTCGAACGTTTTGGTGTGGGGCAACCCCTCTATAGAACGTTTTCGAAAAATTCGATTTTTCCAGGGGTTTTGTCGAACGACCGAGTCGTGTACCAAATTGCAAGTCTCTATCTATTCTGGAAGTGCCTGAAAAGAGCGTGACCGACGGACAGACGGACACTTGGCAATTAGTATATATAGATAGATTTTTAATTGTACTTTTCTTGAGATATTCTCGTTTTTGAATCCTTTAAAAAATATATATGTTTTTTGTGTATTTCTCTTTAGATAATCGAATGTTCATTTACTAATTGTATTTATGCAAATTTGTCATCTTTACTGGTCTATATATATGAACGATCCTTTCTTACTTTCCATGTAGCCACTGATGAAGAGCGTATTAACGCTCGAAAGCGCTCTGGCCTTTTTCCATTTTGTACGTCTTATAAGAAGTGTAATAAAAGACCTTCTATCAAAGTTGTGTGCTTAATCTTATTTATTTGAAATTAGACGTGATACCAGCTTATTTATTTGCCTGTAAAGGTGTTTTTCCCTTATGGTTTTCAAAAAAATTTTCCAGTAAAATTATTTTACATGTTCCTAACAACACACAGAAATTTCTAACTTCCTCGATCTTGTAATGGATATGTCAGCATATTTCATTACTAATGAAAAGGTGTCCAAAGACCAAGTAATTCGTAATAAAAATTAGTGAGCGCTAATGATATAGTATTCAGCGATCAAATTTTTTTCATTTTATTTTGTTTGATTCTAGTCAGTCTTTCTGATTTATAAGCGAGGATATTTTCGGTGAACTTATTTTGCCCCAATCCGAACTGCGCGCACGACTATATGGATTATATTAAGAAAGAAAATATTTCGTTTTTACTTTACGACAGGCAGCGAAAGTGAAGGAAAGGAGCGGATGTTTCAGATTCTGCTATCGTTAGCCGTGACTGCCGAAAAAGTTTTCGCTGGCTGCGAGCGCCGCACAGTGGTGGCGTGGCGGAAAAAACCCCGAAACCCGAAAATAATATTTTTCGATACCAACTACTGTTTTTTGATAAGCAATGAACCGAAGTATCTTGCCATGTAAATAAATGTATTTTATTCAGTATACCTAGAAGGAAAAACTGATCTTAAACAAGACTTCCACATTCTAATTGAAATCTGGTTTTTTCCAACTAAAATTTCAATATTTTTTCCAAAATTTTTGTGGGTATTTATAGTTATATGTCTCACGTATTTTCAATATATGTAACCTCAGCTTATTTCTGATATAAATACATTACGTAAAAACATAGCCAAAATCGTACTATAAAGCGTAAAATATAGATATATAAAATTTTTTGTTTTCCTTCATTTCTTTAAGCCTATAAAAAAAGCTACACGCTCCTACACGCTCTGGATGAGTTATTTCGAAAGCAGATACTATTATGTAACTGTTCTGTGAAAATCAGCTGCAACTTTTTGAAACCTTCGCTGTTTCGGCATATTTCATACTTTTTCTGAAGGTCCTGCTCAGCCCTGCATAAGTATCGTTCGTACTTCCAATTGATCCAGCGACATTGATTTTCATGATAAATGTTTTATTACTACTTTTGTAACATCAAAGACATATTTTACAACTTTTAAACTTTTCCCATAACAAGACATATTGAATTCTATACTTCTAGAAGGTTTTGGGGGAACCCCACTATAACGGCCGAAATAACGAAAGTTGACGAAACATTAATAAAAAGATTGGCTGTTATCTTAGAAACGATTTGCAATAATTTTCAGATTGATGGGGACAAATTTGAAATATATGCCCGAGAAACAGCTAATTTAGCGATTTCGCTGTACCCCTGGTATAACATGCCAGCAACTGTCCATAAAATTCTTATGCACGGAAAGGAAATAATAGGGTGTGCTACTTTGCCTATAGGTTCACTCTCAGAAGAAGCACAGGAGAGTACAAATAAAGATTACAAGTATTCTCGGATTTATCACAGCAGGAAATGCTCTCGTTTGGCATCAAATGAAGATGTGTTTCATATGATTTTAACATCATCAGATCCATACATCAGTCATATAAGGCCAGAACCGAAAACTGAATCACTGCCACTTAGCGAAGAATCAAAAAAATTATTAAAATAGTATGTATATTCATTTATGCATAAATTCTGAAAATAGTACTTCAGGTACTTTAGTTATAGTAATATTTAAGTTAGATACTTGAAAGGCATAGTCCAAAATGCAAAATTATGTCTTATTAAATGGCCATCAAACATGTTTCGAAAAAATTGCACAATAACAATAAACAGAGATTTATAATTAAAGCATTTGTTTTCTTTCTAATTTTTTTCATTAAATATATATACAAATATTTTTAATCAATGGCGATCTCGGGGAAAACTGGGGAATATATCCCCACCCCCAAATTTAGAAAATAACGTTTGGTAACACAATTATTTAGAAATACATGTTAAGAGAGAGAGAGAGAGAGTGAGAGAGAGAGAGAGGTATACGCATACTCTTGAAAACTTGAAAATCTGTCAAAATTGAAATTTCTATTTTATTGGCTTATATTATTGCCCAAATTCTTGTCTTTCTGTAGATATCCTCATTTTTTTTTAATTCCATTAACTTTTTTAAATACAGCTATTTTTATGAGCTAAGGTATTAGTGATTTAATGGTCCACTTGGATTTTAAAGTCGATTTCTGAAGAAAGTGATTTTGACGCACATTGTACAACACGAAACATAACTTTGGTTCATTTATATCAATTTACGAAATTTAAAGTGATTATTAAAGCTAAAAAATGTGGCAATGTAATACATTAGGATCTAACACCTACATTAAAATTTGTATTTACTATGATGTATTGTTTCAACAAGCGTGCCAAAATACAGGCATATTTCCGTACATTTTCTATTAATTTTTTTTATTTTTTTAACTAACAGCTAATTAATGTGCTAATTAAAGAATGACAGTAAGCCGAAACAAAATTCAACCAGAAAGTATGCCGTGGGGTGCATTTATAAAAAAACTTTTATTATTTTATCTTCAAAATTAAAAAAAAAGGTGAAGGGTATGTGTAGTATACCTTCATATCTCCCCCCGAAAAAAATCTGGGACCGTCACCGATTTTAATATTACCATGCGTATAAAACCTTACTTTTAACTTATCCACATGCGCAAAAAGTATGCGAAAATATTAAGAAATGCATAAGTTGTGAGGTTTTTTCCGCAAATTCCTCATTTGGCACCACTGTGCGCCGTAGCGAGTGATAAAATAAATAATTCTAGAAACTGAAGACAAAAATAATTATCAAAACTTCATATTTCATTTGTACAAAAACATTTATTTAAAACAAAAAATCCTTTACATATATGTGATGTTTCACAGTCCAGCTGGTAGACCACGTCTTACAAAAAAAAAAAAAAAATCTCAGCACTCACATTTTACAATAAAAATTCCTATTTACAAATAACGCACATACTTGATAATGACTTCAAATTTTACAGACTAAAATATAATAAACTTCAGTCTTAAATCTCGCGCATAAGCAGAAATGTGGGACTTTTGGTGTGTTTGGTGGTTGTATATTGGTTTTGTTGAATCATAATGTAAAGTTAAAAATTTTACTAAATCAATTATTTTTCAATAAATAACTTTGCTAATTTTCTAAATACAATCAAAATAATTTATAAAATAAGCAAAGTATTTAATTAGGTTTTGGAATTATTCTAAACAGATATTGTTGCTCTTTGTTATTATATTTTCCTGCCTATATTTTCATTCAAGTAGAAACCATAATTCTGAATTATTGATAATGAGTAATACTTTTATAGTGCTACATTTCTACTACAGTAAATCTTTTTACACACTTCTCATTAATACACTTTTATCAATTATACACGTTCATCGTTTATACGCTTTTATCATTTATACATTTTAATCATTATACATTTTTTTCTTTGATCCCCCAGGTATTGCCAGCCTTTAAAATTAATTTTTATTATACGTTTTGCAATTATACGTTTTTCTACACTAGCCGCTTGAGAAAAGTATAAATTTACTGTATATATACATATAGCATAAAATTGATTTTCTGTTAGTAATGAACCTTGAGAATCAACTTTTTTAAGTTATTACTAAACTACTTGAGTTTTCTGTATTATACAGAAAATTCTACAGCAACGTTCCTCATTCATCCTAATTGTCTTTGGTAATTAACTTCTATGATTGCTTTGCTGTAAATTCCAATGGATTGTGCCAGATTACATCTTATACTCCAGCTTAAACAAATCTTAAAATCTAGCATTAGTTTGCAAGAAAATATGTTGCATGAGAAGAAAAAAATTCTAAGCAGAATATTTAGCGATTCTTCAAAATCCTTTTCGAAAAAAATACCAGCCTAATTCACGAAATTATCGTCATTAACTCAATTTTATGTGAAAATATTTGAAAAGTGTGTTGTTTCCAATAAGCGCAGGTTTAGAAAAAAATAATAATACACGCCAAAAGTCCCAACATATGATAAAAACATAAATATGTCGTAGATATCTACATAAATGGCACATTTTCTACAACATATCCCTTCCTGCGCCAGTGTCATTTACCCGAGACTAGCCAAAGCCTTGTTGAAGGTCTCCACTCCTATAGGACATTTCTTCTGCACATTAAAGTAGTCGCAGTCTCCACCGGATCCACCAAAGTCTCTTGCCTGTACAAGACCACCTTTGTTGATCAAAGACTTGACATAGGGTAAGCTGGGGGAAGAAAGATTTTACCAAATTAGAAACGAATACTTTTATGTATAAATTAGGTAGGATCACAACATAGGGAAAATACAAGTTTAAAAAAATCTGATGTGGGCAGCACATGACTTTCCTTATATAATGCAATGAATTTACTACTGTTACAGCAAAAAAATAGGTTATTCTTATAGTAGATACTTATATTCTTTCCAAGACATTAAATTTTCGTCATTAGTCGTCATTTTCATTGATTTAGCGTCATTTTTATCCATTTGGCAAGATTTTCGTTAAATTGGCAACATCTGAAAAAGTCGCCAAATTGGCGATATTCCGCCAAATTCGTCGCCAAAATCACGCCAAGCGTTATGGACGGAGAAATAAGTTATTCTTATAGCAGATAAATGAATATTAGCGTTCAACTACAAAAGTATTACTCAAAGTATCTTTTCTCGTGAATGGAACAAGCTAGATCCGCGAGAATAATGTCACCAAATTTATTGCATGATATTACATAAGAAAAGTGAACATTTTTCTCAACCGTTAATATATCTTTTTTTATTTATGGAATTTTTTCATAAATTTATTTGAAAAATGTGAAATTTCTCGAGAACGGTTCATACTAGCGTTCTAAAGTTTATATCAATCGTTTTGTAAGAAAAAATTACGTAAGAAATGTCTATTTGCGTAACGTTATTAATGGTTTTGATTTTTTGATGATTTTTTCAAAATTTCACTCGAAAATTTAAGGGGGTTCTAAACATTCGATTGCGTTTAGAAACAATAGACTTCCAGTATTCACAGATTGTGATTTTTGTACTAAATTTCATTCGAATCGCTCCATTCGTTCGTGAGATATCATCTCCAAAGACTCACTGACACACACACACACACACACACACGCACATATTTTCACACGCACACACACACACACGCACACGCACACGCACACACACTCACACACACACACACACACACACACACACACACACACACACAGACATCACCTCAAAAATATTTGATTCGTGATCAAAGATGCTTGAAACGTGCTCTCCCGTCGAAAACTCGAATTCCAATTTTCGACCTCGTCACAATAATTTCCTTCTACATTATGTATATAAGGAAAGTAATAGTAATTACGATAAAAATGGTAATCCCGTAGCCATTCAAAGCTTACCTAACCTGGTCTTTTTTTATTAGCAATCACTTTTTTTTTCAGCGATCACTTATTTTAGCAATTATGTTTTTAAGCAATTGAACGAAGAATGCGTGTCTGCTACGCGGGTGCAGAGGCTCTCAATTTGCAAGCACTTTCTTGCCGTAGATGTCGAAATTAATACAGATGTCATTCACACTTTTATACTTATGATTATATTAAAAAAATATTAAAATATGTAAATTTTGATGTTTCACATTTAGCAGTTCATGAACAAACATTTAATAGATTTTTAATTATTTACGTAAACGTAAAACGCGTAAATTCCTACGACGGGCCTAGAACGGGCTTGCCTGATTAGGTTTAAAATCAAAAGAATGGAAATGTTCCACAAAAGACAACGACGGCGTACCAAATTTGAAATTTCTGGCTGCTCCAGTTCCCGAATTACTCCCAAAGGGCAAGTGCATTCCCATAGTGTTTCCAAAAAAGGCAAACCCGATAAAGATAAAATTCCAAAGACCTAAAATATACGGCAAAAGACAACAACATTCAAAATTGGTCTTTCTAACTGCTCAGATTCTCAAGTAATCCCCCAGAAATGAGTACATCCCTATGGCGGGCCTAGGACAGGCTAACCCGATTAGATTCAAAATCAAAAGAATGAAAATGTTCCACAAAAGACGACATACCAAATTTAAAATGACTAGCTGCTCCAGTTCTCGAATTACTCCCCAAAGGCGAGTGCATTCCTATAGCGTACCCACGACGGTCTAGCCCGTTAAAGATAAAAGTCTAAAGAACTATATAGCAAACCATACAAAAGTGGACATTCTAGCTGATTCGGTTCTCAAGTAATTCCCCCAAAACGAGTACTTTCCTATATCGGGCCAAAGACGGGCTAGCCCGATTAGGTTTAAAATCAAAAGAATGAAAATGCTTCACAAAAAACAACGACATACCAAATTTCATGCTATTTAGTGATTAATGGAACCTTATTAGTTAGGGCCTGAAAGATTTGAATCACACTGGTAAACAAATAAACACCAAATCAAGTTAAATAAAAAGTAATGAAAAAGTTTATTTTAAAAAGAAATAGGTTAATATGCAAAAGTTTACAACAAATGCTAAGATTTAGGAGTCTTTAGACTGAGTTTAAAAAATGCAGTGTAAATAATCCTAAATCTCTGCCATCTAGTGGATGCTTTCGAGGTTAGGTTTTGCCAAGCTACATACGGATACTTAATTGCATCTAACTGAGGGGATCTAATGACAACAATGACTAGAATCCGGATTTTGCTTATTTTTCTCTGATTATACTATAGTATATATATATGTGTGTGTGTGTGTGTGAGCCGGTGTACCCAGATTACAAAAGGAGGAGACTGGGTGGTCTATGTAGCTGCAAAACGGCATTTCAGCTTATTAACAAAGGCCGCGTAGTGACCTAACTGTCTACATTTGTGACTAGACTGACCTGTGACACGCTACACTGTGACAGCCCACACTTGAGATTGTTTTAACCAGTGCTTGGACTATTTCAGTGTCCTTCTACACTTTTTAGTGCCTATTTTAAGTATTTAATTTAACTTTTTAGTCCATATTGTAAGTATTTATTTTATCTTTTCAGTGCCTAGTTTAACGTTTTTAGTGCCTATTTTGCTTGCCTATTTTGAGATTTTTAGTGCCTATAAATTCGGGCTTTTATAATAACTGAGGTTTCGTTCAGACCCAGAGCTTTTATATAGAGATTTAAAATTGTATGTTTAGGTACCATAAATAATTATATGAAATATTTTACAAAATGATAAAATTTGCTTAATTGCAGAGCGGAGAGAGACACGATAACTATGTTACCAAGTAAGTACGCTGCACTAAATATCGGCGACTTACAAAAAATTAAAATGATTACATTAATTCTGCGCAAAAATGAGGACAAAAAAGAAAATCGTGGCACTTGGCTCTAAAACTTAAGTGACTTACAAAAATATTTTGGCTTCTATATACCGTCCTGTACCAATGTGATGATTGGGAGAAAGTAGGGTAGGAAATGTGTTCATACTTACTGAAGTCACATTAAAAAAGTACTTTCCGAAAATTCAAATTTAAATCCTCAATGCTCAAGTTCACTCATTTTCATTTTCAAAATAAAAAAAAAATTATACTTTAATTCAAATCTTTTTCCGGTAATGCAAATCTAAATCACCCCTGCTGAGGTCTCCTTTTCTATTTTCTGACCTATTTTTAAAATATAAATTTATTTATTTAAATATTTTCAAGTGTATGTCTTGAAAAGATGTAGGGGGCTTGTTTTATATTCTGAAACCACAGTTGATGTCTTTCAAAAAATTAACAATTTCACATCTCACCCATTTTTTCAATTTTCAAGATTTAAGTAAATCAGTAATTTATTTTCTTCTGAAAATGCAAATCTTACTGAAATTTAATGAGCGTGATTCATATCCTGAAATCACACTACTTACATTTTAAAGAATAAAAAGCGAACTCTGCTAAAATTATCTTTATTTGTTTGACAAATTTCTAAAATAATAGATTCATTTAATTTTGCAAATAGAATCATTTAATTTTGTCTAAAAAAGCAAATATTATTATTATTATTAAAAAACACATTATTATTATTATTATTAAAAAACACAATATTATTATTATTGTTGCTGTTGATGTTATTGTTATTATTATTTTAAGATTAGACAGCCAATATGTACTAAAGTTAACATTTCATTTTCCTGACAACGTTTAAAAATCATTATCTTTATTTTATCTTTTTTAATACAAATCATATTAAAATTAGGTGAGCGTGGTAAATATATTGAAACCGTACTTCATTTGTTTTAAAAGAATCAATCAACTTTTGGATATTTTAACTTCTGCAAAATCTTAGCAAATCGGAGAAAAGATCCTCATAATTTTTTCGATGCGTTTAATTCGATATTTTCATCGCAATAACTTCTGCAAAATGTTAGCAAATCGGAGAAAAGATCCTCATAATTTTTGCAATGCGTTTAATTCGATATTTTCATCGCAATAAAAACGTAGAAACTCCCACTGAAATCAAGTTATTGCCTACCATTTTACATAATGGCAGTAATAATTATAATTAAGTAATAATTCTCCATGGCCTCTCAAATTCCGTTTCTTATACAGCGTATACGAAAAACATCTCTTCGCGAATAACGGTATATATTTTACAACGTTATTTTACATTTGTTGGTTGAAATCCCTAAACCATCACATGTATCACTTTTGGCTTCATATTAAGAGGGGATGTAAATAAAGCATATAAGATGCGACAATTTTGCATAGCCTGGAATTCTAAAAAAAATTCTCAATAAGGCAACTTCGACGTGGCACGTATCTGATTCATGGGCGCCCATAGAGGAGGGCAATTGGGGGTGCCAGCCCTGCCCTGGACGTTCAAGGTCATAAAGCTAGGCATCAAACTAGTCGATGTTATATATCTTATCCTCGAGTTTGTCCCACTGACGTCAGCGGTTTGCCTAGAGCTCCTCTACTACAGGCTGACTTATCAAGCATATTGAAGCCCATACGGTTCCATACACTTACAGAAATTATAAAATAAGTGTTTAAAATAAATACTTTATATAAAAAAAGAAGTTTCAATTAGAATATTGTAGAACTTAGCTTGCACAAGTATGCTCCATTACAGGGTATCCAACTATTTATTAGCCATTGTTTTCTTCTTTCTTCGTTTCTAGGAAAGTGAAATAGCCTAAAACCCTTTCCAGAATGATTATAGCAGTTCAGTGCAGAACAACCACACATCATTATTTCAATTATACTTTTCTAAAGTGAAAATACGAATAGAGCTAATGCTAATGGATTGTGCTTCCAGCTGTGGTGGGCTTCAATATGCTTGATGAGTCAGCTCGTATATAGAGGAGCCTTAGGTTTGCCCCTTCCTGGGAAAAGTGCTATGGGCGCCCATGATCTGATTACGTCGTTACCAAAACCCAAAATTACAAAGGATAGATTAAACAAGTGCAATTTTGTCCCAAAATAAATATTGCAAGATTGTGAGCATTTCAACAATTAGAAATCTTATTACCAACATTTCATCCACTTTCCCAATTATTGCTCATCCTGAAAGGATAGAGTTGGTACATATGGGGATGCAAAAACTCGATGTAGTCCGAAGTTCCACAATTTTATTGCTTCATTATTTTAAACGTTCTTCGATCCTAGCTATGAAGGTACGTATTTTAAAACGCAGACAAAAATTTAAGGGTTAAGGATGATGAAAAAGCAATTCTGCCCTAAAATGGGCATATACAAAGATTAATGCTTCGATGCTTTGTTATGCAAAGAATTGAAGCCACGGTCGTTATGTTACCAGGCTTCAACAGCCTTTATTACTTTCTTTCGACCCAGGTTTGTCATCCTACCCGAAGGTGTAAGGTTTGTTCGGCCGGGACAGTGCCACTCAATTTAGACTGGAACAAAGTGGGGGGTGGCATACATAGGGATTGTACCTTTCTTTCCCTACCACCAACCTCTCGGAAAGACTTTCGGACCCAAGATTTAACGTGCCAGTGCTCCGCGTTAACACGGGGAAGTTTGAGCAAAGCCAGTAATCAAACTTGGGCCCTCCCAGAGCCTTAACCTCGGGGCTTTCTCACTCTTATCTTTATTACTGTCCATCAACAATTATAATCCTGAAATGTTTTCAATGCAAAATTTTAGGCTATCTTTCTATTCAAGTTAACACGTATTTTGAAACGCCTTATCCAAGAAACAGAACTTTAGGTGTTAAAATAGGTGAAACAGTAAGTGTACCCTAAAAGGTAGACATATTTTACCTTTAAAAATAGAAAATAGCAAATGAACATGATACTGTTATACTTTTTTAATTATTTTTTTAAAACTGAAGAGTCCACTTCGATAATAAGAGCTGCCAATTCAGTCACAGTAGCTCAGCGGTGGCCAGTACGAAGATCCGTAATTCGATTCCCGGTTGGAACAGCTAAGTTCTTTACAATGGCGTCCGAACCCATCAAACCTGTATGTTAGTGCAAAGATGGCGGAAGTCTGAAAGTGGCCCTAGTACGACTAGCATGGATTCAGTGGACTGGTATATTGAGCGCTGATTTCAAATCGAACAGTTACAGACCATTCAGGAAGCTGATCCGGAGAATAAAAATAGTAGCAGGAGGCTAACCTGGGGCAAACATAGAAAGAGGTAGTCATCAGATTGTCAAATGCACATCAATCTGGCATTAGGGGGTGGAAAATGCAGAAGCCACTTCGATGACAGGAGTTTGCAAAGCCGTCCCAGTATCTCAACGGTAGAACGTCGACTGGCCGGTATAAAGATCCGTGGGTCGATTTCCGATTGGGACAACAAGGTTCTTTACAAAATGCAGAAAAATTTTCGGATACCCTTGTATAACCCTTCATGCAAAGAACTAGTTAATAAATACTCACTTAATAATGTCTTCGATGAGGTCAGCGGTGGTTGTGGTGGATCCACCCGATGGGTCACGTGCCCTCGTTCTTTGATGTCGCTTGGCGTTGCCCAAAGAGCAGAGGGCTACTTTCATGCAGGATTCACCATCGATGTTGAACTGGCCCAACACGCTGTTCAAGTTTTGAAGGAAGTCTTCAGCACCCGCTCCTAAAACAATGATAGTTCGTCAGTAAAATTCTATGGTTTCACAGTTTTGCATTAATAAATAATTTCATCAATCATTTTGAGAAGAAATTTTAATGAAAATTATAGCACGATCATATATATGCTTATGCACGATCATATGCTTATGGTCGATCATATACTTACGCACGATCATATGCTTATGCACTATCATATGCTCAAGCACGATCATATGCTTATGCACTATCATATGCTTATGCACGAAAATATGCTTGAACACGATCATATGCTTATACTCAATCATATGCTCAAGCGTGATCATATGCTTAAGCACGACCATATGCTTATGCAAGATCATATACTTATGCACAATGCACTATCATATGCTTATACCTATGCACTATCATATGCTCAAGCATGATCACATGCTTAAGCACGATAATATGCTTATACATGATCATATGCTTAAGCATGATCATATGATTATACACTATCATATGCTTAAGCACGATCAAATGCTTATGCACTATCATATGCTCAAGCACGATCATATACTTAAGTACGATCATATGCTTATGCACGATTATATGCTTAAGCACGATCATATGCTTATTCACAATCATATGCTTATGCACGATCATATGCTTATGCATGACCATATGCTTAAGCATGATCATATGCTTATGCACTATCATATGCTCAAACACGATCATATACTTAAGTACGATCATATGCTTAAACACGATTATATGCTTAAACACGATCATATGCTTATGCACAATCATATGCTTTATCACGACCATATACTTATGCACAAAACATATGCTTGTGCACGATCTTATACTTCACGTCCCCACAGTCACTGCAATAATTTAAATCTTGTTCAATAATCTACTAAGGTATTTTCAACAATTGATTAAAACTACCCATTTCCACCAGCAACAATCGAAATGTATGTGGCTAGTGGTCATCAAATGTGACACGTACACAATTAATAAAAGTTGCTGATAACTTGTTTTGAATATCAAAAACACTTTCACATTTAAGCATAAAAATGGCGCACATTTTTTAATCATCTTTAACCTGTTAAATGGGATTTTTTTTTTTTTTTTGCGCATAACAAAATAGTTATAATTGTTTAATTTTTTTCAGTTAGGAGATAAAGGACATCATATTGGTATTTTATTATTTATGAGAAGCAAAGTGGTGTTAAGTTTTTTTTTAATCCAATTTTATCGTGTCCCCCCTAATTCGAATTTTTAAAATGTTTGGTTTGCCCATTGGTCTAGAAGCTGAGACAGATCGAGTGAAGCCCAAACCAAGATTCTAACTAAAATAGAAATGCTCCATAATTAGCAAAGTTATTTTAATTTTTTTTAAATTATTCCTTTGCATCGTCCTCTCTAGATCGAATTTTTGAAATGTTGGATTTTCCTTCTATCTGAAAGATAAGACAGATCATAAATGAGACCAAAACAATGATTCTAACTAGTAAGGAAATACTCGATAATTAAGAGGTTTTTAATTTTTATTATTATTATTATTATTATTCCTTTGCATCGTCCCTTCATCTCAAATTTTCGAAAAAATTAGATTTTTCCGATGATTTGGAAACTGAGACGAATCGAGTAAGAAGAAAATTTGGTTTTATAGCTCGAATGGAAGTATTCCATAATTTCGAAAAGTGGTTTTGAGTGTTAATTATCGCTTTGCCCCGTCACCACTATTTCGAATTTTCAAAATTTTTGATTTTTTCCCTTAATATCAAAGCTGAGACGGATTGAAGACATCAAAATCGCGATTCTAGCTCTAGTAGAAATGCTCGGTAATTTTTTGTATCACCCCCCCCCCCCTCCCCTCACGCAGTCAGTCAGTCAGTTCAGTACGTATTGCACAGATACCACATTAAGACGTATAATGAATGCAAAACTTACCATCTCTGAAACTTAGCCCATTGCCACCCAAACCGAACAAACCGGTAACTTTTGGGTAGAGCAAGGCAGCAGTGACCGCCATGGCTGCCGCTGTGGCTACTCCACCGGATAGCCCACTGCCAGATCCCAAAAGATTAGATGACAAAGTACTGGCACTGGGAGAACCATAGGGTGAGTTGGAGCCAAAAAGAGATCCACCAATAGATGGGGAAGATAAGGCAGAGAACATCTTGGCGTAGGGAACACTGAAGAATGGGAGTTTGAAATCTAATCCAACCTGTGGAAGAAGTTTGAAGATAAGTTTGATGCTTTTATATACAGTGAGTATCAGTTATAACGCTCCCGATTATAACGCCATCAGTTACACCGCAGATTCGGATATAACAGGGGGGTAAGCATGCCTCCCTTTATTTTTACATCACCACGCCTCACCCCCCCCCCCCTCGCTCTAAATCAGCGGAATTATATTGACGCACAAGAACCAATCTTTCTTGTAAAGTCATCACTGATGAGCAAATAGCTGCTGCAACAACCAATGAGGATATTGCAGCGTTTGAAATAGCTGCTGCAACAACCAATGAGGATATTGCAGCGTTTGAAATAGCTGCTGCAACAACCAATGAGGATATTGCAGCGTTTGAAATAGCTGCTGCAACAACCAATGAGGATATTGCAGCGTTTGAAATAGCTTCTGCAACAACCAATGAGGATATTGCAGCGTTTGAAATAGCTGCTGCAACAACCAATGAGGATATTCCAGCGTTTGAAATAGCTGCTGCAACAACCAATGAGGATATTGCAGCGTTTGAAATAGCTGCTGCAACAACCAATGAGGATATTGCAGCGTTTGAAATAGCTGCTGCAACAACCAATGAGGATATTGCAGCTTTTAAAATAGCTTCTTTAGAACTGGCACAGTTCTTCACTTATTCTCGGGAGTAGAGAAACAATCCCAACTTAAGATAAGTCCGGCATTAAAACGCTCTCACAATCATTGAAAACATACAACCTTTATTCATATGTACATTACTTACATTTTATCTCCCTACTACCTTCTACTACATCTTACATTTATCTAAACAGGGACCACTTTATCAGATAATTAACTTAACCGCTTATCAGATCATAATCACTGACTAACAAAATTAGAATAATCGGAAGGCGTCGTAGCGCCATCTATATCCACGAGGAGAGAGAATTAAATTCTCAACAAAGTGCAAGGTCCTGAAACAGATTCAGAGGTCGAACCTAATGATACTTCTAAAATAAAAGAAGCTCTAAAGGGTATTTAATACTGATCTGAAAGTCAGAAAGACGCCACCTCGACATTAAGGTTAGTCAAATATCCTCCATGAAAAGGGAGATTATGAACACAAAAAACTTCATAGAAACAGCTTAAAATAACAGACTTTTTAACCTCCGCACCACCGTATGGACTAAAACACATATAAATACACTACTGTTTGTACGTATTGTAAAGTATATGTTATGTAGTTGCAATCTACTATAAAAATTATTAAGTTTTTGTTAATAAATAAAAAACTGTGTAACATAAATGCCTTTGTTTATCAGACAGCTAAATACAGAACGCAAGAGCATACATTTAGAACATAATAAAACATACAACAATCTTTTAACGCTGAAAGTTGAACATTACAATAGCATTCCCTGTTTATAACGTAGCTATCCTTATAACTCAGGTGGTTTGATGTTACTTAAAACCCGCGTTATAACCGGGATGCACTATCTTTCAAATAGAATATTATATAATAGTAGTAGAGAATAAAACCATCAAACAGTCAATGGAATAAAGACTTAAGTGCTAAATCGGCAATGTTAATAAATGGTGGCTTTAACGCCGTGACGTAGGTAAGGCGCATTTGGGTTCAAAATATTTCATTTAGTAAAGAATCTCTTCAATTCGCTATATATATATGATATACCCCCAAAGTACTTTTACATAGTGAAAAACTTCCCGCCAAGTATAAAGAACAAAATCCCCTTCCAGAAAAGTTGTGTAATTTCAAAATGGTTTGCGTTCAGTTTCGGGCAAGAGTTGTGCTTACAGGTGCAGCTTCCACTTCGACGATAAGAGCTTACAATTCTGTCCCAGTAGCTCAACGGTAGAGCGTCGTCTGACCAGTTCGGAGATCCAGGGTTCGATTCCCGATTGGGGCAGCACGGTTTTTTACAATGGCGCCCGAACAAATCAACCCTGTAGGTTAGTACAAAGATGTCGGAGGTTTGAAAGTGACCCTAGTACGACTAATACGGGTTCAATGGACTTTGGGAGATTGAGCAAAACTGAGAAGATAACGACCATGCAGGATGCTAGCCTGGGTAAATATAGTAGTGTCAGGAGGCTAACCTGAGATAAAAATAGGAGGTGGTCAGTCAGATTTTCAGTTGCCCGCCAACCTGAGTTCACATCGACGATAAAAGCTTGCAATTAAAGCGTCGACTGGCCAGTTCGGAAATCCAGGGTTCGATTCCCGGTTGGGATACCAAGGTTTTTTATGCAGGTCTATGATAACTTGCTGAAGGATCCTAAGACTTCTTCAAATCACATGTAGCCCTTTTTAGTCGCAGTCAATTTTAAATTGACTATGACTAAAAAGGGCGACTACCACTAAATTAAGAGTGACTCTGACTACAAATCTCATGTATTCATATTGCACATCTTTACGTTTACAATCAGTATTAAACAAAAAGAAGGTATATATTTTCATAAGTTTTTATTCCTAAGTTATTCTTTTAAAATATTTTTTAAAAATTCTTTATTGAAGTTGACAACAGATTGTCGCGCCGCTTAATTTTATACATCTGTCAGTTTCGTTTTACTATACACGATGATTTGAAACACTATGTACAAACTTTAATGAGAGATAACAAACACCAAAACAAACCATTTTCGTTAGTGAATGTATGGCCGCAGACGTCACCCTTCGATGCTAGAGCGCGCTATTGGGCGGCGCGACAACTGGCCATTTATCGCCTTAATCATTCATAACGCAGACTTCATACGTGTAGTATGGAACTTTACACGAATACTGAGACGACTAATCTGCATCTAGTACATTAGTGATCATTACGTCGATTGCGATCTACCAGTCGATCTTTGGATGATTTGACGGGAAGGAATGAAGAGTTTTACATCGTGCTTTACGAGAACGAAAATTAAATTTTATCTTAAAACTCTCTTTAAGTAAACCAGTAAAACAAGTAAGATTAAATATATTTATATTTTGATTAACTTTTTTATTGAGTGTTGTAACAGAAAACAGAAGAGTTAAAAAATGGTTCAGAATTCCTGTTTGACTTAAGAGGACGTCCTAGCTAAAAAGCTTTAACCTCCGATAGGTATCAGATATTTATAGACATGACATTATTTACAAAGTTCTTTAATATAAAGTTGGGTCATCAGCCCGGTAACCAATCAATAAGTTCTCAGCCAGAGGTCAGTGAGCTTAGCATTTCGTCATTCGTGACGTCACGATCCAAAAAAGTTGTTGCCAAGACACCAAATTTCCCTATTATTACAATTAAAATTTTTTTTGTTAATGTGGAAGTGACAATATTCAGACGTAAGCAACCTGCGCAGAGGATTTTAATTGCTCTGTGCACATCTTCCTCAGTGACGTCCAAAGAGATTCTCGATCTCTTCAAAGAGTCTGAGAACAAAATTCGGGAGTCCTCAGGACGAGTCGGACGGTCTGGGTCTTTAACACTATCTATCAATTCAACATTACAAGTTAAGGAAACAGTACAAGTTCTCTCTCTCTCTCTCTCACTATATATTGAAATATTAGTGTCGTATTTTGAAGAGGCATATGGTAGTGACTTCAAGGATATTTCCGATTAAAATAACTAAAAACAAAAATTTATATTAAGATTCTCTTGAAATTTTTCAGTTCGAAGGAGGAGTTTTGAAGACCCCATACTTCCTAAATACGCCTCTGATGATATGCTATGTGAGATACACATATAGGTCGATCTTTAACTTATTTGCATATCAAAAGTGGATCCCAATTCTCCAAAAGCTAGTCTTCACTGATTGGGGTTGCCAATGGAAAAGGAAGATTTGCTGTAAGATTGTACAGTCAACAGCACGGCATGTTGACTATGATTGACATGTGC
This sequence comes from Amaurobius ferox, assembly GCA_951213105.1. Classification (NCBI taxonomy): domain Eukaryota; kingdom Metazoa; phylum Arthropoda; class Arachnida; order Araneae; family Amaurobiidae; genus Amaurobius; species Amaurobius ferox. Next base: position 55,852,757 of record OX578151.1, read on the forward strand.
CACTCTGACAAGCATTTGCTCTTTTGCATCGACATTTATGTGAAACTAGTAAAACTGCTGTAAAACTTGTACAAATAAAAATATTGTTCGCACTTCTGTATTTCATTTATGTATCAACAGCGTCGTCTAACACGAAAGGTAGCGTCTGCAAACATATATTTATTATCGAAAAAGTTTTTTTTTGTGTTTCCAACTACCCATTAAAGTTTGTACAGAGAGTTTCAAGTCACACTGTATACTAATTTATTACATGCATCCAAAGTAGTAAACACTAATATTTCATTATTGTTGTTCACCATTTTTATTATTAATAAATGCAATGTAACGTAAAAAATTATTAATAACTAAATTTAATTTTAAAGTTGCGTATTTTAAATTTTTCTAACTTTGCAATAAAATATCGTCCTTCATTTCTACTGCAATTTTATCTACGTAGAAAATATTTCTTATAATACATTTACGAAAAATGCAATTTTTAATTCGGATAATAAAAACTATTCATTGATGTAAGTGATTAACTGTTGCCATTTACATATTCAAAAGTAAAACTAAAAAACGTTCATACATACGTATCTTTTCAATAATCTAGTATCACTTTGAAAATATTTCACGAGAGCATTTAGAAAGTATAATGGCTTTTAGCTTTAACACTGAGACAGCAAAATCTGGTATAAAATATAAATAAATCATGTTATCTAAAAACATTCCCTTCGGCGTATCTGTACCATTCTTCAACGAAGCGAAAGTTCTCTACACTTTTTCCCTTTAATGCCTTTATGTCTTTTTGCCATTTTTTTATTTGTATCTTATTTTATTCTAGTCTACGTAAAATTGGATTTCAGAATTGAAGATAAAAGCTCTGAGTCAGCGTATAATAGCGTGCGTTTTGATTTTAGAGGGGAAATCTATGAAAATGTTTGAAGCCATTATTGTCGAATGAAGTAGTATCTATAGAGTGTACTAATTACCAAGTATCCACATATATGTCTATCTATCTGTATGTCTGCTTGTCTATCTGTCCGTATGTATGTCTCTTTGTCTGTTTGTCCGTCACTGTGTGCTTATCACGCCATTTTGAACACTCCGAATAAATGGAGACTTTCAATTTCGTACACTGATCAATCGCTCGATAAAACCGCGGGAAAAAAATCGAATTTTTCAGAAATCATCAGTAGAAGGGGTGCTCCACACCAAAACGTTCAAAAGTGAAAAATTAGAAAAACAGACTTCACTATGAGATAATGGATTAAAAATCAGTGCAAGGATAGATCATTCGGTATAAAGAAGGGGGAAATTGCTATTTTCCAGTATTTGATTCTTTAGGGGTGGGTGCCGCACACCAAAATGTTGGATTTTTCTGATAAATAAGAAAAGTTTTCTTTTAAATTGAAGAAAAAAATTGAAATTTGATACACCAGTCAAGTGTACGATTAAAGCTCTCAGGTAAAATTGAATTTTTCAAAAATGTTCGATAAAGTATGTGTATGCGCTTCAAACCAAAACGTTCGAAAGTTGAATTGATTAAAAAGACATATTTTGCAATGAGAGACACGTTTCAAATCTGGTGAAAAGGTAAATCATTCGAAAAAAAGAAAGTGCACAATTTATGTTTTCTAGCATTTGCTACTTTAAGGGTGCCGCACACCTAAGTGTTCGATTTGCCAAATAAATAAGAAATACCTATATATAAATAATTTGTTATATTTTTAACCCATTTTTAATGTTTTAATATTTTAAACCAGTTCTTTAAAGCTTTTTTAAAATTACAGGCTAATAGCTACTAAAGTTTAATCACAATAATAATCATCAAAAATCACACTCACTTTACACTTTTGAAAAACACTTTTTCTTTTATGTAAAACTTTGATAAAAGTATCTGTGTGTTTCGAAGTCAGCCTAAAAAGATATTAACCTCAAATAAACTAATTTACCAAATTTCCAATGGGTGTCAGCACTATGAAGATGTAAAAATAGCATATAGCCACGTTACACACCCCTCTTCTTTGTGTAACATTTGAAGATTCATATTATATATTCAACAATTCCTAAGACATTTTATTTTTGTCCTATTAAAGGCATAATATTAGTTTCAACTGAGACATGCAGAATGCCATTCAAGCGATCTCTCCACTTAAATGGCAAAATGGATATGATGTACATGTACAATTATACAGCAATAATTCGGAGAAGGGGAAAGAGAATGGAAATATATTTTTAGAAGTTCTTGAAAACACTGAGTTAGGGCAATTTTTCCAAAGTGGCAAATAGGTTTCTTATTAAACTGCTGGGAAATTATGCCAAAAATGCTCACAAGTGGGCTCTTGGGCAAGGAAGTTACAATTTACAGATTAAAAAAAACTATATGAATCATTGTACTCGTATTTCACAGAGAGTGTTTGACATGGGGTTAAAAAGACTTATTTTACGACGGATGTAGATGACTTTAGGTTTAGACTCAGCTTGGAAAATGTGCACGAGAGTGGAATGTTTCAGAATTAATTGAATTTTCTGGGGGCTAATACGAACTTAGTGTGGTCTTCAGAATATTTTTTTTAATAAAAGATAATTTAGAAAGGGCGATTTTAAAAGACGGACTTAAAATTCATGTATCATACATATCTGCGTACATCAAGAAAGTACAATCCATGTTAAAGAATATCTGATATATTTCTTACCTGCATTCCGTTGCCGCCGAACGTTGGTAAAAGAGAGAGCAGACGATTTTCATCTTCTGCTGAATTGGCAGCTCCGCTAAATCTATCCTCCGTGGTCTCATAAGGTGAAGATATCACATAAGCAGGCTGGTGTGTTCTGGGATCCTGCTGCTGAGTTGAACCTGGAAACGTAAATACTCTGGCGTTGCGACCGCTTTTGGCTTTGGTATCTTTGGCGGCATCGGCATCTGCGGTTTGGCGTGCTTCTGGTGCTAATGGGGCTGGTTCCCCAAAAAGGACTTTCTCAGCAGCCATTGTAGTGCATATGAAGGCAGTGAGTAAAATTGGTAAAAATAACGAAGTACCCATTTTTCTGAAAAAGATTGATTTAGGAAATGTAATTTAGAACAAATATACTAGAATTTTGGTATCATACTTACATATAAAAAGGAAAGAATCAATATATATCTGAGAGGAAAACTTGCAATATAACCCTTATTAGCCAGAATTAACGGTTTGAGCCAAGAGATATCGTTTGGTGCGGCGTTATAATACTTTGCATCTATCGTATTTACTCCGAATTCGATTTTCGACTCTGAATATCCATCGTTGCATATTTTTGCGCTTTCAAAATTATCGTAATCATTTTACAACTTAATTACGCAATATTTAACGTTGCGATCTGGTTGTTTAATCCTTTTTTGCAAAATCACGCTCTGTGTTTATATGTCTAGGACTACCGCCTTCAAATGCCTTTTCTTTATCTTATAAAGTAAGCATTTTATAGCTTATATTATATAAAATAAAAAATCTGATGTGAGCAGCAAATGACTTTCTCTACAGACTCAAATCTTTTTTCTCTTTCATAATTCATTAAATTAAATTTAATTGCACAAAGTAACATGGACATGCTTTTTGAAATTGCACCGAATTTGCAGTTTAGAATAAATTTTTTTTAAATGCCTACTGATATTTTAAATAGAAACCTTTCTACCACTTTCTTAAAAAATTATAAAAAGAAAAATAAATTACTCAATCTACTATATGTATTAAAAATAAATTATGAAACATATAAAAGCATTAAACGGCAAAAATCAATTTAAAAAACTGCTGTAATTTAACACTTTTTAAAAATAAACTAGCCGTCGCAATGAGCAACCCCTGAATATTGTAATTTTTTTAATAATTCACGTTTCACATTTATTCGGCAAATCGAATATTTTAGTGTGCAGAACCCCCTAAAGAAGAAAATATTGGAAAACTTAAATTGCGCACTTTTTCCTTTCGAACTATCTACCCGTACACCAAATTAAAGTCGCTATCTCACCCCAAAACATACTCTTTTATCATTTCCCCTTTCGAACGTTTTCCTGTAGAACACACCCATAAATGAACATTTTTGAAAAATTTTGTTCGTCTTGAGATTTTTATCAGATGATTGGCCCATATACCAAATATCAAACCTCTATCACATTTAAAAGGAACCGTGTCGTGTCTCATTTATTCGGAAAATCGAACATATTGATATGCGACACGCCCTAAAGTAGCAAATATTGGAAATCTGAAACCACACACTTTCTTCCTTTCAAGCTATTTACCCGTACACCAAATTTCAAGTATCTATCCTAGCGCGAAGCATGTTTATTCAATCACTTCACCTTTCGAACGTTTTTCTGTGTAGCACCCTCTTAAATGAACATTTTTGAAAAACCGTATTCATCTTTATTTTTTTATCGAATGATTAGCCCATATACTAAATTTCAAGCCTCTGACACACTATAAAAGAGGCGTTTTTCATGTGTTCGTCAAATCGAAAATTTTAGTTAGCGGCACCCCCTTACAATAGCAAATGTTGGAAAACTGAAATTGCTTTCTTCCATTCCAACTCGTACACCAAATTTGAAGTCTTTACCTCATCGATGCTATTCAGCATGCTTTTTCTATCATTTCACCATTCGAATGTTTTTGTGCGGAGTACCCACCCCCCTAAATATATAGATTTTTGACGATTTTACATACCAAATATCAAGCCTCTATAACGTTTTAAAAGGGGTATTTCTCCTTTTTTCCGAAAACCGAACATTTTTGGTGTGCGGCGCATCCTAAAGTAGAAAATATTGGAAAATTGAAATTGTACACTTTCTTCTTCCTAAACTATCTACCCGTACACCAAATTTGAAATATCTATCTCATCCCGAAGCATCTCTTTATCAATTCACCTTTCGAACGTTTTTCTCTGGAACACCCCCTTAAACGAACATTTTTTATAAACTATAGTCGTATTGGGTGTTTTTATCAAATGATTAGTCCATACACAAAATTTCAAGCCTCTATCAAATTTTGAAAGAGCCGTTTCTCATTTATTCGGCAAATCTAACATTTTGATGTGTAGCACCCCCTTAAGTAAACAATATTGGAAATCTGAAATTGCACACTTTCTTTCTTTCGAACGATTTACCTATACACTAAATTTGAAGTATCTTATTGCAAAGCATGCTCTTCTATCATTTCACATTTCAAACGTATTGGTCTGGAGCACCCTCTTTTCAGAACATTTTCGGAAAATACGATTTTTCCAGGGGATTTTACCGGTCGGCCCATGTACCAGATTGCAAGTCTATATCTATTCGGGAAGTGCCTAAAAAAGCGGGACAGACAGAAGGACACTTGACAATTAGTATATATAGATTATTTTATATAATAAAAATCTGATGTGAGCAACACATGACTTTCCTTATATAATGTAATGAATATACTACTTTTACAGTAAAAAAATAGATTTTTCTTATAGTAGATACTAATGTTCTTTCCAAGATATTGAATTTTCGACAATGAGTCGTCATTTTCATTGATTTAGCGTCATTTTTATCCATTTGGCGAGATTTTCGTTAATTTGGCAACATTTCAAAAAGTCGCCAAGTTGGCGACATTCCGCCAAATTTGTCGCCAAAATCTCGCCAAGCGTTATGGACGAAGAAATAAGTTATTGTTACAGCAGATAAATGACTATTGGCGTTCAAATACAAAAGTATTACTCAAAGTATCTTTTTTCATGAATGGAACGAGCTAGATCCACGAGAATGATGTCACCCAATGTATCGCATGGTATTACATATGAAAAGTGAACATGTTTCTCAATAGGAAATATTTTTATTTTTATTTTATATGACTTTTTGATAATTTTTTTAAAAAATGTGCAATATCTCGAGAACGGTTCATGTTACCGTTCTAAAATTTATGTCAATCGCTTTCTAATGAAAATTTATATAAGAAATGTCTAGTTGCGTAACTTTATTAGTGGTTTTGATTTTTTGACGATTTTTTCAAAATTTTATTCGAAAATTTAGGAGGGTTCTGAACATTCGATTGCATATAAAAACAATAGGCTTCCAGCGTTTAAGGATTGTAATTTTTGTACCGAATCGGTCCATTCATTCGTCAGTTATCGTCTCCACAGACTCACTGACACACACACACACATACAGACATCACTTCAAAAGTGTTTGATTCGTGATCAGGGATGCTTGAAACGTGCTCTCCCGTCGAAAACTCGAATTCGAATTTTCCACCCCGTCACAATACTTTCCTTATACATTATGTATATAAGGAAAGTAAAAATTGTCTAAAACGTACCTAGTTGTGATTAAATAGGTGTGTATCGTGAGAAAGAAGAGACAAATTTGGTGCTATTAAAGCATTTTCTTTCAGCAGACGATCTTGCAAAGACATTCCATATTTTTAATATTTTTTTTAATTTTAGAGAATTTAACCCAAAAGAATAGGCTCTTAAAACTTTATCTACTTTTTTTTTAGAATAAGTAAAATGTCTCTTGCACACTTCTGATTCACATCCATTATTTTTCTTCAAAATAAAGTACACAGACACATTTATACCCCCCCCCTCCTTCTTTCCATGTCAAAAATTAGAAAACTTAATGATCAAGGACTTCTTGTAAAGCTCTTAAGTTTCAGAAAAACAGTTTGGAGAGAATATTATATTCAATTTTCAAATTAACTAAAAAGAAAAAAGATGGCGGAAAATATTCCGAGCCATATCTCTATCTGCAAGTATTTCACGCATGTTAAAGATACATGTCCGCTTAACTGAAACTCTGTCCATAAATTACCATATTTCTATTATTGTTATTGAAAATCTGTTCCTCTCAAAAGGTAAAATTACGATCAATATGCCAGAAAAGAATTTCAAGCATAACATCCTGGCTTTACACATTTATTTTAGCATATGATTGGAGGACCGCGAGTAACATCCAACCAAGCGATCGACAAATCGGTTTGACCGACAACACACTGGTTCCGTGATTTAGTGAACTATATCCAGCTATTGTGTAGTTTGGATTTCTTTGATATAATAAGTAAACAAGAAAAATCCTCAGCAGTGCGAAACCCCACTCGACTTTCTAATGCATATGAATTCTACGTGGTATAGATCCTTTTTCGTCACAATAATTCGAATATAGTTCGAATATAGAACCCGCCTTACCCCCCCCCACACACACACACACACACATACACACACACACACGTTAAACAAATAAATGCGTTTTCATACAATTAAATAAGCCCTAATAATAATCTTAATATAATTAACATTTAACAGTACTTTAAATAAAGAACTTCGTTAGCAAAATGACTTTAAAAAATTCTTCGAAATGTGAGCATGAACTAACTCTTCTTAAAGCAGGCTTTTTCTTCAAAATCTTAAATTCTAAAAATTAAGAAAAGCAATACTTTCTCTACACTGTGCAACAGTATAAGAAATTAAAAATTTAGCTAAATGGTCATAATAAATGCTTTTTACTAAGTAGTTCCGTGTTTACCATTAATAAAAAAAAACCATATTTTAAATTTACACTAGCCGTCATTTACGACAAGCCTGGCCGCTTTTTAAAAAACTCTTAACTTGCAATAGCTATGTGTCTACCGTACATACGCCCTAAATAAGCACTTAAATACACCATTAAAACACCTTTAATAAACGCTTAAATACCCCTATACACGTTAAGCACATCAGTGCGTTTTAAACAACTAAATAAGCCCTAATAATAATCTTAATATAAAAAAAATTAGCAATAAAAAATTAAAAGTGGCCTCAGTGGTACAGTCAGATATTTACTTAAAGAGGGAATTAAAAATAATAATAAAAATAAAATCCTAATATGGTTATTCTTATCAGTTTCATTACATCTTTTCACACAATACTTATAATTAAGAAATAATTGTGCGCTGAAAAAATTAAAATTTTATCTGCAAAATTCTTGAAATTGTAAAACCACTTAATTAAACCTATTTCTAATTTGCATTTGCCTGCTCTAGCACCAGACAGAATAGCTGGATTATCGCGACAATATCTGAAAATTGGCACTGATCAATTTCTTGCGATTTAACCAATCCATTAATTTTAGTTTTCAAATGTATTGTGTAACTGCCCGAATCTTTAGCTGCCAATTATGAAAACTGGCGAGCTTTTATGGCAAAAACTAGCATAATTTTAAGTGTTTTGAAACAAACGTTAATTTTTACTTTCCTTATATACAATAATGTATAAGGAAAGTATTGTGACGGGGTCGAAAATTCGAATTCGAGTTTTCGACGGGAGAGCACATTTCAAGCATCCCTGATCATGAATCGAACATTTTTGAAGTGATGTCTGTGTGTGTGTGGGTGGGTGGGTGTGGGTGGGTGGGTGGGTGTGTGAAAGTGTGTGTGTGTGTGTGGGTGTGTGTGAAAGTGTGTGGGTGGGTGGATGTGTGTGTGTGTGAAAGTGTGTGGGTGGGTGTATGTGTGTGTGTGTGAAAGTGTGTGGGTGGGTGAATGTGTGTGTGTGTGTGTGTATGTGTGTGTGTCAGTGAGTCTGTGGAGACGATAACTGACGAACGAATGGACCGATTCGAACGAAATTTGGAACAAAAATTACAATCCATAAACAATGGAAGCCTATTTTTTTATACGCAATCGAATGTTTAGAACCCCCTAAATTTCCGACTGAAATTTTGAAAAAATCGTCAAAAAATCAAAACATTTAATAAAGTTACGCAAATAGACATTTCTTACGTAATTTTTCATTAGAAAACGATTGAATAAATTTTAGAACGCTAACATGAACCGTTCTTGAGATATTGCACATTTTTCAAAAAAATTATCAAAAAGTCATATAAAATAAAAAAAAATATTTCCTATTGAGAAACAAGTTCACTTTTCATATGTAATACCATGCGATAAATTTTGTGACATCATTTTCGTGGATCTAGCTTGTTCCATTCATGAAAAAATATACTTTGAGTAATACTTTTGTATTTGAACGCCAATAGTCATTTATCTGCTGTAAGAATAACTTATTTCTCCGTCCATAACGCTTGGCGAGATTTTAGCAACGAATTTGGTGGAATGTCGCCAACTTGGTGACTTTTTAAACTGTTGCTAAATTAACGGAAAACTCGCCAAATGGATAAAAATTGCGCTAAATTAATGAAAATGACGACTCATTGACGAAAATTCAATATCTTGGAAAGAATATAAATATCTACTATAAAAGTAATCTTTTTTTTTACTGTAAAAGTAGTAAATTCATTGCATTATGTAAGGAAAGTCATGTGCTGCCCACATCAGATATTTTTTTGTAAGTAATTAAAAACAACTGATGTGAGTAGCACATGACAATCCCTACAGACTCAAATTCATTTTCTCTTGATTTCTTAAATAATTCATTAAATTGTGTTTAATTGTACAAAATAACACGCATAATTATTTGAAATGACACTAAATTTTCCTTTTTAATTCAATTTTCGTTTTCATTTGGTAAGTGACGTATTTTCAAAGGCAACATAGAAAAAATAAAAGAAAATCTTGTAAACGGCTAGTCCTAGAGCAATGGGGTTGGTATAGTTAAAAATTGCGGGTAAAGAAGATTTAATTGATAGGATTGAGCATAAATATCTATATAAATATATTCGGTCAGTCAGTTTTTGAGTTAGAGTGGATACATACATTAAACAGACAGACACAGACACACACACACACACACATACACAAACACTCACAAATGTCACGTTAAAAATAATTTTATCGTGTTCTAGAGATCCCAAAAGATGTAGATCCGTCGAAAACTCGAGTTGCGATTTTCGACACGATTTCAATACTTTCCCTATACATTACCATGTATGGCAAGGAAAGTTATATATAATTTATCTTTAATTTTCTAATGTTTTGTACATATTTTTAAATCATTACCTCACTTTAAAAAATCGAGATATCTGATGCAAAAATTATCTTTAAAAGTCGTTAAATATGCCTACAAACATACTTACGTGGTCTGGCGAAAATTAATGGAAAAGATATTATATACATTTTGTACATGATTTTTAAAATATTGAATGCAAAATTTAGAATAGCATCGTTATTCAGCTCAACCGTTTGGTTCGTTAACTTTCGAACGCATACTGCGGACACCAAACGTTGATTTATTTATACAAAATCTTCGTTGGTTTCGTTTTTCAAAATGATCAGGGATTGGCAGATAAAATAAATATATCTCGGAATGCATCGTTTAATTGTGCAATTTGCAAAGTCCACTTCGACAATAAGAGCTTGTAATTCCGCCCCAGTAACTGAACGGTAGAGCATCGGCAGGCCAGTTCGAAGATCCTGGGTTCGATTCGCGGTTGGAACAGAAAGATTCTTCACACTGTCGTCCGATGGTAGGTCGGACGGTCTGGGTCTCAACAACAACAACAACAACAACACTGGCGCCCGAACAAATCAACCCTGTAGGTTAGTGCAACAAGGTCTGAGGTCTGAAATGGTCCTAGTATGACTAGTACGGATTCCGTTGTCTCTGGTATATGGAGCGCTGATTTCAGATCAGGAGAATAATAACTCTTCAGGAACGATAAAAATAGCATGTGGGGGGGGGGGGGGGGAGAATAACAGGAGATAGTCAATCAGATTGCCAATTTCACGCCAATCTGACATTAAAGGGTGGATAATGCAGAGTTCACTTCAACAAAAATCTGATGTGGGCAGCACATGACTGTCCCTGCAGACTTATATCCGCGTTCTCTTTATTTTAATTAAATTTAATTCCCTTTTAATTCAATTTTTGTTCTCGTTTGGTAACTGGACTTACAAAAATACGAAAAAAACAAAAAAAAATACAAAAAAAACTAAAATATCTCGAGAACGGCTACTCCTAGTGTAATGGGGTTGGTCTTATTCTTTTCTTCATTAAAAAATTACGTATAAAACAAGCATTTAATGGATATATTTACGCATACGAATCTTTTACTTTAGATATTGACAATTTTTACGGGTCATTTCACAAAAAAGGCAGGTTATTTTTATCCGAAGCGTACCAAAATCTAATCAGCACCAGAGTAACCCACAAGCGACTTATCTACCGAATTTTGTGAAATTCGGTTCATTAGTTTTTTAGCTAGAGTGGATACAGGCTTTTGGGCCATTTCGCAAAAAAAGGCTGGCTCTTTTACCCCGAATCGTACCCAAACCTAATCAGCACCAAATTCGTCCACAAGTGACTTACCTACCAAATTTTAGGAAATTCGGTCAATTAGTTTTTTGTTAGAGTGGATGCAAAATCTGCACAGACAGACACACAGACGTCACGCTAAAAATGGTTTTTTCGTATTCTAGAGGTCTTGAAACGTGTAGATCCGTCGAAAACTCGAGTTGCGATTTTCGACATGATTCCAATACTTTTCCTATACATTACCATGTATTGCAGGGAAAGTAAAAATCTGATGTGAGCAGCACATGAGTTTCCCTGCAGACTTATATTAACGTTCTCTTTATTTTAATTAAATTTATTTCACTTCTAATTCAATTTTCGTTCTCATTCTGTATCCGGCCTTATTTTCAAAGGTGGCGTAGAGAAAGTACGAAAAACTAAAATATCTCGAAAACGGCTAGTCCTAGTGTAATGGGGTTGGTCTATTTCTTTTCGTCGTTAAAAATTGCGTTTTAAATCAGCATTTGATAGATATATTTGAGTATACCCAGTTCTTCAGTTTAGATTTGGACGATTTTTGCGGGCCATTTTGCAAAAAAAGGCAGGTCATTTTTTTCCGAATCGTACCAAAATCTAATCAGCACCAGGGTAACCCACAAGTGACTCATCTACCGAATTTTGTGAAATTCGGTCCATTCGTTTTTCAGTTAGAGTGGATACAAAATCTGCACAGACAGACAGACAGACACACAGACAGACACACACACACACACAGATGTCACGCTAAAAATGATTTTTTCGTATTCTAGAGGTCGCGAAACGTGTAGATCCGTCGAAAACTCGAGTTGCGATTTTCGGCATGATTCCAATATTTTCCCTATACATTACCATGTATTACAGGGAAAGTAAAAGTCTGATGTGGGCAGCACATGACTTTCCCTGCAGACTTATATTCACGTTCTATTTATTTAAATTAAATTAAATTAATTTTTAATTCAATTTTCGTTCTCATTTGAAAACTGGACTTATTTTCAAAAATGGTGTAGGAAAAATACGAAAAACTAAAATATCTCGAGAACGGCTAGTCCTAGTGTAATGGGGTTGGTCTTATTCTTTTCTTCGCTAAAAATTACGTATTAAACAAGCATTTAATGGCTATATTTGAGCATACGTAGTTCTTAAGTTTAGATTTTGATGATTTTTGCGGGCCATTTTGCATAAAAAGGCAGGTTATTTTTTCTCGAATTTTACCAAAATCTAATCAGCACCAGGGTGGACTACAAGCGACTTATCTACCAAATTTTGTGAAATTCGGTCCATTAGTTTTTCAGTTAGAGTGGATACAAGCTTTTGCGGGCCATTTCGCAAAAAAAGACGGGTTCTTTAACCCGAGTCATACCCAAAACTAATCAGCACCAGATTCGTGCACAAGTGACTCATCTACCAAATTTTATAAAATTCGGTCAATTAGTTTTTTAGTTAGAGTGGATACAAAATCTGCACAGACAGACAGACACACAGACACACAGTCAGACACACAGACACACAGACAGACACACAGACACACAGACACACAGACACACACACAGACGTCACGCAAAAAATAGTTTTTTCGTATTCTAGAGTTCTCGAAACGTGTAGATCCGTCGAAAACTCGAGTTGCGATTTTCGACATGATTCCAATACTTTCCCTATACATTACCATGTATTGCAGGGAAAGTAAAAATCTGATGTGGGCAGCACATGACATTCCCTGCAGACTTATATTCACGTTCTATTTATTTAAATTAAATTTAATTCACTTTTAATTCAATTTTCGTTCTCATTTGAAAACTGGATTTATTTTCAAAAATGGTGTAGGAAAAATACGAAAAACTAAAATATCTCGAGAACGACTAGTCCTAGTGTAATGGGGTTGGTCTTATTCATTCCTTCGCTAAAAATTACGTATTAAACAAGCATTTAATGGCTATATTTGAGCATACGTAGTTCTTAAGTTTAGATTTTGATGATTTTTGCGGGCCATTTTGCAAAAAAAGGCAGGTTATTTTTTTCCGAATTATACCAAAATCTAATCAGCACCAGGTGGCCTACAAGCGACTTATCTACCAAATTTTGTGAAATTCGGTCCATTAGTTTTTTAGTTAGAGAGGATACAAACTTTTGCGGGCCATTTTTCAAAAAAAGGCGGGTTCTTTTAACCCGAGTCATACCCAAAACTAATCAGCTCCAGATTCGTGCACAAGTGACTTACCTACCAAATTTTATGATATTCGGTCAATTAGTTTTTTAGTTAGAGTGGATACAAAATCTGCACAGACAGACAGACAGACACACAGACAGACAGACACACACACACAGACGTCACTCTAAAAATAGTTTTTTCGTATTCTAGAGGTCTCGAAACGTGTAGATCCGTCGAAAACTCGAGTTGCGATTTTCGACATGATTCCAATACTTTCCCTACATTACCATGTATTGCAGTGAAAGTAAAAATGAATAATTAAACCTTCTATAGACATAGCATTATACAGCCGATATTTTTCCCACAAATTTATTTCAATGAAATTATATCATGTTACTGAGCAACGGAATTAAACCCACTGAGATTATATAGCGGACGATTTTTTATAAAATCTTTTCCTATTTAAATAATTAAGAAATGTATATAAAATAAATTTTATAGGAATTACATTTTTGACTGGAATTATATCAATATCTGGATTATATCAATTGCGACTTTTGGATTGAAAGCTTGCGGGGAAAATTTATATTTTCAATTTCTTAAGTCATCTGTTTTATTTTGGCAAAGATTTTTCAAACTCATATATTGTTTTTAGCCAATTATTGAAACAGAATAAAGATGGTACCGGTATATCTTTTAATACCAATTTAGCGCTTTCATTCTGGCATATTTTTATCCAATTTCATTTTGGCATATATTGATCCAATTTTATAATTTGTTTACAAACGAGACCAGGAGCCTGAGAAGATAATTACTTTCCCTGCAATACATGGTAATGTATAGGGAAAGTATTGGAATCATGCCGAAAATCACAATTCGAGTTTTCGACGGATGTACACGTTTCGAGACCTCTAGAATACGAAAAAACTATTTTTAGCGTGACGTCTGTGTGTGTGTCTGTGTGTCTGTCTGTGTGTCTGTCTGTCTGTGTGTCTGTCTGTCTGTGTGTCTGTCTGTCTGTGTGTCTGTCTGTCTGTCTGTGCAGATTTTGTATCTACTCTAACTAAAAAACTAATTGATCGAATTTCACAAAATTTGGTAGGTAAGTTACTTGTGAGCGAGTCTGGTGCTGATTAGTTTTGAGTACAATTCGGGATAAAAGAACCCGCCTTTTTTTCGAAATGGCCCGCAAAAGCTTGTATCCACTCTAACTGAAAAACTAATGGACCGAATTTCACAAAATTCGGTAGATGAGTCACTTTTGGGTTACCCTGGTGCTGATTAGATTTTGGTACGCTTCGAAAAAAAATGACCTGCCTTTTTTTGCAAAATGGCCCGCAAAAATCGTCCAAATCTAAACTAAAGAACTGGGTATACTCAAATATATCCATTAAATGCTGATTTAATACGTAATTTTTAACGACGAAAAGAATAAGACCAACCCCATTAGACTAGGAGTAGCCGTTTTCGAGATATTTTAGTTTTTCGTACTTTCTCTACGCCACCTTTGAAAATAAGGCCGGATGCAGAATGAGAACGAAAATTGAATTAAAAACGAAATAAATTTAATTAAAATAAAGAGAACGATAGTATAAGTCTGCAGGGAAAGTCATGTGCTGCCCACATCAGATTTTTACTTTCCCTGCAATACATGGTAATATATAGGGAAAGTATTGGAATCATGCCGAAAATCACAACTCGAGTTTTCGACGGATCTACACGTTTCGAGACCTCTAGAATACGAAAAAACTATTTTAGCGTGACGTCTGTGTGTGTGTCTGTGTGTCTGTCTGTGTGTCTGTGTGTCTGTGTGTCTATCTGTGCAGATTTTGTATCCACTCTAACTAAAAAACTAATGGACCGAATTTCACAAAATTTGGTAGGTAAATCACTTGTGAGCGAGTCTGGCGCTGATTAGTTTTGGGTACGATTCGGAATAAAAGAACCCGCCTTTTTTTTGCGAAATGGCCCGCAAAAGCTTGTATCCACTCTAACTGAAAAACTGATGGACCGAATTTCACAAAATTCGGTAGATGAGTCACTTGTGGGTTATCTTGGAGCTGATTAGATTTTGGTATGATTCGGAAAAAAATAACCTGCCTTTTTTTGCAAAATGGCCCGCAAAAATCGTCCAAATCTAAACTAAAGAACTGGGTATAATCAAATATATCCATTGAATGCTTGTTTCATACGTAATTTTTAACGAAGAAAAGTATAAGACCAACCCCATTACACTAGAACTTGCCGTTCTCGAGATATTTTAGTTGTTTTGTATTTTCTCTACGCCACCTTTGAAAAATGTCTAGTTATCAAATGAGAACGAAAATTGTATTAAAAGTGAAATAAGATTAGTTAAAATAAAGAGAACGTTAATACAAGTCTGCAGGGAAAGTCATGTGCTGCCCACATCAGGTTTTTTTTTTATAGTAAGAACAGAGATTCGTATACTTCATTTTAGGAGAAATATATTAAATGTTTTAATAGAATCTTTTAAATAACAATGTCATTTAAAATACTATAAGAATTTGCACATAATTGGGAATTTTAAGTTTCTTTATATTCCATACGAGAAACGGGCACATTCTGTAAATTGTGTTCTAAATAATTCAGTCCTAATTAAGAAATAAAATTTTCGATTTAATCAAATTATAATAAGCCTTTATTTATTTTTATAATTGTTAAAAAAAATCCTATCCGAAGGCAAGAACAAAATTACAAAATATATAATACGGATACATGCATAGCTGAGCATAGCAAAGCGTAGCATAGCTAAGCGTAGCATAGCTAAGTCTATACCTAACACATACATACATTATCAAATTTCAAACAATATCAATTTCAAGGTAAAACGCACCTTTCAATCCGGTGTAGGTCAGATGTAACCTCTCTACCCAACAGACAAAACAAGAATGAGTTTAGGAGGAAACTGTGACCGACTTTTTATACTTAGTGGGTCCAGCATTCAGGATTTAAAGATTGGCAACACCTCGGTGGAGGGAAAACCTAATGCAAAACGGAATCCATGTGCCCCGCTCTTTATTTGGCATGAAACCTCTAACTTAATCCATGTATTTGTGTCTCCAGGATATGCGGATTAAAAACTGAAAGTCATTTTATTCTTTCTTCTTTACTTTCTTTTGTATTCTTCGAAAGAATGAGATGTAATATCACTTTTTTTTTATCTCGAATTTTATTTCTCGGACGTTTCTTGAGTATTTTGACGAGCCTTCAAATGGATATCCTTAATATCGTCGCAGTCTGTGCTTTTTTACAGGAAATTTTCATCCTGCACAAGCGGACACTATTAACAATATACAAATTGTGGAGAAGGAGGGCTTGGATGTTTCTAATATGTAAAATTTTGGAAATTTCATTGTTAAAAATACGGCTATTTTAGTAGTTTTGCAAAATATATTGGGGTTTGCATTTCGGAGGGGAGGGGCGAGAACACCGCTCTCCTTTAGAAAACGGTCTTCAAATCTAAGCCCTAATGCAGAAGTGTCCAACTGATGGCCTTCCGTGTGGGATAGCCCAGTGGTTAGCTCTCGAGAATTGCACTCGAATGACCCGAGTTCAATTCCCGGCTCTGCCCGAACTGTCTGAGTGCTTACACGGAATACGGACACGTTAAATATGTGAGTCCGTAAGTCCTTCCGAGAGGTTGCTGATTGGCAAAGGAGTGTACGGTACCTGTGGATGCCGTCCCCACTTGGATCCGGTCTAAATTGGGTAGCACTTCCCTGTTATCCAAACAGATATTCTACACCTACGGGTAGGTCGGACGGTCTGGATCGAAGAAGAATTGGCGGCCCTCAAGGGAGGTTAAGGCTTATATAGCCTATTTAAAATGAACTAAATTGCTAAAATTTATTTTTTAAATGAACAAATATTCATACTTATTGAAATACTCATCTGCAATAAAATAGGATGCATAAATACTACTGAAATAATTTTCGACGACAGCAAAAATATTTGGATCGAAAATTTTACTTTGTGTTTTATAGAACGGCGTTGTAAAAAAGCGTGATACGTTAGAATGAGAAAAAATGTTAAATTTGTGTTTATGGCAACGCTTTTGTTTCTTTATGGAAACGAAGCATGAATTTGTAGTACTTCAACACTCCTTCAACACCAGAAATAGTATAGATTTTTCACTAAATAAAACGACTTCGGGAAAACTAAAGTGACGTAAATAAGCATAAATAACACAATAATGCAGCATATAACTGTTTCGAGGATACGCTGGATCCCCTTCATCAGTGCAGGAGAAACAACAAACTCGAAGTCCAAATAAGGAATGGATGCAAATAGAAGAAACAGTGGGAATTATATATCCAAGACCTGGATTAAGGGCTTATTCTTTTTCTTCGACCCAGACCGCTCGACCTACTCGAAAGTCTAAGGTATCTGTTTAGACGGCCGGGAAGTGCCACCCAATTTAGACCGGAACCCAATGAGGGCGGCATCCACAAGAACCGTACCCTCTTTCCCCTACCACCAACCTCTCGGAAGGACTTATGGATCCCCATATTTAACGTGCCTGTACTCCGAGTGAACACGGCGAATATTGTGTTGATACCTGTTTCTAGAATTGTATACTTTCATGAGAATGTTTGTATAAAAATTCTATATGTGTGTAAATATTTTGCTTACTAATTTTATATGTATGCAAATATGTTGCTTATTAATGTTTGCAAAGAGATGTTTGTGTAATAAGGACTGTATATATATTGGATTGCTAATTATTGCTTGCATACAGCAACGAACTGTGCTTTGTTTCTTGTTATTGGGCAGTGTTGAACCCTTTTTGGTCTATTGACCTTACTTTTTAATTTTTGATGTTTAATAAATGTTCTGTGGACGTGGGGGTGTTGCCGTTCTGTGGTGGCGCGTTTAGTCTGGTTTGTTCTGTTGCGAGTGTTGCTCTGGCTTGCTGGGTGGATGTTTTGGTCGTCTTTGTCGGCGCTCTTCGCCGGGACTGGTGGCGCTTGGTCTCGCTCGGCAGGGCGTTTGGTTGGCTGTCCCCTTGGTGTTCCGGGCTGTGCGCTGACTGTATGGTGGAGTCGGCTGTTTCCTCTGCCCGGCAGACTCTGGTGGCCAGTTGGCTTGCTTCGTGCTGGGTAGCATTTTCTCTTTCCGACCGGGAATTTGTGTCCTATAAACTTAACGGTCAGGACCCTCGGTCTGGGTTTGTACAAATTGTGCACTACTGCACGTTGATAAAAATATTTACCTTACTATACTAATCAATGTTCTAAAAGGGAAAAACGTATTTTGGGGGAGAAAAAAAGAAAAGAGTTTGTTTTTTAGGATGGTGAGGGTTTTTTTTTGTTTGTTTTTTTTTGTTTCTTGAAACTTTTAGGGTTTTTTTAAACACTTGGATCAAATATAATTCGCAATTTATTGTATGTTTTGCAAGATTTACATTTTTAATACGAAGAAGTAAATTTTCAATCTAATAAATAATTTTCCCGTTTAATAATTATGTACTTAACATTAATTTAAATGATGACGTCATTTTCTGCAAACCTAATATTAATAACTACCTGTTAACATTTACTTATAAAACGTAATTTGAAGTACTGATTGATTATTTTTTTTTTCCATGGCACTAAAATATGAAGTAAGAAACTACACTGTTAATTATGAAACTACACTACTTTGAATACCACAACTAAATAGCGAAATAGAACATATCTGAAAAAGAATATGATGTGGGCACCACATGACTTTCCTTATATAATGCAATGAATTTACTACTTTACAGTAAAAAAATAGGTTATTCTTATAGTAGATACTTATATTCTTTCCAAGATACTGAATTTTCATCAATTAGTCGTCATTTTCATTGATTTAGCGTCATTTTTATCCATTTGGCGAAATTTTCGTTAATTTGGTAACATTTTAAAAATTCGCCAAGTTGACGATATTCCGCCGAAATTCGTCGCCAAAATCTCGCCAAGCGTTATGGACGGAGAAATAAGTTATTTGTACAGCAGATAAATGAATGTTGGCGTTCAAATACGAAAGTATTACTCAAAAGTGCCTTTTTCATGAATGGAACGAGCTAGATCCACGAGAATGATGTCACAATTCTATCGCATGGTATTACATATGAAAAGTGAACATGTTTCTCAATAGGAAATATTTTTTTTTTATTTTATATGATTTTTTGATAATTTTGTTTGAAATGTGTGCTATATCTCGAGAACGGTTCATGTTAGCATTCTAAAATTTATGTCAATCGTTTTCTAATGAAAAATTACATAAGCAATGTCTATTTGCGTAACTTTATTAGAGGTTTTAATTTTTTGACGATTTCTTCAAAATTACACTCGAAAATTTAGGGGAGTTCTGAACATTCGATTGCGTATAAAAACAGTAGACTTCCAGTGTTTACGGATTGTAATTTTTGTACCAAATTTCATTCGAATCGGTCCATTCGTTTGTCAGTTATCGTCTCCACAGACTCACTGACACACACACACACACACACATACTTTCACACACACACACATACTTTCACACATACACACACATACACACACACACACATATACATCACTTCAAAAATGTTCGATTCGTGATCAGGGATGCTTGAAACGTGCTCTCCCGTCGAAAATTCGAATTCGAATTTTCGACGCCGTCACAAAACTTTCCTTATACATTATTGTATATAAGAAAAGTAAAAATAGCCATTATAAACCGTATTTTTTTAAGATAAAAATATAAAAATGCATAAAATCTCATTTCAAAAACCTCATGGGTGCTCACTTTAAATTCATGACTGAAATTAATAATCACTGCAGCTGGTTTATGCAAAATGTGACAAAGAAGTAGAAAAAATCACGATAGACAAAAAACAATTAGCAATTGATCTCTGGCTCACGCACACACAAACACATACACACACACCTAACTTTTAAACTCAATCAGCATCTCTGTAACCCATTTACCGCATTTTGTGAGACACTATCATGAAAAAGTCAATGGGTAGCCTGAAAATACCGATGGTTATAATTACTGTGTTTACAACTGATTCAAAATTTCTTGTTTAGAAATTTCTTGGTTTTGAAACTGCGCTTCGTCGCGCAAAACTTGGCCAATAGCAAAATGTTTTCCTTTGTAATAAAAGTAAAATATGTAAAATAGTAGTTGTTTTTAACTTTCAGAAAATTAATTTTTCGAATATAATTTTCTATAATATATTACATATTTAGAATTAATTTACACAAAACCGCATCAAATTCGGACGTAAATTAAACGTGCAGAGATAAATTGTGGATTTGTATACAATTACAATTTTCCCCAATTTAAAGTTATTTTTAATCCTTTGGCTCAGTTTCAAATTTTTGTGTCTTTCCTCGTAATTACAAAAAACGCTATTATTCTACTTGCTTAGAGATTAAAATACATATTGAACAAATAAGTGTGTATGCTCTAAACCTAAAATTTTTAATTTTTAACTTCTCATACTAGATTTCTTTTTTTCAAATTTTACAAAAAAATTTTTGAAAAATCCATATCATAGGTTCAAATTATTACAACTATAACGTGTTACCCTTTACTTTAAAGGGCTTGAAAAAATCTCAAAAATACATTCACTCAAAAATACATTATGAACACATTTGGGTATTCATTTTTAAATCCTTTAGAAAGTTAATTTTTTAAAAATATTTTTCTGCATTAAAACTTTATTTTGATCATTTAATTGGGTTATTATTCCCTTTTAATTACCTTAATAAAGTTCAATTATAAAATGCATACCCAGTTTCATCAAAAGGTATGAAAGGTGTCTTCTTACCAAATTTCATGCATCTCAAATAAAAATTAAGACGAATGGAGCATTTTTAAAATGTAAAACCTTTGAAAATTCGTTTCGAAGAAAATGCATTTAACCTTTTGCTTACGGGTGGGATAGCGTCCATCCCAAACGAAGAACCTCCCAAAAAGACAAGTATTTGACATACCCTATCCCAAACAGCTCGACCCCCCTTTGCAGACATTGGCGTCCATGGAAATCACCGGCAGAAGCATTGCACCTGCTGCAGCAGGTGCAATGCACTCAAACTCAGAATAAGAGATATACACTTTATCAACGATACCTATAATTTTAATTTTTATGCGTTTGTTTGGAAATTCACAAAAATTAAAATAATGTAGTAATTAAAAAAATGTTTCGTTAGAATACGAAGATATACACACATAATTAAATATCAAATAATCTAAAATTGACACATTTCGATGTATTTAAAATAAATAAATGGACATAAGGAATTTTCCTACTGGTTCGATTCGGTTCAAATATCATTGGGAAATGGTTATTCGATTTTTTCCGATGGTGTTAAAATAGAAACTCCGTGACAGAATTTTTGATCGCTAAAGATATAAATTAACTAAAATACTTAAAATTGATATAAATTAACTAAAATACTTAAAATAAAAATTTCAATATAAAATAACTAAAAAACTACGAATAAAAAACATTCGCTGACTCGTATTTGTCCGGTTCCTAAAATAGCTATCAAATTCCTTCGCTGTCCGCAGCTTAGATTTCCCGCTACAGAATACATACCTTCTTATATTAAGTAAAATTAACTGTTTGGTATCTGTATGGTGTGCTGGAATAGAGACCAGCTGATATAGAAGATTCAAACTGCTAATGCCTATTTAAAAAAAAATCTGTTGTGGCCAGCACATGACTCTCTTTATATAATTCAATGAATTTACTACTTTTACTGTTAAAAAAACAGGTTATTCTTATAGTAGATACTAATATTCTTTCCAAGATATTGAATTTCCGGCAATTAGTCGTTATTTTCACTGATTTAGCGTCACTTTTATCCATTTGACGAGATTTTCGTTAATTTGGAAACATTTAAAAAAGTTGCCAACATCTCTCCAAGCGTTGTGGACGGAGAAATAGGTTATTCTTATAGCAGATAAATGACTATTGGCGTTCAAATACAAAAGTATTACGCAAAATATCGTTTCTCATGAATGGAACAAGCTAGATTCACGAAAATGATGTCATCCAATTTATCGGATGATGTTACATATGAAAAGTGAACATGTTTCTCAACAGTTAATATTTTTTTTAATTTATGGAATTTTCTGATAAATGTACATTTGAAAAATATGCAACATCTCGAGAACGGTTCATGCTAACGTTCTAAAGTTTATGTCAATCATTTTCTAAGGAAAAATTACATAATAAATATCTATTTGCATAACTTTATTAAAGGTTTCGGTTTTTTGATGATTTTGTCAAAATTTCACTCGAAAATTTAGGGAGGTTTTGAACATTCGATTGTGTTTAAAAACAATAGACTTTCAGTGTTCATGGATTGTAATTTTTGTACCAAATTTCATTCGAATCGCTCTATTCGTTCGTGAGCTACCGTCTCCACACACACATCATCTCAAAAATATTCGATTTGTAATCAGAGATGCTTGAAACGTGCTCTCCCGTCGAAAACGCGAATTCACATTTTCGACTTCGTCACAATACTTTCCTTATACATTATACTATGTATATAAGGAAAGTAAAAATCGCTTATCGCAAAAACCAGAAACTTTGCATGAGATTTTTATACGAAAAATCGATTGATACACAAGATCAAAATATCTTATCCTGTTTTTATTAAAAGAGTGGCAATAGGAATAAAAGTTGATGAAATAATGATATTGAAAGATATTTTGGATAGATATTTTTTTTTACTTTATTGATGAATATACATTTACTTTTTTTTTA
The DNA here is from genome assembly GCA_951213105.1 of Amaurobius ferox. NCBI lineage: Eukaryota > Metazoa > Arthropoda > Arachnida > Araneae > Amaurobiidae > Amaurobius > Amaurobius ferox. The sequence continues at coordinate 55,875,832 of OX578151.1, forward strand.
CCTATGTGATTGTTATTACCGCTGTGTTTTATTATTTTGTAACTAGATAATGCAATTCAAAATTATTTAAAAAGATTAAGCAAAACGTATTTTATTACAGTTAAGTAAGTTTGTCGAAAATGCGTTGGATACGGGGGGGGGGGGGATAATCACTCCATTAATTTATATGGGGCCACGGCTTTACCTGGTACCCTGTCCCACAATTTGATGTGGGGGGCCTGCACCCAAGGTTTACCATCCCGCCAAATGAACATTCATTTAGATCTAAAAAAATAACAATTGATGGTAAACAAAGGTCTTTAATATTAACACCTTCAATGACGTACATTTAAATTACAAAAGATCCAGAGCACTTTAGGACGCTACAACGTCCTTCATCAGTGGCTCCATCATGCCACTGATGGAGCAAAGACTATCATATATAGAAAAGACTGCTAAGTGTCACTAAAAATAATTCACTACAAATATATAGCGAAGACTACCAAGTGTTGGTAAAAAAGGTCTTTAATAATTACACTTTCTATGACGGCCCCGGCCACAAAAACAGCTGCCATAAACCTTCGAGTTGGTAGTGTGTTCTGGGTCTTCAACCTTCTATGACGGCCGGCCGTCCAAACAAGCTGTTCATGCCTCAGGACGAGTCGAACTGCCTGGACTTTCGGCCTTCTATGAAGTATTTTAAATTACAAAAGATCCAGGGTGCTTTCGGATGCTACAACGTCCTTCATCAGTGGCTTTATCATGCCTTCTATGACGTAATTTAAATTACAAAAGATCCAATGTGCTTTCGGACGCTACAACGTTCTTTATCAACGGCATCATTGTGGCACTGATGAAGAACTTTGTAGTGTCCGAAAGCATGCTGGACCTTTTGTAATTTAAATAACGTCATTGTAGATGTTAACATTAGCGCCATCTGCTAGGCTAGGCTCCATTTTTTTAACAATGTCATATCCATCCAGTTCTCTTCTTCAAAATACATGATCTATCCAGATCATGGAGTTAGAAAGAAAGAGAATAAAACTCCTATGGATGAAGATCTTAAAAACGCCACAATGCTTTAAGAATTATATCTAGGTGTCCCTAGTGTTAGTAATGTAGTCGCTAGTGTTACTTGACCCGACACATAGGCGTAATATTTAATATATGTATTTTTGATTAATTTTAAATTAAGGTTCCTTAATTATGAGTATAATTAATCAGTATTTTTGCACAATTGTAGGATAGAGTACAGAATACATGGCGATAAAAATAAATTGAAAGGTAAAAATATTTTTGAATACGTAGGAATATTCTTTACTGTTTTAGATCTACTTTGCATTGCCCTAATAATTTATTTTTACAAAATTGACGGTTTACCACAGCCACAGAAATACATACAAAGCAGGACTACTTATATCTTATCCCAGGTTCACCTGAAATGTTGTCTCAAACGATATTGGCGTTTTCTAAATATGAAGTTTTAACTCCTTACTTTTACCTCCATGGTACGTGTACTTCATTTCGGAAAACATTTCTCAGCAAGGCAATACATAAAATTAACATTGTTAATTAGTTAGGCATTTACAGTTCATACCCATATATTACTAGGACTACAAAATACAATTCTAAAAACATACTTTATCTTTTATAGCCTCTCTTCTGAAAAAGAGTACGCAGAAGCGGCCATTTTCTAAAAGTATCGCTTTAACTGCGTCTCACTGCAAGGCCTCGGGCGCAAGAACAAAAATTAAATGTTTTATGAAGTCTCTTGGGTACTGTTTACCGTTTTTATTTCATAACGATTTCGCTCTCAATAGCATCGTTCCAAGATCAGGTATTAGCGTTTCTTCCTGGCTCACAGTTCCAGTTTATTGCTCTTAAATTCTGCCGGTGGAAAAGTATGGCTATAATTAATCTTTGAAAGCAGCAGACGATTTTATGCGTCTTCATATTTTAAAAGTCCTATGCAACCAACGTTTGAGTTTTCCTTTATTCTAGCTGCATCGACTTGGTAGGGCTTTTTTTAACCTGCATGTTTGCATAAAAGTCAAGCTAAATATAATTTGGGAAAGCTTTTAACTGTGCCAGACATCGCATGATTGTGGACGCAAAATACCAACCACAAATCAAAGGAAAGCGGCCGGTAGATTTGCTTGGTATTTCTTACTTTCCCTACATACATGGCATAATGTATAGGAAAAGTATTGTGAAGGGATCGAAAATCCGAATTCGAGTTTTCGACGGAAGAGCACATTTTAAGCATCCCTGAACTCGATTGGAACGTTTTTGAAATAGCGTTTGTGTATACGTGTGTGTGTGTGTGTGTGTGTCCCTGAGTCTGTGGATGTGATATCTCGCGAAACAATGGAGCGTTTCGAAATGCATTTGGTACAAGTATTATAATCCGTGAATACTGGAGCGCAATTAGAACGCGATTTAGAACGATATTATATGTTCGGAAAATCCCCAAATTTTCGAATGAAATCGTGAATGGATGCGTTCGGGACGAATATTACGATCAGTTAATGCCAGTTAATACTAATCGGTTAATGCCGTTCATTTTTAACACATTCGAATGTTTGACAGGAACCCCCCACCCCCACCCCTCTATCAATTTTTGAATAATTTTTTGAAGAAATGGTTAAAAAAAATCAGGTCCTTCCATGATAAATATTCTTTTCAGACGTAATTTTTCATTAGTAAACGTATAAGAATTTTAAAACGGAAGCATAAACAGTTGAGATATTGCACTATTTTCGAATGAATTTTTAAAAAACATATTAAAAATTCAGGGCCTTTAATGCTGTTTAAATAATAATCATTTTATACGTAATTTTTCATTCGATAAAGAATGAAAAACTTTAAAACTCTAAGTATGAACCGTTCTGAAGATACTGCAAGTTTTTCAAATAAATTTATCAAAAAAATTACGTAAAATTAAAAAAATAATAAGTACATATCATTAAATATGTTCACTTTCCATATGCAATATTATGCAATAAATCTGTCAACATTCTCCTAAATCTAGTTCATTCCATTTACGGGAGAATAAACCTTTTTGTAATAGTTTTGTACTTTAACTTCAAAGAATTAGCAAACAATCATTTATTTCAAGTTATTTAAATTTTAATTGCATTATGATGAGGATTTTTCACGTAAGTATAAGTTATTCTGTTTGGACTATTAAGTTGCTAAAAAGATTATTAAGGACTAAAAAGAGCCAAATTTCAATTTACGTGAAGTTAATTCAATACCAAAAATATTGTGTTATGGATCTTATACACCATCATTTCATTATGAAAGAACCATTATATAGGAAAATGTGAATTCAAAGTCATATGCTACATTACTCTCCCTGCAAACTGTTGTATTTTCTCTAGTTCATTTTTGTTGCATTTTATCTCTAGACGAAAGCAGCTGAAGGAAATTTAATCCATTAAACATCTGTGCAAATATTGCTGTACAAAACTAACTTTTACATTCTTATAATTCTTTTTAAATTGCTGACAAAAGGCACTGTATTGAATAAATCAATTCGTCGCCACATCAATACCATTGAAGAATTAATAAGAATAAAATAGATATATAGCAGCGCCATCTATTGATGTCTAAAGGAAAATAACAAATAAAAACAATTTCTTAACACAGTGTCTGATGTTGCATTTTCTAGCACTCTTTAACATGGAATAGATTATTACAATGGCAACAAGAAAACTTAGTATGTGCCGCAATTTTGATAACCTCTGTCGTTATTAACCAATTTTAATCATTAGCTAATAAATTTTATACTACAATGAAATAAAATCCATCCTGTCTGTTTAATTTAATAAGAAAACACAGTTTTTCGAAGAACATTATTAAGTTGCTTTTAAAATTTCAACAAAATTGTTCTTTAAATGTACCCATCTGTAGAACAAGCAAGTGCCCATCTGTGGAACAACTATTCATTATGAATCTGTTGAACCAAACGAAATTTAACACCATATATTCCATTTAAACGCTGCTGATGATAATCGATAACGTTCTTGTTTAAATATAAATCTGAGAAAAGAAAATGGAAGCTCAAAAAAATTCATTTACTTGTTTGGAACACCATTTCTCCAAAAAATTGGCAAATTTAGTAAATTTCTATTAACAAAGTACCACAAGTCTGAAAAGAATTAATTAAATGCATTACGAAATCTTTCATTTTAAAATAATTTACTAAGCCTATAATTTTTAACTCTCCGAGTTAGAGTTTATTTCATGGAGGTAAAAGTAAGGAGTTAAAACTTCTTATTAAGAAAACGCCAATATCGTTTGAGACAATAATCAGTTCAGACAATAATCAGTTTTGAGTTTCATCCATAGGAGATTTACCTTCTTCTTTCTAACTCCATGGTTTATTTCCCTTGCCGCTACTTTAGCTAGTGGCATCAACATAACTACTGTTAAAAATCAGACGATGTTTCATCTTTGGACTTCAAATTCTTAAAGTTAAATATATAGATGTTTCATTTGTAGCGGTTTTATTTCAAACGCTCCTACTTTTAAGATACTTGAAATGTTCTGATTATCAACATTATGTAAAATGATTTCAATTGATTATTAAAACAAAACAGAACAATGCATAAGGGGCCTCATATTGTGTGCAAAGATGACTTAAACACACAGAATATTTGAATTTTGAGGCACAATTTGAGTTTTATGGCATCAATTTGAGTTTTATGGCATCAATTTGAGTTTTATGGCACAATATAACATATGAAATGGATACTCATTTAAAATTACGTCAAATTTGCAATTTTAACATAGTTATATTTTTATCTGGCAGCTTGGTGGATGTTAAAATAACACACGCTGCCATTTCAGACACTGGAATATCTTAAAAATGCGTTTTCTTAAAGTAATATGGTGGGTTTTATTCGCTTTGCCATCAAACATTACGAATAAAACAAGCATTTATTTAACGCATTTAGGCATATTTATTCTTTTCGAAACAAAGGCTAGTTCTATTTTGTAATCGTGCCAAAATTTAATCATCAATTAAAGACAATTTCATGATACATGAAAGAGAAAATGAATTTGAGCTTGTAGCAAAAGTTATGTGCTGGGGATGTCATGTGCAATTTTTTAGGAACTAAAGGCGAGTTTATAGAAAAGAAAAAAAGCGTGTTAGTATTTTTTTCAAAAGAACTTTCTTGAAGTTAGATACTTTTAATTTAAGTCTTAATGACTTCGTAATTACTTAACTATTTATGTTTGCGCTAGTACTATGAGAAGAATGCCCCATGATAAATAATTTCAAATTATTGGTTTTAGAAAATCGTCTGCTCAGAGAAATGTTTGATAATACATTATTTTTTAATTTGTATTATTCAAATAAGAAAAATATATTTTGGTTATTCCAATTTGAATGAAAAACAAGAAAGATCAATCATGCAAAAGCATTGATTATGAAACACTTTCCAACTGAAATGCAATTTCATTCAAAAATTTCTAAAATGTGATACATTCAGTGGTGATATCTTTTACATTATCACAGTACTACAGTAATTTATTATACTTAAATATTTAAAACTGTATCGAGATATAAATCATCTGATTCTCTATGCAAAATCAATGAATATTTCATTCATATAACTTGTATTCCAGACTCCAGAGCAAAATAATTTTGTGTGAAAAAAATTCAGCAATTCTTATGTAACTCACCTTACAATCGCTTGAGATATTTGCATTCTGCATAAGTTAAAATTAGACTTCGTTGAAGAAATAATAATAGTTTAGGGATCATTTAAAATCACAACTATTGTAATTGCGTAGGCACGGAATTTAGATACACAGATAATACACAGATAATATATATGTGTGCGTGTGTATGTATTCAAAGTATTGGAATCGTGTAAAGATCGGAACTCGAATTTTCGAAGGATCTACACGTTTTGGAACTTCTAGAACACGAAAAACTATTTTTAGGAAGACATCTGTGTGTGTAAGGGTGTATCTGTGTGTGTTTCTGTGTCTCTGTGAGGATATTGCATCCACTCTAACTGAAAAACTAATGGACCGAATTTAGTAAAATTTCGTAAGTTTTTTGAGGGAAACCCAGATGTTCATTTGATTATAGTACGATTCGTAATAGAAGAATCTGCCATCTTTGCGAAATAGGCGGCAGAAATTGCCTTTATCCACTCTAGCTAAAAACGAATGGACCAAATTTAACACAATTTGGTGTATAATATTTCAATAACCTACAAGTGATTTATATACCAAATTTAACAAAATTTGTTATATAAATCACTTGTAGGTTATTCTAGTACGATTCGAGAAAAAGGAACGAGCTGCTTTTGCGAAATGGCCTGCAAAAATCGTTAAATATTAAAATAAAAGACTACGTGTGCTCAATTATATCAATTAAATTCCTATTTTATACTTGATTTTTAACAACAAAAAGAATAAGACTAACCCCATTTCTCTAGGGCTAGCCGTTCTTGAGATATTTTAGTTTTTTTGGCGTTTTCGCTACGCCACCTTTGACAATAAGTCCATCTATCAAATGAGAACCAAATTTAAGTTTAACGTGCAAATTCAATGTCATTTAAAATACTTATGGCTGTTATTTTGTGCAGATAAACTCAAATCATTATTGAAGAAATAAAGAGAACGTGAATATGAGTCTGCAGAAAAGACATGTGCTGTCCACACCAGAATTTTTAACAATATTACAACAATGATTTATAGAAGTGAACGGGAATTATTTGCAGGCCATTTCGAAAAAAATGTAGGATCTATATTTAAAGATCCACCAAATTGTTGTAGAATAAAATGTTTTACAAATTTAAGCTGTGTACCAAATTTTAACTCTCTAGGACGTAGGAAAGTGCATTAAAAAAGCCATCTAATAAGTATATCATGAAGAGTTATATAAAATTTTAAAAAAATTGAAAAATTATTATCTACCAAATTTATTTTAAAAGGTGAAGTCTCTCTCATGTACAAAAAAATTAAACTCTTGGAAAGATATTTATTATATAATATATCTCTTTTTTCTTTCTGGAGGATATCACAAAAGTCAGAATTTAATTTAATTCGTTTTCCTCCCTTAAATAATTTTTAATTAAAAAACTACCTAACATATTTTACTGAATTTTTTTTATATATTTAATGGGATAATATGAATATTTCCTAAAAATTTCGAAGCAATTTGTGAATTTAAATGTGCTTAAAAAATGTTTGAAAAATTAGGTCCCATAGGGTTCAATATGTTTCATTTTTTCAACCAGGGTTCAATAAAAAATTAATTGGGTGATATTATTTATTTATATTCCCATAGGTCCCACAGACCGTCTGAAAAACATACTAAAATTTCATTTTGATAAAGTCATTTTTGCGGCAGTTATCGTGCTAACGGACAGACAGGCAGACAGAATGAACAAAGTCATAAACACTTTTCAACTATGTTGTAAAGTGTTAAAAAAATATTAAAATAATTCGACTTTATATTCTTTTTTTAAGCAATTTTAAAAATATAGAGAACATCCATTTGACGTTCTCACATAATATTTTTATATATAACTAACTAGAATATGTGTGATTGTTAAAAACTCAACTACGCATATATTACATATCTTAAATGGAATGATGGATAATAAGATGAAATTTTGAACTTTCAAATCTCACGTGATTTTCAATCATTTCAAAATGGAACTCAAATTCAATCATCAGGATATAAAATTTGAAAAAATGTAAACTCATTACAGTGTAAATCGAATTTGTTTTTTCCGAATTACTTATATAAACCTTTTCCAAAATTTATCCCTTGCAAAATTTTCATTATAAATAAAGGCAATACTAGCTACTTCTACGCACGCCTGGCTAGTGGTCACCATGAATTTAGAAGAAGTGAATCTGTCTGTGCAATGTATGTATCCACTCTAATTCAAAAACTAATGGACCGAATTTCATAAAATTCAGTAGGTAATTCACTTGGGTATGACCCTGGTGCTGATTAGTTTTTGGTACGATTCGTAAAAACAGAACCCGCCTTTTTTTGCGAAATGGCCCGTAAAAATTTCATGTATCCACTCTAGCTAAAATACTAATTGACCAAATTTCACAAAATTTGATAGATATGTTACTTGTACGATACTCTTGTGCTGATTAGATTTTGGTATTATTCGGAAAAGAACAACCTTCATTTTTTTACGAAATGGCCCGCAAAAATGTCATGTATCCACTCTAACTAAACTATTAATTGGCCAAATTTCACAAAATTTGATAGATAAGTTACTTGGGGAATACACTGGTGCTGATTAGATTTTGGCATTATTCGGAAAAGAAAAACCTGCCTTTTTCTTAAGAAATGACCCTCAAAAATCTAAAAATCTAAAAAAAGCTACAAATGTTTAAATATATCAATTAAATGCTTGCTTTATATGTAATTTTTGATGAGGAAAACAATAAGAACAACTCTATTAACCTAGAACTAACCATTCTCGAGATATATGGGATTTTTTACATTTAGTTCTGCCACTTATAGAAAAATGTTTAATTACCAAATAAAAACAGAAATTGAATTAAAAATTCAAATTTAGTGTTATTTTGTGCAATTAAACTCAATTTAATGAATTATTAAAAAAAAAGAATATGAATTTGAGTCTGCATGTGCTGCCCACAGATTTTTACTTTCCCTGCAATACATGGTAATGTATAGGGAAAGTATTGGAATCATGCCGAAAATCGCAAGTCGAGTTTTCGACGGATCTACACGTTTCGAGACCTCTAGAATACGAAAAAACCATTTTTAGCGTGACGTCTGTGTGTGTGTCTGTGTGTCTGTCTGTGTGTCTGTGTGTCTGTGTGTCTGTCTGTCTGTGCATATTTTGTATCCGCTCTAACTAAAAAACTAATCTACCGAATTTCACAAAATTTGGTAGGTAAGTCACTTGTGGGCGAGTCTGGTGCTGATTAGTTTTGGGAACGATTTGGAATAAAAGAACCTGCCTTTTTTTGCGAAATGGCCCGCAAAAGCTTCTATCCACTCTAACTGAAAAACTAATGGACTGAATTTCACAAAATTCGGTAGATGAGTCACTTGTGGGATATCCTGGTGCTGATTAGAATTTGGTACGATTCGGAAAAAAATAACCTGCCTTTTTCTGCAAAATGGCCAGCAAAAATTCGTCAAAATCTAAACTAAAAAACTAGGTATACTCAAATATATCCATTAAATGCTCGTTTAATACGTAATTTTTAACGACGAAAATAATAAGACCAACCCCATTACACTAGGACTAGCCGTTCTCGAGATATTTTAGTTTTCCTTATTTTCTCTGCTCCACCTTTGAAAATAAGTCCGGTTTCCGAATGAGAACGAAAATTGAATTAAAAGTGAAATAAATTTAATTAAAATAAAGAGAACGTTAATATAAGTCTGCAGGGAAAGTCATGTGCTGTCCACATCAGATTTTTACTTTCCCTGCAATACATGGTAATGTATAGGGAAAGTATTGGAATCATGTCGAAAATCGCAACTCGAGTTTTCGACGGATCTACACGTTTCGAGACCTCTAGAATACGAAAAAACCATTTTTAGCGTGACGTCTGTGTGTGTGTCTGTCTATCTGTCTGTCTGTCTGTGTGTCTATGTGTCTGTCTGTCTGTCTGTGCAGATTTTTTATCCACTGTAACTAAAAAACTAATAGACCGAATTTCAAAAAATTTGGTAGGTCACTTGTGGATGAGTCTGGTGCTGATTAGTTTTGGGTACGATTCGGGATAACAGAAACCGCCTATTTTTGCGAAATGGCCCGCAAAAGCTTGTATCCACTCTAACTAAAAAACTAATGGACCGAATTTCACAAAATTAGGCAGATGAGTCATTTGTGGGTAACCCTGGTGCTGATTAGATTTTGGTATGATTCGGAAAAAAATAACCTGCCTTTTTTTGCAAAATGTCCCGAAATAATCGACAAAATCTAAAATAAAAAACTACGTATGCTGAAACATATCCATTAAATACTTGTTTTATACATAATTTTTAATGAAGGAAACAATAAGACCAACAATATTACACTAGGACTAGCCGTTCTTGAAATATTTTCGTTTTTTCGTTTTTTCTCTATGCCACCTTTGAAAATGAGTCCAGTTACCAAATAAGAACGATAATTGAATTAATAGTAAATTAAATTTAATTAAAATAAAGAGGGTGAGTCTGCAGGGAAAGTCATGTGCTGCCCACATCAGATTTTTACTTTCCCTGCAATACATGGTAATGTATGGGGAAAGTATTGGAATCATGTCGAAAATCGCAACTCAAGTTTTCGACGGATCTACACGTTTCAAGATCTCTAGAATACGAAAAAACCATTTTTAGCGTGACGTCTGTGTGTGTGTCTGTGTGTCTGTCTGTTTGTGTGTCTGTCTGTGTGTCTGTCTGTCTGTGCAGATTTTGTATCCACTCTAACTAAAAAACTAATACACCGAATTTCACAAAATTTTGTAGGTAAATCACTTGTGGACGTGTCTGGTGCTGATTCGTTTTGGGTACGATTCGGGATAAAAAAACCCGCGTTTTTTTTTTTTGCAAAATGACCCGCAAAAGCTTGTATCCACTCTAGATCAAAAACTAATGGACCGAATTTCACAAAATTCGGTAGATAAGTCACGTATAGGTCACCCTGGTGCTGATTAGATTTTGGTACGATTCAGAAAACATTAACCTGCCTTGTTTTGCAAAATGGGCCGCAAAAATTGTCAACCTCTAAACTAAAAAGCTACGTATGCTCAAATATATCCATTAAATGCTTGTTTAATACGTAATTTTTAACGAAGAAAAGAATAAGACCAACCCCATTACACTAGGACTAGCCGTTCTCGAGATATATTAGTTTTTTCGTATTTTCTCCACGCAACCTTTGAAAATAAGTCCAGTTATCAAATGAGAACGAAAATTGAATTAAAAGTGAATTAAATTTAATTAAAATAAAAAGAATGTGCATATAAGTCTGCAGGAAAAATCATGTGCGGCCCACATCAGATTTTTACTTTCCTTATATACATAATGTATAAGTCGTAGATCGGTCGAAAATTCGAATTCGAGTTTTCGACGGGAGAGCACGTTTCAAGCATCCCTGATCACGAATCAAACATTTTTGAAGTGATGTCTGTGTGTGTGTATGTGTGTGTGTGTGTGTGTGTGTGTGTGTGTGTGTGTGTGTGTGTGTGTGTGTGTGTGTGTCAGTGGGTCTGTGGAGACGATAACTGACGAACGAATGGACCGATTCGAACCAAATTTGGTACAAAAATCACAATCTGTAAACACTGGAAGCCTATTGTTTTTATACGCAATCGCATGTTCAGAACCCCCCTAAATTTTCGAATGAAATTTTGAAAAAATCGTCAAAAAATCAAAACTGCTAATAAAGTTACGCAAATAGACATTTCTTATGTAATTTTACATTAGAAAGCGATTGACATAAATTTTAGAACGCTAACATGAACCGTTCTCGAGATATTGCACATTTTTCAAAAAAATTATCAAAAAGTCATATAAAATAGAAAAATAAAATTTCCTATTGAGAAACATGTTCACTTTTCATATATAATATCATGCGATAAATTGGGTGACATCATTCTCGCGGATCTAGCTCGTTCCATTCATGAAAAAAGATACTTTGAGTAATACTTTTGCATTTGAACGCCAATTTATCTGCTGTAAGAATAACTTATTTCTTCGTCCATAACGCTTGGCGAAATTTTGGGGGCGAAATTAGCGAAATGTCGCCAACTTGGCGACTTTTTGAAATGTTGCCAAATTGACGAAAATCTCGCCAAATGGATAAAAATGACGCTAAATCAATGAAAATGACGACTAATTGCGGAAAATTCAATATTTAATAAGTTATTTAATATATAAATATATAATAATAGCTATATAATATATGTCGAAAATTCAATATCTAATAAGTTATATATATATATATATATAATTTATTTCTTCGTCCATAACGCTTGGCGAGATTTTGGCGACGAAATTGGCGGAATGTCGCCAACTTGGCGACTTTTTGAAATGTTGCCAAATTAACGAAAATCTCGCCAAATGGATAAAAATGACGATAAATCAATGAAAATGACGACTAATTGTCGAAAATTCAATATCTTGGAAAGGATATTAGTATCTACTAGAAGAAAAACCTATTTATTTTACTGTAAAAGTAGTAAATTCATTTCATTATATAAGGAAAGTCATGTGTTGCCCACATCAGATTTTTTATGTTGTGATTCAGTTTATTATTGATTGTGTGCAAAGTCATATGCTTTACTTATATACATCATTATTTACATTTGTGTCAATAAAACATTTAATTTTCTACCCTTCACCCCCAATCCCCCGATGAATGCTCTTTAGGATTAAGCCTGTTTAGAGTGAACTACTTCTTCAGTACTACTGTGGCCCCCCTCCCCCTTCTCTTTTTGCCTCTCTAAAGTGAATTAAATTTATTTGAAATAAAGAGAACGTGAATATAAGTCTGCAGGGAAAGTCATCTGCTGCCCACATCAGATTTTTACTTTCCCTGCAATACATGGTAATGTATAGGGAAAGTATTGGAATCATGCCGAAAATCACAACTCGTTTTCGACGGATCTACACGTTTCGAGACCTCCAGAATACGAAAAAACCATTTTTAACGTGACGTCTGTGTGTGTGTCTATCTCTCTGTCTGTGTGTCTGTCTGTGCAATGTATGTATCCACTCTAATTCAAAAACTAATGGACCGAATTTCATAAAATTTAGTAGGTAATTCACTTGGGTATGACCCTGGTGCTGATTAGTTTTTGGTACGATTCGTAAAAACAGAACCCGCCTTTTTTTTGCGAAATGGCCCGTAAAAATTCCATGTATCCACTCTAGCTAAAATACTAATTGACCAAATTTCACAAAATTTGGTGGATAAGTTACTTGTACGATACTCTAGTGCTGATTAGATTTTGGTATTATTCGGAAAAGAACAACCTGTCTTTTTTTACGAAATGGCCCTCAAAAATCGCAAAATCTATCAGTTAAATTCTTGTTTTATCCGTAATTTTTGATGAGGAAAATAATAAGAACAACTCTATTACTCTAAGACTAACCATTCTCGAATTATTTAAGATTTTTCGAATTTAGTTATGCCACTTTCAGAAAAATGTCTAATTACCAAATAAAAACAGAAATTAAATTAAAAATGCAAATTCAGTGTTATTTTGTGCAAGTAAACTCAATTAGATGAATTATTAAAGAAAAAAATATGAATTTGAGTCTGCAGGGAAAGTCATGTGCTGCCCACATCAGATTTTTACTTTCCCTGCAATACATGGTAATATATAGGGAAAGTATTGGAATCATGTCGAAAATCGCAACTCGAGTTTTCGACGGATCTACACGTTTCGAGACCTCTAGAATACGAAAAAACCATTTTTAGCGTGATGTCTGTGTGTGTGTGTGTCTGTGTGTCTGTTTGTCTGTCTGTTTGTGTGTCTGTGTGTCTGTCTGTCTGTGCAGGTTTTGTATCCACTCTAACTAAAAAACTAATGGACCGAATTTCACAAAATTTGATAGGTAAGTCATTTGTGGGCGAATCTGGTGCTGATTAGTTTTGGGTACTATTCGGAAAAGAAGAACCCGCCTTTTTTTGCGAAATGGCTCGCAAAATCCTGTATCCACTCTAACTGAAAAACTAATGAATCGAATTTTACAAAATTCGGTAGATGAGTCACTTGTGGGATACCCTGGTGCTGATTAGATTTTGGTACGATTCGGAAAAAAATAATTTGCCTTTTTTTGCAAAGTGGCCCTCAAAAATCGTCAAAATCTAAACTAAAGAACTAGGTATACTCAAATATAGCCATTAAATGCTCGTTTAATACGTAATTTTTAACGATGAAAAGAATAAGACCAACCCCACTACACTAGGACTAGCTGTTCTCGAGATATTTTAGTTTTTTATACTTTCTCTACGGCACCTTTGAAAATAAGCCCGGTTACCAAATGAGAACGAAAATAGTATTAAAAGTGAAATAAATTTAATTAAAATAAAGAGAACGTGAATATAAGTCTGCAGGGAAAGTCATGTGCTGCCCACATCAGATTTTTACTTTCCCTGCAATGCATGGTGATATATAGGGAAAGTATTGGAATCATGCCGAAAATCACAACTCGAGTTTTCGACGGATCTACACGTTTCGAAACCTCTAGAATACGAAAAAACTAATTTTAACGTGACGTCTGTGTGTTTGTCTGTCTGTCTGTCTGTTTGTGTGTCTGTCTGTGTGTCTGTCTGTGCAATGTATGTATCCACTCTAACTCAAAAACTAATGGACCGCATTTCATAAAATTTGGTAGGTAAGTCAGTTGAGTATGACGCTGGTGCTGATTAATTTTTGGTACGATTCGTAAAAACAGAACCCGCCTTTTTTTTGCGAAATGGCCCGTAAAAATTTCATGTATCCACTCTAGCTAAAATACTAATTGACCAAGTTTCGCAAAATTTGGTAGATAAGTTACCTGTACGATACTCTGGTGCTGATTAGATTTTGGTGTTATTCGGAAAAGAACAACCTGCCTTTTTTTACGAAATGGCCCGCAAAAATGTCATGTATCCACTCTAACTAAAATATTAATTGACCAAATTTCACAAAATTTGATAGATAAGTTACGTGGGGGATACTCTGGTGCTGATTAGATTTTGGCGTTATTCGGAAAAGAACAACCTGCCTTTTTTTACGAAATGGCCCGCAAAAATGTCATGTATCCACTCTAACTAAAATATTAATTGACCAAATTTCACAAAATTTGATAGATAAGTTACTTGGGGGATACTCTGGTGCTGATTAGATTTTGGTGTTATTCGGAAAAGAACAACCTGCCTTTTTTTACGAAATGGCCCCCAAAAATCACAAAATCTCAAAAAAGCTACGTATGTTCAAATATATCAATTAAATGCTTGTTTTATACGTAATTTTTGATGAGGAAAATAATAAGAACAACTCTATTACTCTAGGACTAACCGTTCTCGAGATATTTGATATTTTTCGCATTTAGTTATGCCACTTTTAGAAAAAGGTCTAATTACCAAATAAAATAGCTAGAAGAATGATGGGAAAAAATTCTAAGACTTATAAATTTTTCAAATTCAGCCTTGGATTTTTCTCGCTGCTTACAAGTTAATTCCCATATATTTGCAAAGTTTCAAGTTTCTGCCTTTATCAGTTTGAGCTGTAAATTCATTTAATCAGTCACAATCAGTTGTATGATATCGAAATATAGTTTTCTGTAAACAAATGCATGCTTTTACCTCATTTTTCTTTTAATGAAAATGAATTTTCCTACTTTATGAAATAAAAATGTTGTAGGTACAACACATTATTACACCAAAAAAATTTGACTTCCCGGCCGTTCAAATAGTTGCTCAAGTCCTTTGGATGAGTCGAACGGCCTGGGTTTTCAACCAAAGAAATTTGAAGTCTCCAATATAACTCCTATATAATTCCTCTTTGCAGATTAAGAAATTTCTATACTGTGAGAAAAACTACCACATATTAATATTTTCTCATAATTTAATCTCGCAAAAGTTTTTTATTGCTATCACTTTAAAAAATATACCAAATTTCACAAGAACCACTTGATTTTTTTTTCCTGAGATATCGAACTCCCTGTAAAAGAAAATAAGATTTCTAATATCTCGGGAACAGCTAGTGAAAACTCATGAACAAAGATATCTATTTCGTTGTAGTTAAAAGTACATACAAAGCATTCATTCATTGCATAATTAGAGCATTTAACTTGTTATGCTTTTTTTTCCATTTTCAAATACAATGGTACAACATCTTGAGATCGGAACATATTAATTTATCATTCTCTTTCAAATTAAAAATATTACTTATAAAATGATCGTTTCTATAACAATTTTCAACATGATTACTTTAATCTAATTTTGATACCGATATCGGAAAATACTTTTAAAATAATGAAAGGTATTTCTCTGATCTGAGATCCCAAAAAATCAATAGGCTTCTGACTTTTACTGATAGAAAACATCATTCGAAATTTCATTTGGTGCGCTTCATTTGTTCAAGAGATATCATACCCCTAGAGTCACAGATATACATACTAAATGACAAACGTGCCACAAAATAATTGAAAAACCGTTTGTTCGAAAGAAATTCTCAAACATGTAAATCTATCAATATCAGAGTGTGAGAATTGTAACCTCTTTTTACTAAATTTATATCTTGATTATAAATTTAGAAAATAAATTATTTTTGATTTTTTTTCCTTTCATATTTGAAGTGGAGCCTATAAACATAATTACAAAGTCTTTTTATAGTGCTGACAAATCGCTAAATCAGGTAAAAATGGCAGTCGGAAGATTTGGAAAGGATTGGCAGTGAAGAGATACTCAAATGTAAAGTTTAGGAAACCATTTTAATGAAATATCAAACGCAAACGATTTACCGTGAAAAAAACTGAAAGTCAATACTAATTTATTATTTAAAACCTTAACCACTTTCTTTTCGTGTCACGTGTTCTAAAATAAGAGCACAATTTCCGCACACATCCAGCTTCTAACCAGGTTAACTGCAACCTTTGATACCCCTTAAAACTTATTGTTCCACATTTAGTAATTACGAGTAACGACAGTAAACAAAAATGAATATGCTTCAACATGCCCTTCATTTATCCAACCTGCGCATTTGCATATCTGATAGCATCTATCACCGAGTAGGATGAACGACCGAATTAAGTATGAATTAACACTAGCATTCCACTCATGTAGCGAAGGCTCGTTAATAAAACGGTCATCGACGCTCGATTGGCGGCAGAACTTTCGAATTCTATATTTTGATCACGGATGCCGTTTGCAGACTATAGAACGCCATCATCTGGCAGCTAAGTGTTGCCACATATCAAGTAGGAGGAAAAGAAAGGGAACAAATGTCCCTTTCTTTGTCGTTTGGTTTTCTTTTCACTGTTCTCATTACCTAATGCATCTCACTCTTCTCGTTTAGTGAAGTTCTTAAGGTCAGTTTATAATCAAGTAATCGCCCCATAAGGCGCAATATCGCCACTTTTGGCGAAGAAACTCGTAATAGCATCTCCGGGAAAGTTCAATATTTTTATTTGTATAGTAAATGTATTAATTCATAGAAATTTTTTCTGCATGCCTATGAACGTTAAAATCTATCTCGAGCATAAAATGTCTATATAATTAGGTCCTATGTCCTTGTATTTTTACTTTCTATAGTATTGAGAAAGTATTGTCTTTAAAAAAATTTTCAATTTCGAGATTTTGATTCCAATATATGTTTTAAGACGTCCTAAACACGATTTGACTATTTTAGGAATGATATCCGTCTGTCTGTATGATGTCTAGGGTTGATTTCTTATGTACACTATAGCGGCTACAAATATTAATGGGTTTTCACGTAACTGTATATCTGGCTTTATTATCAAAAAATATAGAACTCGATAGAAAATTTTAAAATTCCAGAGAAAATTTCAAAATTTATTCAAAATTTTATATATTTTTACTTTCCCTGCAATACATGGTAATGTATAGGGAAAGTATTGGATTCATGTCGAAAATCCCAACTCGAGTTTTCGACGGATCTACACGTTTCGAGACCTCTAGAATACGAAAAAAACCATTTTTAGTGTGACGTCTGTGTGTGTGTCTGTCTGTCTGTCTGTCTGTGTGTCTGTCTGTGTGTCTGTGTGTCTGTCTGTCTGTCTGTGCAGATTTTGTATCCACTCTAATTAAAAAACTAATGGACCGAATTTCACAAAATTTGGTAGGTAAGTCACTTGTGGGCGAGTCTGGTGCTGATTAGTTTTGGGTACGATTTGGGATAAAAGAATCCGCCTATTTTTGCGAAATAGCCCGCAAAAGCTTGTATCCACTCTAACTAAAAAACTAATAGACCGAATTTCACAAAATTCGGCAGATAAGTCCTTTGTGGGTCACCCTGGTGCTGATTAGATTTTGGTATCCTTCGGAACAGAACAACCTGCCTTTTTTTGCAAAATGGCCCGCAAAAATCGTCAAAATCTAAACTAAAGAGCTACGTATGCTCAAATATATCCATTAAATGCTTGTTTAATACGTAATTTTTAACGAAGACAAGAAAAAGACCAACCCCATTACACTAGGACTAGCCGTTCTCGAGATATTTTAGTTTTTCGTACTTTCCCTACGCCACCTTTGAAAATAAGCCCGGTTACCGAATGAGAACGAAAATTGAATTAAAAGTGAAATAAATTTAATTAAAATATAAGGAACGTTAATATAAGTCTACAGGGAAAGTCATATGCTGTTCACATCAGATTTTTTAACATGGCAGCATAGGACAAAATTGGACATAATCAGGCACAAAAGGGTTTATTTATGGCTCAATAATCACGAAACTTAATAATTTCAATTATTGCTGCGAAACAGCCGCGATACAATTTTTTTTGTTGATGACGTCATTAGCTCCTCTCAGGAGGGGCAAATTATCCACCACCACCACTCCGGGGATACATTGTCAAGTATGGTATCAATCGAAAAAAAATTTCAAGTCCTTTTAAATGAAGGGTAACACGCTATAATTTTAATTATTTGGATCCACGACACTGATTTTTCAGTTCAATTTTTCAATCAGTGACTTCGCCACTGATGAAGGGTATAGTGATGCCCGAAAGAGCTTTGGCCGTATAATCTTTATACGTCGAGGGAAGGAGATTTTATTAAAGGACTATTAACCCTATTTTTAGTAGTCTTTGATTTTCAAATTTAATTAAAGTTGACGTGTATCCATGCTATTTAAAGTTCATTTGATGTTTTCAGTCTCGTGTGTTTCATTTAAAACAGATAACATAAGCCTGTGGTAGCTGAAGTACGATGCCTAATTTAAACAAATTAATCTAAATTAAGGCCAAATTATCAAGTATTGACTTCATGTTGTAGATTTTACAAAATTTGATGAATTATAACAACTGTATTTCAAAAACTGAAAAATCCGAAACTCAGTTATATATCCTAATAGAACTTTCCATTAGCTACAAATTACTCACTGTTTATCAGTGGCGGCTAGCGTATAGGCATTGTGGAACTGCAGCACCCCTTATTTCCACTTGATATTATCGATAACATTTAATATAATGAGTCCTTTTTTCTTTAATCTTTTCTTTATACTTGTACAATATATAATCCTTAAGCTTAATGTCAGTAGCCATTCCCCAGTTTATGAAAAAGATACAAAAATCTTTGTATGGAACTGTGCGCTTCACAGTTCCAGCGACGTGGTGTTTGACTGTTGTGCGCATGCGCACATAGGAAGCTGCACGCGAGGGAGAGAGAGCACTGTCGCTCCCGCAGTGCCGACCCTGGCGTGCTGGTGGAAGGTAGTTTTTTTTTTTTACTCCGCGTGTATTGTGCTTAAAAACCGTGTACCATATTCTTGAATGTGATAAAGTGTAGAATTAGATTATTATCCTGCTATATCCTGCTATATTTGATTCATTTTTTTTCGGTTCTTTTATTTAACAGAAAACTTTAACCATGGCCTTGCATCCCCAAGAAATAAGTTTTGATTTATTATTAATCTTTTCGCGCTAAATTAATCTTTTATTATTAATCTTTTTTTTAAATTATTGATCTCTTCGCTCAAATTAAAACAAGAAAAATGGATTTCATTTTTAAATTAATAGATCAATCTTGAACTGTAACAATTTAGGTAAAAGTAAGTAAAAAATGTTTGATTTTGTTCTTTTAGGATTTTATCAAGTTTCTGAATAAATTTTCTTTTTATACATGTTTGTTTCCATTCACACAATTTTAAAACAAAGTCTAAAAATTTTCTGGAGCAGCACACCCACTAATTTTAGGTACGAGCCGCCACTGCTGTTTATAGCTAGCAATTTTAGTTTTCGACATGTAAGCATTATAAATTTTGAAAGACGGAAAATTTTCAATCTTCTTTAAATTGGCAAGTTCGAAATGTATAAGAGCTTTGTAAAAACAAGTTATTGATAGTAGTTATAAATTGGGGGTTCCAGTCCAAAGAGGGGAGGCGGCTCAGGAGGAGGCCCTCTTTGGGAGGGAATTTCCCTCTTTGGAGTGGATCCTCTTTGGGAGGATGCCTCTCTTGAGCCGCCTCCCCTCTTTGGAGTGGACCCTCCTTGGAGGGTCTTGAGACCCCCAGGAGGGAGGATGCCTCTCACTGCCCCCCTCCCCTCTTTTGGAAGTTTGGTGAGGCGGTGCAGCACCGGATGCCTCTTTCGGAAGAGGGCAATTGCGAAGTCTTTCACAGAGGCATGATGACTCATACGGAGTGAGTTTCACTCCGAGTCTTGAGAGGGAATGTCACAATCGCTGACTGACCCTTGACCTGAGGAAGAAGTTTCAAGGGATGTCGCAATCGATGACTGAGCATCACACAATCTGGAAATGACGTGTGGCAATCAGCGATTGATAACCTTAGAAGTGACCTTTGACAAGAACACACGTCCTCCCTCTCTGCTGGTCAGCGACAGACTGAAAGATCTTATCAGCGTGAAGTAGTTAAAGCGCCCTCTGGCGAATTTTGATGAAGTGCTGCCATCTATCGGCATTTTTTTTTTTTCCAAAAGAAATTAATGTTTCACTTGTCCGGAGCTGAATTCGATCTTGGGTCCAACTGATTAGAAGCCGCGCGTCTTACCATCGTGCCAAAGCACCCGTGCTTTATAGGCAGTTAACTTCGAAGTGTACCTTATCAGTGGAAGTTAGATTATTTTTCAAAGTTCATTCGAATAGCGATGCAAGGGTGCGTTTTAAAACAGAATGCTACGGAGTGAATATAAATCTGTGTATTATAACATTATGATTTTTTTTTTTAAAAACAAATGTATACACAAACTTTAAAAACACGAATGTAATAATTAGCTAAAATTGTGTTCAGTGGACATGAAACTTGTATTCAGTGAATACCATTCGACCATTCTGAGTGTTGTGTATCTAAAAACAAATGTATACACAAACTTTAAAAACACGAATGTAATAATTAGCTAAAATTGTATTCAGTGGATTTTTTTTTTTTTAAATAAATCAATACGATTTTTATAATAATAACGAAATGATTTCGAATGTTTAAAAACAAATTGATTACAGATTTTAAATGAACACACAAATTGTGTTCCGTGGACACAAAAATGGTGTTACATGAATACGATTCAACCCTTTATGTGTTGTGTATCTAAAAACAAATGTATACACAAACTTTAAAAACATGAATGTAATACATAGCTGAAATTATGTTTTGTGAACAGGATTCGACCCTTTCAAGTGTTGTGTATCTATAATCAAATGTATACACAAACTTTAAAATAGCGCATTTAATTAAAATGAAGTGAACAAGATTTCACCACTCTAAGTGTGTGTGTATAGCAATGTGGATTTTTTTTTTTTAAAAATAAATCTAACTATCAATACGATTTTTATAATAATAACGAAATGATTTCAAATGTTTAAAAATATAATAGATTATGGATTTCCAGTGCACACACAAATTGTGTTCAGTGAACACAAAAATTATATTCAGTGATATATAGCAATGTGGATTTTTTTTTTTTTTTTTTTAAATAAATCTAACTATCAATACGATTTTTATAATAATAACGAAATGATTTCGAATGTTTAAAAACAAATTGATTACGGATTTCCAATGAACACACAAATTGTGTTCAGTGAATACCATTCAACCCTTTA
The DNA here is from genome assembly GCA_951213105.1 of Amaurobius ferox. Taxonomy (NCBI): domain Eukaryota; kingdom Metazoa; phylum Arthropoda; class Arachnida; order Araneae; family Amaurobiidae; genus Amaurobius; species Amaurobius ferox. The sequence goes on from OX578151.1 coordinate 55,897,560, forward strand.
TGTGTTGTGTATCTAAAAACAAATGTATACACAAACTTTAAAAACATGAATGTAATAATTAGCTGAAATTATGTTTTGTGAACAGGATTCAACCATTCTAAGTGTGTGTGTGTGATTTTTGAAAAATAAATCTAAAAGTATATAAAAATAATAATAATGAAAATTAGAACTCACAGAACGACCTCTTCACTACTCGCTGGGCAAACTCCAAATGAGTGAGACACTCTCATTACGCTATTAAAAATTGGGTCTTATCATCAACAGTATAAGGTGTTGCCACCTATTTTTTCTAATAATATATTTTTAATAGTTGGATACTTCAACGGTCTGATTTACTACACGTAATCTAAAACACATCACTTTAATGATATTGTGCATCGAATATGATTTGACCCTTTTCACATTGTAATTTTTACTACCATTATAGAACTTAGAAGTGAGTGTACATTATTTTTCCCCGACACAAACACTTTTAAAATCTATTGCAAGTTTGACTTAAAACCTTTTTTTAAAAATAAATCTAACAACGTATATGACTATTATAATAACGAAATGATTTCAAATGTTTAAAAATATAATAGATTATGGATTTCCAATGAACACACAAAAATTGTGTTCAGTGGACACAAAAATTGTGTTCAGTGGACACACAAATTGTGTTACATGATTAGCATTCAACCCTTTGTGTGTTGTGTATCTAAAAATTAATGTATTACTACATTGTACTTAGGCATTTTCAAAAATGGTGCGACAAGCTACTCACAATCTGAAAAGAAAGTTTCCATTAGAAAATATATGTTATTAAGAACTGTTACATATTATATAAGAGAAGAGTGTTAGAAAAAGTGGGAAAATGTTAGTAGAAGCAGAGAAAGTTTGTACACTTCCGACAGCCCCATGAGGTGGTGTACTCTGTCGTTTCGCTCTTTAAGGGCAGCGTTCCCCACCAGTCTGAAATGTTTTTTTTTTATTAATTTAAATTGTAATTTTATTTTACAAGATTCATAAAGAATTTTAATCTTTATTGTTTTTAAAAACATTTTAAAATAAGTAAAGTTAAATTCAGATACTTGTAATTTTACAGGATAAAGTTTTATAAAGAATTTTAAAATAAATCTGAATTTTTAAATTCAGATACTTGTAATTTTACAAGATAAAATTTTATAAAGAATTTTAATCTTTATTGTTTTTTTTAAAAACATTTTAAAATAAGTAAAGTTAAATTTAGATACTTGTAATTTTACAAGACAAAGTTTTTAAAAAAATAAATCTGAATTTTTAAACTCAGATGCATGTAATTTTACAAGACAAAGTTTTTAAAAAAATAAATCTGAATTTTTAAATTCAGATACTTGTAATGTTACAAGATAAAGATTTAAAAATTAAATCTGAATTTTTAAATTCAGAAATTTATATTTTCTACTTTACAAGATAAAGTTTCATAAAGAATTTAAACTTAGCTGTTTTTAAACAGTGAAAAATTAATTTTAAATGTAAAGTAGTACACTTTCAAACTGGCAGGCCTATTTCCCAAACATAAAAATGTTTTAACATAAAAATGCTATATCAGTGGAAAAAAATCTTTCCACAGTACATAGATTTTTTTTTTTTTTTTTTTTTTTTTTCTTTGTTTTTTTTTTCCAATGCATTTGGATTTTTTTTTTTTTTTATTTCCATATATATATATTTTTTTTTTCATTTTTTTTTTCTTCTCAATTTTTACTTTTTTTTCTATTTTTTTTTTTTTTTTTTTTTTTTTCCATATCTCTATATCTTGCTCTGGTCTTCATCTTTCTTTCTTTGCTCTTCTCTTTTAATTTTGTGGTGGCCGTAAGCATAAGTATGCACGCCATCGTCCATTATGTAGCGTTTATCATCGTATGGAGAGAGTGACACCTTACACTGTTTTAGAGTGTATAATTTGTGACACTCACTCCCGATGCGATACTGAACGTGACGTGCAACTTTTTTATCAGTAAGACAACTTTTGTACATTTCATGTCTCAGTTGCTTACTGATAACTGATCGGGAGACCCCCTTTGCTGTCTTTTTTGTACTACTAACTGCCAGTAGTGAGTACATTTTAGACCTGAGCCCCACAAACTCAAGTCCCGGCTGCGCGTTCAGTTCATCCTTGAAACAACCAATCTTCTTTTTATTAACACCACTGAATGCCGGATGGTTCACGGGGAAATCAGAGGTGTCAAAGAGATGGCTGTTTTTCTGCATGTCCTGATAAAAATCACGACACTGCACCTCATATGTTAAAGAATCAGTGTCAGTGAATAGTAACACAGCCTTTGCTCCATAGTACTTTTTCATGTAGCCATAATGAAATGTGTACATATGGAGTTTGCTCAGCTCCAGAATGGTGAATCCAACGTAAATCGGTCTATTAAAGACAATGCAGTTCTTCACCCGCTCAACCCCAACCAAGTCTTCATCAAAAATTTTGAAGCGCTTGAATGTGGGCGCCGCCACGAGCTTTTCACCCCGCCGCGTGTCGGTGACCAAATCTACATTAACTCTGTTACTCAGATTTTCCATTGATTTTCCGTATACGGCGTTGTTCATGAGCTTGAAGAAGTCCTTCTCAAACCCCGATTGAGACCTCTTCCTCTGCTCGGTGTTGAAATCGATGTACGATCTCAACCAGGGCCGCTGATGGAAGCGAAGGACTTTGTGCACAGATGTTACGTGCAGCCCCAGTTCCAGGTACATTTTCAAGCATCTATAATGTACCACATAATTTTTCTTGTTGCAGAGATTTGGGACAAGTTTTTCTTGTTCTTGGAACTGGGGAACTCCAAGCTCCTCCATGATCTTTACCGTATACGGCGAGACATCTTCCTCTCGAATCAACATTCTTTCTGGCGCAACAGGGTAATCATTATGGAGATCGTGAAGTTCTGGCGGGTACTCCAAGTCGACCTCCAAAATGTAGCCAACCGATGCATGGTCGGGGCAAGACAGGATCCAATCCTCTGTCGCAATCGTGGGTGACACCCACTCAAACTTTCCATATGGAAGGGGCTGAGACATAGCCCACCCGTACAAGTTGTTAGCATCCAAATACATAATATACTGGGTGGGCTGTGCAGGGTCATACTTCGCCATGTAAGGATTATTTGCATGTGCCAAACGCTTCGTAATGACAGACACGCCACCCCTGATACCACGCTCAATGAAGAGATGCTGGTCAATCTCTGTCATTAGATCGAGGGGCTGCTTGCACATCTTGAGAGCAGCCTGCCAAGCCAAGCCGGGTGCTGTCATCAGGTGGACACAATCCAACCCATAGTACTCCCTGCACAGGTGTCGAAACTGCTGAAATACGTCGGCCAACAGAAGAACATCACTTTTAACGTAGAGGTCGTGGTACTCCCCTAATGTTTTCAAGTTGAATGTTCTCCATACATTCTGAGCATGAGCATAATCGTCAGCGGTGGGGATCTCATCCGTCAGAGTGCTATAAAAAGCCGAGAGTGGAGGTAATACCTGCTCATCGAATTTCGCCAACGAATTCATGTACTCGTAAGGGTACACTCCCTTGCGAAGCAGCAGCTCAAAATGGATGGGGATGTTTGCCTTCAAGATCTTGAATTTATCAGCTGGCAAATTGGCCACTAACTTCTCCAAGGAAGCATTCATGAATTGGAGGCTATCGATGAATTGCAGCCTCACACTCTCCTTTCCCTCATACAGGGAGATGGAGATATATCTCTCCATATTTTGTGGAATGACCTCTAAGCTGTGGTCTTTCAGCTTTCCAAGCCCCGACATTAAGAGGTGCGAATCATAGTTTTTCAAATTGTGAAACACTACAGGGACACTCTTGCGTAACTTGTATCTAAGATTACAATTCGAGTGTGCTGCACCCCTATAGTTTCCAACAATGTGACAATGATCGCGAACCTTCATAATGTACCGGTCACCGTCCTTTGCAAAGGCCCTCTTACACAGATAGCAGTGGGATGCACTGTTGAAGGCCAGTGCTTCACTCCTGGTAAGACGCATAGGTGCTATGCTATTAAAACGAACGGCCAGTTCGTCTCTTTCCAAGAGCATCCTCTGCAGAAAATGGGTTACGGCGTCAGGGCCCCGATAGCAATACACGGGCTTGTGTGATTCGCCTTGGGGTCCCACGACGACGTATGCGTAGCCGCAAGCCTCATGATGGGCTACCTTTTCTACAAAGGACCGACTATCGCTAGGCTGTGCGCTGGGCACTTCTACCAAAAGCGACTCAAAGTCGGCATATATCACGAACGGGACCGGGTGTTAATACTCCAAATTGGAGAATTTTAAACAACTTTTCTGGAGGCTCGGCATCTCAACACGTTGCGGTGCGTGCTCTTTGCAGTAGGGAGTGTGTGCCACGAGTAAATCTTCTCGGGAGAAGCGGTGGAGGCACCGATAGCATACGTGAGAAGCAGCACGATGTAGAGTCAAATCCCCCAGAAGTCTCGACATACTGCGGATCAGGCAGTAATGTTGTTGGGTATCCTGACTTATGAGGAGAAGGTTAATGCAGTCTGCATCGTCTCTTGCAGATACGTGCAGAGGAAACACTTCTTCATCCTCATAGCCGAAAACATTAATCCGGCAGTTGTTCAGCTTCTCTAGGGTACTAACCTTACTCACGGGTACCGGGCACTCCACATTCCCCAGGTTTATCTCATGCTCCCTAGGCAAATAATGAGTCATACGCCAAGGTTTTTCAGACCAATGCAAATTGAGTCTGTGAGCGAGAAGGCACCACACAAAACACTTCTGGTCGCTGTTTTCAATATTTAGGAGTGCTTTTTTGGCCGCAAGTTTGGGGGGCAGGGGCAGATAGCTTGCGGGGCGAAGAGGCCTGTACTTGCCCACGCAAACATCCATCTTCATGACGTGATCCAAAGACCACCCCGACCCCAACTGTTGGTAGTCCTCGAAAGCACTCTGAATCTTCAGGTACCCCTCACTCACATGTTGCTCAATCGTGTGAGAAATCAGGTCAATTCCACACCTACTATGAAAGTAGGCCGTCGTGCTCTCTTCCTCCCCCTCAGAATTCAGTCGGACCATCTTTGCGTAGAGGACCAGGTACCATTTAATCTGATTGGCCGAGAGTTCTTCACTCAACAAGGCAATCAGTGGTACACGCATCTCTTCTAACGCCAGTGTTAGATCCTGTCGATTCTCCTCGGTGGGCTCCAAAGTGTGGGTCGTGAAAACGCCCAAAGCTCGCTGTGTGCGACGAAGAGCTCTCATCGCTTGGGTGTTTCGCCTCTTTGTTATTCTATCAACATCGGCCGTCTTGCGTTTCACGCCCTTGGAGGAAGGGTGAGGGTGAGCACGGCGAATATGCTGTAACAGCACGTCGCGTCGTGTGAATGCTTCATCACACAGTTCGCACTTGTGCTGTACAGTATTGTGGTGTCGCCTCGTGTGGCGAAGGAGGTCCATTCGGGACAAAAACGCTTCACCACACACACCACAATCTAAACTTGCTTCATGCATTTTAGCATGTCGTGTCAAATCATTTTTTCGAGTGAAACTCGGCTGACATTCTTCACATACATAGGGTTTTAGCCCTGTGTGGGTCTTCATATGTCGTGTCAAGCTAGTCTTTAGAGTGAAGTTCTTGTGGCAAGTGGGGCATATCTATAAAATAGATAAAATGTCCATATTAGTTTTTTTTTTCTATAAAATTCCTAAAAACACGCTATAAAATCGCGAGTCAGCTGTTCCTTAAAATTATTAATTGCACTTCCTCTAAGAGAAATAACAGTTTCTGTAATAGAATACGATACAATCCTATACTCCCAGAAACAGCCGATTTTCCCCTTCCAAAAGATGAAATAAAATAACTTACATGAATACCACTAGGTCCGGCCTTTCCCACCACGGTCGGTGCTGCCACAGCTTTCATAAGGGGTGTTGCATTGGCTTCCACAACTGTTGGTGCCACAGGCAATGCAGCAGGTGTAACAGAAGCTTCCACAGTCATATCCTAAATATTAAAAACGCAAAACATGTAAAAGAGTGAAATGTGTATGAAGCTAATTTTTGTGTTGTACATTTTAAAAGTTCTTGTGTTATGAATGATAACAGAATTTATTGTGATATGAATTTTTAAAAATGTATCTTTATTTTTAATTCGAAAACATTTTGAACTCACTTTTGAAACAACCATCATTGTGGTAAATTCGTTTGTCGATATTTTAATAGAGAGGAGCAAATTAAAAGGACGTCTTTCCTAGCGCAAGTCTCGAGTCAAAGTGAGCTCCAGGTAGCATGTATAGTGGGCGGAAACCTTATCTGGTTTGTCACGTGATTCCATACGTGGAACCTTGTGATTCGCTAACAAGATGTCACGTAATACATCACATGATACGATAAGAAATATCATGTGATGTGTCACGTGATACGATAAGGAATATCATGTGACATGATGCGATAAGGAATATCATGTGACATGATGCGATAAGAAATATCATGTGACACGATGCGATAAGAAATATCATGTGTCATGTGATTTACAGATATGATGTGTCATGTGATACGATAAGAAATATCATGTGATACATCACGTGATGCGATAAGAAATGTTACGATAAGGAATATTATTTAGATAAGAGTTCATTCGTTCAACGTTTGTTCTCCTAGAAGGTTGTCGTTGCTTATTTTTAAAAATGTCTATCTTTTTTAAACGCGAGAAGTTGAATGTAGAATATGTTCGCGAATTTTATTCGGTAAATGTAGCCGATTTAATTTTTCAAGAGTTGAAAAGTCTGCCCTTTCAACAATCACAAGGGGTGGTGCATGGTCATCCATACCAACCAGCTCAAAAAGTATATGCATTTGGAGACGCTGAAAACAGTTCTGAGGGATGGACACCTCTCTTATCGGAGATAAAATCACGTGTGGAAGAACATATGGGATACAGCTACAATTTTGTGTTAGCAAACCACTATGTGGATGGACATGCTAAAATAGGACAACACAAGGACAATGAATCCTCCCTATGCTCTAAAACACCTATAGCGACTCTCAGTTTCGGTGCTACAAGATCTATCATTTTCGAAAGAAAAGGACAATCTCCTCTAAGTATTCCAATCCAACACGGATCGCTTTATGCGATGCAATCACCAACCAACAAATTCTATTCTCACGGAATTGCTGCGGAACCCGAAGTCTCAGAAGCTAGAATAAGTCTAACATTTAGAAAAATTCTACCTAAAACGCCTGTACAGAAACGCAAGTGCGAGTTTCCAATGTATGTCCCGCCTGCAGCGCTTTCGCCTATACCTGAAATCGATTGGAGCCATATGCATACTCCATCTATACCTGCTACAGATTCGCAAAGTGATTTGGTGTCGTCGGCTCTGAACTATGCTACTTCTCAAAATGGATCGGTTTCGATAGAATTATCCTCATCTGAAAAGTTCCGTTACCATTTGGGCTGTAACATTTACGTTACCGTGCAACATTTTCGAGGAAATGTGAAAGTACACTTTCGTGTCTACAGGATGAATGCTTCTGATGTTATCGTGCCTACTCCTCATGGAGTAACACTCACGCCTAATACGTGGAGTGTATTTTTAAAACGCATTTCAAATATGGACAGTGAAAATTCAGCTTTCACAATTAATAACGAACTCTTAGTTTGTGTGTGTGAAAGCAATCTATATTTACAACAATTACCACCTTGCACTGGACAGTTCAAAAAGAAATTAATCTTATTAAATCAGGATAATTTTCATACTCTTCAGTACATTAGTCAAGATGTTACTAAATGTGTTTTGGATCAGTTACTGACAAATATCCTACCCAATTGTATTGTGAAGTATCAAAAACCTGTCGAAGCACTACCGACTTTGCCACCCTATGAATTAAAACACACTTTAATGCAGTGTGTACATAAAAATTTATGTGTAGAGTTGTATAAATTATATCAACGCGAAACATGTAAAAGTCACGGGTGTACCGATTTGAAACACAAGTGCTGTACGCTATCCACTCATATGCAATTTGTGGATTATGAACTAGTCGATCACGAACTTTTAATGATAAACATTCAAGAAATTGCGCGAGAGTTTTGTGAAACAAATGAAAACAATGTTTCACCTGAATTTTTTAAAAGTCTCACCGTAAAGGACTATTATACAGCGATGATTGCTCTGTTCCATATGTGAAATACAAGTTAGTAGAATATTACTTTTGTAAAAATCTATGTATTATTAAAAATGTTTTTTCTTTAAACGTTGCTTCATTCTTAGTTTTATTTTAAGTTATGTGTTAAACTCATTATTTATTTAAATTTAAAAGTGTTATTAAAACCACATACTAAAATGTTGATATAAAAAAATTATAGTTGAAAGATATAATTTTTGGAAGTCCACACAAATCTATCACTAAAAAAAAAAAAATGATTCCACTCCGATGGAAATAGCTTCATATTTTTCAAAGTACAATTAAACTGAATGGTTCAATATGTGAAACATTAAAAAATATGTGTGGGTCCTATTAAATGTTTTAATAAAGTCAGCGGTGGCTTCGCTCAGATGGAGCGTAAATGTTTATATTTTTCAAGATTTAATTCAATTGTTGTGTTTAATTTCAAACTGTATTGAACAGTATTTTCACAAATGCGTAAAATTAAAACAAATACATTTTTCAATTAAAAAAATTATTAAAATAACTCACCTGATTTATATCGTCTTTGGTCGTGGGATTGTTTGCACAAATTAAATCCATCTCCTCAACTGGGATACCGAAGTCGAACTGAAAATCCATAAAAAAAAATAATTAATATAAAATTCAAGTGCTAATCGTCATATATAATAAATCATAAAATGTCATATATAATAAATCATAAAATAATGAAAATCAAAATTTTACTTACTTCAAATGCACGGGAGGAAGACATCGTAAATATTCTCGTTATCGTATTTAATTCAAAAGCAAAGCACTGGCTGAAAAAAGAGCAGTTGACCATAGCTCGATAAGGACCGCATTTTATACCCTTTTCCGAGGGGACCTTTGCTTTGTGCTAAACAAACAGCGTCCTCCGAAAAGTCAAAAGCACATGATTTCCGATAAGCTGGAACATTCGATGAGTTTCTAGAAATGGCTAGAATTTGAATAGTTTTATTTTCGAACATAATTCATATCTACTTCTCTGACGTGTTTTATTTACATATATTCTCAATCTTTGGGTCTTCATTGCAATTTTAACTAATTATGTGTATTATTTAATGCAGTTAATTAAATATTAGTGATTAAATATTAGTATATATGTAACAGTTCGAAATAAGATGTATTTTCTAGTGGAAACTTTCTTTTCAGATTGTGAGTAGCTTGTCGCACCATTTTTGAAAATGCCTAAGTACAATGTAGTAATACATTAATTTTTAAATACACAACACACAAAGGGTTGAATGCTATTCATGTAACACAATTTGTGTGTCCACTGAACACAATTTTTGTGTCCACTGAACACAATTTTGTGTGTTCATCCATAATCTATTATATTTTTAAACATTTGAAATCATTTCGTTATTATTATAAAAATCGTATTGATAGTTAGATTTATTTTTAAAAAAAAAAAATCCACATTGCTATACACACACACTTAGAGTGGTGAAATCTTGTTCACTTCATTTTAATTAAATGCGCTATTTTAAAGTTTGTGTATACATTTGATTATAGATACACAACACTTGAAAGGGTCGAATCCTGTTCACAAAACATAATTTCAGCTATGTATTACATTCATGTTTTTAAAGTTTGTGTATACATTTGTTTTTAGATACACAACACATAAAGGGTTGAATCGTATTCATGTAACACCATTTTTGTGTCCACGGAACACAATTTGTGTGTTCATTTAAAATCTGTAATCAATTTGTTTTTAAACATTCGAAATCATTTCGTTATTATTATAAAAATCGTATTGATTTATTTAAAAAAAAAAAAAAATCCACTGAATACAATTTTAGCTAATTATTACATTCGTGTTTTTAAAGTTTGTGTATACATTTGTTTTTAGATACACAACACTCAGAATGGTCGAATGGTATTCACTGAATACAAGTTTCATGTCCACTGAACACAATTTTAGCTAATTATTACATTCGTGTTTTTAAAGTTTGTGTATACATTTGTTTTAAAAAAAAAAATCATTGTGTTATAATATACATATTTATATTCACTCCGTAGCATTCTGTTTTAAAACGCACCCTTGCATCGCTATTCGAATGAACTTTGAAAAATAATCTAACTTCTGCTGATAAGGTACACTTCGAAGTTAACTGCCTATAAAGCACGGGTGCTTTGGCACGATGGTAAGACGCGCGGCTTCTAATCAGTTGGACCCAAGATCGAATCCAGCTCCTGACAAGTGAAACATTAATTTCTTTTGGAAAAAAAATGCCGATAGATGGCAGCACTTCATCAAAATTCGCCAGAGGGCGCTTTAACTACTTCACGCTGATAAGATCTTTCAGTCTGTCGCTGACCAGCAGAGAGGGAGGACGTGTGTTCTTGTCAAAGGTCACTTCTAAGGTTATCAATCGCTGATTGCCACACGTCATTTCCAGATTGTGTGATGCTCAGTCATCGATTGCGACATCCCTTGAAACTTCTTCCTCAGGTCAAGGGTCAGTCAGCGATTGTGACATTCCCTCTCAAGAGTGAAACTCACTCCGTATGAGTCATCATGCCTCTCTGAAAGACTTTCGCAATTGCCCTCTTCCGAAAGAGGCATTCGGTGCTGCACCACCTCACCAAACTTCCAAAAGAGGGGAGGGGGGCATCCTCCCTCCTGGGGGTCTCAAGACCCTCCAAGGAGGGTCCACTCCAAAGAGGGGAGGCGGCTCAAGAGAGGCATCCTCCCAAAGAGGATCCACTCCAAAGAGGGAAATTCCCTCCCAAAGAGGACCGCCTCCCCTCTTTGGACTGGAACCCCCAATTTATAACTACTATTGATATATAGAAATTGTATTTTCTATTGAACATGTTTGTTTTACTATTACATCTTACTATTTATATAAATCTTTTATAGTTTAAAAGGCATTTTGAGATTGTTAAAAATCTATAAAAACTTTGTAAAAAATTCTATAAAAACTTTTGTTATTGATAAATAGAAACTGTATTTTCCATTGAACATTTTTGTTTTACTATTATATCTTACTATTTATAAAAATCTTTTGTAATTTAGAAGAAATTTTAAGTGAAATTCATTCAAATTGGCAAGACGATTGTTCGAAATGAATAAGAGCTTTGTAAAAACAAATTATTTATATATAGAAATTGCATTTTCTATTGAACATTATTGTTTTACTATTATATATTACTATGTATATAAATGTTTTATAGTCTAGAAGAAGACATTTTAAGTGAAATTCAATCAAATTGGCAAGACGATTGTTTGAAATCTATAAAAGCTTCGTAAAAACAAGTTATTGGTGTAGAATCTGTATTTTCTACCGAGCAGTTTTGTTTTACTATTATATCTTATGATTCATATAAATATTTTATAGTTTAGAAAACATTTCAAATGAAACTTATTCAAATTGACAAGACGATTGTTCGAAATCTATAAGGGATTTATAAAAACAAGTTATTGTTATACAGAAACTGTATTTTATATTTAACATTTCTGCTTCACCATTATATCTTACTATTACGTTTATTGTCATCCCAGGTATTCAGGATTAAGAACTTTTTAATCTCGATATCCCACAGGATTGGTTGTTTCAATTTACATTCTTTAAAAGAAGCCATATTTTATACTCTTATGATTTGATTTACTTATCTATAAATATTACAAAGACAGTGAACCCTGGTGGCAACGTCCTGGGTTTACGGCCACATTAAACCACTCGCGTTATAAGGGCAAGACGATATAGTCTCATTATAAACAAGGAGTGCTATTTTAATGCTCAACTTTCAAAGACAGAAGTCTAGTTTTCAAAAGATAGTTATCTATTTTTATGTTCAAAATGTATGTTCTTATGGTCTATATTTAGTTGCCTGTTAAACAGAGACGTTTATGAAATGCAAAAGTAAGCATTTTACAAATTTTAATTAATCTTTAGTAGACTGCAACTACAAGACTGCAACTAGCACATGCATTACTATACGTACAAATATGTTACACTTCAATATTCTCAGTGGTTGCTGCAGCAGCTACTTATTTTCAAAAGATAGTTGTTTATTTTTATGTTCTAAATGTATGTACTTATGGTCTATATTTAGTTGCCTGTTAAACAAAGGCGTTAACAAAATGAAAAAGTCAGCATTCTACAAATTTTAATTAATTTTTAGTAAACTGCAACTGCAAGTAAACTAGCACATGCATTACTGTATGTATAAACATGTTACTCTTCAATATTCTCAGTGGTTGCTGCAGCAGCTACTTATTTTCAAAAGATAGTTGTTTATTTTTATGTTCTAAATGTATATACTTATGGTCTATATTTAGTTGCCTGCTAAACAAGGACGTTTACAAAATGCAAAAATCAGCATTCTACAAATTTTAATTAATTTTTAGTAGACTGCAACTGCAAGATTGCAACTGGCATATGCACTACTATACGTACAAGCATGTTCCTCTTCAATATTTTGATTGGTTGCTACAACAGCTACTTATTCATCAGTGAAAACTTGACAGATTGATTTCAATATATTAATACACTGATATTAATACCCTCAATATTAATACACGGATTTACAATTATGACTGTAACTTCTTCTTCCCCTAGTAAGACCTGCATTTTAGAATAATGGTTTCCTTGGATATGAATTCCACAGTTAGGCCTACTTTGTGAATTATTTCCTTTAATGTCAATCTTTTTTTTTAACGGAAATTTCACTTTTGGCGGATATAAACGCAAAAATTTAAGCTGCCTTCTAAAATTTGGCAGGAGAAAAAGGCAAATTTACGGGAAAATTACGGCGACGGATAAAAGAAAGGGAGACATGATTACACCCACCTTATATCCAAATTCACGTTATAACCGAGGGCGTTGTAATCATGGTTCACTATATTTAAATGATAATAACGCGTTGAAATCTCGTTGCAACACACTTTCGGTGTTATAAAGACGATATAATGAGCAAGAATAGAAAACTAAAATAAGATAGTATTACTACAGTTTAAGATGAAAAATTTCTAACTTTAATACTACTGATTGCCCCACATCTACATAAATAAGTAATTAAGGTCAAATTTAATCTCAATTGGTTTTGTAAAAATAGCCCAAAGCAGATCTGAAAATAACCATTAAAACGTCCTATATTATAAATCCCATTATTGCTCAAAATTCTTCTTGGATTGAAATAGTTTTTAAATTTAAAATATTACTTTAAAACGAATAAAATGTATACCGTTTCATTTCAAACATTCAATCTACACACTTTCTTCAAAACTTTTTACTACCCTACATTTCCTGTTCGACTTTCCGAATTCCACCTTTTTTTTCACAACCACAATACAACCATATCCTATCACAGAACCTACTAGTCGTTCGTTTTCCAAAATACTGTCAAAATAAAATCTTCCAACCCGGATTCATTACGGTCGTACCAGGAAGAAAAAGACGATATCTTCCCCAGATGTTTCAATGGCAAAAGCAAGAAAATTTGACCTCGTTTCGGCATTACGGGTCACCTCAATTACCTCATCGTATACCTGTGATTCCCTCTGTCCCCCTCTTTGTCTCTACAGGGTGGTGACCGAACGCAGACGGGTGATTGAACCTTAAAGGGTGATTTTAAAGTGATCTAAATATACAGTGATTTTTATAGCGGCGGGCCCGATTTAAAAAATCTGATATGTTCAAAACATGGTTTCTCCCTACAGATAACACATTTCGATAATGTGGGAAAACAATAACACCAATTAGAACTTTCTTGTAACTAGATTTCGGTAAAACTTAATAGACTTATTATTACTGACAATTAAAATAAAGCAAAGTAAATTTTATAAAAATTACACAATTTTATCTTTCTTATAACTTGGTCTATGTGAAAATCAAAAGGATTATTGTTCCTTTTTGAAATTAGCATAATGTTTTTTAAAAAAAATTGCACTAATTAGCACTTTTAACTTGATCTCGGTGAAAATAAATAAGATTATCAACGTTACAAATTAAAATAAGAATAATGAATTTTATAAAAATAACACAATTTTAATTTTTTTATAACTCGCTGTATGCGAAAATCACCAGAATTATTGTTGTTACCGATTGAAATGAGCATAAGTTTTATAAAATAAAATTGCAGTAATTAGCATTTCCTTTTAACTTGATCTCGGTGAAAATAAATGAACTTCTCAATATTACCAATTAAAATAAGCATAATAAATTTTATAAAAAAAAATCTGATGTGGGCAACACATGACTTTCCTTATATAATGCAATGAATTTACTACTTTAACAGTAAAAACAATAGGTTATTCTTATAGTAGATATATTCCTTCCAAGATATTGAATTTTCGTCAATTAGTCGTCATTTTCATTGATTTAGCCTCAGTTTTATCCATTTGGCGAGTTTTTCGTTAAATTAGCAACATTCAAACAAGTCGCCAAGTTGGCGACATTCCACCAAATCCGTCGCCAAAATCTCGCCAAGCGTTATGGATGGAGAAATAAGTTATTCTTACAGCAGATAAATGAGTATTGGCGTTCAAATACAAAAGTATTACTCAAAGTATCTTTTTTCATGAATGGAACGAGCTAGATCCACGAGAATGATGTCATCGAATTTATCGCATAATATTACATATGAAAAGTGAACATGTTTCTCAATAGGTAATTTTTTTTTTATCTTACATGATTTTTTGATAATTTTTTTGAAAAATGTGCAATATCTCGAGAACGGTTCATGCTAGCGTTCTAAAATTTATGTCAATCGTTTTCTAATGAAAAATTACATAAGAAATGTCTATCTACGTAACTTAATTAAAATTTTGATTTTTTAATAATTTTTCAAAATTTCACTCGAAAATTTAGGTGGGTTCTGAACATTCGATTGCGTATGAAAACAATAGGCTTCCAGTATTCACGGATTGTGATTTTTGTACCAAATTTCGTTCGAATCGTTCCGTTCATTCGTCAGTTTTCGTCTCCAGAGACTCACTGACACACACACAGACATCACTTCAAAAATGTTTGATTCGTGATCAGGGATGCTTGAAACGCGCTCTCCCGTCGAAAACTCTAATTCGAATTTTCGACCCCGTCACAATACTTTCCTTACACATTATTGTATATAAGGAAAGTAATAACACTACCATTCTTATAACTCGGTCTATTTGAAAATCAACAGGGAAAGCAAATTTCTCCAACGAGAACTTTGTTATTCGATCTCGGTGAAAATCGACAAACTTGTTGTTGTTGCCGATTAAAATAAAGACATCAGTTATTCAGATTTTAAAACCGGAATATTGAAAATTTGGGAAATAAAGCTGCCATAGATAGACTCCATAAAGCCACATTATTAAAATATCACACAAATTACCGGAACACGGTTGCATATATTAAACTCCGACTGAAGCTACGAATTAAAATGTATGATATTTAGAATAAAATGATAAATTATTCAGAAATGCGGAGTCTAGAATGTTAATAATACTTTAATTTCTGCCTCTTGGTGAGAATCGGGGTTAAAAATGAATTGCAGTTTAAGAACAATTCTAATTTCTATTCTAATTATACGGAAATTAATAATTTATTCCATAATTCAAAGACTCATGAGTCTTTGAGAAATAACTGTTTACAATAGACGTGGCATGGAATTTTTACAAGGTTTATTTGATTTGGTCTGTTGTTTGTTTGTCAGTGTGATTCAAATCTTTGAGACCCCAACGAATCAATTTCCATTAATCATAATAAACAAAAATTTGGTATGTCTTTGACTTTTATGCTACATTTTAGTTCTTTGGATTTTGAACCTTATCGGGCCAGCCCGTTCTACCCCACCATAGGAATGTACTCGTTTTGGAAAATAACTCGAAAACAGGAGCAAATAGAAAATCAAAATTTGGTGCTTTGTTGTATTTTATGGTATAATTTAATTGTTTAGATATTGAACATAATTGACCCAGTCAGCCCGTGCTAGGTTCACCTTTAGGATCCATTTTTTTTTTTGGAGGGGGGGATAAATTAAGAACCGGACAACTAAAAGTCCAAATTTGGTATGTCGCTGGCTTTTTCCATACCTTTAATAAACACATTTTTCACATACGGTGCGTTAAAGATTTACGATTTATTTATGTTTTTACTTGTTTTAAAAACTTCACAGCTAAGTGATGGTTGTGTGTGTGTGAGGGGGGGGGGGGTATGTATTGCCTTAATTTACAGTGCCAAATAATACCAAAATTATTTGGATAAATACTAAATTTCGATTTATCAAGTTTCTTGAAAATCGCCTAACTATTTCAATAAATGTCTCATTCCCTGTGAGGAAAGTAAAGCTTCTAATATCTCGAAAACAACTCATAACTCCTAAAAGAAGTTTCTATTCATTTCTTATTAAAAAAAGTTACAAAGCATCAACTAATTCATTTGAGGGTATAGTGAGTATATTTAATTTTTTATGACTTTATATCGCAACTTTGATATAAAACTTGTAATAATGAAAGGTCTAGCCCATATTTAAAATACTATAATAAAAATCTCTCCGAACCGTATCATCCGGGTACTGAAAGGTAAGCGTCAGTAAATCTTCCGCCCTATCCGTGCTTTGTTAACTTTCGCAGAACACATTTTTCGCCGAAATTCTGCTTAAACAGTTAAGAAATATTTTCTGAAAAATAAAATGCAATGCTTAGATTATATTAAAACTAAATTTTATACTCAGTAAAATATAGAATATATTTTTTATTTTAATCCAAAATATTTTTGGTGCTGCCATCTGTTGTCGTAATTTAATTCATACCGACAATTTTTATTTTTTAATGAACATTTTTAAATGTATATTCCTTCTAATACAGTATTAAATACAACAACAGATCATGTATAATAATGCCACAATCACAGAAAGGTAATTTCTCATTCTATAAATTTAATAAGGGGATCTGAATATACATCACCGAGGACTGCAGCCTTGTCTTCAAGTTCCTTTGTCTTCGAGTCCAAGTTCAATTACCTTTTCGTGATTGTGGCATTATTATATATGATATGCTGTATTTAATACCGTATTAGAAGGAATAGACATTTAAAAATGTTCATTAAAAAATAAAAATAGTCTGTATAAATTAAATTACGACAACAGATGGCAGCACCAAAAATACTTTGGATTAAAATAAAAATTACATTCTATGTTTTATTGAGTACTAGCCGCCTTCGGCGACAGCCTGTTCGCTACCCTTGAAAATTCTGACCGTGGCAAACTCATTAGGCCATAACCCCGTGGAGTTAACAAAGTTTGTTTTAGTTTAATGACGTTAAAACTAATAATGAAATTTTAAGATGTAATATAATGTTCTAGGGGGGGGGGGGGGGTCTTGAAAATTGATTTGTAAAGTGAATTTATTCTAATGTTTGTGAACTGTGAGATTCTGGGGATTTCTATACCTGTAACTCTAGGAAAGGAACTGTACTCACAGCCGGGATCAGCTAGCTGCTCCTATGTTTTTTATAGAGGTATGCTCCTCTATTTTTTGTTTTACATAAAAGAAATTGTATTCGTTTGTCTACATTTTTAGTATTGCATTGCAAATGACATGAAAGTATTTTTGAGACTGATGATGTTGAATGTGAATTTAGTATTTAAGAAATAACGATGCTGCTTTAACGATGCTGCTCAACGAAAAAAGTTTTTTTTTTTTTTTAAGATTGTCCCCACCACCACCCGATGCATAAATGCACCGCGACAATCTCCATAACTTTCCTTTTATTTATTTTTTTATTTCTTCAGTGTTTAAGTTTTTTAATTGTGGTCCCAACCACCACCCGATGTATATAATACATCACCACAATTCAATCCACCATAATTCAATCATTTAAATTTTATAATGACCATATGCTAAGCTCTTAATTCCGTAATTTTAAAATATGACGTTTATCATCATAAGTGGTTAATCCCATTTTAATTTGCTTAACAGTATAAATCTGATGATCTTTACTTCTGATGGTCGGTACAACTCTATCATATCTTCTCCTTGTTAGACAGATATAGTAATCTTGATGACAGATTAATTTTTCATAGCATTCTTATTAACACCTTTAGCAGTTATCTTTTTAGAAAATTAAGTTTTGTATACGCAACCTCGTCAGAACCGTGACGTCAGAATCTCGTCTGAGCCGTGACGTCAGAACCTCGCCTAGAGCTCCTCTACTACAGGCTAACTTATCAAACATATTGAAGCCCATAGGGTTCCATACTACTGTTACAAAAATTACAAAATAATTGTTTAAAATAAATACTATATATGAAAAAGAAGTTTGAATTAGAATATTGTAGAATTTAGCTCGCACAAATATGCTCCAGTACCGGGAATCCAATTATTTATTAGCCATTGTTTTCTTCTTTCTTCGTTTCTAGGAAAACGAAATAGCCTAAAATCCTTTTTAGAATGATTAGAGAAGTTCGGTGCAGAACAACTACCCATAATTATTTCAATTATACTTCCTAAAGTGAAAATACGAATAGAGCTAATGCCAAAGGATTGCGCTTCCAGCTATGGTGGGCTTCAATATGCTTGATAAGTCAGCTCGTATATAGAGGAGCTTTAACCTCGCCCACCTCCCCTCCATCATAGAAACGCCGTGCGTGTGCGCACGCATGTGGGTGAAAAATCGATCCCTCCTTTCGCGGTTTGACCGAGAAATTGAAAATCATTACTTCCTTAAAATCTGGATCGTGCGACTACTTTTTCTTATTTCTCGACCACATTGAGCTTGTAAGAAAGCCTGATTTTTGAGCTTTCTAAAAATGTAAAATACTAGTCGAAATTGTCGGTACTTTTACCGACTCAAGGATTTAAGAACGAAAGATCGTTTTTTTTTTTGAGCCAAAGTGACTTTTATTTTAAAATCTTTAAAAAATATTAAAATTTGTCCATGAGATTTGAAATTGATATAATTTTACTCGCAATTGTCCGCTCTTTCCGGTCATGTGATTTGTTTTTTACTACGACGTCTGGATGATGGAGAAAAAAAAGAAAAAAACGGTCGAAATCGCATAAAACATTAAATAACAAAAAAAATAATTCAAATTTTAAAAATCGGTTTTCACGTGTGTTCCCCCTCCCCCCAGGGTCTCCGATTGCCAAATTTCGTAGCTCTGCGACGCGTGGTCGCTGAGCCTATAATGTATAAGACGCACAGACAAACAGACATTGCATTTTATTATATAGATAAAATTTAGTTTTAATATAATCTAATCATTGCTTTTTATTTTTCAGAAAATATTTCGCAACTGTTTGAACAGAATTTCGGCGAAAAACGTGTTCTGCGAAAGTTAACAAAGCGCGGATATGGCAGAAGATTTACTGACGCTCACCCTTAAAGCACTCCTGTACTGAATTGCACAGTTGTCCGAGGCTACAACCTTTCATTACAGACGACTCAAATAGACAAGCAAGCATTTTCTTTTCTGAAATCTGAAAATATAAGCTGTAAGGTTTCTCATTGGCGGTCACAATTCCCTAATAAAAACTTTCTTAAAAAACATTTCCCTTTTTCAAGAGAAATAAAAATAAATTTACATATGCTATTTTGAAAAATGTACCTCCGATTTAAATTAAATTTTAAGAACACACTTAAAACTATTTAAATAATTTTATATTCCAAAAATTGAAAATGTATCTTAAAAGTCCACGAAATAAAAAAAACGCAAATGTTATAGCACTCAGGCATTTAGACCAAAAGTCTGAGACATCGTCTGCGGAACGCCTGCTTTCGTATCTATTACATTTCGAAATCGTCTGATGGAAGAAATTAATTTTGAACTCAAAATTTCGGCGGATTTTCAACTTTGAAAGTTCATAACTTTTAAACTTATTCAAATTAGAAACGCTCTACGAGATCTGACATCAGAAGAGTTCAACAACCCCTTTACCAAATTTCGCGGCGGTCAGAAGTTTCCCGATTTTCCCGCTATAGACCACACAAATAGCCAAACAGACACGTAGTTAAGAGATGGGTTGGATACATCACAGAGTTTTCATTTTCTATATTGACATATATGCCTTCTTTCTTAACAGACATACATTTCTTTGAAAGGACATAGCTTAAATAAAACAGATATAAATTTATTGATAAACAAGAAAGATCAATCATGCTTAAAGCATTGATTATGAAACACTTTCCAACTTCAATGCAATTTTATTTAAACATGTCTAAAATGCAATACATTCCTCGGTAATATTATAAAACTTATACAATACTACATTAATTTATTATATTTGAAAACTTAAACCTTCATCGAAAAAAAGGAACTTCATTCAAATGACGGCATTGAAATATAAATTGCCTGGTTTAAACATCTCTAAAATGTGATACTTTCCTCGGTAATAATTTTAGAATTATCATAAAACTACGATAATTTATTATATTGAAAACTTTATCGAAAACAACTGAAATTCATTCAAATGACGTCATAGAAAAAATAACACTCCTGGCTCTCTCTATAAAAGCAGCATTTCATTCGTAAATAATTTCCCATTCAAGTGATTCATCACAATACTATAATAATTTATTTTATTTAAAAATTAAGACCATGGAGCTACGAGTAATTAAACTCTATGCGTAAAACTTCATCGAAAAAAATCGTCCTTCTCTTTGTAAAATCAATGAATATTTCATTCATATCAGCTACGCAGACTCCATGAACTAAATGATTTTGTGTTAAAGAAATACAGCAATTCGAATACAACTCATTCTACATATTTTGCTGTTTACATTTTACATAGGTGAAAAATAGGCTTCGTTGTAGAAATAATCAAATTTGGATGAGCATTTAAATTCAAATACATTGTAATTGCGTTGTTTCAGTATGTAGATGCACAGAATTTAAGCAAAAATAAAGCGGTTTTAGGAGGGATACAACACTCAATATGAATTAAAAAGAACTTTAAAATTCACGATTTTGAGACAAGATGGATGCCATATATCATTTTGAAGTGGGTCACGTGATCTTTTCATATCATGGTCACGTGATCGCTTCATATAAGAGGTGCTATTATTATTTTAATTTTTATTAAAACTACTGAATATATTTCGCTGAATTTTTTTCTTATATATTTTACGGAACAATTTGAATATTACCTAAAATTTTCGAAGCAATTTGTGAATTTTAAACCCACTTAAAAAATGTTTAAAAAATTAGGTCCCATAGGGCTCCATGTATTTCATTTTTTCAACCCGGGTTCAATCCAAAACTAATTGGGTGATATTATTCATTTATATTCCCATAGGTCCTACAGACCGTCTGAACAACATACTAAAATTTCATTTTGATTAAGTCATTCTTACGACAGTTACCGTGAAAACAGACAGACAGACAGACAGACAGAATGAACAAAGTCATAAACACTTTTCAACTTAGTTGTCAAGTGTTAAAAAAGTCGTTAACTGCAACTAACTTGCATACAGATAGAATTAAAAACAGCCAGGAGGACATGAAGACACGTAGTCGGGAGGACAAATGGATGCCAAAATTTAAAGTGCCAAGACTTACCCACCAACATTTCGTAAAATTCAGTGTAGCTGTTCTCCCGTAATGATGAAACAAACACACAGACAGACAGATTTTTCAAATTTTATTTATTTAGATTGGAATTATCGAATTTAAACAAAATTTAGATGGCAACTTTTTTTCTACGATAATTTCTTTTTTAAAAAATTCCGGCTGTGGTTCCAGTTCAATAAGGACGAAATGGTTTTCCGTAAATTTGGACGGCCAAAAGATATTTATTGAAAATATTGATGTTTACAAGTATATATTCCACATACATTAAATATGGTAATAAACAGAACAAAACTGTGTAAAAACTTCAATAAAGTTCCAATAGTATATTCTTGTAAGACTTTCAAAAGGCTGCATATGTTCGCTCAATGCTCATAACTAACTAAACTATCGAAATTAGAACCACCTTTACAAAATAGTTCAAAATGTTAAAATGTCGTAATTATAACCACTATATTTTGAAAATTAAAAACGCAATTTGAAACATAATTATATATCCTAGTAGGGCTTATTAGCCTTGTAGGGCAAATTACTCTTTTACTGCTCTAGCTCTTTTAGTTTTTGAGATACAGTGAAACCTGTCTATAACGATATTGCCTCTAACAATAAAATCAATAGTTTTTACAGATTTCCTATAGTACTAACGCATATCAAACTTCAATAAGAATGCAAACACGTCCATTTAGTAAAAATTTTAAAAAGTATAGCAAAAACAACCAAGTTGTTTGGTAAGCACGTATGTATGTATCCACTCTAGCTCAAAAACTAATTGACCAAATTTCATAAAAGTAAATAAGTCACTTGTGGGTCCCCCTTGTGTTGATTAGATATTGGAACGATTCGAAAAAATTTAACCTGCCATTTTTTACAAAATATCCCGAAAAAATCGTCATATATCTAAATTAAAAACTACATATACTCAAATGTATCGATTAAATACTTGTTTCATACGTAATATTTGACGACAAATAGGTTTTTCGCATTATAGCAATGTTGCCTTCGAAACTAAATCCAGTGTAAATTCAGTGTAATTTCAATTTCAAATAATTATCCTTGTTATTTTGGGCAGTTAAGCTCACTTTAATTAATTAAGAAAGATATAAAGAAAAAATGAATTTGAGTCTGTAGGCAAAAAATCATGTGCTGCCCACATCAGAATTTATCATATTATTTTCGAACATTCATTTGAAGCATAAGGAGTCTTTCAAGCATTCGATCGCAATTAAAATTAATAAGGATTATTATCTGAATGTGATAATAGAACGGTATTTCTTTCAAAACTCCATATTCATTCATAAGATATCGTACTACGGGCACATACTTATACATGCGTACATACACGCATCACCTCAGAAATGTTCAATTAGAAAGTGTAAAACTCGAATTCGAATTTTAGGAATCGTCATAAGACTTTCCTTATACATTACACTTTGTATGGTAAAACGATGTGTCTCATTCATAATTCTTACTCAAGTTATTCTTTTAAAATATTTAGTGCAAATTCTTTTAAAAGTTTTCTTTTTCAAGTTGGCAACATCTTAGTGACGCCGATGGATACATTTGTTTGTCTTATCTGTGACAATAAAATAATGTTTGATACCATCAAGATCCGTGGCGTAGTTCAGATGATCAATCACAATTAATCAATGTACTGTCAGCTTTGTTACGGAAATTATCCTTGTTTTCCACAAGACATAATGCTATGGTATCTTAAAATTCAAACAATTCGAGCTCTAATCATGAGAATGATTTAAAATTATATTTAGTTCGAGTTCTTCACGCAATATATCTACACATAAAATTTTATAGTATTACATGTACATCATTCTCTGTAAAATCGATGATTACAGTTCCATTATTCTTTGTAAAATCGATGCTCACAGTTTCATTATTCTTTGTAAAATCGATGCTTACAGTTTTATTCTTCTTTGTAAAATCGATGCTTACAGTTTCATTATTCTTTGTAAAATATATGCTTACAGTTTCATTATTCTTTGTAAAATCGATGCTACAGTTTCATTATTCTTTATAAAATCGATGCTACAGTTTCATTATTCTTTGTAAAATCGATGCTCGCAGTTTCATTATTCATTGTAAAATCGATGCTTACAGTTTCGTTATTCTTTTTAAAATCGATGCTTCAGTTTCATTATTCTTTGTAAAATCGTTTCATTATTCTTTGTAAAATCCATGCTTACAGTTTCATTATTCTTTGTAAAATCGATGCTTACAGTTTCATTATACTTTGTAAAATCGATGCTTACAGTTTCATTAATCTTTGTAAAATATATGCTTACAGTTTCATTATTCTTTTTAAAATCGATGCTACAGTTTCATTATTCTTTATAAAATCGATGCTACAGTTTCATTATTCTTTGTAAAATCGATGCTCACTGCTTCATTATTCTTTGGAAAATCGATGCTTCAGTTTCATTATTCTTTGTAAAATCGTTTCATTGTTCTTTGTAAAATCGATGCTTACAGTTTCATTATTCTTTGTAAAGTCGATGCTTACAGTTTCATTATTCTTTGTAAAATCGCTGCTTACAGTTTCATTAAATAGAAAATAGTTATTGTGTGGATGCAATTGAAATAATATATACAGTGGAAAACAATTGCAAGATCATTGAAGAAAGGATTGAAGGAACATTTGTATTTTACTAGATATTAAGTCATATGACGGGTTACACATACAGTGGCCGCGTCCAAATAGTTACTCAAGTCCTCTGGATGAGTCGGACGACCTGGGGTTTCCACATACAGTGGCCGCCGGTTATTTGAATCACTGGTTATTTGAATCAGTCGCTTTTATGAATAAAATCACGTAAAACGGAGTCACGCTTTCACATAGAAAATTTGTGGTATATTTGAATCAAAATCGCTGGGTTAATGCATCAGATTTTTCTGTTTCTCTCGAAAATTTGTATTTAATTCTTGATATTTATTGCTTTGATCTTCCATTTTTCGCATAAGAATGAAAATTGTTGAGGCAATCAAACGATACAATAAAATCTATTACTAACGATATACCGAAATCAATCAGCCCTCTTGACGCCTTTTCGCATGTTTGTAAATGCATGAAAACATTTTACTCCAATAACAGTTTTGTATTGTTTAAGAAAATCGGTGTTTTACAGACCGAGACGGTCAATAGCTGAAACACAAAACAACATTCCGCAGGAGCCAGAAGACCCAAGGAGTTACAATGATGAGGAGCTTGACGAAGAATTTAGGAACTGGATTGACATCGATGAAAACATATCGGCATTAGCAGAACAAACGGAAGAAGACATTGTTTTATCAATTCAAAATCCAAAAACCGAAGAAGCAGATGAAGAATAGGTGGAAAATTATATATCGTCACCACAAACAAATAACATATCTCGCTAGGCTCTTCAAATTTTTAGAATATTAGAACAGCGAGAAGCATAATGATGAGAGTGATGACAATAATTAACTTTATGATATCTAAAAGAGAGTGTCAAAACTAATTAATTCCACTGTAAAGCAATCAACAATGCAGATGTTTTTCAATAATATGAGTAAAGTGGGTTTTTCTGCAACTTTATTAGGTTAGTAGCTAATGTATTGTATAGCATAAGTTTTTTTTTTTTAATCTTCCTTTAAATTCGTGATTTTATTCACAAACATGAGAAAATGCAGAATTCTTTTTCATTCTTTCTTTAAATTCTTAATTTTATGCATAAATCCAAAAGTATGAGAAAATTCAGAATTTTAATCTTTTCGGTCTTTTTTTAAATCCCTAATTTTATGCATGAATTCAAAAGCGTGAGAAACTGCAGAAGTTTTTTATTTTTTGGGGGGTAGCCTACTCTTAGTAAAACAAGAAAGATCAATCATGCATAAAGCATTGATTATGAAACACTTTCCAACTTCAATGCAATTTCATTTAAACATCTCTAAAATGCGATACATTCCTCGGTAATATTTTAAAAATTATCACAATACTACATTAATTTATTATATTTGAAAACTTAAAAGTTCATAGAAAAAAATGAACTTCATTCAAATGGCGTCAATTAAATTTAAATCTCCTGGCTCCTCGGTAACGTTTTTAACATTATCATAATACTACAGTAATTTATTATATTTGAAAACTTTATCAAAAACAACTGAAATTTATTCTAATGACGCCATCGAAATATAACACGGCTGGCTCTCTCTATAAAAGCAGCATTTCATTCATAAGCATTTTCCCGTTCATTTCATTCATCACAATACTATAATAATTTATTTTATTTAAAAACTTAAGACCATGAAGATACAAGTAATTAAACTCTATGCTTAAAACTTCATCAAAAATAAACGTCCTTCTCTCTGTAAAATCATTTAATATTTCATTCATATCAGATATGCAGACTCCATGAGCTAAATAATTTTGCGTTAAAGAAATGCAGCAAATCTTATACAACTCATTCTACATATTTTGCTGTTTACATTTTACATAAGTGAAAAATAGGCTTCGTTGTAGAAATAATCAAATGTGGATGATCATTTAAACTCAAATATATTGTAATTGCGTTGTTTCAGTATGTAGATGAACAGAATTTAAGCAAAAATAAAGCGGTTTTAGGACGGATATAACACTCAATATGAATTAAAAAGAACTTTTAAAATCACGATTTTGAGACAATATAAATGCCATATCTCATTTTGAAGTGGGTCACGTGATCTCTTCATATAATTGTCACGTAATCACTTCATATAAGAGGTGTAATTATTATTTTAATTTTTATTTAAAAAACTGCTGAATATATTTCGCTGAAATTTTTTTTATATATTTTATGGGATAATTTGAATATTACATAAAATTTTCGAAGCAATTTGTGAATTTTAAATCCGCTTAAAAAATGTTTGAAAAATTAGATCCCATAGGGTTCAGTGTATTTCATTTTTTCAACCCGGGTTCAATCCAAAACTAATTGAGTGATATTATTCATTTATATTCCCATAGGTCCTACAGACCGTCTGAACAACATACTAAAATTTCATTTTGATCAAGTCATTTTTACGGCAGTTATCGTGCTAACGGACAGACAGACAGAATGAATGAATGAACAAAGTCATAAACACTTTTCAACTTTGTTGTAAAGTGTTAAAAAAATCGAAGTTGTATCTCCTTTGTCTGGAGTTAACAGCTCTATTGAATCGAACCTCGACTTCACAAAAGGGAGTCAATCAAGAGGCGGCCAGTGCAGCCACCTATTGTGCTCCGAATATTCCAATGGCGGCTCATGACTTCACGAATGGGTGAAACAGAGTCAGTAGCGAGATTCTCCCCTCTTCCTCGACAACGAATACCATCAAAACACATCACACTACTGGCACAAATGTGATGTGTTTTGATGATGCGTTACCTGACGAGCCGCCACTGGAATATTCACGACCATGTGCAGACTACAACACCTCTGCTATTTAGCATTATGAAATATTACATATCCCCCCCCCCCTCCCCAATGATACAGAATCACTATACCACTAATTGACGAAACGAAATTAATTTAAGACACCCTATACCCCCCTAATAAAACACAGTTAATATTCAGAACCCAATAACGAAAAGTATCTGCTCCACGAACTGTAAAACTAATTATATCTTTAATCAAGAATATTAAATTAATGATTACTGCAAGACGAATGGAATTATGAAAGAAATTAAACTTAATTTTTCGAGATATGGAATTTTCATCAATCTGACGACATTTTCCAAAAGTCATCACGCTCAGTGTTCCTTTTAAAACTTTTTGGCCAGGAGGGGCAAATGAAATATTAAGGAGAGGGGAGGCAGTTTTCTATATACCCTATATAAATATATCTAAATGCTATCACATAAGTAGAAACCAGGTTAACATAAAATGTATCCGGGGCCTTCACCCCCCCCCCCTCCTTCCTCGGAGGTACACCTGAAAGAAACACTGATCACGCTGGCGATATTTCGCCAAATTTGCAGCCAAGTGGGACAGACACATAAATAGACATACAGAGAGAAGGGATTTTATTATATAGTTCTAGAATGAATTCAACTGCTTTATTTAAATTCTAAATAAGCGCCAGCTGTGTAAATAATAGAAATACATGTAGCACCACTCATTTGAAATCATTCCCGAGTTCCGTTTTTCTAATGCGCAATCATTCCAATTGTATAATGCGTTTTCCCGGCCCGAGAATCTTAGATGTTTAGCCTCTCTGACGAGCCCTCAGGTCTGGGCTGTGGAAATTGCATAATGCGGGCGTAATACGCCCTAAACGAGCCCCTTTGATACGCCCTAAATAAGCGCACTGAAAATACTTGAAATCGCGTGAAAGTAAAGAACCCTCTTAATCGATGGTCGTTCGCAGGGGGCTACGGTCCAAAGCAGTCATTATTAATACGTGGCAGTATGCCAGTAAAAATTGCATGTTATTTAGATCAGCGAGAGCTGAATTATATCAAACCACAGATGAAAAAATCTGATGTGGGCAACACATGACTTTCCTTATATAATGTAATGAATTTACTACTTTAACAGTAAAAAAATAGGTTTTTCTTATAGTAGATACTAATATTCTTTCCAAGATATTGAATTTTCGTCAATGAGTCGTCATTTTCATTGATTTAGCGTCATTTTTATCCATTTGGCGAGATTTTCGTTAATTTGGCAACGTTTCAAAAGGTCGCCAAGTTGGCGACATTCCGCCAAATTCGTCGCCAAAATCTCGCCAAGCGTTATGGACGAAGACATAAGTTGTTCTTACAGCAGATAAATGACTATTGGCGTTCAAATACAAAAGTATTACTCAAAGTATCTTTTTTCATGAATGGAACGAGCTAGATCCACGAGAATGATGTCACCCAATTTATCGCATGGTATTACATATGAAAAGTGAGCATGTTTCTCAATAGGAATTTTTTTTTTTTTTTTCATTTTATATGACTTTTTAATAATTTTTTTGAAAAATGTGCAACATCTCGAGAACGGTTCATGTTAGCGTTCTAAAATTCATTTCTATCGTTTTCTAATGAAAAATTACATAAGAAATGTCTATTTGCATAACTTTGTTAGTGGTTTTGATTTTTTGACGATTTTTTCAAAATTTTATTTGAAAATTTAGGGGGTTCTGAACATTCGATTCCGTATAAAAACAATAGACTTCCAGTGTTTACGGATTGTGCTTTTTGTACCAAATTTGGTTCGAATCGGTCCATTCGTTCGTCAGTTATCGTCTCCACAGACTCACTGACACACACACACACACACATACTTTCACACACACACACACACACACACAGACATCACTTCAAAAATGTTTGATTCGTAATCAGGGATGCTTGAAACGTGCTCTCCCGTCGAAAACTCGATTTCGAATTTTCGACCCAGTCGCAATACTTTCCTTATACATTATGTATATAAGGAAAGTAAAAACGGTAAAATTAAATCAGCGGGGCCTAAAATATATCAAGCCACAGATGAAAAAACGGTTAAATGAATAAAATTAAATGCTATCTCAGCTAGTTTTCATGAGAATATTGTCATTTTTAACACAATACTCACAACGAAATATAATTCCAAATTAAAGAAATTATAACGAAATCTGTAAAGAACTTTGCTGTCCCAACCGGGAATCGAACCACAGATTTGCGTAATGGCCAACCGACGCTCTAGCATTGAGATACTCCGAAGAAATTGCAAGCCCTTCTGGTCGTAGTGGACAAACATTTTAAATTCGCAAAGTTAAAAAACCGATACATTAAATTTATTTCGTTTGGAAACAGCTGTTTTTCCGTCAAGATGAAATGTCTGTCATTTAATCAAAACACTCTACTTTTGCACCTTTTGCTTTCAGAAATTGTCTGCTCAATAAAAGGTGATTTTGAAACGAATATTTAGTCAAATTTTCGGCTTTAAATGTTTATAACTTTTAAACAGATTGGAATTTTTAAAAAATATCGCTACTTTATATCGTCCGAAGACCTGAAGTACAAAGTACCTCTGTACCGAATTTCACAGTTGTCCAAAGCTTCTATTTTCAGCTACAAATAACGCAGTGCACAGACGAATATGTTTTATTATGTAAGAAGATTGAAATATATGTATTTCGGACAACGCAGGGTGTTTTTGCTGGTTTTCCATAAAAGAGTAAACTGTGGATATTTATGAAAAAAAAATCACAGTTCAAATAGAAATCCGTATTGCATTTTTCTAATCATTTATCCTTACAAGCATTACAACAGACATGCATTTCTTTAAGAAAGATTTCTCAGGTCAAAAATTCCTTCTCTGGAAAAATCTAAAAAGCATGAAATTAAATTCAACCGTTTAGAAATAACTTTTTGAATGCGAAGATTCAACGAGGATTTCGCATAAAACCCTTGAGACAGTTCTGAAGTCCTGATCCTTCGAAATTTATATTTTAAATAATGGAATATTCTCTTTCTATACAAGAAAGATTTGCAGTGGAATTTCTTTTCGGGCTCAAGCTGTGACCGGAATTTATTCCATTTAAGAAGAAAATTACATCTTGGTTTGCTTACAAATCAGATTTGTTTACCTCATTTGAGGGAAAAAACGCAGAAAGCAGTACAATTTGAGAATTTCCGCGAATGAGGTTTTTTTGCCCAGCAGGAAATGCCGATATGAAAGTCTCCTGAATAAAATCTATGCCCAACTAAGGAGTGGTTAGGGAGTAGTTAAAATAGTTATACGCCCATTTCAGATAACATCATCCATCAAAGACATAACAAGGGAAGGTCAAAAACATTTGCCCCAATTCGCCACGTCATGTCAATCACTGGGGGGGGGGGGGGGGTATATTGAAAGCCATTTTCTCAAAGAAGGGAGAGAAAATTTTAATAAATTTGATTTACATGTTTTATTTTTAATGAGTTTTCTGTAAATATAGCTTAAAAGTAAAATCTTTGTTATAATCACTGAATAAAACAATGAATGATACCTATACTAACATAATTGAATGCGTGCTTTTAACCAAGATTTTAATTTTTAATTTTATTTATACTTTTGCTTTTCAGTGGATATTGTTCGCGTCTACATGCCAAATTTGAAAGTTGTCAGATGGATGGTTCAGATTTATAAAAGAAAGGGGCCAACAACAGAGATTTTCGGTTATACTACCCGCTATTTTGCAGCATATTAAACTGTTTTCGTGAACTGATTACAGGCCCCTATGCAATGCACCCTTTAGGTCTTCACCCGTCACCTCCGAGAGCAGAGGCCGGAGCACTAACTTTTGACGTCTCAGCGTGTAGGCCCACTTCGAATAGGTCTTTCAGATCGCAATCAGAGCTTTTGCTGTTTGCTTCCCTTTTGTTCCTCTGCTCGATGTAAAGGGATAATAATTTGTCAGTAAAGCAAGAATATTAAGTAAATTTGGAAGTTTAAAATTTTCTACAAATCGTAGAACAAACAAAGAGAAACGCAAGGAAATGCTGTATTTATGCTTGTTCACAAATAATTCGATAATTTACATTAAAATGGGTGTTTTAAAAGATTAATATTACTGTAAATTTCCTTAAAATAACATATTTATAATGACTCAAATTTTCTCTGGGGGTAAAGAGGAATGAATTCCATTCAGTTAGTCAGTGATGTTTTAATAAAAGTTTTAAAAAGAGCCCTGGGTATTTATTGCTTAATCAGGAATTTTATTTAAATAATTTTTCAGTACATACTATCTTTTTTTCTTCAATATAATAAGATAATCATAAAAAATAATCTCAGAATTTAACTTTCAATATACTTATTTATTTATTCATTTATTTTTATTTTATTTTATTTATATTTTGTGTTGTTGTTGTAAATTGTAAAATGACTTAGAATTAAGATAAAATACTAGTTGAATGTCATTCATTAACCTATGCACCATAATTTGCAGAAGTTCAGGTTTTCTAATATAGTACATCTTATATTTCTCTTTTAACTACCACACATTAACAAATAGTAAACAATTTTGCTTAATTATAGAGTTCGAAGTACCTCAGGGGCTTTGCAAACTTAATAAAGCTGTATAATAGAAATTTTTGGCATTAATATTACATTTACAATTCCATTGAATTGAAAATGTAAGAAAGATTAAATAAGCTTTGTATTATTAAAATAACATTAACTAACATAATGAAATATGCAATGGTAACTTGAAATTGTAAGTTGATTACTTTACTTTTTATCATGTAATTTTAACAATTTTAAATAGCATAGTAACAGTTTATTTGCTACAGTAAAAAAATGTGCACAACCTAAACACAAATGACTTCTTAACGCATTCTTTTAAAATTTCAACATGCCATAACAAATAATGAAAAATATACATGCAATATATTAAGATACTAAATCTTTTACATGCAATTACTTGTCAAACGGTTAAAAATATGCTATTTGATATATGAAATATTGCATTTTACATTATCATTTTACTTTCATAACTTTAGTATAGCATTTTTATTGCTACGCTTTCTTACTGCTGACAATATCTTAAAAAGAGAATGACATTTTTTTATCTATATAAATAAAATTAAAAATGCATCTAGCTGTCTGTGTGTTTATCTATCTCACCATCACGGTAGAACAACTGCATCGAATTTCATGAAAATTTTTTTGGGTAGCCTTGAAATAGCCCCACTTAAAATTTAGTCCATGATTCAAGTTTCTAGGACCAGGGATTGTCGAGATATGAATAAAAATCCCACAATTAAACCTTCCACAGAAATAGCATTATGCAGATGATAAATTCCGCAAATTTATTAAGAAAATTATATCATGATGCTTAGCAACGCAATTAAGTCAAATGTGCTCATTAGGCAGACAATAATTATTAAATTTTTTCCGTTTTAAATAATAAAGAAATTGATATAAAAGAAAATTTTATAAATGATCGGAATTTCATCTTTAGCTAGATTGCATCAATTACAGCTTTCGGGTTTAAATATCGCGGGAATTAATAACATTTTCAATTTAATACCTCATATGTTTTATTTTCTCAAAAACTCATGATGTGTTTAGTCAATTAATTCATACATTGTGTTTAGTTAATTAATTCATATATTGTGATTTAGTTAAATAATTCATATATTGCATTTAGTCAATTAACTCATATATTGTGCTTAGATTAATGTTGAAACGGAATAAAAGTGATAATACCATTTTAGCGCTTTCATTTTAGCATATATTGATCCAATTTCATATATATTTTATAATTTGCTTGCAAACGAGATCAGAATATTTTATTCTTCAGATCTGCTTGTAAAGATAATTTTGTACAGAGAACACAGAAAGGTGAATTAAATGTAGAAGAATTAAGTGAAAAGGGAATGAAATAAAATATTTTAATATAATGTTTTGAGTAATAATGTCATTTAGAATACTGCAGGAATTTGCACATATTTTAAATCATGAGCAATATCGGGTATGTCTGCTATTAACAGTATACATAAAATTGTAAGTTGTGCATCTATCTGTCTGTTTATTATCTCAGCACGGTAGAACTCGCCTATTTTCTTTCCGTTTGAATTATTATAAAATTTCAAAAATAAAGATTGTTCAAATATTAATCCCAAAACTAACTTCACTACAAATTCTGAATTTTAAGTTTCTTGTATTGCATAATTTTAAGTTTCTTATATTGCATAATCAGTACGAAAAACGGTCATACTGCTAGTCTATTATAAAATATCCCAAAACTAACATTATTAAGATATTAATACTCAAGCTAATTATTATATCAATACAATATATATATATATATATTATTTATATATATATATATATATATATATATATAATATATATATTATATATATATATATATATCTTTATATTTCGCAAAAAAAATCCATAAATATCAAATTAGTGAGATTTTACATTCTACGGCATAAATATACCTTTAAATCGGTTTTATTTTTGTTTTTGTATACCGATTTAAAGGTATATTTATGCCGTAGAATGTAAAATCTCACTAATTTGATATTTATGGATTTTTTTTGCAAAATATAAAGTTTATTTAGTTCTTCAGATCCATAATTGTTATATTAGATCCATTTGTGTGACGGATAAAACTGAGTGTAAATGTATATTGTTCACAACCCACTTAAAACTGTAAGTCACAGACAATTTATCTCATGTGTGTACAAAAAATAATAATATAATTTTACTCAAAATTATTTTGAAATGCAGATTTTAGTGGGAAAATTTTACAATTTGCCATTGTTTTTAACGAATTTTTTTAAACATCTATTTCGTAGGATTTAAATGTTTAAAAGGATATAGTGGCTAATATGGATGCAGCATGAAATTACGGAGGAGGTAGGGTTCATGAAGGATTTCCACTTCTTGTTCTGGAGAGAGATCTCACTTCCTATTCAAAAATTTACATTTTCATTTCAACATCTGTTTTTCAGACTTTGCTTTAGGTACAGCTTAAATGAAGACTGATATAGATAAAACATTGAATTCCGGAGGGGTTGGTAGGGTTCACTAAGGATTTCCTGGTCTGAATATGTAACTTCTGGTTTTTCCAATAATTCATATGACTGTTTGAAATAAGTGTACTAAAAAATATAGAAATACTTAATAGCTCTTTCGAAATTGAAGTGTACACATCACTTTCCATTGCATAAAAGCTCTTTCATATTTTTATAATTTTGTGTATTAAAATTTCAATTTTGCCAAACTTCGTAAAAATAATTGTAAAGTATATTACTAATTTAAATGAACGATTATACGTACGTAAGTTGCTGGACATGTAATTGGCCAGAGAATTTTTAAATGTAAAGTGCTATTAATTTTGATATTTGTTTACCATATTTAAATTAGGAAATATTTTTATTTATTTTCCAATAACATTTAAAATTCTTCTATTTAATAATAAAATATTTAAAATTAAAATAATTTAAAAGTATAAAAGCATTAAAATTTTACCCGTTTTTAAATTTTTAAGAAAATTTACGACGCAGAACCCCAAGAGTTCCGCAGAACACATCTTGAAAAACGCTGCATTATCCTAAATGTGTCGGAAAAGCAACATTGCTCCCACAAACTGAAAAATGTCAAGCAAATTTCCTTAAAATATTACAAATTTTGCATTTTTAAAATGGCAAATATTTCCTCCTTTCAAATAATCTTCAAATTTCGTTAAAGATTCTTGTACTATATAATTTATATAATATAACTTTAAATTATTTTAATTTTAAATATTATTTGATTTATAAATAATCAAACCAGTATTTGAAATACTATTGCATACTTTGATAAGTTTCCTAACATCTTCCTTTATAATCTGATACAAATAATCTTCTAGATAATCTGTTACAAATAATAATCTTCTAAGTAATCTGATACAAATGTATCTAACGACATTCTCATACGCAATCTGATATGCAATTAAATTATGAACAGTATTCTTTACAATTCGTCTTTCCCTTCCAATTGCAGGTGTAGCCAGAATAAACCAGAACTGGCGATAAAACGACGTTTGGCGTGTGGCATGAGAGATTATGTACTTCTGAATGCACTGAATCGGCATACGTTCTGCCTTATCGCTACCTGACTAGGGATACGGAGCTCTGCTCCAGGCGCCCTGTTATCGACAAATTACTGGCTGGTGGTGCTGTGTGGAGAGCTGGTCTGACTCTGTACTATATTGCTGTTTATTTATAACTTCATAATACCAACCACATAATTTTCTAAGCCCTATCCTTATGTAGCAAATACATAGACTCTCCTACACCTTATTTTACGTTTTTCTCCTTTTTTTTATATTTTTTATAAAGTGAAATCCATCTGTTACTCCCCCCACCCCACACCTCTGTTCCTATACGACTCCATAAAGAATGTATAATCAACGGTAAAATCAATCAATCTAGCTATAAATCTGTCCCGTACGCGAAATTGAAACGGGAAATTAATGTTATCTCTCACTTACAGCTTACAATTGACGTCATCAGCTGAGATCGCAAGTATTACAGCTGAATATAATGCAGATATGTGTATTCTTTGTAATGTGTTTTCTACCGGTTTTATATATCACAGTAACTGTTATTGTAACTGTAAATAAAGTTGCTCCTTAATTTCAGAGTAAAGTAAAGTGAAATTAAGTTTTTATCAAGGCATTAAAATGTCAAAAATAGCTCGTCGAGTTAAAGGATTTAGAAAGATATTACACAAAGTCATTCATCCACCCTTTGTTCGTACACATATACCTGCTGGGAAGGCAATGCCTGGACCTCCTCTTGGCCCTCATCTTGGTCAGGTAACAATTTGCTAACAGAATACATAGAAAACATTTAAATTAAACAAATGGAAACTAAAAAAAAGTAAATATATATATATTGAAGAGTAATGAAAATGATCATTTTAGTTAACGAAAAGCATAAATCTATATTGTTCTTGGGTGTTAATTATGCAAATTTGAGTATGCATAGCATACTTTCAGTTTTGTCTATTAAGAATTGAAGTATGTTTTGAAAATTAAGTGACCTAATTTTCCTAAACATAAGCTTCTGAATGCGTACGTATCTGCTTTTTAAGTTAACATAAATATGTGTTTTTTTTAGAGAGCAACCCTTGTAAATCATAATATATTTCATAAAAAAGTGTTATAATATACTTTAACTGCGTGTTCATTATTTTAAACATTAACAAATAATTTAATTTATGTTCTTATAGTTGCTTTCAGGATTTAAACTAACTAGGTTATCAAAAAATCTTTAGCATTTTAACTTAATTCCCAGGAATAGTTTTAGCATTTTCAAACTTTCTTCAAGGATTGACTTTAATTTTTAATATACTTATGAAATAATTACGAGGCGTTTGTCTATAAAGTACAAAAATTAATATAATTCTTTTTGCAATACATATATCTTACTCTAAAAATGAAAGAATCTTGTGAAAATATCATATCATCTTCTCGTGTCCATTAGAATGTTTCAAATTCATAAGACAATTTTCTTTTAATTATCTTGCATACTTTCTAATTTTATGTAGTTTTAATAAACATGTGATTTTAATAAACATACTAAATGAGCTTTCAAATCATTCAAAAGTTTTGAAAATTAAGGGGTTTTTTATTAGACCTTATATCACTGAATCTGTTGCTAATATCACCCAGATGATATAAAAACATACAAAAAGCAAAGTAGTAATATGGTATATTTATACATAAATCTTTTTTTTTCTGAATGGGAGTTTTAATATGATAATGATGTTCAACGACTTGGAAAATCATTTGTCATTGATCCTCATCATGTTGATGACCCAGACCGTCCGACCTACCAGAAAGGTGTAAGGTAACTGTATGGACGGCCGGGAAGTGCCACCCAATTTAGACCGGAACCCAGTGGGGGAGGCATCCACAGGGACCGTACCCTCCTTCCCCTACCACCAACCTCTCGGAAGGACTTACGGACCCACATGTTTAACGTGATCGTACTCCGCATGAACACGGCGGCATATGTGGCAGCGTGCAAATCTAGCGCGCAAACCACGGGGATACCGCACCCGAGATGGCCAACAGCACGCGGCGTTCCGAGGTGGTCACCCACCAAGTTACTAACCGCGCCCGATGCTGCTTGACTTCGGTGATCTAACGAGAACCGGTGTTTTCAGCACGGTACGGCCGTTGGCCTGATCCTCATCATGTGTAACTATTGAGTTAAATTCACAGGTTAGTTTCATGGCTCTCTCACCACAGTCATTAACAACTTTTATTTCAGCTACCTTTTCCTTGACAAGCATATATTCTGCTTTATTAACCCAAGTTTGGGGTTCACTTTTCAGAAAATCACAAACAACCTTTAAAGCCATAAAAAGATTATAAGGTCTTTTTGTGGCAATGTCCTGTCTATAAAAGTTTTAATTTTTGTTGTATCTAGTCTTCTTCAGTCATGCTTCTTCATGGACTTTTTCATAGCTTTATAAGATAAGTTTTCCCTTCAATTGACAAATGATCTGAGAAGAGTACTAGTGCAGTAAGGTCTTCACTTAAACACCACAGTTGATGTTTAAGCCGATAATCAGCATTAGTACCAAAACCAATTCTAGTGAATAGCCTGGTTTGTCCTGTGTGCATTGTAACAGAGTTCATTCAAATGTTTTCTTAAAACAAATATTTCAATATCCTATACAGTGGTTCTCTATAACCATTATCTTAAGTTTTTGTGACTCTTTTATACATTTTAAAAATTGTTCATTGATACTATGCATAGCTATGTTCATTAAAACAGAATGTGTAATTGTAAACTAAATATTTCATAATCCAAATGGAAATTTCATTTTACCAAAGTTCGTTGAAACAGTAGGGGTATTATGCAAATGGCTTCCATTTTTTGTTTTTCCCCTTTTCACTTAATTAAATGCAATACTCTCTCTAAACTGTATTTTTTTTTTCTTTTGTAAAACATGTAGCTTAATAAGAAGGCTTTGATCATTTAGAATGGACTATCAAGAAAAAGGATGGATAAGCCTTTTTTATGAAGACTATTTTTTCAGTGTTAATTTAAATATATTAAAAGTTTGAAATGTTTTTGCAAGTGCTTCTGCTAGAAAGAAATTCTTTAACAAGCAAATATTTTTTAATCAGTTTTTAATAATATTTATAATAATTCATTTTTAAGAAGGGTTTGATTATAATCAATTGGAACAGGTTCGGTATAAAACATTTGGTGAAATCCGCCATTTTTTTTCTTGTGCCAAGGAAGACAGTGTTTTGAAAAGTCCTAATGAACGCCATGTTAGGCTTTGTCCGTAACAAATATATAAATATAAAATTAAGAATAAAAAATATATAAATAAGTATAAAATACTGCATAAGTATAAAAAGAAGATGATACTTAAAAAAAAGATTATACTTAATGAAATTTTAAAAGAACAATACTTAGCAAAAAGACTACACTTCAACAAAATTTGAAAAAACTATACTTAGAAAAAATATTGTACATTAACAAACTTTCAAAAAATCTATAGTTAGAAAAAATTTTGTACTTTAACGAAATTTTAAAAAAAATGATACTTTGAAAATATATTGTACTTTAAAGAAATTTTTAAAAAATGATACTTAGAAAATATATTGTACTTTAACAAAATTTTAAAAAATCTATACAAAAGAAATTTTAAAAAAAACTATATCTCACATAGCAATGGCTGTTTGTGTGACAACTACGCAGATGTAGCATGAAAATCATAAAATTTAATACAGTCGAGAAATTAAACTTTAAATTACCCTCTAAAACAATGCAAAAGCCATGCTTAAATCAAAATCAAAGCACAGTACCTGGTTTAATGAAATTCAAAACTTTTCAAAGAAAAATATGTGTAATTATCCAAATTGCACAAATGGCTGTTTCCACATTGCAGTCATCAGAGAACGATCATTTCTATGTAAATTTTCTGCTTCTACATTATTTTATCTATTAGCATGTGCTATCTTTAATTTTTGTATGATATTCACGTTTTTAATGCATTTTACACACAAAGCAACAACACAACAATAATAAAATGGCCGAAGATAACAGAAAGCTAAAAGGGGTTGCCAGAAAAACACGTCTCGGGACATTTCACACCAAGTGCAATTTATTTTCGTGCCACATTTGGTGATTTATCGCTCCAGAAAAAAAAAAGCGTCAAAAACCAAATTCTTTATATCAAATCTGTACCAAGCAACCTTTAAAAAAAAATTTATATATATGTTTTTTCTAATTTATTTTTTATGCATATTGTTACAATGTTACATCCTCTGGAATTGTGGGCGTACTCTCAATATACAAAAATGGATAACTAACATGTTTATTTAAAAGCACTAATAAGCATAAATAGGAACAATACACAGCTCAATAACTATCTTACAAGATCACTAAACAACTGTCAGATACAATAAAACAGCAATTTAATGCTCAGCTAATTCACAAAATAAGCAAATATTACCTATTCTCAAAACACTGATGTATCTCACAATTCAATGTAGCTCATAACACATCAACTGCTACTTCAATTGAACGATGACTCCTTTCATATACTCTCCAAAAAAATGTCGAGAAAGGGCTCATATCTCCCAGAATATTTGTTATTTTGAGTAAGTTCTAGTACAGTGGCCGTTGCTTAATTGGATCACGTTCGTACCATCGATGTTTGATCCAATAAAGCGGCTGATTCGAAAAAGTGGCGGTGATGCAGTTACTTTTTATTTGCTGAATATAGTAATACATACACAGGAGCGTTGGAGGGGGGGCAGAGGGGGCAATTTTCCCCGGGCCCGAGTGTCAGCCACACCAGGTAGAAAATTATGTAAAAACATATAGGGGAGGGGCCCGGGACCCCCGGTTCAATGTCTGTCCTAGGGCCCGAGACCAGCTCTCGACGGCCTTGTACATACATGAAACATACATAGTCGTACATATATGAAGAGGTTTCGAATGTTCTTAGTGTTTCATACATAAAATTAAGAATTTAAAGAAAGGATTAATTTTTTTTTGCAATAAAATTTAGCATTGAAAGAATGGAGTAAAAGTCTAAGATAAGGTAATCCGCCCCTGAGTATATGTTATATACAGTACATATATAAGAAGAAACACTTTATGTACTTACTGTACTTTATTGGAAAAACATTTGTATTGTAGATTGCTTCGTAGTGGCACTAATTAGCTTTGATACTCTCTTTTCAATATCGTAAAAAGAATTATAGTCATCACAAGATGCACCTAGTTGTTCTAATGTCCTTCTAAGAATTGGAAGAGCCTGACGCAATTCCCTAGCCGTTGGTGGTAGCAGTTCACTGTTTTCTACTTCTTCCTTATCTGCTTCTCCAGTTGTTTCTTTGGATTGTTGAATTGTTAAAACAATGTCTTCTTCCGTTTTTTCAGCTGATGTTGGTACGTTTCCATCGATACGTTTGGTACGTTTCCATCGTACTTTTCCATGACCCAGTTCCAAAATTCTTATGTAAGCTCCTTGTGATTGCGTGAGTCTTCTTGCTCCTGTGGAATGTTGTTCGCTACTTCAACTACAACTCCCGATTTTTTTAAACATTTGAAAATTATTATTGGAGTAACATTTTTCCATGCATTTATTATCATGTGAAAGGTGTCAAGAAGACTGACTGATTTCGCTGTACTATCACTAGCAGTTGGCTTCGTTGGATCGTCTATTGCCTGAACAATTTTCATTCTAATATCCTTGCGATAATAGGTTTTAAAAGTTTTTATGATTTCTTGATCCAATGGTTGAATAACTGATGTGGTATTTGGTGGAAAATAAAACAGTTCTATGTTGTTTAACTTCAACTCCAGATGGGCAGTGCAGTTGTCGAGCAAAACTGCAATTTTTTCTGTTCCAAGCTCCATGTCCTATTTCCTTATGTATTTTGTGAAAATCTCCCTCGTCATCCATGCCTTTGTATTGCTTGTATATTCTATGGGAAGCTGTTGTACACCTTTCAAGCAACTTGGGTTCTTGCTCGTTCCTATGACGAATGGTCTTTTCTTTACTGTTTCAGTAATATTACATGTCAGGAGAACTGTTATCCGAGCCTTTATCTTTTTACCTCCCGACCGATTGTCATCTCTTTGAACATCAGAGTATGGTCTGGTAATGCACGAAAATAAAGACCAGTCTCATACATATTATAGATCTGATTTGCATAATATCCTGACAATAGTTCTAGCAGAATATCTTGCACCCATTTTTCTGCAGCGCTAATATCGGCATCTCCCTTTTCACCATATTGTTTTGTATAAACAATGTTGTTTCGATTTTTCCATCTGGTCAGTCACCCGTCAGTTGTATGAAAGTCCTCGATTCCAAATTCTTCGGCTTTCAAGCTTAATATTGCACGTGACAGTGAGACTTTTTTTTAAGTCGTGCAGCCTTGAACCATTCCAAGAGAGCTGCTTCGACATCTTCTGCTTTTCCAACTCGTTGCCGTTTACGATTCGTGTTTCTATTCAATGCATGATCATCTAAGATTTTACTCCTTTGTTTCAAAAGGCGACATAAAGTTGACTGAGGTATGCCCAATTTCAAAGATGCTTCTCTCTGATTGCATTTCGGCAGAACATCAAATTTTTTAAGAAGTTCATATTTTTCAGACAAGCTAAAATCCTTACGTTTTGCCATAGAATTCACAAAGAAGGGCTTACTGTAACATGACAGACTAATAATGAACAAACAAAGCAACCATCTGGGCCTTTTAACCTCTACCCCAACGTTCTTACCCCTTCCCCTTTCACCCCTCTTTCCTTTCTCAATCCTTCTGCCACACGTGTGTGGGAGTGCCGTCTTATCACAGGCACCCAGGGGATTCACGTTTCTAAGAAATCTGGGTCTGACTTTGTTGCGCTCTGCATGGCACCCCGTTTGTCAGACTTGGAGAAAGAACTCTAGAAAAAGCTGACGTTGGGAAGAACACAATGGAAAGATCAAACAATGAAAAACGAGCATCGAATCGCAAAAATTTTTGATCCATTTATCCGGCGGTATTGATCCAAATAGCCGGCGGAGTTTCAATGTAAAAGACCGATTCTGTTCTGTTTTCCGTGATTTGATTCGATAAAGCGGCTGATCCAATTAAGCGGCGGCCATACATTCAAAAAGGTGATAAATTGCCATATCTGGAAACCCCACTCTGAAATTAAAAATGTAACAACCCTACATTCATGTAATATGAATGGCTGGCTGTGAAGGTCTTTGAATAGAGCAAAGGCCTTGAATAGAAGTAAAGGCGCACTATGCATTATTTGAATAGGGATAAAGCACAGTAAAGCTTTTTACATATTTGTAACACTATAATAAATTTTAATTTATTTTTTATGCATATATAATAAATAACTCCTTATAAGATTTCCTTTTCAATTATCAGCAGGTATTTTTTAAATATTTTTATTAATGGAATTAAAAAAAAATTAATTCTTGGGTATTTTTAAATTTTTTTATATTATATTTAAGAATTTGTCTTTTATACACAACAGTAAATTATTCACAATTGTTTAAACAATTTTTAATTATTTTTTATTTAATTACTTATTCGTTTTGTGCAACATTTTAAATTTGTTACTTAGAAAAAAAAACATGTCCATATTATGCAAGAGTAGATAAAATAGAATTATCTTTTAACTTTTCAAAAGCAAATGTATTTAATGAAAATATTAAATTGTAACCACTGACAGTGTACCTACAGGTATACAAAATATTTTCATGCATAGAAAGTTTTTGTATGCTACAATAGACTCTCTTTAAGATGACTGGATTTCTCGTTATTACGTAAAAATGCTGATTCCCTGGTTCAGGCCTATGGACAGTGCATATTATAAACACCCCTTACTATGTTCATTCATTTATTAAGATAGACAAAATTTATTTCATTTTATCACTCAGTATAGTAGATGTTCCAGAAAATACTTTTGAACAATTGACTAAAATTGAGAATGTCATAAAGGAAGATTTACTCAGAAGAAATAAATGAAGGTTATACTTCATTTCTAAAATAGTAATATATATGACTACATTTCGTTTATGCTTTGATTGCTAATATTTTCCCTTTTATTCTCATTATACATAAAGTTTTTTTAATTAACATGTTTTTAATTTATTTTTAAAGTTGTATGTTTCAGTGTAGTATATTGTAATATGTCATATATTTGTTAGTGTAAGTTTAGGAAAATAAATTTTCATTGCCATTCTATGTATTTCATTACTATTTTACTTTAGATTGTGAACTCCTGTTATAATGGGCTTTTG
Organism: Amaurobius ferox; assembly: GCA_951213105.1. NCBI lineage: Eukaryota > Metazoa > Arthropoda > Arachnida > Araneae > Amaurobiidae > Amaurobius > Amaurobius ferox. Next base: position 55,940,981 of record OX578151.1, read on the forward strand.
ATAATACGAACAATAAATGTTGGCCTTTACTGTCCCTCTTAATGAGAGATCACTGTATTTCTAACTTTAAACCTTTTTGTTATTTATGTTATGTAATGTTTGACTGTAGCTGTAATATAAGAATAAATACTTTCTTAAATCACTAAACATTATTCCAGCAGAAATGTAAGATAAATCGATAGAATAGCCCCCCTCTCAATTTTTTTTCGAAGTGCAAAAATGCACCAAGTTGTCGCGTTTCTCTGTGTTTTGAAATTGACTCTAGTAAGGTATTTTCCCGTTTTTTAAAATAGGCTCCTCCTACCAAAATGGCATATTCTACAGTTATCTGAACTAGAATTTTGAATGTAAATGATAGTGAAATTCAATTTAAATAAAAATAATTAATACTCATAAAAAGATCACAAAATAAGATTTTTGGGAATTACAAAAAAATTACGTAACTTTTACTTTGCAGAATAAAAAACTTAAAATTTTAGAAAACGTATTGAAACACATGATACAAGTTTGTGATTTTAAAACAATTTCAAAATCTTATAACTTGAAACTTTGAAAATTTTAACAGAACGATACTTTGCCAAAATTACAAAAAAAAAGGATAAATTGTGATACTTTGCCGTAATTAAAAAAAAAATATATACTTAAAAAAATGACTTTAACAAAATTTTAAAAAAACGATACTTAGAAAATTGATTGAACTTTAAAGAAATGTAAGAAAAACTATACTTAGAAAACATATTGAACTTTAACAAAATTGAAGGAAAATGATACTTTGAATTGAACTTTAATAAAATTTAAAAAAAAAGTGATACTTGGATAAAAGACTGTACTTTACAAAATTCCTAAAAAATACTAAAAAAAATATACTTATAATTAAGAGAACCATTTAAAAAACACATTAAAATACAAAAGACAATTTCAAAACACAGGATAAAATAAAAAAAAACTAACTTTTATGTAAATGTGCTTATATCCACATTTTGACTTACATCCACACAAACACGTTTTCTAAAACATTCGCACAAATCCATTTGCCACTTACCAGATGTCATTGGAAAAGTTAATCTGCAATCCAATTAAATCTACAGAAAATATTAAATAAATGCATAGATACGAAAATTACATTCAAAATGTTTAATAAAAATACAAGATAGGTGCACAGCAAAAAGGCTTAACAAATTCGACTGAAAAAGATCTGATGAAATACTTTCCTATTAAAATTGCAGAACCCAAGAAAGCCGCATATTGATTGGATGTTAGAAAGTCATGGGATACCAAATTGGCGATGAAAATGGAATGGAATGGTAACCCTGGTGCTTCATGCCAAAGGAGCTGTGGGGGGCTATTCTATTGATCACCCAATAAATATTAAGAATAATTTAAAAATTTTTGGAAAATCCACATTTTTTCATGCAACATGAACAAAGTGCTATTTCCCTTACACTCACCCTTGGCAATTTGGCTATATCTGACTTTTACCTAAAAATATCCCTCTCCCTTTCTTTTAATAGATATATATTTAATTTATTAATTGTCTTTTTACACTTGTATTTGTATTTCTTGTCTCATGTAAGTCTTAGGATTCCCAATATGATTTATCTTTCAGAGAAATATCAATGTAGCCCAGTTTTGTAAAGATTTCAATGAATTAACAAAAGACATAAAGGAAGGCATTCCTTTGCCCACTGTTATAACAATCAAAGTAAGTCTCTTTAAACTGAATTTCATACTTTTCTGATAGCCTTATAATAAATGTAATAAAACCATGCATTTTCAAAATTCAGATTTTATGAAATGAGCTTGTAGGTTGATGTAGGCCTTATAATAAATGTAATAAAACCATGCATTTTCAAAATTCAGATTTTATGAAATTAGCTTGTAGGTTAATGTACAAAAATAAGATTAACATGGTGCAAAATCTGAAATATTTTAGCAATAAACTTTCTCCTTGCTCCCAATTAGATTTAATAGATCAGTGAAAATTTCTGTAAATCTTTTGAACCAGTCTTGAGATAGCAGTTTTATAATAAGACAAAACAAGCATTTTGATTAATTTTGTTTTATGAGTAGGTGTAGGAAAATAAAATCAAGACCTCATTGACTGGACAAATTCATCAAATAATCATATATTTCATAAGATATTTTGCTTAGAAGTTTATTTTTCAATTTTCCCTTTTAGGTATTAATGTAATACAAAATATAAAATATAAAATATTTTTAGCTATTAACCTCCTTTCATTTAAACTTAATTTCAGAAAAAAGTAGGTAATTCAATTGAGCGTGTTGAGTTATATAGTCGTCACAAACTGCAAAAACAGTTAATTTTAATTATCATTGATCTGGAGATAGGTAGATAGAAATTAGAGATAAAAGCTTATACCAAAGGTTCTGTGGGTTCAGTCTCATTGCTTCAAATAAATTTCATCAAATTAAATTATATATTTCAGAAGATATTTAGCTTGGACTTGTATTTTGAAATTTTTACTTTTATATTACATAATAGAAAATTGTAAATACATACACTCTGTTATAAAGAAATATATACACCCATAAAAAAAATTGAGCTACAACCGGGAAACTTGGCATGCATAGGTCATTTTAAGAGTTATGCAAATGATCCAAATGTCAGTGCTAATGATATTATTGGACTCATACAATGTTCATGAGAATGACTCCAGGCAGGTGTCATCCCAGGACATGACTGACTTGATTATTTTTACCTCGCTCTGCACATAATGACAACATTGGAATTAAGATGCATTTTGTTCTCAGACCCTCAAGAGGGACCAAATTTGTTTAAAAATGTCACTAAATTTCCTTGGACATCACTGAATCCTGTGCACACAGCACAATTTAAAATCTTTGCCCAAGTTGTTTACACGTGGATGTTGCCAATTCAAAATTAACAAACTATTTTTAACTGCAATAACACATGTGTTTTGGCAATTCCTCTCACAGTTTACTCTAGATCCTGAACAAATCTTACTTCCCATTATGTCAAGCTGACAACTTCTCATTGGTTGCCCGCTAATAGCCCAACCTTATATTACAGAATCTTGAACAACGCATCATGCTGCATGACGATCGATGGTCTCACTCACAGGCAATTGGAACTGAATTTTCTACTTTGATACTGAAGTTGTGTGCAAAGATGCCTTTGAGATGTACTCAACAGTGCTATAAACAAGTGTCGAATATAGAGAAAGGTTGCATCATAGGCCTAATAGAAGCTGGTTGGCCCAACAAATGTATCTGTTGCCATCTTGGTCAGAGTGATAAGGTAGTTGCTCGGTATTAGCAACAGTGGATCAGAGAAGGCACATGTAACCATCACAGAGGCTCAGGACACCCCAGACAGACAACTGCTCGAGAGGATCATACAATTAGGAAAGGAGTCATTTCCTCACCAATGGCTTCGCTATCTACCAATTGAAGGCATTTATCATCCTCCATGCATTCTGCATCAAGGTATACTATTTGGAGATAACTGGCAGAAAGTGGCATTAGGTGTTGATGTTCTATCAACCCCTCAACATATGCAGAACTGTCTGAATAGGTTCCAGACTTGGTCAGCCAGGACAGTGTCCAATTGGAGGTATAGTATCTTTAGCAATGAATCCGTTTCTCTGACCGCCACACATACGTATGAGGAAGATTAGCCAGCATTCCAATCCTGTATTTGTTGTTGAGCAACACACGTGGTGTGTCAGTCTGGGGAGTCATCTCGTGGGACAGCCAGTCTCCTGTAGTTGTGCTATAAGCCAATCTGCTGAGGAGAAAGTTCACTTGTATGTCGACGATATTATGTAGACGATTGCTCTGCCTATGCTGTCAAGCCGCCTAGGTTCTTTGTACCAACAAGACAATACTTGACCATATACTGCATTTCTTTCTCAACGTCTTCATGGATTTAATAAGCTACCATAACCATCCAGGTCCCCAGACATATCATCAATAGAACATTTATCATGGAATCCTTCTCAAATTACCACTGAATTAGCTGACCAGTTGCAATATTTGTGGCAGAATCTTTTGCAGAGACACACGTAAACAACTTAATTAACTCTTTGCCGCACTGAATATCGGGCTTGTATAGCTGCCAGGGCATGATACCACTTACTAAAATGTTACACATATTTTTTATTCTACAGAGAAAGGTAACACATCCAGAAATATGACACTTATTGACTTTAGAATGGAAATCATTGAGGAAATAATACAAAAATACTATTATTCTACCACCCTGACTGTAAAATCAGAAAGGGAGAGTTATAAAAATCATCCTCTTCGTCTTACAGGGAGACACTTTGCAGAATATATACCTCCCACACTCTTCGTCTTACAGGGAGACACTTTGCAGAATATATACCTCCCACACCCTTCGAAAAACAGCCAACTAGATGATGTGTTGTATGTTATGCTTCTAATAAAACTGGCAAGGAGCTTAAGAAAGATACTAGGATATGGTGTCCAGACTGTGAAGTTGCTCTTTGTTATATTCCATGTTTTAGAATTTATCATACCAAGAAGAACTATTAAAACTTGAAATTGTATGTTTTTTTACTTATCTGTTATTATACTTTTTTTTTTTTTTACTTAATACTTATTTCAGTAAAACACCTTCTCATTCAACATGCAAGCAGTGGGATAAACAGTATGGGAGGAAAAACAACTCCCCACTTCAGTGCTCTGAAAGGGAATGAAATGACATGCTTAAAAGGTTGTCTAAGATGGCTTGTCTAAGCTTGTATGACAATGAAACTTTCTATATTTCATTCATTGAGCTATGGAAAATATTTTATAATTGAATTTTATTCTTCTAGGGAGTTTTTGTTTTGTACTTTTTACTAAAAGATATCAGAAAATTATTTTGCTTCAGGTAACAAGTCACACACAAATCTTTCTGCAATACAATATCTGCATCCTTTTTACTTTCCTTGTATACATAATGTATAAGGAAAGTATTGTGACGGGGTCGAAAATTCGAATTCGAGGTTTCGACGGGGGAGCATGTTTCAAGCATCCCTGATCATGAATCAAACACTTTTGAAGTGATGTGTGTGTGTGTGTGTCAGTGAGTCTGTGGAGACGATAACTGACGAACGAATGGACCGATTCGAACGAAATTTGGTACAAAAATCACAATCCGTAAACACTGGAAGCCTATTGTTTTTATACGCAATCGAATGTTCAGAACCTCCCTATCATATGTAATACCATGCGATAAATTGGGTGACATCATTCTCGTGGATCTAGCTCGTTCCATTCATGAAAAAAGTTACTTTAAGTAATACTTTTGTATTTGAACGCCAATACTCATTTATCTGCTGTAAGAATAACGTATTTCTCCATCCATAACGCTTAGCGAGATTTTGGCGACGATTTTGGCGGAATGTTGCCAACTTGGCGACATTTTTAATTGTTGCCAAATTAACAAAAATCTCGCCAAATTGATAAAAATGACACTAAATCAATGAAAATGACGACTAATTGAAGAAAATTCAATAAGTTCAAGAAAAAATTCAAGAATATAAGTATCTACTATAAGAATAACATTTTTTTTAACTGTAAAAGTAGTAAATTCATTGCATTATATAAGGAAAGTCAAGTAGTAAATTCATTGCATTATATAAGGAAAGTCATGTGTTGCCCACATCAGATTTTTTATTTTTTGCAATGTACTATAACACATCTGCGGCATTGGGGCACTGAAATCTTTCTGCAAAGGGTCATTCTTGTTCTGGAATAATGTTTTTGTGTCACCAAGTTTCTGCCACAGGGATAATAGTCTACCTTAATTTATTTCTTACATTGGAACTATAGGTCTAAAACCCATTGTTCAATAGATATTAAGTTGTGCAATCTTTTTGAAACGCACTGTAGAAAAGATATTGTTATGTTTCATGTTGTTTTCTTTTTATTTATTTGATTTTAATTTATTTCAGCCTGACAGAACTGTTGACATTGCGTTTAGTAATCCACCTTTTAGTTATTTTATCAAGCAAGCTGCAGGCTGTGAAAGAGGATCCATGACTCCTGGTATGTGTTTTAAGAGAACTTATTTTACAATTCAAGAGGGATCTGCTCCTGTTGCATAATTATGCATAAATATATACTCTGAAGAGCTAAATTTGTGCTATGTAGTTCAGCATTTAACTTATTCTATTTTGATTTGAAAGAAAAGTTTAAACTTTTATAACTCGTACATGCAGTGGTATGCATGCATACTCAGGGTTCATCCTAGGTGTTTTTTGCAAGGCGGCCCACCCCGCTGCACTTAGAAATTAGAAAACCCACCCCACTGCCCTCAGAAATTAGAAAACCCGCCCTGCATGCTCCAGTACTATAATTTTGTGTCCTGACAAAAAATACCACCCTTCTTTTAAAAATGACACTTCTTCATATATTCTCAAATTTTCAAAACATCGAGAAATTTGCTACGTTTTTTCTCATTTATAATTTATTAAAGCCACGCAAAAGTCACGGCAGTATTTTTGGTAAAGTAATTTTTTTAAATTTATAATTGGGCCCTTTTAAAAATATGTGCCCTTTTTTGGAAGGTAACACCCTGCCCTTTTTAAATCCTAGAATGAACCCTGCATACTCAGCCACAATTAGGTATTTTCATAGAATACTCAATTGTGGAAATACTGTAGAATACCCAATTGTTGGTGAATATCTAATTGTATGCATGCCCACTGCTCATTCTTTTAATTAAAGATAAGCTTTTCTCATTCAAATATCGAATTTGAATATTAACCAGATCTCGAATATTTGAATACCCGAATAGTTATTTCAAAATGTTAATAAATAATATTTCAATTTATTAAAAATTATTTATTAATTATTAGTAAATAAATAAAGTTAAATAAAAAAAGAAGAAATTGTAATAAAATCACATTAATTTAGAAATGAAATTTTTTATTTCAAATTTTAATTCTTTTGCAATAGCTTTTTTTTTTATATTCCCATAACTATAATAATTGAATAACTGTAAATATTTCTCATTTACTGTAGAGTTTTATTTAAAAAAACAAATATTTCAAAATCTAGTCTACTGTTTTTTTTTTTCTTTTGTCGTAAATTAAACCAGAGAAGCTGAAGAGTTGTCTTAAAAAAATCCTGACATTGGCATGATTAAATGCTTCCAAGTTAATTCCTTCAAGCGAGGATACAGTGTTATTTTTCCAGTAGTCAAAATTGTTTTCACTTGGTGAAAGCAAACTTTCTTCTAGGTACTTTCAAATTTTTTCTTATGGAGTATCCTAACTTCTTATTCCAGACCCTGCAGTTAATCATGGCATTATATTCAAAATATTCAAATTTCTTCTAGAAAAAAGTGCTTTCCTTTGTTCATGACAATGCAAATCATCAATACATTACCTTTTTAATTTAATTTCTTAAATTACCAAATACAGTTAGAAACATAATTTTTGTTTCTTTAGAATTAAATAATGCATTTTAATATTGACCAATTTGTAAGATTGAATTATGGTAAGTTTGCTGATGTGGAAATTTTAAAATGAATTATGTGTTCAAAGGACATAGTTAAACAATTCTCTGTACAATTGTAAAAATTCAGGATATTATGTTACGGATTCTGTTCAAAGCTCAATCAAAAGAACTTTCTTCGATCTCACTGATAGTGTTAAGATTGATCAATTTGTGTGAAAATCACTCTCAAAATTGTGCTTCAATATTATATACTTCAAAAACTAATTTGATTTTTTTTTTTTTTTTTTTTTTTTTTTTTTTTTTTTAATGTCACCAAGGTGCATTGTACTCTGACTTTAGGTACCCTTGACCCTTGAACCAGATTTTATGGCTTTGCATAGATTTGCCGACACAAACATACATATATACAGAACAGACATTTTCTTTTCTATTATAGATTGTTGAACTTTGTTACATAAACTGCATTAAAATTAATACTGTAACTTTAAAAACACAAAGTAAATGCAAAATGTTCCATAGAATTTTAGTGAGGTAAAAAGTTTGAAAACTATTGATGTAGTCATTTGCTTTTTCTCTTTTTTAGTATTTTTACTGTTTCAAGCTGAAAAATTTTTAAAAAAAATTAGTTGTGAGCAGGAAAACAACAAAAAAAATGTATTTGCCTTAATATTGTTAATTTAGTCAATTTTCAATTTTTTGTTAAAATTAAAATCTGTATTTCAAAAATTATTTTTTTATAAATATTGCCTGTTGCTAAAGCAAAGTTATTGCAAACGTTTAGGATGTCTGCAATAGCACTGTAATAGACCTGAAAATTTGAATTTTTTCTTAGTAGCAAATGGACAGTAGACAGTTTTAGTTTAGTAGCCACTCTATCACAGATATTTTATGAAATCAATAAGTATGGAAATATATAAGCCGGGTTTGAAATAGGACTTGAAATTTAGGGGATATATTCCTTCTTTAACAAAAATTTTTGTGGGGATTTTCAAAAACTTGGTGGGAAATTTAAAAATCCAAAATTTTTATTAGTAAAACGTAAAATAGGGATATTTTTATATTACAATACAAGAGACTTACAAAATTGACATTTAGTATTATTTGAAAATGTTCAACTTTTTTTAAATAAATTAAACCCTTTTCTATGATTGAAAATGAAAAGCATTAACAAAAGAGAAAAAATATATGCAGTTCTTTTGTAAATTGCATAATTTAAGACACAGGACATTTTGAATAGTCTATATTTGCACCTCACCATGTTAATGTTATTTAAAATATTTTGAACTAAAAATATTTTTTAAGTACTTTTAATAAAATAAAGTTGAGAAGGATGTTTATTTTTAATTGAAATAAGAGATTCGACTTTGGGTGCAAATATATCAAATTCTAATTTATACTCTTCAAATATATTTCTAATGAGCCTTATGAGCCTTATAATTCTAAATGCCTGAATAAATAAAAAAAAATTTAATTTCGTTATCCTAAACATATATCTCAATTTCATCAACAATATGTTTAAAAGATAATATCCCAGCATAAAAAGCACAAATAATATAAAAATATCAGTAGATGGAAACAGATTGAAAAAATCGAAAATATTTAAAAATAAAATGAAATATACTGGCGATTGTGTTTAAATAAAAATTTCCTTGGTATTGCTAAACTATCTTTTATAAATTACTAATTAATAAATGTAACATGTTAAAAACACATAAATATACTGCAATGGAACTTTTTGCTAGGGTCAATTTTCGGTCCAAAATAACCATTTTCATCCAAATAATAGGATTTCATTGAAAATGATTTTGATGTTGTTGGAATTCCATCAAAGTCCTTTAAAAAATTGAAGATATGTATATTTCCCGGGAGATGAAAAAAAAATCTGGTTTTCTCGAGAAAATGACCAATTTATTGCTTACGTTAAGTATTTAAAGAGGTCAATCAGAAGGCCCTAAATAACATTTTATAGCTGCTATGTTTTTTCTTTGCATTTCAGCAAAAATTAACTCTCATTAATTTTGGGAATTTCTTACTTTCTATCATCTCGCAAATGTGCTGATGACTCTTTTTTTTGTTGTTGTTTTTTGGGGGTTTTTTTCGTCTTTTCCAATAAATGTTTATTAAATTGTGTGGATTCTGTGGCACATCGTGTTTGAAAGGTGCAGACAAAGCAAATAGGATTTCTTTGGCAATATCGGAATATTTCTAGCGAAAAAGTTGGAATACCTTTTACCGAAAATCAAAGTCCTGTAACAGAAAAGAAAATTTAAGGAATTTGGAAAAATCAGAACGTTTGTGCCTAGTGTGCTCTGCCCTATACACCCAGAAAAAAATGAAATCTCATTTGAAAAGCACCTTGCAGTGACTTGTCCTTAACTAGTGAAGAATAAAATAACGGGTCGTGCCTGTGCCGGATGTAGCTGTTAGGAAATTTTCGGAAAAAATAGTGCTATTTCGTAGAAAAGAGGAGATGCAGAACTTCCCGGTAAAATCATGATTCACAGAATATTTCCATCCCTACTTTTCATTCACTCTCACAAGAATTGCTCGCGTTCGTTTTCAAAATTTAAGAAGGATCAGCGGTGGCGAGTGTGTGCAAATTCCCGCACGGCATTTTTTTCTACGCAGGACTTTTTAATTTCGTGCACATCTGCCTTCAAACCCTGTATAAGTTACAAACTTCTTTAAAGAAAGCAGGCACATGTCCGTTAGGTGACTACAATTGTTTCGAAAATGTTATAAACACCCTTTCTTCAGGCCAAAAGAACAGTGAGTGCCCTTAACAGCCATCAAGAACGAACTGCTTGAACACACTCCTTGTTTCTAGAAAAAATTCTTTTAATGATATTGTTTTTCGGAAACCTTTCTTTGGTTCTCTGCCTCCACAGTTTCTTTCAAACCATCTTCCTCAACAGAAATTAGTTGCCTTTTACACATATGTCTATCAGACAGTCCACTTATGCTTCAATTCAAGCTTCTGAAATTAGGTTTTTAAAATCTTTAGCTAAAACCAAAGGTTTCCATCCTTCTATCATTGATAAAGCTTTAGTGACATTTACCCAGCAGTGTCCATTATCAACACTTTTTTCTTGTTTATATTCCAAAAAAGTTGATAATTTTTTGCCTTTTAGGCTCCTTTAAGCTTTAAAATTTCTAGAGTTTTGTCAAGATTCAATTTTAAAGTTGTTTCTGAACCAATTAATAAATTCCAGTTTCCATCCATTAAAACTGACTGTTATATATTTCGCACTTGCGTAAAAATAGTATTTATTTTGTTAGTTGTCAGTGTAACTTACCCTACATCAACCAGACAAAGAGTGTTCTCGAGGAGCATATCCGAAAACATTCTATAATAGTAGTTAAGCAGGAAACATCTAAACCATCCATTTCAATTTTTTAAGGCAAACATCATTGGACATGCCTGCACTACATCTGAAATAGATTTTTCGGAAGGAGCGTTTATTTACTTGAACTCTGATAATCTTGTTAATGATAAATCAGCAGTTTCTTATGTCCTCTTTGCATGGAAAAATGTCCTGCATACATATTCTTAACTTCAAATATTAACTCTCATAACTTCCAAAACAGTTTTTTTTCTTTTTGTTTCTTTGTTTGTCTGCTTGTTGCTTTAGAATTTAGTTAATAATGGTAACTCATATAGCTTTCATAACCAGTTACTTCCTTAATTTTTGTTTATATTCTTATTTTTAATATCAGAAACTAGTACTTTTAAAGTAGTTTGTTTGTTGGTTTTTTAAATATAGTTGATGAAGTCACTATTGTAACTCTCCAAAACCGGTTGTTTCTCTACACTATCTCTGCACTTGTTTTTAATGAGGAATTTTTATTTATTCAAACTCTGATAAACGTGTTATTGATAAATATGCAGTTACTTACATCTTTGTATCCAGAGAAGTATTCTTTATACACATTGTTGACTTTAAAAGTTAGCTCATATAGCATCCAAAACCGGTTGTTTTACTTTCAATTGGTTATATTCTTCTTAATTCGAGTCTCATTCACTGATATTGAGTAGCCTAAATGATTTTAATCTTTTAGTTCATGAAGTTAACTCGCATAGCTTCTGAAAGGGGTTTTCTCCTTCTTTCTTGTTATTTCATTTTTGGACCTAGTTGCAACTACTGTTAATTTTATAGTAGTTTAATTGTTTGAAGTTAACTTTTGAAACTGGTTACTTCCTTTTGTTATTTTCTTCTTAATTATTGCCTCATTCCCATGTAATTTTTTGTTTTTCTCCCATTACAAGAATTTGACTATTTTTAATCCCTCTAATCTCTTTCATTTTTTTTTACCAATAATTTAACGGTTCATATATTTTTTTCTCTGTTTTATTTTAAATTTCATATCAATGCTTAAGATTTCATTATCAGAACCAACTGCCCTCATCTTCGTGAGGGGGGGACAAACCCTTTTTCGGCCCGTATTGATTTGTTTATAGTTGGGGGGGGTATGGCTGATATCACATATTAGTAAATATTTTGCTGTTGGTGACTCTATTTGAATCACTCTCCTTTTGCCTCATCACAGTTCTTTCTTGGTAGGTATTAAAGGTGCATACTATTCTTTTGACTTGAAGAAGGGGCTTATAATACCCTTGAAACAATTGTAGTCACCCAACTGACTTATGTCTACTTCCTTCAAGGAAATTTTGATAACCTACCTATACAGATACTGGGCTGCTTTTGGTTTGTCTAAAATGGCTACAATTTTCAATTTTGTGGGATGGCTTATAGGAGGAGTCGCACAACACTGTACTGATTAAAATATTTTCTAGGTCTAAGAATTGGTTGTTAAATTGTATTAAACAATATTTGAGGGAAAAAAATGTTTAAGAGTGTAGAATGTAAATAAGTTAAACACCTAAAAATGTTAAACACATTAAATATATGTTATATTAATTAATAACATAACATGAACTGCAAATACTGATACATAATAATGCTGAACTGTTAAAATGAACTGTTATAATTGAAAGCAAACTGGTCCATATCTTACTGATTGATATAAATTTAGCAGCTCATCCAACTTCAAAGTATTTCATAAATGTTGGATAATTGGTTATGTATAGTGTTTGCTTTGTGTAGAATCAGTGGCGAAGCATCAGGGGAAACAAGGGAGTTAACATTGATCTAATAATTTACAATCAAGTAATTTTTATTTTAATTATATATATTATACAAAATATATTATAAAATATTTTCTGAGTAAATAAACAAAGTATTTTTGCTCCATCTGGACACAGAGATGGCAGCATCTTTGTTTTCTCAAAGTGTCAGTTGGGATTTTCAAGAGAGACATATCTCTCTTTTTCTACCCACGTCAAAGGATATTCTAATGGAAATGGAATCGAAAGAAAATGCATACACAACTACTATTCAGACAATGACAGTTCTTTGAGAGACATGACTAAGCTACAAGGAAGGAGCTGTTTTTATTTATGTATTTTTCTCACAAATAAAGTATTTATTGTTGGAGTCATATGGAAAGTCAATTTATAAGGTAATAGGAAATGAAATTTGATTTAAAAAATTGCTAAATTATAGGGGTTTTGATGTTATTGGGTTTCAATACTTTTTCAGAGTTAAAAACTCAACACATGGAATTAATATTTTCGAAAATATGAAACATTCTTCAAATATCCAAATATTTTAATTTAGCAGATTTCAACTTACCTTCTTTCATTTTCAGTTACTGCTTGCTTCAATTTTTTTATATATATAAATTAAAATGTGGAATTGCTATAGCACAGAAATTTAGGAGTCTGTGTAATAAGAGCAAGGAAAAAATGTCTTATAGAAACCAAATCAGTTGTAAATGTAATATGTAAATACATATTTTTAATACATTTAGAATTTTTCTATGCGATTCAGAAATTAATTTTTTAACAAGGAAAAAAGTAAAGCATGGTTGGTGGTCTGTTTATTTTCTTACATATTTGCCTTGATCTTTGTTTTAATTAAAATGGAGTTTCCCTTGTAATGTGTTTTCCTGCATATGTCATTCTCCTGAATAATCATTACTATGTATTTAAATCCCCTTATACCTTAGCCTCTATGGTTTCTATTATATTACACAGCCCTTTATTTTGTAGATTTTACTGTAGAATATATCACATTTTATTGCTTTTTCACAATACTTTTATTTATTTCTCATAATTGGCAACATTAGATCTCTACCTTTGCGATTATCAACATTGGTCTCTTCATTTATTGCTCAAATGGATAGGACATTTGTAGTATATTTCATGTATTCTTGTTTCCTATATAATTTTTCAATCTTTATGCTTGTCATCTAAGTAAAAAGAGTTTATAGATATAATCTATTTTCAGAAACAAGCATATTTTGTGTTCATTTTGATTAAATACTTGAACTTGAAAAAGAATTTTGTTGCAATGAACAATTTTTTAGGCCTAGTGCTTATCCACGTGTAGAGATTTAATGCTTGGATATTTTTTGTTTTTCTATTTTGGAATCCACACCATTGATATTTGTTGATTATCTTTAGCTTGATGACTAGAAATAAGCATTTTATTTTCCTAATGATTGATGATTCTCTATTTAATACATCTTTTTAATTTCTGGGCATATATTAAGTTAGGGTTATTTGTGTTACAACTTCTCTCTATTCTATCATTGGATTTTCATATTATATTTTTATTATATATATATACAGGGTGTCCCAAAAAGATTGAAACGTGCTTTAATTCTTTACCTGTTAGAGATAAGTGGGCATTGTAAATTGCAAAACTGTTGAAAGTAAGGTAAGAAATAAGATTATGTTAATGAAATAGTTCTATTAATTTTCAAAAAGTTACACTTTTTAAATTTTTATATGACCCCCCCCCCCCCCCCCCCTAGACAATTTGGTCAATCAGAAAATTTTTATTTCTACTCACTAAGTGATTGGGTATCCTATATATTATCATCCAGTTTTACCTTCTTTGTTATATGTCACAAATTTACATTTCTAATTTGATATAGAGTCCTCATTCACAATGTTCAATTTTCAATTAAATATAACTCGCTCAATTTATATTGTTGTATTAAAAATAAATAATTTCTCATTGACCAAATTTGTCTAAGGGGGCCGTATAAAAATTTAAAAATTATATCTTTTTGAAAATTAATGGGAGGACTATTTCATTAACATAAGTCTTATTTCCTACCTTACTTTCAACATTTTTACAACGTGTTTCATTTCAATCTTTTTAGGATACCCTGTATATATATATATATATATATATATATATACACAGGGAGTCCAGTGCTATCGGTGCCCAATGGCTATTTCCCCAACCGTTAGTCACAGAGATATACTTTCAATTGCAAAAATGTTTAAATTTTAGAATCTATTATCTTAGAAACAGTTTAAATCAATAAATACATTTCTGAAGGAAATATGGAATATAAATTTTTATACGGTCCCCCGGTCCTACCAATTATATTGAGGAATATCATCCTCATACAATTTCATGCAAAATATAAAAAAAAATTTCCTTTTACGACCAAAATTCACCCAGTTATGAAGCATTAAATTTCATGACTTAAGTTGCTTTTCCATGCATAAAAATGTCCCGTTTCAGGCAACCAACCAATCAGGGTCAGGGACCTTATTGACCATTTCTCAGCACAAAAAGTGCTCCAACTTTAAACAACTGTAAGTGGTCAATTTTGGTCGTAAAAGCATGATTTTTTTTTTTTTTTTTTTTCCCCATGAAATTGTACGAGGATGATTTTCCTAAATATAATTGGTAGGACTGGGGAACTGTATAAAAATTTATATTTCGTATTTCTTTCAGAAATGCATTTATTTATTTAAACTGCTTCTAAGAAAATAGATTTTAAAGTTTAAAACATTTTTGCAATTGGAAGTGTATCTCTGTGACTAACGGTTGAAAAAATAGCCATTGGGCACCGATAGCAATGGACAGCCTGTGTGTATGTATGTATATATATATATATATATATATATATATACACAGACACACATACAGGGTGTCCATGAACTCATGCAACAAAATAAGAGGGGTGATAGTACACAGCAAGATGAACACTATTTACCATAGAGCCTAGGATCGCACTCATAGTGGCTGAAACACAACATGCAAAGCAGGTCAGCTGTTGAAACGGCATTGACAGGTATTCTTCCGAAACAACAGTGTACAGTGTTCCTGGTGCATGTGCTACCCAATTTGTTGCAGGGTGTTCCGCTCACCACACAATGTGACATATGGTTTATGCATGATGGGGTCACGGCACACTTTTTCACTGCCATCCGACACTTTCTAAATATGACTTATCCCCAGTGGTGAATTGGGGGGCATGGTGGATCTGTAGCTTGGCTTCCACGCTTCTTGGACCTAAATCCACTATCTTTCTTCTTCTGGGGACACATGAGAGTTAGTGTATGAGATACCTGTGAACTCCATCGAAGATCTCGCCGCATCAATCTCTGTTGCTGTGGACAAGATCAACACCACACTAGGGATCTTTGAAAGAGTGCAAGTATCTTTCCTTCGCTAGTGTCAGCTGTGTAACAAAGCCCATGGACACCATTTTGAATAGCTCCTTTAAAGTAATTCTCTGGTGAGAATGGCATTGTGCCATACATCTGTTACTTGAGTCTCTTTTTTTTCTCTAATAAAGGATCAACGTGGATGAGTCATGTTTCTTTTTTCTGCCACTATGAGTGGATTGTAACTCTAGGTTTTATGGCAAATATTATTCATCTTGTTGTGTACTATCACTCTTCCTTTTTTTGTTGCAAAGTTTGTGGACACCCTGTATACTATGATACAATATAAATAAATTTAACTTACCTAGGAAAATGTTTCTTTACAGTGACTGATACAACAGTAAAGACATTTGACCTTTACATTTTTTAAACAGACCATGAGAAGTATTGCACTATAAGTCTTTTTTAATAATATTTATTTAGCAAATAACAAGAAGCCCGGGATTTATTTTGTATTATTGACAAAATTCAAAAGTTCACATGTAGATTACTGCATAAAACATTACAATTGAATTTACTGTAAACAAAGGAAAATAACTAAATACCTGTTATAAAGTTATCCAGAATTCATAAATTGAACAAAAGAGCAGCACAAATTAAAATTTGATCAAGATTTTGATACAAAATTGATCTGTAGTAGGTATGTATCCAAATTGTCAAGTGTAATCTATATCGTCCACTGTATATCCACCATCTATATTGTCTATTGTAAAGTAATTTTTACAACATTTAATATGTTTTTTGATTGCTTTATTTTCACTTTATATTGAAAGTTTATCTCACATGATTCATAATCTTCATCCATGCCTACCATTTTGAGTAGAATAGCACACTTACCAAGATTTACAAACCACCGAATTTGGGTGGTTGGATTTTCTGGGTTCTCGCTAACTAAGATTTGCAAATAAATTCAATGATGAATGCGAAATTGGCAGTTCTGTTGTGTTTCGCCATGGTTAACTTTTAGCCAGCATTTGTGAATACAGGGTTTAAAGAACATCAAAATCGTATAAAAACCCAATAAATAAATGTACTATCACTGATCATTGCTGACCAACTAGGCACAGGTTTGATTGCCTCCCTTATTCAAAAGTGTTCTTCAGTTTTTGAATTGGATTTATTTGAACATTTTTATATCTATAAAAATACCTGTAATTCAGTTAAGGATTTGCCAATGACTGTATATTTCTCTGAGGTATGACTTGAATACATCTAATTTTTTTTGTTTCTTCAAGTTTATACTCTTTACCTTTATTGAGGCAAACAAGAAATGTTTACTTCTCTTCTTCATATTCACTTGTTCTTTTTTCTATTTTTCTAGTTTTATTTCCTATTCATGACACTAGGTGGAGCTACTTTATTGGATGTGTCATTTGATTTAGCCATTTTAGTTTGGTTGGCTTAGTCTTGCGCTTACTTGGGCATTTAGGTCTGGACTTGTTGCACTGAAGAAGGAAATCCAGATGATTTCTGAAATATATGTATGCTCATTGTCTTGATTTGTGTTACATTTTTTATATTGTGAACCAGTTCAATTTTACATCATTATTTACATTTTGTGTCGACAAAACATTGGATTTTCCATCCTTCACCCACTGGAATTCTTCTTCTGGGAACACATGAAAGAGTTGGTGTACAAGATACCTGTGAACTCTGTCAAAAATCTCACCTGGTGAATCTGTTGCTGTGGAAAAGATCAACACCACACCAGGGATCTTTGAAAGGGTACAAGTATCTTTCCTTCGCTAGTGTCGACTGTGTAACTAAGCCCACAGACACCATTTTAAATGGCTCTTTTAAGTAATTCTCTAGTGCAAATGGCATTGTGCCATACATCTGTTAGAGTGTCTTTTTTTCTCTAATAAAGGATCAATGTGGATGAGTCACGTTTCTTCATTCTGCCAGTATGAGTGGATTGTGACTCTAGGTTTCATGGCAAATATTTTTCATCTTATTGTATACTATCAACACTCTTTTTTTGTTACAAAAGTTTGCAGGCACTCTGTATACTATGATACAATATACATAAATTTAACTTACCTAGAAAAATGTGTCTTTGCATTGACTGATATAGCAGTAAAGACATTTGACCTTTTTTGTTTTTAAACAGACCATGAGAAATATTGCAGTATAAGTCTTTTAATAATATTTATTTAGCAAAACAACAAGAAACCTAAGATTAATTTTGTATTATTGACAAAATTCAAAAGTTCACATGTAGATTACTGCATAAAACATTACAATTGAAAATACTGTAAACAAAGGAAAATAACTAAATACCTGTTATAAAGTTATCCAGAATTCATAAATTGAACAAAAGGGCAGCACAAATTAAAATTTGATCAAGATTTTAATACAAAATCAATCTATAGTAGGTATGTATCCGAATTGTCAAGTGTAATCTGTATATCCACCATCTGTATTGTCCATTGTATTTAAGTAATTTCTACAACATTTAATATCTTATTTGATTGCTTTATTCTTACTTTATATCGAAGGTTTATCTCGCATAATTCATAATCTTCATCCATGCCCACCATTTTGAGTAGAATAGCACATGCGCAAGATTTACAGACCACCAGATTTGGCTGGTCAAATTTTCTGGGTTTAAGTTAACCAAGGTTTGCAATAACCGCAGGTAAGTTTGATGATGAATACGAAATTGGCATTTCGGTTGAGTTTCACTGTGGTTAACTTCTAACCAGCATTTGTGAATACAGGGTTTAAAGAAAACAAAATTCTATAAAAACCCAATAAATAAATAAATTACTATTGCTGATCATTGTCAGCCATCTAGTCACCAGTTTGATTGCCAGTCTTATTCAAAAGTGTTCTTAAGTTTTTGAATTGGATTTATTTGAGCATTTTCATATCTATAAAAATTCCTCCAATGACTCTATATTTCCCTGATGTATGACTTGACCATACCTAATTTTTTGTTTCCTTGAGTTTATACTCTTTGCCTTTTATTGAAGCAAACAAAAAATGTTTATTTCTGTTCTTCATATTCACTTGTTCTTCTTTCTATTATTTTAGTTTTATTTCCTATTCATGACACTATGGTGAGGCTACTATATTAGGATCTGGCATTTAGCCATTTTAATTTGGTCGACTTAGCCTTGTGCTTACTTGGGAATTCAAGTCTGGACTTGTTGCACTGAAGAAGGAAATCCGGATGATTTCTAAAATATATGTATTCTCATTGTCTTGATTTGTGTTAAATTTTTTACTTTCCCTGCAATACATGGTAATGTATAGGGAAAGTATTGGAATCATGCCGAAAATCACAACTCGAGTTTTCGACGGATCTACACATTTCAAGACCTAGAATGCGAAAAAACTATTTTTAGCATGACGTCTGTGTGTGTGTCTGTGCAATGTATGTATCCACTCTAACTCAAAAACTAATGGACCGAATTTCATAAAATTTGGTAGGTAAGTCACTTGGGTATGACCCTGGTGCTGATTATTTTTTAGTACGATTCGGAATAAAAGAACCCGCCTTTTTTTTGCAAAATGACCCATAAAAAATACCTGTATCCACTCCAGTTGAAAAACTCATGGACCGAATTTCACAAAATTCAGTAGATAAGTTGCGTGTGGGTTACCCTGGTGCTGATTAGATTTTAGTATAATTCGGAAAAAATTAACTTGCCTTTTTTTCACAATGGCCTGCAAAAATCATCAAAATCTGAAATAATAAACTGCGTATGTTCAAATATATCCATTAAATGCTTGTTTTATACGTAATTTTTAACAAAGAAAAGAATAAGACCAACTCCATTGCACTACGACTAGCCTTTCTCAAGATATTTTTGTTTTTTCGTATTTTCTCTACGCCAACTTTGAAAATAAGTCCAGTTGCCAAATGAGAACGAAAATTGAATTAAAAGTGAATTAAGTTTAATTAAAATAAAGAGAATGTGGATATAAGTCTGCAGGGAAAGTCATGTGCTGCCCACATCAGATTTTTTATGTTGTGATCCAGTTTATTATTGATTGTGTGCAAAGTCATATTCTTTACTTATATACATCATTATTTACATTTGTGTCAATAAAACATTTAATTTTCTACCCTTCACCCCCCGATGAATGCTCTTTAGGATTAAGCCTGTTTAGAGTGAACTACTTCTTCAATACTACTGTGACCCCCCACCCCCACCCCCACCCCCACCCTTCTCTTTTTGCCTTTATGCAATCCCATTATTTCTGATAGTAGAGGTGCACATCTGAAATACACTTCAAATCCCTCCCTTATAAAATAGGGAGAAAAATGTACCCTTTAAATTACGCCAAAAAACATTAATAAAATAATAAAATCTGTTGCATTCCAACGTTTTCCCACACTTCCACTGTGTACATAATCAGATTGCAAAGACACTTAAAAACAAAGTGGGATAGGGTGAACAATATTGGAAATAGCTGGTAATTTTGCTAAAAAATAAAACTTAATATTAACTGGAATTATTAAATTGTAGGTAAAAATGATTTTTCAATTACCTCAAAAGTATTTGAATGCTACGTAGTAAATGACATTTTTTAAGGATATTCTAGAAAACAAATATCATGAAGTCCTATAATGAAAAATATTAATAAGATTTTAAACAAGAAAGTAACTAGTAAAGATTTAAAATATTCAGAAAATGAACTGGCAAATAAAAAATCTAATGTGGGCAGCACATGACTTTCACTACATAACGCAATACATTTGTTTCTTTCACAGTACAAAAATAATGTATAAGATCCATGGCATGATGTTTTTAATGTTGGATTGTACATTTGGCATTTTTTCAAATGACAACATGTAAAACTGTTTCAAAGTATATTCCGCACAACTCTAACTTGATAGCATCCACAATAAACAATATAATCCATATATGAAAATATTTTAAAAATTAATTCAAAAATTTGGCAACATATTTATTAATTCAGCATCATTTTTGCAATTTTGATGATATTTTCATCAATTTGGCGCCATTATAATAAAAGTTTCCAAGTTAGCAATATTTCACCAAATTAGTAACCATGTTTGCCTGCCGAATTTATCGCTAAGCATTGCAGACAGACGGAGAGCAGGTTTTTTCTTATATATAAATAAATGACTATTGGTGAATTATTGGGTTTCAAAATACACAACTATTACACAAAGTATTTTCTCTCATGAATAAAATAGACTAGATCCTTGAGAATGATGTTAATTTTTTGCATGATTCCTCATATCAAAAGCGAACATATTTCACAATAGTTAGTACGTTCAAATTCTATGTAATTTTTTGATAAATATGTTTAAAAACATGCAATATCTCGAGAATGGTTCCTGTTAGCATTCTATAGTTTGTTTCATTCATATTCTAATATAAAACTATATAAAAAAAATAATCATTTATGTAACATTATAGAAAGTTCTGATTTTTTCAAAATGTTATTCGAAAATTGGGTGGTTTTCCAAGCATTTGATTACATTTTTATTTTTGAAATCTCTGGCAACCGAAATAAAATTGATAAAAGCTTAAAGTTTTAATTATAAATTCTTTAAAGATAATTATTATTTTAATATTAATAAATTCATCAATTTGACATGGCCGTTATTCTCATATAGTGGAATTATATTTAATGTACATTGCTATGTTGTGCCGCTATAAACCCTCCAATTATTTTACTTTTCGTGTGAGTCCTGTAAAGAAATATTATTAAACTATTACAAAGATTAGACCAATTTAAACTTAACAATAACATTTATTAAAGATACAAAATACCTATTCAATTCCAATACATTAACTATTCTTCCTATTAATTATTTATTAAGATAGAATGTGAGAGGAGAGCACGTGAGACCCTGAACCATATACCTAACGTATTTATTAACCTGTGGATGATTGATGAACACATACCTTCAATCTGGGCCTTATTAGCAGCACTTGGTCAATCTCGTCTGTAGTTACACGCATCAACTCGAAGTGTAATGCCCACTCGTAACTTCATTGAATACTGCTAACTCAAACACTCCACTTATTTCATGCTATTAGGCGGTTCTATCCACAAGTCATCATAACATATCTGCACTAGTCAACTCTGAACAACTGTTCACCAGCATCTTTCTTAAGTCATTTTAGTATATCTCATTTTTAAGTCAAAAATCATGATTGTCTTATTTCTGGTCTGCTCTTGTCTCAAAATTCCATCTGTCCTCTCCAATGTCTGATCTCGTTCTCTGTTCGTCAAAGTCTGATCTCGTTCTCTGGTCACAGGCTGTGTTTCCCTCAGTGGGGGGGGGGAGTAACTCTGCCTTTACTTCCTTTTGGCGCTTACTGGCTACTCCTTACCCAATGGCACCAATGCACATTTAGTATGGCCCAGCTCAGCCCCTCTGGTATGGCACCCCTAAATTTATAGTCTTCTGACCTTTAGGTTCAAGTCCTAATAAACCTTAGTGCCAGCCAGACTACACGCTTTGTTCGCCGTTTTGGCCACAATAAATACTCACATAAAAGTGTCTCATCACATGTGAGAACAATTTCTGGTCTCACAAAATCAATAGTGTTCCAGTATTCATTGATTGTGAAATATGCATACACAGACTCATGGACACACATAGAGAGAGACATCACCTCAAAACATTCGATTTCATGGATGCGTAAAACATACTCCTCCGTCAAAAACTCTAATTCAAATTTTCAACTCCATTACAATAAGGGTGATTACAAAAGAAGTATACAGTTTTAACACATTATAAAAAAAAAGAACAGTGCAAGATATTGTATATTAGCTGTAATGGAATTGTAGGAAAGGCTTCAAGTTTGTTACAGACACTTACAGATGTTCTATGTGTGCACCCTTACTCACATGACACACATTGATCCAATTTCCTGCCAAATGCAAGTTAATACATCACAATTAAGTGCAGTGATATTGGATGTGATACTGTGTTTCAACTCTTCTAAATCAACAGGAAGATGAGGGGGAAAAACCTTGTTTTTCATATACCCCCCACAGGAACAAATCACCAGGTGTTAAGTCAGGACTCCTGTGTGGCCATTGGGTTAGAAGCATGTTGTAGTCCGTGGTCCATCTAATCGATCTGTATTCTGTGAGGTAATCCCACGTTGTAAGATGTTCAAAGAGGTAATCCTGCACAGCACCTAATCAATGTGGTAATACACCATTCAGGTGGAGAATAAAATTGTCACTATCATCCTACAATTGTGACATTAACCAACGATTGCACAACAGTAACTGATTCCATTTTGCTCAATTGGAAAACACAAAATTCCTTCTCCAGTGCAGATGCTGCCATTTTGCCTGATAAACCACGTGAAACATGCTATCGCTATGCCACCACCCTCTGCAGCAAGTAACAAACTTTGTGCATACACCTACATTATGCATTATACTATGTATGTAGGTAAAGTAAAATTCTGTAAATTTAGGAAATGAAAAAAATTTTGGAAACTAACAATGATTTAAAGATAAACTTAAAATTGAAAAAAAAAACTGGTCTCACAATGTCAGAGATTGAAAAAAAAATACCAGAAATAAGTTTTAAAAAAATTAAATACAAGAAAATGAGACGATAGCAATTATAAATGCATGTTAATAATATTACTGTATAAAAAAATATATAAATATTTATGTGAATTTTTTTTTTATATTATTTTCAGGAAAAAGGTAATGAGTTTTGTATTTATTGCACATATTTTGGATCTCCCCTGATATTTTAACGTATTCCTCAGCATCCAAATGAAAAAGTTGTTTTCCCCCTTGATTTATCGAGAACACTGAAGCCCCCCTTTCCTTGCTCCAATTCTTCTTTTTGATACGTTTACTAAAACACAATAAGTATAACATGTATTATTTTCCTCATCTGATTCTTAATATTTCTCTCAGGCCCAAGTGATGTGGCTGGAAAAATAACTCTCAAGCATGTTTATGAAATTGCAAAGATAAAAGCACAAGATCCACTTTATGATTATATTCCTCTGAAAGATGTTTGTCAAAAGATTATCGATGCAGCTCGTACTTGTGGTGTTCAAACTGTGCCAGAATTAAATGAAGAAGAATACAAAAACTTTCTAGAAGAGAGAAAAATAATACTTGAGGAACAAGCGGCTGAATTAGATGAAAAACGCAAAGCTAAAATTATTCGCCAAGCAAAGGCTGCGGCTGCTTAAACCTAGTACTATTATACTGTTACTGTGTATTAGTTTTATAAATAAATGTATTCATAGTTTTATATGTATATTTTTTCTTTTTATATATATGTATGTAAAAAAGAAATTATTTTTTAGACTACCAGATCTCTATAAACAAAGTTGTTAAATGTTGATATACACCATATGCAGATTTTCCAAATTTTTGCTAATTTTACAGATACTTTTCAGACTATACAGAAGGTCGTTTGCACTTTATAGAAATGATTTTGATAATTAATTTTTATACATAAAGGGCATATTTCTTGCTGCAATTTGCTTCTATCTGATAGTCTTGATACTTGACTATAGCTCTAGCTCGAATTTTCCATGAAAGTAAACTTTTTCTTAGCACTGTCATGTCAATTTTATCCCACTCCTCTTGGGTCGTTTTCCAAAGTCCGTTCAGTGTTCTTGGATGCTGTTTTCCTAAGGCTCGTTTTAACAAACCGGAAATGCAAAAGTTCATAGGAAAAGCATCAGGTGATTTTATAAGTATTTCATTAAATGGCATACATTTTATTCCTGTTTCTGATTCTTTCTTTGCTAAATATGCCACAGTTGACTTAAACGTGTGACTAGAGGCTTTGCCCATATGAAGCTCAACTTTATTGATGTCCTTTCCATATAAAGCTGAAATTTCTTCTTCAAAAATTGGTTCTAAAATATTCTGCTGATACTAGAGTGAATTAATTTTAGCTTTAAGACTTTTTTTTAGTTTTAATTAACCTTTGTAACAAAATCCTGCAACTATCATGAATCCCTATGAGAACTTTTCTGTACATTGACGAAGTCATTTTGTACTATCATTTTCGTCAGTTGAGCATTGCTCTTTTTTAATTACAGTCACTTAAATACACCCATGCCTCATGGAGTGTTACCACAAATTTCCATTTATCAACAGCTAGGTGTTTTTCATATAATTTTCTACAATTTGTTTTTCTTTTCGCAATATGCTTTAGTAAAAGCAGATGAACTTTAGATTTAAACATCTTTTTTAACTTCAAATCTTCATGAATGATCTTACTTACAGTACCAAAAGACATTCCCAGTTTTGATGCAATTGAGCTTTGAGTCGGTGGATTTTCTTTTAGAATCAGAGACTTCACTTTCTTGATATTTACCCACGTTTGAACAGCCTTAGGATGCTATTTTGCGGTGGCCATTTTTTCATTTTTACTTTCAACTAGACGCTTTTTCCCTTTCAAATTTAATATATTAAAAATGTCTTTCTTTGAAATGCAATAACCTTGATTTTTACACCGCTTTACAATTTGTTGATACGAATATTTTTCGCGCATTTACATACTCAATTTCAGGAGCCATTTTCAAAATAAATTTTTTATTCTACATTCCAATCAAAACAAAATAGTAGCAGACGATTATATTGAAAATGCCAAATCTTTATCTCAAAATGCTAACGAGAAGCATAAATACAAAATCCTTTCCATAAAGTGCAAACTACCTTCTGTATATTTAGCCCTTTCATTATTTCGTATGGAATCATAATAAGCTTATTTTGTAATAGACAAAACCAAGAAAAAAACGTTTTTAAAAAACGATAGGTCTTTTATTTAACATCCTAAAAAACGTACAAAAATTGTTAAAAATTGCCAGAGCGCTTTCGGACATATATACGCCCTTCATCAGTGGCTACATGAGTAGTAAAAGCATGGAATGTTTATATATAGAGAGACCATTTTAAAACAAATTTGCATAAAATATAAAATGGTAAATGAACTTACTAAAATAATACAAGAAATATACACTGAAATTACACAATAAGTTTAAACGCTTACGAATTTAAAAATATTACAAGAAAAGAACTAATACAAATTTTAGAAAAACGTCAAGCATGATATTCCTCAAAATGACGTCACAAAAAACTTTTAAGAGATTTGAATTGCATAGAATCGAGAATGAGTCGCCAAGCATAACTTAAAATTTGAACAGGATCAAAATTACAAATTGATTCACGGTAAATATAAATAAACAGGGATTCATAAAGAAGAATACTACATGGATTGTTACAACGAACCAAAAGGAAAGTTTTTTCAAAAATGGGAAGAAATTTTATCATTAGCCACATATTGAGCAAGAGCCGTAGAAAGTTTACCAGATTTGACATCGCGAGCATGTTCTGCTAAACGGATGCCAACAGTACGTTTTGTACTACCAATGTAAAATTTATAGTCACCAGCAAGGAATGACAGGGGAATGACATACACCCCAGCAAAGCTTTTAAAGTCATCAAAATTTCCAAGTTTATCGGATCGAATACGATTAAAGTGGTAATATTAGAGTGAGCGGGTTTGAAACCAAATTAATGGCAGAAATTAATAAAAGGACGGAAAATCCTAGGATGGTAAGGAATACTAGATTTATGGACTAAACAATCTTTAATAGCAACAAGTTTAGTATCAACTTGAGTGAATTTAAGACGAACATGGGCGAAGATCTTATGTATAAATTCAAAAGAATAAGCCTCATGGCCAAGTTTAAAAATAAAATTAATTTCATCAGTTAAAGCGAGGATAGAAGAGCAAACATTAAATGCACGATTCGAGTGAGTGATTCGGCATGAGTTACGTAATTTTTTCACAATTTTCAACAATCAAAATTTTCATCATCAGTCAGTTGGGTTGTTGATGTGATACTGGAAAAAAATATCTGCCAAACTCAATATAGAACCCAATATGCAATTTTTCTTCTGATTATATTTAAGCTTTCAACTGTATTATAAAGCAATTCTGATGAAAAAAATATGTAAAAATTTGACAATTTCGAGCTGCTCTATATGCAAGTATGTGCTTATCATTCACACCAATCTAAGCACGCTCGCACGGTGGAGGAATTGCAAATGTTTCATCGTCGATAACTTCGTCATTTGAGATTCGATTTGGATGAAATAAACTGCATTTTACTTAATTTATTGAAACTATATAATTTTCAAAAAATAAAGATATATTGATTTTTTTCCGTAGGTACTTTTATACTACGATAACAAACATCAATCTTTTTCCATGTGAAATTTGAAAAAAGAATGATGTTTCACATCAATCTATGGTGAGTAAGAGTTTATTCACAAGTTTGTTTATTTCTTTCATAAGATATTCTAGTCTGATTTACAGAGGTTGCACTGCCGATCACCATTGTTGCATTTTGTGATTGAAAATTAAATTTTGCAATTGAAAAAAATATTTGGAGATTATGAATTCTGCCAAAATCAGAAATCAAGGTATACTAATCATAATGTGTACTACTATGCAATTTGTCTTTTCCAAAACTATGATCTTTGGAATTTGAAAATTTATAAATCAAAATGAATTTTTCAAATAGAACATTAAAATAAAATTTGGTGAAAGAAAACTCTATTTGACAAATAGGTTAACGAAAGGAGTCAAAAATTCAGAGCAACCCCTGGATTTATGTGATGCTATATTTACCGCACAACTTAAAAGGGAAGTCCAAAAGAGGAATGGGTTCACCCATTCCTCTTTTGGACTTCGGATTTGTTGATTCTCCTGCACTGAAAAAAGGGATCCAATATATCCTCGAAACAGCTGTATGCTGCTTATTAAGTTATTTGTGCTTATTTGCATTGCCCAACTTTTCCCTAATCAGTAACTTTGTAAGGAAAATTCTATGAGTGTACATGTTAAATCTCTCTAATTTAAAGTGAACCCACCCAATGGAATAAAAGTGGTTGCAGTGCCTCTAGCGAAGAATTAAAAATGTTAAGATAACTCGGTCTACACCGGGAATGAACGAAACGTATATATGGAAGGCAATAAATACCTGTCAAAAAGTGATCATCAGAGACTGTAACATCTACAATGCATATCCAAGTACGCGATAATATTCCTGGAATTCAGATGTACATTGTTGGTACCGAAGGCATTTTGAGCAGGCTGTACATATAAATGTTGTTTATTTTGCCTGCCAAAAATAAATGCCTTCTGTAACAATTTTACTGTCGATTCTGACTAGAGATATGGGTCAAAAAACTTTCTGCTATGTTTTTCACAAAAAATTTTCCGCTTTTTCTTTTCCTTTTTTAATAATTTTGAAAATAGAATGGAATACTCTTTCCAAAGTATTTTTCTGAAAAAACAGGTAGATTTACAAGAAGTCTTGAATCATTCATTTTTCTAATTTTGAAAGGAAAAGAGGAGGGTGGGGGCAAATATGTGTGTACTTTATTTTGAAGAAAAAGAATGGAGAACCAGAAGGATACTAGTGACATTTTACTGATTCTCGAAATAAAGCAGGTGAAGTTCAGTCTATTTTTTCAGCGTTAAGTTCTATGATAGCACTAAATATATGCTTAACTCATCGTGCAAATTATCTCTTTCTCATGATATTAACCCATTCAATTACAAAAAGGAATTTTTTAAACAATTTTTATAATATATAAAATAATTTATTTTTAAGTGTTAAATTATAAGCATTTACACTGCTCGCAGCTGAAATCACAACACCATGAAGAAATTGATGTATCCTTATGTAGTTTTCAGAATATAATTGTAACATAGAGATGTGCAAATGATCAAAAAATCATACCTGGAAAATGAAAGCAACTTTATTGACATTAGATCAATATGGAATAGGCCCACCGATAGCGGCTATGCAGGATTGAATGCGATGAGGCATCCCGTCAATGGTGTGCTGAGGTATGGCATTCCACACAGCATGCAATTGCGCTTGTAACTGAACATGGTTTGCTGGAATTGGTAGTTTTCTTAATTGGCGACCCATGATATCCCAGATATGCTCAATTGGCGACAAATCCTGAGAATATGCTGGCCAGGGCAGGATATCAAAACCTTTTAGACTATTCATAGTTACCTGTACAGTTTGTGGCCTGGCATTATCCTGCTAAAAAAGCAGTCCAGACCTAATTGACAGATATGGCTGTACCACAGGTCTCACAATGTCAGAGATGTATCGTTGTGCCGTGATACTGCCAGAAACGTGGACCAAAGGTGTTTGTCCTCCAAATGTTATACCACTCCAAACCATGGTACCACTTAGGGGGGCTGTGTGGCGACTGATAGAAAAAGCTTCTTGGTGAAGCTATTGAAAGTGCCGCCATATGTAAGTACGGCCATCTGGCATGCCAAAACAGAATCGTGATTCATCCATGAAGAGAATGTTTCGCCATTCTGTCGGCGAATTGCATCTCATTTGACACCACTGGAAGCGACGTAACCGGTGAAGATGTATAGATGTCGAGAAGGTCGTCTACCTCGGAGTCTTACATCATGCAAACGGTTTCTAATTGTTTGCGTCAAAACAAAGTTACCTGTAGTGTGGGATAAATGTTGTTGAACATGGTTGCTGTGGTAAACGGCTCCATCGCAACGCTTCTCAGAAGCATACGATCTTCACTTGGAGTGGTACACCTGGAAGCTCCACTACCTGTTTTATTTTCTTATAATATTATATTTAATAATTTACTTTTTATATCTATAATAAACAGTAAATGATTTATGATTCTGTTTAGGTTTAAAACTTTTATAATATTTTTAATGCTATTTCTTTTGTACAATTTGTAATTTTGAAAAAAAAAAGTCTTTTATATAGGTAAAATAGAATTTTTTTTCAAAAGCACATGTATTTAAGGAATATTGATGCATAGAATTTTTTATATATTTCTAAATTTAAACATTTTTTTAAACGTGTAATGTGCCTTTGAGCATACCATCAAAATCTCACTCTCAAAGATCACTTAGAATCAAAATCTCAACAAAATACGCAAATGCAATAAATTAAAAATAAATCAAATTCTTTGAATATTATTTTATTCTTGTAGCTTTATTAAACATCACAGACAAGTGTTTACAGCACAGGAAATGAAATTAATGGTGTTATATAACTGTAAAAAAAATTTAATTCCATTTAATAACCAATACCGCAAATGCATTGCCTGTTTTACAGTGTTTTTTACCCATATGATAAATACATCAATAAACTTAAGTTCTTTCTTGAAACTACAAGATATACTATCATTTCAAGTACATGTATCTTATGACTTGTAGTTTTAGCAAATAATAGAAATGCGAATACATAGGTTGTTTATTTGTTTTCAATGGGTATCATAGTGATGCCGGATTCTATGGCTGCTTGTGGCAGAGGAGCTTCAACTGTGAGGACGCCATCTGTTGATAAAGAGGATTTGATCATCTCAGGGTTAGTTCCTTTGGGCAGGAGGAATTCTCTGTTGTACTCTCGGTACACGGATTTTGTGTCAGATTTCTCTTCGTGTTTGGCTTGAACCTATAAGAATTTAAAATAATTGCATTTAACCGGTGAAATTCAAATTATATATTGTAAAACAATTTTATAGACATACAGTGAAACTTTTGAATAGCGGGAATCCACAGGGAATGGAAAATAAAATTGACCGTCATTAAGAACTTGCTATTGAGAAGCAGCGTTGCTGAAAATTTTTGTTTTTCTTCGGGTACTAGCTAAGACATACACATATATACGGATTACTTCTCAGCCTTCCTCTTAAAAATCCCTCTTTCATAAATTAATCCTGTTCGAATTTCTATTTCACTAGGCCACGTGCCTGTGTTAAAAGTTCTTTCTAGATAATTTCACTCAGAATCATCAAAAGCAAACGGAGTATCGAGAAGTGGACAACAATGGGTTCAAACTTCTCAGCTATATGTTACGATGTTAGGCTCCTTATTCACTTCTTATGGGACAGAACTCATACCTGCAAGCCCAGCTAACCTATAAGGTTTTTAGCTATAAGTGGGACAGGAGGCCAACCATGCATCTCATTTCCAGCAAAGCCGCAACCTCGATCGCGAAACTCGACGGAATCATTCACCGGGCAGGGACCGAAGGCACCTGCCGGGCCCGACTCCGGTCACCGGCCAGACCTGGGCTCAGGGCATAAATAGCCACAGTCTCGTGGTCCAGCCACCTGGAAGAGTCCGGGGACTGCCTCGTCAATTCCGCGATTGCATCCTTGAGTCATTAGCAGCGAGGTTGATTACCCCCGGATTAATTTACCCCCCAGTTTGGAGGATCAAGGCTACAGAGCCAACATCCGAAACCACCATCTTGGGTGGCCCGCCCCGGGGGGGGGGGGGGACTTCTTATGGGAATAAAAGCTGGGGCCTTTTTACGGTCACCATGACATACCTGCCAACTTTTACGCATTATGCGTAAAATTTACGCATTTTAACTGCTCTTGACGCTTTTACGCATATATTGCTATATTTTACGCATTTCCGCATTTATTTGAATTTTTTAACATTACTAGGAAATCAATCTCCGGCGAAATTCTCCGGCTTTTTATTTTTTAATTTATCAATTAACCAGATATGGTGTAATTCCTCGGAAACACCGATTTTCCGCTTTTTTAGCACTGATATCTACCAACCCGGGATCGCAGCAAATCCATAATAAAATCCAAGGTAATGCCAATCAAATTAACGGAGATTTACGGCCGCGTGTAATGTAAATTAAGATATCGATCGCTTATTTTATGAAAGTAATAAATATACTTCTTTAAAGGTTGTCTAATTCAGCATAAATCGCTAAAATGTTATTTTGTTCATTAATTTCGCATAAACACTGCGATTGCGCAATTCAGTTTGTTATCATGAATCGCCGAGAGTACAATAGTATCTTTTTCCATCCATCTCCATCATTTAAATGTTGCATATTAGATCGACTAAACTAGCTTATTTTCATATTCTGATTAATTACTACGGTTAATTTCTTAATTATTTTCGCATAAACAGTGCGAAATCATATCCTAAATTACAGAATTTCGTGTAGAGAAACATATTTCGAACACAGCGCTTGCGCCACTTGTTTTTATGTATGTAAATATAGTTTTCTTCGACCCAGACGGTCCGACCTACCCGAAAGTGTATGGTATCTGTTTGAACGGCCGGAAAGTATCACCCAATTTAGACGTGAACCCAGTGGGAGGGGGGGTCTGCATCCACAGGACCGTACTCTCCTTCCCCTAGCACCAATCTTTCAAAAGGTCTTACAGGCCTACATATTTAACGTGCTCGTACTCCGCGTGAACACGGAAACGGCTTGGGCAGAGCCTGTAATCGAACTCGGGTCGTCCGAGTGCAATCCCCGCGCGCTAACCACTGGGTTGTCCCACCCCTACAAATATAGTTCTGGACACCAGTGCATATGAAAAGAAATTGTTTTGCCTCTGAAAAGAAAGGGTATGGATTCTTTTGATATCGCGCCAGGGACCCTGTGAACAATTAATTACACCATAGTTTTGTTTGGTTCTCATCCCAAGAGTTAAGATTTCTATTTTACGGACGATTTATCATTTGTTACCAAAATGATTTTGTTTTTAAACTTTTGCTTCAATGCCAAAGAGAAATTACCTTTCTCCTTGGCCCATTATCTTTTAAAAGCTACTACTTGAGTTGTTTATAAAAAAATATATCAAGATATATTTAGAATTTCTAAACTTGACAGTTCAAGAAGTGTTAATGCCACTTTGACACTGAGAGAATTTGGAAGGATTTGTCTCGGCTGAGTTCTTGCACTTTCAAACAATTTCTTCGATGCCGTTTATCAAACCTTAATTCAAAATAAAGAATTCTGCACATGCATATTATTTTACTCTTAATTTGAACACCCAAACTTTACATCTTTAAAATAACTTCCTTGAAGAAAGCAGGCATATATCAGTTAGGCGACGAACTGGCAGTTCGCCTTTAAAGGTTGTTAAAGGCGCATACTGTTCTTATAGCCTGAAGAAGGGGACTTACACCGTCCACGAAACAATTGTCGTCATCTAACTGACATAGTGCTTTATTCAAGGAAATTTTGTAAGTTATTTCCTCACAAACGGCAATTCTTTTTATTGAAATTTTAATTTACATCTATAGTTAAAAAGTAATAACAGTGCATTAAACCATTACCTGTAGTTTGTTATCTACTGTCTTAACCACGATCTCTTCTGGCTGATACTGGCTTACGTCAAACCTCAGCCTCAACTTCTTGCCATCGTCCGAGTCTTGGATAAGAGGTGAGCTGAGTCCATCCAGCCACGTCCGGACTTCCGACCTGTGGGTGGTCTGGCCGTCGACACCAGTGGAGGCGGTGTGGCTCTGGCTCTGAAGCCTGGGCATCTCTCGATCCATGAGCTGCGTTCGGAAACGGCTCATTTCTTCTTCCATCACTTTCATTTCTTGATCGAACTTTTCTCGGATGGAACTGAACTCGCGGTCGATGACACTGAAGTCTGTCCTCAGGAGCGGGAGGCGACGTTCGAAAGGCATGTTGAACCTGAGGGGAGTAAAATATACTTAAGCGACATTACATAGCATCACATGTATCCGACATTTGAATGTCCATTACACTATGTCTTCTATAAAGATTAAAGGTAAATGCGTACAACTCAAACTGCCACTAATGCAATAAAACTATAACTTCAATAAGTAAAAAACACTTTAAGCAGAGGACAAAGAAAATTTGAGCAACGTATTCAAGCAGAAATGCAATAAAAATACAACATACAGCTGCTTTAAGGATACACTGGATTCTCTTCGTCAGTGCTGGAAAACCAACAAAACCGAAATCAAAAAGAAGAAATGGTACAAATAGAAGAGACAGGGTATTATATACAAAGTCGTGTATTTCAAGTCCACGACTTGAATGTATACCCCTCTGTAGACCCAAGTCATGGACTTCCAATCCACGACTTGTGTGTATGTGCCCCTTTATTTCTTCCAATTGTGCTTATTTCGCCTTTTTGACTTCGGATATGTTGGTATTCTCTAGCACTGACGAAGTGGATACAGCATATCCTCGAAACAGCTACGCTGCATTTTTATTTTATTTGTGCCTAAATATGTTATTCAACTTTTCTTTATTATAACTTTGTTTAAAACAACATCCAATATGAAGCTGATGGTGTCAGCTGATTTCGAAAGCAAAAATCAACCTTAGTCATAATAAGCAAAAAGTGCAACCTTCACTCGTCACAGCATGATTAGCAACTGCTGTTAAAACAAAAAGCGTGACTATTCTAACAGTGACTTGTGTTCGCACTGGTCACACGTGACTCATGCTTGTAGTTACACCCAGAACAAGTGCTTTGAATATTTTTGTTGGATGTTCACATTTCTCTTTGATATTTTACCGCTCATTCATAGTATCGTACGAGTATTATTCGTTCTTTTCTTTATGGTGGTCACCCCTTTTTTCTCCTCTCGTTATTAGCAACCTCCTTTGCCTGCTTGGCACGTTATCTGCTTTAGCAACAGTTGTCGATCTTGCTTTGACGAGTGAAGGTTGCACTTTTTGCTTCTTCTGACGTAAAAGGCTGTTTCATGCTTTTAAAACCAATTGAGACTACTAATTTTATATTTAAATCCAGCTAAGTGATCGGACTGAATTTATCGGTTTTCATAGAGGTTCGCAAAATTGGGGCACATAGAAAGTTTTCTTACTACTATTGCAGATATCGGCTATTCCATGTTGACCAGCACATAATAAACGCGAAACCGTTGCATGAATGGTGTTATCTGCAAAAGGTGCGCAATCCTTCAATCTTGTGGTTACATGATTGGGTGCGTTTTATTTCAATTCCAGTGGCTTTACCAATATTTGAAAAACTTTTCATCTACTAGGGGAAATACCTTCAAACCCTAAAATTCTTTCAACAATTAAATTAAAACAATAAAATCCCAAATAAAAGCAAACTTCATTATGGAAGCAAGAATCTGTAAATTTCCCTGTTACAGTCCTGTTAGTTATAGTTTAGATTTTAGGTCTTTTAATTTATATAATTGCCAAGACTTGTTATAAGCAATGTAAAGAACTCGTGTTCTAACGGATTTCGAGATCTCCTCTTGGCCAGTCGTCAATCGATCTATCTATATATTGAGCGCCTGAGGCAATAGTCTTATTTTACTTACGGTTGGGGGGGGGGGGGCTGCATTCCCTTCCTCTGGATTTCATAATCGACAGCCTAACATTCTGTCCATCGTATATCACCCGAGTAACAGTTATAAATCGTTCATAGAAAAGTCAAAACTTGGACTTTTTGAGTCCTCAGTCATTCACTGAATCTAATTTGCAACATTAAGGTTCGACAGCCACAACTTTTATCTCATTCCAGCTGGTACACTATTTTATATCGGTACACTACTTTGAAATAAAGTCTTACACCACATATACTCTCAGGGCGCGGTAGCCCATTGGTTAGCGCGCTGGAGTTGCACTCGGTAGGCCCGGGTTCGATTCCAGCCACTGCCAAAACTGCCGCCGTGTTCATGCGGAGTACGATCGCGTTAAACATGTGGGTCCGAAAGTCCTTCCGAGAGATTGGTGGTAGAGGAAGGAGGGTACGGTCCCTGTGAATGCCTCCCCCACTGGGTTCCGGTCTAAATTGGGTGGCACTTCCCGACCGTCCAAACAGTTACCTTACACCTTTCTGGTAGGTCGGACGGTCTGGGTTTCAACATCAACAACCACATATACTCTTATGCATTAATAGAGCATCCTATGACAGATTGGCCCTGATCACAATAATCTGTAAGTCATGATCTCTTGGTCAACTATATATCTAGTCATTAAGCTACTGCGATGGTCTTTTACAACTGAAGTGGTACATACAGTACATTAGAAAAAGCCTTTTTATTCTTCAGCATTTTATATTGAAATTAATATTTCTTAACATATAACATACGCAGAATTCCTAGTATAGTCTTTAAACACTCAAATAATATTGTAAGAAAAGGTCGATGAGTGTACACGTTAGATCTATCTATAAAAGGGTGGCATAGAATAGCTGATGTCCGCCATAGCAGCAAGAAACTTGTTATATGCCACAAGTTTGGGAATTGGCATGATGCAATGGGAAGGTATTCCAAATAATATAATTCGAAATTTTGTATCGCAAGCTAAAAAGATTGGAAACCACTGTTTTATCTATATAAAAATTGTCTAACGTCTCTGCGTCTTTCCAGACCCTTCAGACTAGAATATTCAATATTTGCACGCTTATAATATCGACCGTGAGACAGAACCAATGGATACTGAAAATAGGGGTTTACGAGAATACTTTCAAGACCCCGACCGGTGACTTTACTTATCTAAAAAGTCTAAACTTATAGTATCAAGCGCTAGAGAGTATTTCTTTTTTTCCGAAAAGTTTTCTCCAGACCCTTTAGAAGGTTGGATTTTGCACACTTATAGTATCGACCCCGGAGTAGAACCGAACTGAGCCTATTTTCGAATTCTCTCCAAGAAGCGGACAAAAAATGGTGAGGGGGTCGAAAAGTTTTTCAAGATTCTCCAGAAGCCCCCTCCTCCGGTGACCTAGAAGATTGAAACTTTACACAAATATATTATCGACCACGGGGCAAAATCGAATTGAGAAAATGTTCGATTAAGACGATATTTTTGACGCTAAGCCCATACATTGCTAAATAAAAAAGTTATTAAAAATAATTGCAACCTTACTTTTCAATTCCTGTCTTTAACAGGTTTAAATACCAGTACCGTATAAATTAATATATAGAAAGGCACGAACTATTCCGAGTGCACGTTAATTATGTACTTGACACATGGAGAAATGTGTAAAACAAACTGGTATAAATGGCATCTATATATGCAAATGTGATTCCTCTATTTCGGGTTTTATTACGAGCGATTCCTAGAAATGATCATTTATCACAAACATTCATTCCATTATTTAATTAAAATATCTGCTCACTGAAATGACCTTTCACGCATTCGAACGCCTTTAAACCCGATGCCGAGAGCAGATACCCATTCGCTCTTAATTATGTTGCCACCGAAAACTCAATTAAGTCTGACAAATAAAATGAAATGTGACAGTGGAGGGCGACTGAAAGGAGACCACGCTCGATTTTCTAAAAAAGGTAATGTTCGATGAGATGTGAACCGGTTCTCGAGCTGTGGAATGGTGTCGAGACCTCTAGCAGATTCTGGAGGCGTTGCTGCCCACTCACCATCGGTGGAGAAGTTGGTGACCGGGAGTTCTTGACTTTGAATGAAAGTTTTAAGATGGAGAAATTTTTCTCGTTCGATTCAGAAAGAACAATAGCGAGTGAAAACGAAGTCTATATTAAAACGTGTACGACGAAAATCTGTTCCGCGTTTTTCTTAGCCAATTCACACTCCCCATAATCGTGATTTGTATCTAGTGAAAGTGTTTTATTTGTATAAGAACACTAGCTATTCTAAAATTAGCAATATAATAAGTTTTTAAATTTTTGCAAAACAGCGGCGCAAAACATTTTTAAAAAATCTGATGTGGGCAGCACATGACTTTCCCTGCAGATTCAAATTCAATTTTTCTTTATTTCTTTAAGAACTCATTAAATTGAGTTTAATTGCACAAAATAACACTAAATTTGCATTTTTAATTCAATTTCTGCTTTTATTTGGTAATTGGACATTTTTCCAAAGGCGGCATAAAAAAATGCGAAAAATCTCAAATATCTCGAGAACGGTTAGTTCTAGAGTTATAGAGTTGTTCTTATTCTTTTCCTCGTCAAAAATTACGTATAAAACAAGCATTTAATTGTTACATTTGAACATACTTAATCTTTTTTAGATATTATCGATTTTTGCGGGCCATTTTGTAAAAAAAGGCAGGTTGTTCTTTTTCGAATCATACCAAAATCTGATCAGCATCAGAGTATCCCAAAAATAACTTATCTACCAAATTTTGTGAAATTTGGTCAATTAGTATTTTAGCTAGAGTGGATACATGATATTTTTGCGGGCCATTTCGCAAAAAAAGGCGGGTTCTGTTTCTACGATTCCTACCAAAAACTAATCAGCACCAGGATCTCATCCAAGTGACTTACCTACCAAATTTTATGAAATTCGGTCCATTAGGTTTTAGTTAGAGTGGATACATACATTGCACAGACAGATACACAGACACACAGACAGACACGCACACAGACGTCACGCTAAAAATAGTTTTTTCGTATTCTAGAGGTCTCGAAATGTGTAGATCCGTCGAAAACTCGAATTGCGATTTTCGACATGATTCCAATACTTTCCCTATACATTACCATGTATTGCAGGGAAAGTAAAAAAGGTGTTTAGAAATGTAATAAATTCGTTTAAGAAGTCGACAAACTGTTCATGTTAACAAGGCTTGATTGTATGCCCAAAACGCGCAAGTTCGGTAAAATTTTATTTCAGATTTTCGAACCTGTTAGAATACTTCACTATACATACACAAATATTTTATTATTAGTCATTTCGATTGCGTTTTGCACTGGGGAACTGACCAGCTGCCCGATGAACAGACCTCGCTGATATATTAAATGGAGAATTTTAAACCATTTTTTTAAATGTGCGGTCGTTATTATATGCCTTCTTTTCGTATACACTGAATTAAAAAAAATTAATACGCGTAGTAAAAAACTCATCTGATATAAACGTGTGTATCTCATTAAAAATGTAATTTAAGAATGCTCTAAGGAAATATAGTAAAAACTCACGTATGAAGGACACATTAAATGATCTTTATTTATTTTTATTATTTTTTTAGCAAAAAGCAACATTCTTTGAGACTTTATAGTATACAGCATTCTTTGTAACATATTTATTATTATTTACAAAATTCTTATTTTGGATTCAAATTTGAGCAACGACAATTACCCTTTTAATTTTAGCAACAACTGATGTGACAGCATACTTGATGAAGTTTGGTCATGCAGAAATTCAGGTGGACTCACACTATTATACAATTCTAATGCATTCTCATACTATTCTCATACTATTCTCATTCATTCTTATATTATTCTTATACTATTTTCAAGCTATTCTTAAGCTATTCTCATACTATTCTCGTGCATTCTTATACATTCTCATTCATTCTCATATTATTCTCAAGCTATTCCCATAATATTCTCATACTATTCTCATAATTCTCATGCATTCTAATACTATGCTCATATTAATGCTGTATACTGCTATACTAATGCCATTATAATATTAATATTTTCATACAAACGTTCCGGACAGACAGACACAGTTACAAAACTGAGTCATTATAGTGTTTATTTAAAAAAAACATTGGTTCCAAAATTTTGAAAATACCATTTGTCATGCCAAATGTCAAAAATAGCAACATAATAAACCCGAAATAATTGAGATGCATATATTTCAATCTTCAACTGAAAATTCACACAATGAATATACAAAGATCCATGAAAAAGTCTGATGTAGGCAGCAAATGACTTCCCCTACACAATGCAATAAGTTTACTTCTTTTAGACCGAAATAACGATGTATAAGATTCGTGGCATAGTACTTTTGGCATTGAATTTACACCACGTGAATTGAAATAAGACCAGTTTGGCAATTTTCCAAGCAGAATGACTTATTCATACTCACATGCAAAATTCTCATCAAAATGCAATGGACATTCAATTAATATCTCGTGTAATAAATGATAATTTGCAAATTCTTATGGGCGTCAAAATATAAAACTATTACAAAAAGTATCTTCCCTCTTGAATGGAATGAACTAGGTCCACGAGAATGGTGTTAACAAATTTACTGCATAATTACATATGGAAAATTAACATATTTGACGATACTTACTATTATAATTTTATGTAATAATTTTTGATAAATTTATTTGAGAAACATACAATATCTCGAGAACGGCCCATGCTAGCGTTCTAAATTTAATGTCATTTATTTTCTAATGAAAAATTACGTATTAAATGATTACTTATTTGCCATTGTTAAAGGTCCTGTTTTTTTATGCTTTATCCAAAATTTTATTCGAAAACTAGAAGAAGGAGTCTTCTAAACATTCAACTGAGTTTAAAATCAATATAGTCCCTGTATTTATTGGTTGTAACAACCGTACCATATTGTTTTCGAAGCGCTTCATTTGTTCATGAGATACCACACACTCCCCCCCCCCCCCCCACACACACACACACATCACTTCAAAAACGTCCTGTTCGGGTGCATGTATACTTTAAACGTGGTCTTTCGCTGAATTTTCATTCGAAAATTGAAGATGGGGTCTTCCAAACATTGGATTGCGTTTAAAATCAATGTAATGATCAATATACAGTCCGTATTATAAGTATTCTAACAGTACTATTGAAAACGTTCAAAGTAAATTTCTGTGAATACATTTTTTACAAATCTAATGGTTTTTGTAACCGTTTTAAATATTGTACTTTGCTCCGGTCAAAATATAGTATTACTTTTTTTGGAATGTAGACGAATTTGTTCTGTTTTCATATTTTTTTATAATTTACAACATGATAATATAGTGTCTCAACTTGCTGAGATTAATATCTGTTATTGTTGAGACTCAGACCGTCCGACCTACCAGAAAAGTGTAAGGTATCTGTTTGGACAGCCGGGAAGTGCCACCCAATTTAGACCGGAACCCAGTGGGGGAGGCTTCCACAGGGACCGTACCCTCCTTCCCCTACCACCAACCTCTTGGAAGGACTTGCGGACCTATATGTTTAACGTGATCGTACTCCGCGTGAACACGGCGGCAGTTTTGGCAGTGACGGGAATCGAACCCGGGCTTACCGTGTGCAATTCCCGCGCGCTAACTACTGGGCTACGGCACCCAGATTAATATATGTGTACCTTCTTGCAAAACTAGAAATAGGCCAGTACTTATTGAAACTTTTCACAGTGACATTTTTTTAAGGAATTAACTTATAGCGTAGTTTGTCAATAGTTTACCTTTAACTTTTGATATTTTATTATAATCCACTGAATATTTTAAAAAGTTCATGATGTAAATTTTGTGCTTTTAAAAATTCTGATGATTGCATTATAATGTGAAATATGTTTTGAATTATTTATTTTAATTTTCATGTTTTAGGTACTCATTTTATTGTGTTTATATGTTCTCTTGTGTGTGTAATTTATTTTACCCTTCTTTATAACTGGGCTTATATCTGTTGAGAAGTGTATTCCAAATTAATAATTATTTAACAGACGCTTTATTTGTTCATGTTAACCGAACAAATAAAGCGTCTGTTAAATAATTTGGTACGATTGTAACATTCATTTAACACTGGGATTATTTATTAATTTGGAATACACTTCTCAACAGATACAAGCCCAGTTATAAAGAAGGGTAAAATAAATTACACACACAAGAGAATATATAAACACAATAAAATGAGTACCTAAAACATGAAAATTAAAATAAATAATTCAAGGAACGTTTTTGAGGTGATGTGTGTATGTGTGTGTGTGTGTGTATGTGGTGGGGGGGGGCGAATCTGGGGTCGTGATGTAACATGAACAAATAAAGCGTCTGTTAAATAATTTGGTACGATTGTAACATTCATTTAATACTGAGGTTATTTAGGCTTAAAACGCACACTTCCGTTGAAAACTCGAATTCGAATTTTCGCCACCGTCACAATACTCTGCATTATACTATGTATGTAAGGAAAGTAAAAAGACCAATCCATTCCAGATGCCTCGACCCTCGAGAATGCGGAGTTCCCTTTTAAGCAATATTAAAATGTTCCCGAAACGAAATCGCACCCCGCAGAGTCCAGAAATAACTCGGGAAAAACTCCCTGCTGACAGCGACGAGTGCTCGGAGAAGCTGCAGACTCTCCAACATCCCATCTCTCTGAGTGGGGAAGCTCAGCGGTTGGCAGACACACGTGAGTGATTCATAAAACGTAAAAGAGCCATATCTGATAACATGTCGCAAGGTCGAAAGGCACATTTGCACTTTCACAACAAACTGACTTTGCAAGATCTATTTCAGAAATGGGTTAATTCAGGAAGAAACTTCATTTTAATTTTCTCACAATACATAGTAATGTATAAAGAATGGAGTGGATTAGGGTCAAAAATTCGAACTCGAGTTTTCGGCGGAAGTGCACATTTTAAGCATCCCTGAACCCAAATCGTGCGTTTTTAAAGTGATCGCCGTGATCCCATGGACGTAATATCTCACGGACGAATGACTCGTTTCGAGCAAAATTTGGCACGATTTACTATCGGCGAATATTAAAACTTTGTTGATTTTAAATGGAATCGAATGAATGCTCTAAACAACTCAAATTTTCAAAGAAATTTTTGAAAAAATTATAACAAATTAGGACGTTTAATAATAAATAATCATTTTATACTGAAATTTTCGTTAGAAAATGAATAAGATGAGCTTCAGAACGCTAACACCAACCGTTCCCGAGATATTTCACGTTTCTCACATAAATTTATAAAAAAAATTGCATACAATCAAAAAAGTAATAAATATCGTCATATAAGTTCACTTTACTTATGCAATAGCATGTGACAAATCTGTTAAGATCCTTCTCGTGGATCTAATTATTTCCATTCACGAGACATGATACATTTGTAATAATTTTGTATGCTGACGCAAAACAATCCGCCACGATTCATTGCTTCACGGGATATTAATTACATGTCATTTGCATTTTGGTGTGGATTCTCCCCTGTGTGTGAATAATGTGAATGAATGAATTCTGTTTGGACCCATAAAGTCGCCAAAAGCGTCCGATTACAATTTACGTGATATTAATACAATGTCAATAACATTGGACATAACATTATTTAATAATATGCATTTGGCAATTTTACGCGCAATGATTAGATTGTTGTCATAGTAACTATAGATTCTCTTTCAAATTAAGTAACAAAAAGTTAAATACATGATTGACACATGAAAAAACATATTTTGAATTTTAGAAATCTCTTGATTGGAACTCAAAGCATCGGTTTCATGTAATAAAAAAATCTGATGTGGGCAGCACATGACTTTCCCTGCAGACTCAAATTCATATTTTCTTTATTTCTTTAATAATTCGTTAGATTGAGTTTAATTGAACCAAATAACACTAAATTTGCATTTTTAATTCAATTTTTGTTTTTATTTGGTAATTGGACATTTTTCCGAAATCTGCGTAACGAAAATGCAAGAAATCTCAAATATCTTGAGAACGGTTAGTCCTAAAGTATAATGAAGTGTGTTATATTATTTTCCTCTTCAAAAATTGCATATAAAACAAGAATTTAATTGATACATTTGAGCATACACTACTTAGTCTTTTTATTTGGATTTTAGCGGGGCATTTCGAAAAAAAAGGCAGGTTGTTCTTTTCCGAATCGTACCAAAATCTAATCAGCACCAGAGTATCCCACAAATAACTTATCTATCAAATTTTGTGAAATTTGGTCAATTAGTATTTCAGCTAGAGTGGGTACATGAAGTTTTTGCTGGCCATTTCGTAAAAAAAGGCTGGTTTTTCTTTTCTGAATCGTTCTAAATTCTAATCAGCACCAGAGTATCCAACAAGTAACTTATTTACCAAATTTTGTGAAATTTGGTCAATTAGTATTTTAGCTAGAGTGGGTACATGAAATTTTTGCTGGCCATTTCGTAAAAAAATGCGGGTTCTTCTTTTCCGAATCGTACTAAATTCTAATCAGCACCAGAGTATCCAACAAGTAACTTGTTTACCAAATTTTGTGAAATTTGGTCAATTAGTATTTTAGCTAGAGCGGATAAATGAGAAATTTTTAAGGGCCATTTCGGAAAAAAAGGAGTGTTCTGTTTTTACGAATCGTACCAAAAACTAATCAGCACCAGGGTCATATCCAAGTGACTTACCTACCAAATTTTATGAAATTCGGTTCATTAGTTTTTGAGTTAGAGTGGATACATACATTGCACAGACACACACACAGACGTCACGCTAAAAATAGTTTTTTCGTATTCTGGAGGTCTCGAAACGTGTAGATCCATCGAAAACTCGAGTTGCGATTCTCGACATGATTCGAATACTTCCCTATACATTACCATGTATTGCAGGGAAAGTAATATTAGTTTCTAATGGTTAAAATCCTTTAATATATAGAAACTATTGCTTAGCAGATGGTAGCCATCTCTTTAATAGTCCGGCTTGATTTGCTGCACGAAATATAAGTTAATTTGATAAAATCAAAAAAGTTTTGCTAGTTGAAATCAAGAAAAATGCCCAATGTTAATGTACAATTCATTGTGTTTCTATATTGCTGTGTAGAAGTGTAAAGTCAGTTTTTTTTTTGTTGTTGTTTTTTAACTGTATAATTTAGCTGAAACTTAACTGAAAAGTTTATGTATAACTTCAAATTATTTTCTCTCCTATATTTTCTTTTACATATTTTTATTATTTTTTATATTTTCCTTTTATATATATATTTTTTATTTTTAAAGAAATTGAATTTATTTCAAAACACCTGCTTTGAAATTGAGAACAGGTAAACGGACACCATTTCGATAATGTTCGGAATGTGTTAGAACCGTCTCAATGCATTCTTTTGTCAAAATCTTAATTTCAAGAAGGTCAACATTTATATTTTTTTATAGTAGACTATAGGAAAGTCCTAAGGATGCATGCCAATCCGGAAAATAATTACAGCATAGTATGACTCAATGTGGCATTCGAAAGATCCACTTGGCCTGAATAACAGAAAAGACGCCAAACAAGAAAATACACAACAGAGAAAGCAATATGTTCCAAAACAAGAAATCGGTGCTGAAAGCGCC
This sequence comes from Amaurobius ferox, assembly GCA_951213105.1. Taxonomy (NCBI): domain Eukaryota; kingdom Metazoa; phylum Arthropoda; class Arachnida; order Araneae; family Amaurobiidae; genus Amaurobius; species Amaurobius ferox. Next base: position 55,985,727 of record OX578151.1, read on the forward strand.
AAGAATAACACTCAAACGACAGGAGTGCTAGTCTACCAAAATAAATGCTCTTCGCTTACTGTTTCTTCTTTCAATTGAGTACCTCCATTCCACATAAATATTCGTGCATACTAAAACTTACGTCCAAGAGAATAATCAGTGCCATGCTTATAGATCTTTATAGAAAAAGCAAACCGAGCAATGGCACAAATTTAATGCATTTAATTACATTATCATACTGCTATATAAAAAATCTGATATGGGCAGCACATGGCTTTCCCTGCAGACTTATATTCACGTTCTCTTTATTTTAATTCAATTTTATTCGCTTTTAAACCAATTTTCGTTCTCATTTGGCAACTGGACATATTTTCAAAGGTGATGTAGCGAAATTACGAAAAAATTAAAATATCTCGAGAACGGCTAGCTCTAGTGTAATGGGGTTGGTGTTATTCTTTTTATCGTTAAAAATTACGTATAAAATAAGCATTCAATGGATATATTTGAGAATACGTAATTTTTATTTTAGATTTTGATGATTTTTTCGGGCCATTTCGCAAAAAAAGGCAGGTTATTTTTTACCGAATGTCACCAAAATCTAATCAGCACCAGGGTAACCCACAAGTGACATATCTACGAAGTTTTGTAAAATTTGATCTATTAATTTTGCAACTAGAGTGGATACAGGCAATTTTTGCCGGCCATTTCGCAAAAAAGCGGGTTCTATTATCCCGAATCGAACCAAAAACTAATCAGCACCAGGGTCGCCTACAAGTGACTTACCTATCAATTTTTTTGAAATTTGATCCATTAGTTTCTGAGTTAGAGTGGATACATACATTGCACAGACGGACACACACAGAGACGTCACGGTAAAAATAGTTTTTTAAATTTCGTATTCTAGAGGTCCCAAAACGTGTAGATCCGTCGAAAACTCGAGTTGTGGTTTTTGGTATGATTCTAATACTTTCGCTATACATTATAATGTATTGCAGGGAAAGTAAAAAATTTTAGTTCCCTGAAAAATTTTAGAATTCGAGATTTGGACAAAAAAGCCCGTTTTAAGATCTGGACACATTTTAAACGCTTTCCAAAAGTTTTCTGTGTGTGTGTGTGCATGTCTGTGAGGCCACAACTGAAGAAATATGCTCATTCTTGAGCTGGAGTAACTCGCATAACTTTGAAATTTTATGGGGACATTCATTATGTAAATATTAGAACTAGAATTTTTTATTATTATTCTTGCAATTTGTACGATTAGAACGTAAGTTATTTGAAATTTAAGATTTTCAAACCAATTTTGCTTGCTCACACTATCGCATAGAGCAGTGTTCTTCAACCTGTGTTCCGCGGAACCCTAGGGTTCCACTCAAACGCTTTAGGGGTTCCGCGAGTCGATACTACAATTCGTTGTTTTTATTTTGTTTTTCTTTGTTTTCAATATCATATGACATATGTATGTATAATACAAATACTTTATATGGAATATTTATCTTCTTGTTTGAATTGATGCAAATTTATATCTTATATAAAGTTTTCATAACAAAGGCAGGGATGCACCTTGTTCATAACATGTAATACGTAATATGACACATCCCCCCTAAACTCAAATCTGGATGTGCTACTGAACGAAGGGTTCCATAAAAAAAATATCTCAAAAGAGGGTTCCGCGGGATGACAAAGGTTGAAGAACACTGGCATAGAGAAACGCATCTATTGTTTACTTGAAATTTTCTTAATTCGAAATTTTGACAGATAACACGTTTTAAGGCAGACTTTCCGATTCAATTTCGATCACTTTTTGAAAAGTGTCCGTCTGTATGAGTGTATGTGTGGGTAGGTGGAGGGGGGGGGGGGCACTATAACTGAAGAAAGGATGCCGGTACCGCTATAGAATTTTATATGTTGATACGTTAAGTGGGAAAATGGCACTAAATAGAATTTTAATAATTCTCATGATTAGAACTCGAATTATTCAATTTTCATAGTTTAATTTCCTATGGAAAACAATGATAATTCTCAGAAGAATGGTGGTAAATAGTAAATGGGGTAATTGACCATTTGAACTACTTTACGGATATTAATGGTATCACAATAGTTTTTATTGGCACATATAAGCCAAATGCATCCATAGGCATCACTAAGGTGTTGCCAACGTGGAAAAAAAAGAATTTATGCGAAATGTTTTAAAACAATAACTTCGATGCTAAATCTATAAAAGATAACATTGTTTTTGTATTCTGATAATAATTGTGATACAAGCAAAACTAAGCACTATGGAATATAAATGCATGAGAAAGTAGAGTTGGGACTCACATTCCGGATATTTTTCTATGTAGAACAATGATAATCCTGAAACAAGCACAAAACAATCGAAGTCGCAAAATCGAATTTTAAAACAACATCATATACCAAATAATTGAAATAAGTAGAATTTTTTTCAATCAAGTAACACTAATACATTCTCAAAAATCGATTTCCATAGATTCTCTTTCAAATTAAGTAACAAAAAGTTAAATACATGATTGACACATGAAAAAACATATTTTGAAATTTAGAAATCTCTTGATTGGAACTCAAAGCATCGGTTTCATGTAATAAAAAAAATCTGATGTGAGCAGCACATGACTTTCCCTGCAGACTGAAATTCATACTTTCGTTATTTCTTTAATAATTCATTAGATTCGGTTTAATTGCACCAAAAAAACACTAAATTTGCATTTTTAATTCAATTTTTGTTTTTATTTGGTAATTGGACATTTTTCCGAAATCGGTGTAACAAAAATGCAAGAAATCTCAAATATCTTAAGAACGGTTAGTCCTAAAGAATGACAGAGTGTGTTATATTCTTTTTTTATAAAAATTGCGTATAAAACAAGAATTTAATTGATACATTTGAGCATAAGTTTTTTTTTTTTTTTTACAATTTTTATACTGGCCATTTCGTAGAAAAAGGCAGGTTGGTTTTTTCCGAATCTTACCAAAATCTAATTGGCACCAGAGTATCCCACAAGTAACTTATCTACCAAATTTTGTGAAATTTGATCAATTAGTATTTTAGCTAGAACGAATAAATGAAATTTTTACGGGCCATTTCACAAAAAAAGGCGGGTTCTGTTTTTACGAATCGTACCCCAAAAACTAATCAGCACCAGGGTCACATCCAAGAGAATTACCTACCGAATTTTATGAAATTCGGTCCATTGGTTTTTGAATTACAGTGGATACATACATTTCACAGACAGACAGACACATACAGAGGCGTCACGCTAAAAATAGTTTTTTCGTATTCTAGAGATCTCGAAACGTGTAGATTCGTCGAAAACTCGAGATGCGATTTTCGACATGATTCCAATACTTTCCCTATACATTACCATGTATTGCAGGGAACGTAAAAATATATCAGAAATAACATTTACTGTTTTAATATGTTAAACGGTCATAACAAATTTATTTCGAACAATATGGCGTTTTTCCAAAGTAATTTATTTATCTTTTTAAGAGCAATATTTCTTTAGCTATTCTTATGAAAGTGTGTCATTGAAGAATTTCATAAAAAAAATAAAAAAAATACCTATACTCTAAAACTCCTAACAATATCAACAATTACGAGATTGGAAAAGCGTTTTCGAGAAACTTGATCTGTTGCAAATAAAGCGAGAACAAGCAAGCAAGCCTTCCATTTTAACTCAGAATGAACTGTCTAAAATAGAGACTGTGTTGCTAAAACTCTTTAATGAATTGAATGCTGAACTCTTCAGCATTCTCATAAGGATGGCTAAAACCAAAATAAAAATTATTTCATTCTATGAAAGCACCATGTTCTTCCATTGATAAAAAAAAAAAGTCTGAAATATCGCCTGACATATTAAAAACAGCATATGATATTTCTGATACATTTTCGAGGGTATATTAGTGCTCAAAATAATTCTACTTTCTCAATTTCTAGGTATATTACATGATTTTAAATTTGGATATGAATGACTTTCGATCACCTTGCAATATAGTTACGATGACCATATACGTTTTTTATTTTAAAGGACTGGCCTTTTTTCTTCAAGTAGCTGTCCTATACATTTATTTATTTTTTTCAAACATAAATTTATACCATTATTTTCATGAAAGATTGACCAAATGCTCCAACTGAGAGAATATTTTTGACCATAAATAATTTTTGAACAAGTGAAAAAACGCAACTTGAAGTTGAAATCCTGTTTATGCGAAATGCAACAATGAGATGAATTGTCTACAATTTTATAATTTTCTGAAATCTGATCAAGTCCTCTTAAAAAAAAATCCATTCATCTGAGAAATAATAAAAGTATAGATTTTTAATGTTTATTATTTTAATATCAATTAATTGTAATTCATTACTATAATTAAAAATATATGTTTACTACTAATATAATTTGTTTTATTTTGTGTTAATTATATTTTCCAATCTTTTTTAAATTATTCTGAACCTATTTCACACACACTCAGATTTAAACTATACAAGAGTGCCCCCACCGCGGTAGCCCATTGGTTAGCGCGCTGGAGTTGCACTCGGTTGGCCCGGGTTCGATTCCAGCCACTGCCGCCGTGTTCATGCGGAGTACGATCACGTTAAACATGTGGGTCCGAAAGTCCTTCCGAGAGGTTGGTGGTAGAGGAAGGAGGGTACGGTCCCTGTGGATGCCTCCCCCACTGGGTTCCGGTCTAAATTGGGTGGCACTTCCCGACCGTCCAAACAGTTACCTTACACCTTTCTGGTAGGTCGGACGGTCTGGGTTTCAACAACAACAACCCTGGGGTGGGGGACTACTGGGTTGCAGCCTCTCCTCCAGGAGCCCATGGATTAAATGTATCAGGTTGCAAAAACTATACTACTAAGACTACAGAAAAATTCCCACACAACAGAGTTAGTACAAAACATATTTATGTACTTAATGAGCACTTTAGGTCGGCAGGTGGTACGTTCTTCTTCTTTGACCCACGTCGTCCGACCTACCCGAAAGTGTAAGGTATCTGAGACATTCTTTTTTAGCCGTGTAGGGTTTTTTATGTCTGACCCCCCACCCCACACCCACACACATACGCAAACACACACACACACAGTCACGCACTCATTTGGAAATGTGTTGTTATAAACGCCAAATTTTGTCCTTTATTTTATTCCAGAAAATATGATCGCCATAAGTATAGACAATACAGTAAACTGATAGTTTGAAATCAGTACGCATATTAGCTGCATTGAAATAGTAATTATAACAAATCAGAGAAATAAATCCAATACATCACTCCACTCATTGTTTCCAATTTATACATCAAATAAATAAAAGCATTTTTAATAAGAACAAGTTGCAAACAAAACCCCATAAAAAGATACTTTCCCTTTACTATACACAATACCAATGGACTGATTATAATACACTACAAATACCTTACGAATAATAACAATTCAGATAAGTGCTGATAAGTTCTTTCTTCCTTGAACTTTGCATATCGTTCTCTTGACTCATTCTAATTGGCCTACAGCAGAAAGAAATCCCAGAGCGCGCATGACACTGATACGTCTGAAGAAGGAAGTCGCGGCAGGGTTCCAAAACACACCCTATATGTTCCACCGACGGAGGATGAAGGTCAAGAACTCCTGGCAAAGATACGCTCCGTCGTGTGGCAACACAGATACTACGTTCAGTTGACAAACGAAAGGTTAAAGGATGGCAGATGCGAAAGCAAGAAACAGCATTTGAAAAATAATAAATCCCTGAACGAAAAATGACGAATTATGATAAATCTACTATTATATAGAAAAAGAGTTGTTTTCCCCTAAAATTTTCGATTGCGAGAAACACGTTTTAACTCCCACCACCCCTGAACCCATTTCAGACAATTTTGGAAAGATGTCCATCCATGTGACTTACATGTCTGTAAGTGTGGATCCAATAACTCAAGAACAAGTGCACCCACCTCTATCAAATTTTATGCATAGAGACATTATGTTGTTGTTGTTGAAACCCAGACCGTCCGACCTACCAGAAAGGTGTAAGGTAACTGTTTGGACGGTCGGGAAGTGCCACCCAATTTAGACCGGAACCCAGTGGGAGAGGCATCCACAGGGACCGTACCCTTCTTCCCCTACCACCAACCTCTCGGAAGGACTTTCGGACCCACATGTTTAACGTGATCGTACTCCGCATGAACACGGCGGCAGTTTTGGCAGTGGCTGGAATCGAACCCGGGCCTACCGAGTGCAAGAATTCAAACAAAATGCTTTAATAGCATAATTTGGAAACTAATCTAAAAAAAAATATATGCTTTTTCATTCTGAACATAATTTTGATACAGGTAGAACTAAACACGACGGTATAGGAATATAGGTCGAGTGTGAATTAACACTCTAGATATTTTTGTATTATAAAAGAGATAACACCGAACGTAACTGTAAAAATTAAAAGTTTAATTTTCAAATAAGATAATTTTCGGTAAGAACCATTTTTAGTAAGGAAATTATTTTAGAAAAAGCTTTTATGAAATTACACATTTATTGCATTGGCGCAATAAACATGAAATTAATTCGTTAATGCACTCCCATAAATTTATACTTTTTTTTTTTTATCAAAATACACGTTATAGAGTAAAAACTGGCAATAAGAATATGAACAAAATATTCTATCGTTCTTATCCCGATGTTTAAATTATAATTATTTGATAATATTTATATCTAATTAAGTGTGCTTATAACTAGACACCTTAGTTAAATACAATTTTATTAAAAGATAATATATTAACAATATAAATTAAAAGATTCACATACACATTTAAACTTCACTTTCAAAATACACGTTATAGAGCAAAACTGCAATTAGAATATGAACAAAATATTTTAATATCATTCTTATCCCGATGTTTAAGTTAACTTATAATTATTTGATAATATTTATATCGAATTAAGTACTACACTTATAATCAGATAACTCAGTTAAAAATAATTTTATTTTGGTGAATAAAATAAAAATACCATTAATAATATATTTTTCCAAAAACTTCTTAATATGCACAAATAAAACAATTCGATTTATCAACACAATTGGATATTATTATGTTCGAGTAACATTAAAGAAGCAACAGAACCAATGAAATTCGTGAATTAGTTGTCTTAGCAACAATGTTTGGGTCTGTTTCTGAGTGCAATTAGGGCAATGGCCAAGAGTACGTTTTCTAGTCTATTTAGATGATTCTACAAATACGGGAATATTTGAAGCATCAAAAATTCAAAATTTGAAGTTCGTTTTAAAATGCTAAAAAAAAGATATTTCGAGACTTATATTTAATAATAAAAAGATATCAGCGAAGCTTAAATGTTTGTATTTTGTGTTTTCGTATTTGTATGTTTTGGAGTCATTACAATGACTTATGAACATGTGAATGACAACACATAATTTGCATATAATCAACAGTCAGAATTATTATACTAACTTTTAATTAAAGCAACGGGTTTTTCTAATTGTGCTTAATATAAGATGGATAAAAGTATAAAACTATTTAAAATTTATTGATAAAAGTATTTAAAATTTACCTGCTTATATGTTACCATTAAGGGGGAAAAACACGTACGTTGAAAGTGAAGTAAAATCCGTAACCAATCACAAAACCTTTGTAAAACAGCAAAATACAACAACAAAATATCATGCTTATTTTCTAGCAACAAGTTTTACCTGTTCTAAAGATTTCCCTTTCCTTTAAGAAAAAAAAAAATCCCTACTTCTCAGCCATGCAGATGGCCAAAACTCCTTATAGGACCAACTTTATTTTTTAAGGGTGATCTTTTTTATTTCATTTTATTTTTTAGTAATTAATATTATTTACATATACATATTCACTGCTAGAAAAAAAAATTAAAAAAGAAACAACTTTTTGTTTCTTACAAAATAAAAGATGTGTGTGTGTGGTCTATATCGGGAAATCTAAGAATCTAAACATCGCATATGGCCAGGCAATTTGATACACAGGTATTTCAAGACTCAGCAGGTGAACCTTGGCGATATTTTTTTTTAATTCGAATTATTTATTTTACGTTTTAACGCGATTTGCAGGATTTTCACACAAATCGGTTCCTTAGGGACCGGAAATATTTTCACAGTTTCCATTTTAACAGGTCGAAGAACGTTCTTTTCAACCATGTTCGAACCGAATCCTTAGGACAATACCTTCATTTTTATTTTTTTTAAATGCATCGAATGTTGCAGTTTTTTGGTTATCTAATATATATTGTCGCGTCCAAAAAACTAAAATTAGCACAATTCTACAGTCTGGCAAAATATTGCATGTATGTCTTCGCATTCTAGCAAAAAAAAAAATTATTTTTTGAGTCAATGTAATTTTTCGTCATTTTTTGAAGCGAACAACAAACCCGCATTTTATTGGTTCTCCTCGTATAGAAATGTGTCCCTTCTGCTTTCGTTCTATGCCACTACTCTTGTGCTTAAAGCCTTTCCCAGAAAAAGGATTCCATTTGGCACCTCATTTTTTTTTTCTTTCTTCTTTTTTTTTCTTTCTTTCTGCTTTGCGGAGAGCATGCATTTTTAATCATCTCTAAATGTATTTTTTAAGTAGCGTGCTCTTATTTACAACCCGGGCAACGCCTAGCAATTCATTTTAGTTTAAAATAAATTCACCAGAATGTACAAATCATAAGCATGTGAATGGCATTTTATTAAACTAACATTTTTGTGGTATCAGAATTTAAATTTTGGGATATTAGAAAGTCAGAATTACAGTACAAAAGAAAAAAGGTTTAGTAAAAAAATGTTTTTAAAAATCTTCAAAATTAAAATATTATATCTATGGAGCGCAAATATTCTTATTTTTGTAGAATCACCCATATAATTTACAGTATAATTACTATATCTAGACTAAAAATCTTAGTCAGCGCATGGGTTTCTTTACAGTTCCATAATTTTTTTCTTGGTATATTCTGTAATACACTAGTTTTAGTTTTGTTGCGCGAAATAAAACACATGAAACGAATACTTGTTTAAAATTAGATCCAATTTGCAAGTTTAGAACATTTTCTTTTTCATTTGGTAATTAGCGCATTTTAAAAAGTCGCCCCTCACAGAATTCTAAAAAAACTGAAATATCAAGAAAGCGGTTTAAAGTAAAGGGGTTGATTTTGTCATCGAAAATTGCGTATGAAATAAGCATTTAATACATTTAACTACATAATGATACATTTAAATAAATGCATCCTTTTATTTTAAATTTTGTAAATTTTGCGAGCCATTTCGAAAAAAAAAAAGCCAGTTCTGTTTTTTTCTTTTTCTTCCGAAACGTGTAAATCCGTCGAAAGCCCGAATTCCAATTTCCGTCCCCAATGCATTTCCTATACAGGGTGTCCCAAAAAGATTGAAACGCGTTTTAATTCTTTACCTGTTGGAGATAAGTGGGCAATGTAAATTGCAAAAATGTTGAAAGTAAGGTAGTAAATAAGACTACGTTAATGAAATAGTGAAATAAGTGAAATAGTGAATAATGAAATAGTCCTCCCATTCATTTTCAAAAGGTGACACTTTTTAAATTTTTATACGACCCCTTAGACAAATTTGGCCAATCAGAAAATTTTTATTTTTAATGCAACGAAATCATTTAAAAAACCCGCATATCTGTATCTTTAAAATCAACTGAATTATGATAAAGGAAAAAATCTGATTTATACCACTTTTCCGTACCATGTGAAAGGCTGTTTCATCAGTGAAAATAGAGATCATAAACAAATTGACGATGGAAATTATTTAGATAAAAAATATTATTTTAATTGTTTCAAATAAAAAATGGCATGTCTCAATGTTGAAGACCCAAACCACACGACTAACCCTAAGGCATATAGCAACTTAATGTGGCATGTCTCAATGTGAAAAATACTTAAGAATCCGTGATTGCATCGTGAGCCTACTCGGAATTCGCAAAAATGTCTCCTATGTACGAGTATTATCATCCAGTTTTATATTTTTTTGTGATATATCACAAATTTACATCTCTAATTTGATATAGGGTCCCCATTCATAATGTTCAATTTTCAATTAAATATAACTCGCTCAATTTTAACGATACATATATGCGGGTTTTTTTTAAAGATCTTGTTGCATTGAAAATAAAAATTTTCCGATTGACCCAATTTGTCTAAGGGGGTAGTATAAAAATTTAAAAAGTGTAACGTTTTGAAAATTAATGGGAGGACTATTTCATTAACGTAGCCTTATTTCCTACATTACTTTCTACATTTTTGCAATTTACATGGCCCACTTATCTCCAACAGTTAAAGAGTTAAAACGCGTTTCAATCTTTTTGGGACACCCTGTATATTGCCATATATTGTAGGGAAAGTATAAACCAAATATAATCATTTCATTTAATAAACGATTGAAATCTGAGTATGAAGTGTAAAGAACTGTATGAAGTGTAAAGAAGTCCCAGCTGATATTCGAACCACGGATCTTCGAACTGGCTAGCTAGACGATGCTCTATCCATTGAGCTAGTGGGACGAAACGTTTATTTTTATCTGATTTTTCTCTAAAAAATTTTCTCTTTCATCTCTGGGCGTGGACTACGTGGAACAGGAAGCATGTAAACCACACACGAAGCTCAAGGAACCATTTAGTGTCTGTTCTTTAAATACTAGTATTTTTTTAACTGATAATAATTCTAGGTCTCAATATCGGGCACAAAGAAATAGTTCATGCCTCTTGAGAAATACAACATTTTGAAAGGAGTCAGCTGTTTTTTCAGCCATGTGTGGGTGTTAAAATAACTCACAAGCACTTTCAACGTCCCCATACATCAAGAACTTATCTACTTTTAATAGCTCAGTTTATAGTGAAGACAACCAGGAAATGCTGCGGCACTTGATTCAGAATAAGATTTCCGAAAATAATTGACACCGCTAGTTTGTAATTTTTACTATCCCTACAATATATAGTAATGTACAGGGAAAGCATTGGAAGGAATTGTGGAACTCGAGTTTTCGTCTGATCTACAAGTTTCGAACATTCTAGAACATGAATCCGTTATTTTTAGCACGGCTTCTGTGTGTGTGTGTGTGTGTGTCTGTGCAATGTATAAATCCACTCTACCTGAAAACCCTGGGGCTGATTAGATTGTTGGTATGATTCAGGAAAAATGATCATCCAGCTTTTTTTTACTTTCCTTATATACATAATGTATAAGGAAAGTATTGTGACGGGGTCGAAAATTCGAATTCGAGTTTTCGACGGGAGAGCACGTTTCAAGCATCCCTGATCACGAATCAAACATTTTTGAAGTGATGTCTGTGTGTGTGTGTGTGTGTGTGTGTGTGTGTGTGTCAGTGGGTCAGTGGAGATGATAACTGACGAACGAATGGACCGATTCGAACCAAATTTGGTACAAAAATCACAATCCATAAACACTGGAAGCCTATTGTTTTTATACGCAATCGAATGTTCAGAACCTCTCTAAATTTTCGAATGAAATTTTGAAAAAATCGTCAAAAAATCAAAATCTCTGATAAAGTTACGCAAATAGACATTTCTTATGTAATTTTTCATTAGAAAACAATTGACATAAATTTTAGAACGCTACCATGAACCGTTCTCGAGATATTGCACATTTTTCAAAAAAAATTATCAAAAAGTCATATAAAATAGAAAAAAAAATTCCTATTCAGAAACATGTTCACTTTTCATATGTAAGATCATGCGATAAATTGGGTGACATCATTCTCGTGGATCTAGCTCGTTCCATTCATGAAAAAAGATACTTTGAGTAATACTTTTGTATTTGAACGCCAATAATCATTTATCTGCTGTAAGAATAACTTTTTTCTTCGTCCATAATGCTTGGCGAAATTTTGGCGACGAAATTGGCGGAATGTCGCCAACTTGGCGACTTTTTGAAATGTTGCCAAATTAACGAAAATATCGCCAAATGGATAAAAATGACGATAAATCAATGGAAATTACGACTAATTGTCGAAAATTCAATATCTTGGAAAGAATATTGGTATCTACTATAAGAAAAACCTATTTTTTTTACTGTAAAAGTAGTAAATTCATTACATTATATAAGAAAAGTCATGTGTTGCCCACATCAGATTTTTTTTTCTGCGAAATAGCCGCAAAAATTGTCAAAATCTGAAAACTAAATCTAAATATGCAAAAATGTATTAATTAAATGAATTATTTTAGACGTAAGTTTTGACTACGAAAAGAATAAGACCCATCCCATTACTGTCCGATAAACCGTTCTCGAGATATTTAAGTTATTTTACATTTGGGCAACACTGCATATGAAAACATGCGTCCCGATGAAAATGAAACATCCAGTCCAAATGAAATCGAAAATTGAAGTCAAACTGCAAATTCGTTGTCATTTCAAATGTTATTTTGTGCATTTAAGTTCAATTTAATGCACAAAGAAAGAAAGAGAAAATGAATTGGAGCCTCTGGTCATGTGCTGCTTACATCAGATTATTTTCTATTTTAAGCTTATGTGTAGTTTGTAGTTATCCATATTTTATCCATTTTCGATTTATTCAATTTTTGACAGAAATATCGTCTCTATAGCTTACAGATAAACATACACATGCAAACGTGCTCATATTACTGAAAAATCTGATGTGAGCAAACAGCACATGTCTTTCCCTACATTCTCAAATCCATCTTCTCTTTCATGATCCATTAAATTGAGTTTAAATGTATAAATTGACGCGAATACTTATTTGAAATTATATCCACTTTTCAGTTTTAATACATCTTCTTTTCATTTGACAGCATTGGATTAACATTCATTTGACAGCACACTTTAAAGCGTCGCCAGCTCCTCAAAATTTCAAAAAATTAAATATCTAGAAAATAGTTCATCTTAAGAGTAATAGGGTTGATCTTATTCGTTTCATCGTCAAAAATAACGCGTATAAAGCATTTTATTAATGAATAAGCATATTTACTATCTTACTTTAGATTTTGACAATTTTTGCGGGCCATTTCGCAAACAAAAAAAATCTGATGTGGGCAACACATGACTTTCCTTATATAATGTAATGAATTTACCACTTTTACAGTAAAATAAATAGGTTTTTCTTATAGTAGATACTAATATTCTTTCCAAGATATTGAATTATCGACAATTAGTCGTCATTTCATTGATTTAGCGTCATTTTTATCCATTTAGCGAGATTTTCGTTAATTTGGCAACATTTCAAAAAGTCGCCAAGTTGGCGACATTCCGCCAAATTCGTCGCCAAAATCTCGCCAAGTATAATGGACAAAGAAATCAGTTATTCTTACAGCAGATAAATGACTATTGGCGTTCAAATACAAAAGTATTACAAAAAGTATCTTTTTTCATGAATGGAACGAGCTAGATCCACGAGAATGATGTCATCCAATTTATCGCATGGTATTACTGAAAAGTGAACATGTCTCTCAAGAGGAAATATTTTTTTTTATATGACTTTCTGATATTTTTTTTGAAAAACGTGCAATATCTCGAGAACAGTTCATGTTAGCGTTCTAAAATTTATGTCAATCGTTTTCTAATGAAAAATTACATAAGAAATGTCTATTTGCGTAACTTTATTAGTGGTTTTGATTTTTTGACCATTTTTTCAAAATTTTATTCGAAAATTTAGGGGTGTTCTTAACATTCGATTGCGTATAAAAACAATAGGCTTCCAGTGTTTACGGATTGTGATTTTTGTACCAAATTTAGTTCAAATCGGTCCATTCGTTCGTCAGTTATCGTCTCCACAGACTCACTGACACACACACACACACACATACTTTCACACACACACACACACACACACACACACACACACACACACACATACACACACACACAGACATCACTTCAAAAATGTTTGATTCGTGATCAGGGATGCTTGAAACGTGCTCTCCCGTCGAAAACTCGATTTCGAATTTTCGACCCCGTCACAATACTTTCCTTATACATTATGTATATAAGGAAAGTAAAAATTGCTCTATTTTTTTTTTAAAATCGTACTAAAATCTATTCGGCACCAGGGTAACTACAAGTGACATATCTACGATTTTTTTTTTAATTTTATGAAATCGTTTTTAACCTTTTGCTTACGGGTGGGACAGCGTCCATCCCAAACAAAAAACCTTTCAAAACGACAGTTATTTGGCATACCCTATCGATCCCCTTTGCAAACATTGGCGTCCTTGGACGCCAATGTCTGCAAATACCTGTCGTTTTGAGAGGTTTTTTGTTTGGGATGGACGCTGTCCCACCCGTAAGCAAAAGGTTAAGTTAAGCCAATACATACATTGCCCATACACGCATACAAACGAATACATTGCGCAAGGATTCCTGTTCTAGAGTACCTGAAACCTACAGATTCCTCGAAAACTTGAGTTCCGATTTTCAACCCAATTCTAATACTTTTCCTATACATTATCCTGTATCGTTGGGAAAGTAAAAATCTGATGTGGGCAGCACATGACTTTCCCGGCAGACTTATATTAACGTTCTCTTTATTTTAACTAAATTTATTTCACTTTTAATTCAATTTTCGTTCTCACGCGGTAACCGGGCTTATTTTCAAAGGTGGCGTAGGGAAAGTACGAAAAACTAAAATATCTCGAGAACGGCTAGTCCTAGTGTAATGGGGTTGGTCTTGTTCTTTTCGTCGTTAAAAATTACGTATTAAATCAGCATTTAATGCATATATTTGAGTATACCCAGTTCTTTAGTTTAGATTTGGACGATTTTTGCGGGCCATTTTGCAAAAAAAGGCAGGTCATTTTTTTCCGAATCGTACCAAAATCTAATCAGCACCAAGGTAACCCACAAGTGACTCATCTACCGAATTTTGTGAAATTCGGACCATTAGTTTTTCAGTTAGAGTGGATACAAGCTTTTGCGGGCCATTTCGCAAAAAAAGGCGGGTTCTTTTATTCCGAATCGTACCCAAAACTAATCAGCACCAGACTCGCTCACAAGTAACTTACCTACCAAATTTTGTGAAATTCGGTCCATTAGTTTTTCAGTTAGAGTGGATACAAAATCTGCACAGACAGACAGACAGACACACAGACACACAGACACACACACAGACGTCACGCTAAAAATAGTTTTTTCGTATTCTAGATGTCTCGAAACGTGTAGATCCGTCGAAAACTCGAGTTGTGATTTTCGGCATGATTCCAATACTTTCCCTATACATTACCATGTATTGCAGGGAAAGTAAGAAACTATTTTTATGAGCTTTCGTTTCCAAATTATTCTAAAAATATATTGGTCCCGAACAAAAATATTTCCCTAATCCGTCACATTGTTTACATTCATGTCTGTGAAGAAAACTTATTGCGGACCAATGATATCTAATAAAATATCGATCTAATAAAATACAAACAAAAAATGCCTGAGAAAAAAATATGCACTAACCAAGTTTTATGTTATAGCATGGGTAATATCATTTTCAACCGTAATTGCCAAAATAAGTAAATATTTGTAGCCAGCGAGTCACTTTAATTAAACGTGTCCATAGCCATTTGTTACGATCCATAAATATTGTCCCCTGAAGACGTTTTACACGAAATGTCTCCAACATTATGATCCATAAATATTTCTATCTGGAAAT
Organism: Amaurobius ferox; assembly: GCA_951213105.1. Taxonomy (NCBI): domain Eukaryota; kingdom Metazoa; phylum Arthropoda; class Arachnida; order Araneae; family Amaurobiidae; genus Amaurobius; species Amaurobius ferox. The sequence continues at coordinate 56,001,335 of OX578151.1, forward strand.
TTACATATCTTGTTGAGTCCAGCTTTCGTTTCACCTACATGTATTTCATTTAACGCCGTTAATAGCTACGTATCTCGCATACTTATAATTATGGATTTTAGCACATTGCGTGAATTAATTAAAAATCTGGTGTGGGCAGCACATGACTTTCACTACAGATTCAAATTTATAATCCATTAAATTGGGTTTAATTGCTCAAATTGACACGAAAAATACACACATACTTTATTATACACACACATACTTGATATATTGCCTTTATATGGTGAAGCAGAGTATATTTTCGACAAAACTGTTACGCATTTTTATATTCTTTTGCACACATCTTCCGTATAGTTTATTAACCTGGACACACAAGAGCCCAGAATTGCCGGACCCATCAGAATTGTGTCGAATTTCGTTCTTCCTTCGCGCTAATATATTAATCTGCTTTTACATTTAGAATCAAAGTTATATGACACTTTTACATATTTTTAAAGTCAGATGAATTAGACAATCAGATGACTTTTCGGAAAAATCAGAAGTGGCATCTCCAGAACCCGAAGCAGAAATCCTTAGTGAGCAAACATATCCATCTTCTACTTCTCTATTTGATACTGGATCTTTATCAGTCATCATCTAAATTCTATGTATAACCGGTTGTAAAACATAGATCTTTCAAGGAAAATTTTTGCAAAAATATAGATGACAAATTTCTTACCAAAGCTTGCCACCAATCCCTAAAGTAAGTATGGCAATCAATTTTAATGTCAAAACGAGCCTCCTTCTTCAGAACGAAAGCGACAGAGCAGCCTCCTCTGCACATGCAATGTTTCCCCTAAAGAAAGGTCGCTTCGCCCACAAAACGGCTTGACTATCTTGTGGCTTATGGTGCATTGGCAATACTGCATGGAAGGTCATGTGTTTTTCACATCAGATTTTCCAATAAATAGAGGTGTTTGAGGAAATATTTGTAAAATATTTTGAAAACATTGAAAAGAAAGATCGACGAATCTGCCATAGAACCTTGATGACTTATAAGTCACGCAGAAGCCAGAACTATACCACAGAGATGCATAAGAACTTTCGAATTCATTCTTAGTTTTGATGCAAACGCTCTACCAACTGATCTATTCCGGAAACACACTCCTTCATCAACTCTATTACGATGACAACTCTGTGATTTTTCGAATGACAACATGTAAAACTATTTCGAATAGAAGTACCCAATTAAGTTATTTTGCACAACTCTAAATTGAAAATTATCAATATTAATAGAATCCGCGATAATGAATATAGGGATCATATATTAAAACATTTTAATAATTAATTCATTAGTATCGCGTCATTTTTGTTAATTTAGGGCAATTTCTGGCAATCATTTTTCGCAATTTTGACACTCCATTATTTTATATTCGACTAATTTATCGAAATATCGCCAATTTGGCGATATTTCGGTAAATTAGTCGTTAAGTTCGCTAAATTTATCGCCAAACATTATAGAGAAACAGAGAATAGCCTTTGTTTTTAAAATAACTATTGGCGAATTGTTGGGAGTCAAAATGCAAAACTGTTACCCAAAGTATCTTCGTTCGTGAATGGAACGAACTAGATCCACGAGAATTATGTTAACAAATGTATCGCATAATATTACATATGAAAAGTGAACATATTTCACGATGGTTATTCGAGTTACAGCTTCTCACTTTTCTTTCATATATATATATATATAAATTTATTTGAAACATGTACAATATCTCGAGAACGACTTATGCTAGCGTTCTAAAGTTTATGTTACTCGTTTTCTAATAAAAAATTACATAAGATATAATCATTTTCGTGACATTATTGTTTCTGATGTTTTAAATAATTTTTTCAAAATTTTATTCGGAAATTTGTATGTCTTCCGAATATACGATTGCGTTTAAAATCAATTCGTACCAAAATCTAAACAGCACCAATGTAACTCACAAGTGACTAAAATACCAAATTTAAAAAAATCTCATCAAATAGTTTTTTGAACTAACAGTGTAAAACATCGTCAGCTGTTTAAATATATATATGTATATATATATCTCGTGAATGAATATGAAATCCAAATGAAATAATTATGAAATCCAAAGTAAGACAACGAAGCTAATGAGGAAAATATGTATATCTTTCTTTTCCTCATAGACGCTCACGTTATTATAGACCGTAACAGGTTCTCCCTATTTACTTCAGTTTAAAGCCGTAACGTAATTTCAACACGGCACTTCTAATGAACTGAATTTCGCAATCGGGATCTAGTTGTGCTCAACTTAAATAATGCAGGAACAAGTTAGATAAGTCAAACAGAATTTAAGTTCGGATAATGAAGGTATAGAGTTCCAGATAACTTGTCGAATTTAATAAAGTTTGAACTTTGTTTTTATTCAATTAACTTTAATGTGAAGAGCTTAAACAATTTAAATTGTTCCTAGTTTTATGAAATTAGTTTTCGTTTTGAAATCGTATTGAATAGTTTTTATTTTCATCAACATTTGCTTTTTGCTTTCCCTGCAATATATATATTTGTGTATGGTATTGTAATAATGTCGAAAAAGTATTGGAATAATGTCGAAAATCGCAACTCAAGTTTTCGACGGATCTACGCGCTTTGCGATCTTTAAGACACGAAAAACTTATTTTTAGAGCGACGGCTGTGTGTATATCTGTGCTATGCTTATGTCCACTCTAGCTCAAAAGATATTCGTCGAAATTTAGCAGGGTTTGATAGACACATTACTTGTGCGTTATCTTGCTAATTAGATTTTTGTTTGATTTGGAAAAATAGACCCAGCGTTTTTATGCGAAATCGCCAGCAAAAATCCGCAAAATCAGAAATAAAAGACAAAATATGCTGAAATGTATTAATTAAATTGTAGTTTCACATGCACATTTGACGATAAATCGAATAAAACCAACCCTATTTCTCTAGGAACAACCGTTCTCGAGATATCTACATTTTTATTTTATTTTACTTTTTATTTTATTTATTTATTTTATTATATTTTATTATTATTACTATTATTATTATTATTATTATTATTATTATTATTATTATTTTCTTTTTTTTTAAAGCTGGCAACGTTTTATAATTTTAAAAGTCACCAGATGAAAAAAAATATATCTTAAAACTGTAAATTGAATATAATTTCAAATAAATACCAGTGTCATTTCATGCAATTAAACCCAATTTAATTAATTATGAAAGAAGTGAAGAAAAAACTGTGGGTGAAAACCATGTGCTGTCCAACTTTTCGACGGATTTACACGTTTTACGCATCGCAGGATATGAATACACCATTTTTAGTGTGGCGTATCTATGTCTATGCAACGTATGAGTTTCCACTCTAGGTTATTCCACTATTTCACAACATTTCGTAAGTGGGTTACCCTTGTGCTGATTAGATTTTGGTACGATTAAAAAGGAAACAGAACCTGTTTATTTTTTTGAAATTGCACACAAATGATGATTAGATTTGAAGAGTAACTCACAGCTATTTAGATCCTGTAATGTTTATTTGTCCCAGAGATTTTTAGTTATATTCCTTAACTTGAAATCGTTTAAAATGTACAGTTTACCTCAAATAAAATGACCTTTTTAGCTTGTAAAAATGAAAACGGTTGAGAAAAAACAACTAATTATAACATATCAAAATGATTACAGAATTACAATGTTTTTTAAGCTTTTAAGTATAAATCGTTGGAATATCATCAAAATCAACCTAGTTTTAAAAATACACATACTTAAAATTTATATAAATTTTAATGTATACTGGTTAACAAACTTGCCAGAATTCTTACTTTTTTTTAATTTTTAAATATATATATTCCAGCTACAAATTTTAATAGAATTTAAAATTTCAAGTAGTTTGATGCACCGCAAATATGCACCACATTGCTTGAACTATAGTTTATAGACGTCGAAAGGCAATATTTTCGGTATATAAATGCAAATGGTGAATAATAAAACTTAAATGAAATGTTTCATTTTTTAAAATTTATTCACGTAATCATATATTTTTATTCATATACATCAAATTACTAAACCTTTTTTAACTATCTTTTTTCATATAATATGATCTACATTAACAGTGCTGGATTAAGATATTCTTTCTCACCTATTTCAATTGACCCCATTTTACATGTTATACTTTCCCTGCAGTACATGGTAATGTATAGGGAAAGTATTGGAATCATGTCGAAAATCGCAACTCGAGTTTTCGACGGATCTACACGTTTTGAGACCTCTAGAATACGAAAACACTATTTTTAGCGTGACGTCTGTGTGTATGTCTGTCTGTATGTCTGTGCAATGTATGTATCCACTCTAACTCAAAAACTAATGGACCGAATTTCATAAAATTTGGTAAGTCACTTGAATGTGACCCTGGTGCTGATTAGTTTTTGGAACGATTCGTAAAAACAGAACCCACCTTTTGTTGCGAAATCGCCCGTAAAAATTTCATTTATCCGCTCTAGCTAAAATACTAATTTACCAAATTTCGCAAAATTTAGTAGATAAGTTATTTGTTGGATACTCTGGTGCTGATTAGAATTTGGTACTATTCGGAAAATAAAAACCCGCTTATTTTTACGAAATGGCTCGCAAAAATTTCATATGTCCACCCTAGCTAAAATACTAATTGACCAAAATTCACAATATTTGGTAGATAAGTTACTTGTGGGACACTCTGGTGCTGATTCGATTTTGGTACGATTCGGATAATAACAACCTGCCTTTTTTTACGAAATAGCCCGCAAAAATCGCAAAAATCTAAGAAAAAAGACTACGTATGCTGAAATTTATCAATTAAATTATTGTTTTATACGCAATTTTTGACGAGGAAAAGAATATAACACACTCCATTATACCGGCCGTCCAAATGGATGCTCAAGTCCTTGTTGACGAGCCGGACGGCCTGGGTTTTCAACACTCCATTATACTTTAGGACTAACCATTCTCAAGATATTTGAGATTTCTTGAATTTTTGTTACGCTGCTATCGGAAAAATGTCCAATTACCAAATAAAAACAAAAATTGAATTAAAAATGCAAATTTAGTGTTATTTGGTGCAATTAAAAACTCAGTCTAATGAATTATTAAAGAAATAAAGAAAATATGAATTTAAGTATGCAGGGAAAGTCATGCGCTACCCACATCAGATTTTTTAATTTCTGGCGGGTTCCAAAATCGTGGGCCCATCTTGTCCCAATAGCTAATATGGGATCTGAACGTGAGACAAAAATTAAACATAAAAACTACAATTAGCGGAACAAATTTAATTTTTCCCCCTCTCAGGATCACTGGTAAAGCCGGCAAATAATTTCTAAATTCCGAAATTCAAAACATTTTGTACACCTTGATAACTTTACAAAACAAGAACCAAAACATTGTACTCTGACGTCGAAAAAAATCCCTACCGTGGATCACGATCCCTACAGGGAAAAACCAGTTTTACGTGGTCACGTTTTACGTGACTATTTATGGAGTGAGCGCCAATCGTAACTCTCATACGCCCGCGGATTTCAACGAACGCCTACATAAAATAAGGTTTCAGCGTCTGTGTAAGCTTGCGAAAATTATTTTATGTATTTCATTTAATTAAATATAAATCAGCAGTCTATGACAATTACCTATAAATTGTGCGGGATATAACAATCATAGGTTTAACAAGAGAGAGTCTGCGAATCTTAGATTTAAGAATGTGTCATAAACTACTTTTATAGCACAACAGAAGAACAAACGTTTAATTTAATGGAATGTAACAGATATTTTACAACTTTATAAAAAAAAAAGTGTGTGTGTGGGGGGGGGGGGGGGGGGGGGGTCTGTGTCACTGCTCTTAAATATTAAAATACTATTCATATTGTGCTCTAAGAGCTAAGGCTGGTATTAGAAAAACAACAGTTTCATTTCAACACTTAAAGACCGATGTGGACCGACTTCCTCTACATACTGAAAATAATATTTTCTTTCTTTGTGTATGTCAATTTGAGTTTTAACGCAGAAAAGACGTATGACATGGATGCCCTTCGAAATTACATCGAATTTGTAGTTTCAAAATAATTGCCTTTTCAAAATAGCCAATCAATAATTGCCTTTTAAAATAATCAATCAATAATTGCATTTTCAAAATAGTCAATCAATAATTGCCTTTTCAAAATAGACAATTAGTAATTGCCATTTTCAAAATAGGCTTTGTATTGGATGTAAGTGGTTTGCATTTTATGTGGTTTATACTTATTTATATAGTTTGTATTTTAAGATGACACTAAGTCTCCAAAATTAAAAAAATATGACGTGAGCAGCACATGATTTTCCCAACAGGCTAGAATTTATTTTTTCTTCACTTCTTTCATTATCCATTGACTTGAGTTTAACTGCACAAAAATGACACGTATATTTATTTGAAATTATGTTTAATTACATATACATTTTTAAAATATTTTGTTTTTCATCTGGCGACTTATTGTATTACAAAATGTCGTAATGCAAAAATTACCAACAAAATAAATATCTCGAGAACGGTTGATCCTAGAGGAATTGGGTTGGTCTTATTCTTTTAGTCGTCAAAATTATGTACAAAAATTAATACAATTAGACATATTTAGTTTCGTATACCGATCGCTATGCTAGACTCTTTTTGAGCCACGTATACCTAAGCCATAGTCATACTTTCGTATTACAGATTTTGACGATTTTTGCGGCCATTTTGCAAAAAAGGGAAGTTATTATTTTACGAATCATACCAAAATTTAATCAGCACCACGATAACCTATAAGTGACTTACTTGCCTGCTAAATTTAGTGAAATTTCGTCGAATAGTTTTTGAGCTAGAGTAGTTAGCCAGACAGACAGATACCACGCAGAGGACTCGAAACATGTAGATTCATCGAAAAGTTGAATTCAGATTTTTGACACAATGCCGATATGTTTCCTAAACATTACAATGTCTTGTAGGGATAGCAAAAACTGAAGACTCAGAAACGATTTGAGATTGGTTTTATTAGTTTAAAAAATTATGAACAAAACAAGTATTTAATTAATATATGAAACCATATTGTTTTTACTTTCCCTGCAATACATGGTAATGTATAGGGAAAGTATTGGAATCATGTTCTAAATCGCAACTCGAGTTTTCGAGGGATCTTCACGTTTCGAGACCTCTAGAATACGAAAAAATTATTTTTAGCGTGACGTCTGTGGTGTGTCTGTGTGTGTGTGTCTGTTTGTGTGTCTGTCTGTGCAGATTTTGTATACACTCTAACTAAAAAACTAATGGACCGAATTTCATAAAATTTGGTAGGTAAGTCACTTGTGAGCGAATCTGGTGCTGTTTAGTTTTGGGTACGATTCGGAATAAAAGAACCCACCTTTTTTTGCGAAATGGCCCTCGAAAGCTTGTATCCACTCTAACTAAAAAACTAACAGACCGAATTTCACAGAATTCGGTAGATAAGTCACTTGTGGGACACCCTGATGCTGATTAGATTTTGGTACGATTCCGAAAAAAAAATAACCTGCCTTTTTTTGCAAAATGTCCCGCAAAAATCGCCAAAATCTAAAATAAAAAACTACGTATGCTCAAATCTATCCATTAAATGCTTGTTTAATACGTAATTTTTAACGAAGAAAAGAATAAGACCAACTCCATTACACTAAGACTAGCCGTTCTTGAGATATTTTAGTGTTTTCGTATTTTCTCTATGCCACCTTTGAAAATAAGTCCAGTTATCAAATGAGAACGAAAATTGAATTAAAAGTGAATTAAATTTAATTAAAATAAAGAGAACGTGAATATAAGTCTGCAGGGAAAGTCATGTGCTGCCCACATCAGATTTTTTTAACTTGTGCAAAATGTTCCAAAAAATAGATCCAGTTCTATTTTTCACAATTGTATAAAAACTTATCAACACCAGGGTAACGCATGACTTGATTTGATCGCCAAGTTTCGTGAAATGTGGACTAATAGTTTTGAAACTAGAGTGGAATGACATTGAACAGATAGACATACACACAGGAGTAACGCTAAATATCGTTAATTTATGTTTTAGTCGGTCTAAAACGTGAAAATCTGTTGAAAACCTTTCAAAATTTCGATCTTTTTCAATTATTTTCTCTATCTATTGTAGTAAAAATAAAAAAATTCGAACAGAAAAATGAAACTAATGAGAAATGTAACGTCATAAAAATTGCTATTTTCATTTTAGAAAATAATATTAAAAAAATTAGAGTTTGTAAAAATATTTACGAACAGCATATGTGACAATATTCATGAGTCTATAATGTAGTTATTAATATGGAAATAAATTTAAATAATGTATGTTTGTGTGAATAATCAAATGGGACATTTTCTATACTTTTTTGATAAAAATGTTTCTATTGAAAAGAAAATTTTCTTGTTAAAAAGACTAAATAAAATTAAATTTCAAGTACTACTACCCCTAAACATGTTAAACACAGCAATAGTAATAATTACGTAATGTTAAACTCAGTAATAATACTAAAAAATCTGATGTGGGCAACACATGACTTTCCTTATATAATGCAATGAATTTACTACTTTTACAGTGAAAAAATAGGTTTTTTTTATAGTAGATACTTATATTGAATTTTCGACGATTTGTCGTTAATTTCATTGATTTAGCGTCATTTTTATCTATTTGGCGAGATTTTCGTTAATTTGGCAACATTTAAAAAGTCGCCAAGTTGGCGACATTCCGCTAAATTCGTCGCCAAAATGTCGCCAAGCGTTATGGATGGAGAAATAAGTTATTCTTATAGCAGATAAAGGACTATTGGCGTTCAAATACAAAAATATTACTCAAAGCATATTTTTTCATGAATAGAACTAGCTAGATCCACGAGAATATCACCCAATTTATCGTATGATATTACATATGAAAAGTGAACAAATTTCTCAACAGTTCATATATTTTTTTAATTTATGGAACTTTTTGATAAATTTGTTTGAGAAATGTACAATATCTCGAGAATGGTTCATGCTAGCGTTCTAAAGTTTATGTCAATCGTTTTTTAAGGAAAAATTACATAAGAAATGTCTATTTCCGTAACTTTATTAAAGGTTTTGATTTTTTGATGATTTTTTCAAAATTTCACTCGAAAATTTAGGCGGGTTCTGAGCATTCGAATACATTTAAAAACAATAGGCTTCCAGTATTCACGGAATGTGATTTTTGTACCAAATTTCATTCGAATCGCTCCATTCGTTCGTGAGATATCGTCTCCACAGACTCACTGACACACACACACACACATACGCACATACTTTCACACACACACACACAGACATCACTTCACAAATATTTGATTCGTGATCAGGGATGCTTGAAACGTGCTCTCCCATCGAAAACTCGAATTCGAATTTTCGATCCTGTCATAATACTTTCCTTATACATTATGTATATAAGGAAAGTAATAACAACAGTTTTATAGTTAATTGTTTAACTCTAAAATTTACTTGCTTTACTGGTAAATTTACTTGCTTTACTAATCAAAAGTCTGTGCCTTTGTTTGTTCCATATACAAATCCGCCGATTTTCCCCCCAAAAATTTTGTATGGTCATTTTTTACTTTTCGGGATCATGTTCCGGGTTCTAGAACCAGGGGTTGTTGAAATATTAATAGAAAAAGCAAACCTTCCATATAAATAGCATTATGCAGATAATATTTTTTCGAAAATTCATTTGAATGAAATTAATTTTATTCTTTTGCTTTGTCATCATGTTGCTTTGGAACACAATTAAATCAAATGTATTTACGGCAAAAGATTTTTTTTTAATTTATCCGATTTAAATAATAAAGAAATTGATATAAAAATTAATTTTATACATTTTTTACTCAATTTTGGCCTTGGGATACAAAATGATAGGTATTATTGATAGTACTGATAGTTTCAATTTCTTAAGTAAGTTTTATTTTGACAGTGATTTTTCATACTCATATATTGTGTTTGGAAAATTGTTTAAACACGATAAAAATAATACCGGTATATATCTTCTAATACTATTTTAGCGTTTTTATTTTGGCATATATTGATTAAATTCCAAATTTTTTGTATTTTTATTTGCAGCCAGGACCAGGATATTTTATTCTTCAGATCTGTCTGTGAAAATAATTTTATATTGCGACAACAGATCATACTTTTTTAAGGGAATTAAATTAAATATGTTAATAGAATGTTTTGAAGAAAATGTCATTTAGAATACTACAAGGATAAACACATGTTTTAGATCACGAGCAACTTCGGCTATATCTGTTAATACACTATAACAATTATGTTCAAAAGCCCCCCCCCCCCGAAAAAAAAACTAAATATTAATATTTTATACTCAATTTTAAATGAGAAGTTGCGTCAAGTCGTAATCTTTCTTGTTATATAACCAGTAGCATCGCCAAGTGGAAAGCTTTGGGGATCATAATCCTTCCCTCCCAAGAACCCACCAAAAAATCTGATGTGGGCAGCACATGACTTTCGCAATGGATTTACTAGTTTTACAATAAAAAAATAATGCAAAAGATCCACGGTGCTGTGTTTTTATCGTTGAATTGTACAGTGGGCAATTTTCAGGATGACAACATGTAAAACAATTTTAAAATACTCAATTAACTTATACTTCGCGCAACTCTAAACAATCATCAATATTGATAGCATCCTCAATAAGCGATATAGTCCATATATTAAAATCCCGCCAAGCGTTATGGACGGAGAAATAAGCTATTCTTGTAGCAGATAACTGACTATTGCCGTCCAAATACAAAAGTATTACCTAAAATATATTTTTTCATGAATGGAACTAGCTAGATCCATGAGAATGATGTCACCCAATTTATCGAATGATATTACTTATAAAAAGTGAACATATTTCAACAATGGGTAATATTTTTTTTTAATTTTATGTGATTTTTTGATAACTTTTTTGGAAAATGTACAATATCTCGAGAACGGTTCATGCTAGCGTTCGAAAATTTATTTTAATCGTTTTCTAATGAAAAACTACATAAGAAATGCCTATTTTCGTAACTTTATTAAAAGTTTTGATTTTTCGATGATTTTTTTCAAAATTTCACTCGAAAATTTATGGGGTTCTGAACATGCGATTGCGTATAAAAACAATAGCCTTCTAGTATTCATGGATTGTAATTTTTGCACCAAATTTCGTTCGGATCGGTCCATTCGTTCATCAGTTATCTTCTCCACACACACACACACACACATATACACAATCTCAAAAACGTCTGATTCGTGTTCAGGGATGCTTGAAACGTGCTCTCGTCGAACACTCGAATTCGAATTTTCGACCCCGTCACAATACTTTCCTTATACATTATATGTATATAAGAAAAGTAAAAATTATTGAAGAATTCATGGAAATGATATTTGGAGAAATTGGAAACAAGATATTTTGCTACCCCTACCCCCTTCCCCAAACTATTTTCTGGCCACGCTACTGGTTATAATAACAACGACCTCAGGCCATAAGATAGTCTTCTCGTCAATCAGCTAACAATAAAAATAAATAGACCTGCATAGATAATTCCATCGCTTCTTCTATCACCTCTTCCTGCCTTCAGGTCGATGGACTCTTCTTACCTTGTGGTTGTGACAGACATTTTGATAAGACAAATTTTTCTTCCTTGTTCAATTATTTGAAGGCTTATAACTAAAATTCTAATTGTATCCGCTTGTACTTATAAAGTGACTGGACAAATTTTCACGACACATGCAACCCAGTATTAGATGTGAACTGGACGTAAGACTGTCAGATGCAATCTCATAGGAATGGGATGACGTAGAGCCTGTTGAAAACAGACTTTTTTTTATATATATAATGACATTTTATTATATTTTCTAGGCCAGTTAAAATTTAAAACACTAGAGTCAATTGCAGAGTTCCTGTCTGTCGATACAAGATTGATTCAATCGGGGCCAAAAACATATGTGGAGGATGAGGAGGGGGGAAGATTTGGGGATCTATTTCTCTCCCCCCGGGAATCCTAAAAAGGAAAAGAGTTTTCATTATATGCATGTTTTTATAAACATAGTTGTTTGGTCTCAAAATATTTTCTAGATGCGATAAGCACTTGATTGAAACCAGTACAGTTGCTCCAGGACATGAATTCATAACCTTGAGATTTCCAACCCATAACAGAATCTTATATATAGTGAAACAAAATTCTGTCAATTCCCCCCCCCCCCCCTCCCATCTCCCGTCGGTATTTCTGTAAGCTATAGTTTTACAGCTTAAACATTTTGAATTTTGAAGGATCTATTGATGGGTGTTTTCGGGGGTATTACATCAATATCATCTGTAGTGGCGTAGACAGGGGGGGTGGGGGGGAGGGGGGGTGATACACTATTCAAAATATTTTTAAGAAATGCCGAAAATTAAAGGCTATACAGATAGTGTTTACAAAAAAAATAGAACAAAAATGCAAAAATACTCTTTTATTTGAAAATATCAGCAAAAGAGGGTTATTAAATTGTAACTTATCATGACATCCTAGCCTTGTAGATATTTCGGGAGGTTCGAATCCTAGCCCCTCGAAATTGTGGAACACCCCGTTATCAATGTTAGCATTATTCCCTTTCTATATATATTCATGTTATTATGGTTAAAATATCAGTTTGGAGAACTTTGAAATTTAGTGGTCCTGGGCCCCACAAACCTTTTGAAAACGATCCTGCATAAAGTTATGTGAAATTTGATTTTACTATTTCAAACATATGTCAATAAACAAAGCTAACTCACGTTTTTTTTTGTTTTTTTTAATAAAATACAACATTACTACAGTTAAAGAGCTACTGAAAACTGAGACCAAGAAGTTACTCAAGTTGAAACCATACAAGTAGAACAATTGGAAACACCCACGTAAATGACTCATGCATTCCTGTTCTTAAAAAAAAATAAAAACCTTGTTGCCATTACAAGATTGATAACTGTGCTTAAAAATACAGTTACAGAATACAAAAATCTGCTGTTGGCAGCACATGATTTTCCCTGCAAAATCATATTCACGTTCCCTTTATTTCTTCAATAATTCATTATATTCAGTTTAATTGTGCAAGATATATATATATAGCACCCGCAATTATTTAAAATTACACTGAATTTGCATTTTTAATTTAATTTTCGTTCTCATTTGGTAACTGGGCTTATTTTCAAAGGTGGCGTAACGAAAATGCGAAAAACCTAAAATATCTCGATAACGGCTAGTCCTAGTGTAATGGGGTTGATCCTATTCTCTTTATCCTTAACAATTACGTATAAAACAAGCATTTAATTTATATATTTGAGCATAGGTAGTTTTTTTATTTTAGATTTTAAAGATTTTTGCGGGCCATTTAGTAAAAAAAGTCAGGTTATTTTTTTCCGAATTGTACCAAAGTCGAATCAGCACCAGGTTCATCCACAAGTGGCTTATGTACCAAATTTTGAATAATTTGATATTTTGAATAGTTTCTCAGCTAGCGTGGATACAGGCACACAAGGGACTTACATATCAAAATGTATGAAATTTGGTATATTAGTTTTTGAGTTAGAGTTGGATACATACATTACACAGACACGCAAACAGACAGACACACACACACAGACATCGCGTTAAAAATAGTTTTTTTCGTATTCTAAAGGTCCCGAAACGTATAGATCCGTCGGAAACTCGAATTGTGATTTTGGGCATGATTTCTTCAATACGTTTCCTATACATTATCATGTATTGTAGGGAAAATAAAAATTATAATTAAAATATTTTACGTATAATAAAAAATGTCTTATTACATTAGCACAAAATAAAATATTAAAAAAATATTAGTATTTATTAAGTACAAAAATAGTGAAGAAAATATTTGTATATTCAAATTATTTAAAAAACGATAATTTGGTACAACCTTAGTATACGGAATTTGCATTTCGCTTGGGTATATGCGATGATAATTTCGCGCCAAAAACTATTCTAATAGGTTTATAAAATAATGAAGTCAAAACTTCATATCTAAAATAAAATTCCTGCAAAATATGATTTATTCTAAGGTTTCTTAATTTACTACTTTGCACGCTTAATGTGATAAATTGACAAAAAATAAGAGAAAAATTCGAAACATTGCAAATCTGAATTTTTAAAAATACTTTTAGAATATTTTTGTTACATTTCAAGATCAGAATTTTTTTAATATTTTATCAGTTAAATCCCTAAAAAAGCTCTAAACTTAAACATTATTGTGTAATAAACACAATGGTAAATGAAATTCTAATTTAGAGCAATTTAACGCTTAATTCAATTCATTTATTACACATAAAACGCATTATTCAACATCAAATGTGAAAATATTGGGATTCTATTTGAAGAATGGTTTAATAGTAAATATGGTATTTTTTTTTTCCAAAAAACTTGAATTATTGATATTCGGAATACCAAGAATTGTCTGTATTTGCCAATTTACTCTTGATAATTAAACGTTAAAGAATAAAAATAATTTATAATTTTAATAGTTCCATGCAAAGCTGTTTATAAAGTTTAAATATCTTTAAAGTATACTACATCTTTAAAGTTCTCAAAAATAAATAAATAAACAAATAAATTTCTACAAAGATAATTAGAATACCTAATTAAAATATTTAAAACTCATGAAAAACAATATAACTTACTTATGAAATATGAAGATTTGTAATAAACCAAGAGTTGAAACGGAACAGGCACAAGCAAAAACGCTTCTTCGACTAAGTTGAAACGAAAAACGTTTGTTCTAAAGATATAGAAGTCAACTCCCTACGCGTCTACAATTTCCCCTCTTGGGTGATTTTTTTCCCCTACTCTTTTCCCTTCTCTTCAAGAGAAAACTGGTCATTTCAAATTGCGTGCTTAATGACAGTATTGTAAAAAAACAGAAATATGTCTCCCACGTTTTATCGTCTGCGAGATTCAGCTAAGAAAAAAGAAAATTGAAAAAAAATTTTAAAAACTTTGCAAAGTAGAAAAAATTGTAAAACTCTCTAAACGATATATATTACATATATACACATGTATCGAATATGTATATATATATATATATATATATATATATATATATATATTTCTTTAAAAATATATATATTTTTTTTTAAAGAAAAAGTTCAAAAAATTCATATATATATATATATATATATATATATATATATAATATTGTATATTTAAAAACGATAACTATATATTAACTTCCGAAATGACTAATAAAACATGGTGAGCATACCTTTTCAATTCCCCTAAACTGATTAATAGCAGAATTTCTAAATATACGTTTAGCTAAGCAAGAACAGTAAAATGGATTCCTTACTTTTATCATCTATATTATAATATAGTTTATCATTTTCTATTTTTACTTTCCCTGTAATACATGTTAATGTATAGGGTAAGTATTGGAAAGCATTACAAACTTGATAAACAAAAATTTTTCCGTAGTCTTAAACTTGGTAAGACGATTCCTCGAAAACTATAATAGCTTGTAAAAGCGAATTATTATTATTATTATTATTATTATTACTATTATTATTATTACTGTTTACATCTATATTTTATAGTTTAGAAAATATTTCGAGTGAAAGTAAGTAAAATGAAGAAAAAACTCACTCGGACCAAAATACATATTTTTTTTTTAAAGAAAAAGTTCAAAATGTTAAAATATTGAAATTCTTTTTACATATTTTCATAAATAAAGCCATGTTTCTGACAAAATAAGTAAAGCTTGTTTACATTTTTATCTATTAGGTTCGCAGATAAGAAAGTCCAAAGTGCTTATACTGTTTAATTTTCGTAACACTAACTATTTTCGATATATTATAATTTGAATCTTCACTTTAATGACCACAATATAACCAAAATAAGGAAAATGTATCGAAATGAAATTTGGTGCAGTAAATCGCAAGAAGCCTATTGATTTTCAGCAACATTGAATATTATGAAACTTCCCATGTGTGTTATTAACACTTTACCACAAAGTTGAAAAGTGTTTATGACTTTATTCATTCTGTCTGTCTATCTGTCCGTTAGCACGATAATTGCCGTAAAAATGACTTTATCAAAATGAAATTTTAGTATGTTGTTCAGACGATCTGTAGAACCTATGGGAATATAAATGAGTAATATCACCCAATTAATTTTGGATTGAACCCGGGTTGAATAAATAAAATACATTGAACCCTATGGGACCTAATTCTTTAAACATTTTTTAAGAGGATTTAAAATTCCCAAATTGCTTCGAAATTTTTATGAAATATTCAAATTATCCCATAAAATATATAAAAAAAATTTCAGCAAAATATATTTAGTAGTTTTTAAAATAAAAATTAAAATAATAATTGCACCTTTTATATGAAGCAATCACGTGACCCTTATATAAAGAGATCACGTGACCCACTTCAAAATAAAATACGGCATCCATCTTGTGTCAAAATCGTGATTTTTAAAGTTCTTTTTAATTCATATTGAGTGCTGTATCCGTCCTAAAACCGCTTTATTTTTGCTTAAATTCTGTGCATCTACGTACTGGAACAACACAATTACAATGCATTTGTGTTTAAATGATCATCCAAATTTGATTATTTCTACAACGAAACCTAGTTTTCACCTATGGAAAATGTAAACAGCAAAATATGTAGAATGAGTTGTATAAGAATTGCTATATTTCTTTAACGCAAAATTATTTAACTCATGGAGTCTGCAATATAGCTGATATGAATGAAATATTTTACAGAGAGAAGGACGATTTTCTCGATGAAGTTTTAAGCATTGAGTTTAATTACTTGTAGCTGCATGGTCTTAAGTTTTCAAATAAAATAAATTATTATAGTATTGTGATGAATGATATGAATTGAAAACTGTTTATGAATGAAATGCTGCTTTTATAGAGAGAGCCAGCGTGTTATATTTCGATGGCGTCATTTGAATAAATTTCAGTTGTTTTCGATGACGTTTTTGAATATAATAAATCATTATAGTATCATGATAATTTTAAAAATATTACCGACGAATGTATTGCATTTTAGAGATATTTAAACCAAGCAATTTATATTTCAATGCCGTTATTTGAATGAAGTTCATTTTTTTTATTAAGTTTTAAGTTTTGAAATATAATAAATTAATGTAGGATTGTGATAATTTTAAAAATATTACCGAGAAATGTATCGCATTTTAGAGATGTCTAAATAAAATTGCATTAATGTTGGTAAGTGTTTCATAATCAATGCTTTATGCATGATTGATCTTTCTTGTTTATTTTCGGTAAAATCAGAATTTGCTAGTTTGTAAGGAAAATAATCGAAGCCTTTTTACTCAGTTTTGTCTTCATGCATCCATTATGCGTTTATTGATCACATGGTTACCATAGCAACAGAATCGTTTTAAAATATCAATAATGAATAATATTTCAAGGATAAGAAAAATTAATATAATTTAGAATATTAATGTTAGGAATTTATTGCTTTGAACTCAAATCATTGCTTTTATGCAGCAAAATTTTATATTTTCTAATTTTAAATGGTATATGATTTGTTGCAAAATATCATTAGTGACTTATGAATAAAATAACAAGAAAGATCAATCATGCATAAAGCATTGATTATGAAACACTTTCCAATTTCAATGCAGTTTTATACAAACATCTCTCAAATGCGATACATTCCTCGGTAAAATTTTTAAAATTATCACGATACTACATTAATTTATTATATTTAAAAACTTCATCGAAGAAAATGAACTTCATTCAAATGACGGTATTGAAATATAAATTGCCTGGTTTAAACATCTCTAAAATGCGATACATTCCTCGGTAATATTTTTAAAATTATCATAACACTACAATAATTTATTATATTTGAAAACTTCATCGAAAACAAATTAACTTTATTCAAATAACGTCATCGAAATATAAATCGCCTCTATATAAAAGCAACATTTCATTCATAATCATTTTTCCAATCATTTAATTCATCACAATACTATGATAATTTATTTTATTTAAAAATTTGAGAAATTGCTATCTACCATATTTATTTTAAAATGTGAAACCTTTCTCATATACAAAATTATTAAACTCTTGGAACTCTTTTTTCTTTCTGGAGGATATAACGAGAGTCAGAATTTAATTGAATTTGTTTTTCTCCCTATAATAAATAATTTTTATTTAAAAAACTACCTAACACATTTTACTGAAATTTTTTTTATATATTTTATGGGATAATTTGAATATTTCGAAAATTTTCGAATTAATTTGTGAATTTTAAATTCGCTTGAAAAATGTTTAAATCATTAGGTCCCATAGGATTCAATGTATTTCATTTTTTCAATCCGGGTTCAATAAAAAACTAATTGGATGATATTATTCATTTATATTCCCATAGGTCCCACAGACCGTCTGAAAAACATAATAAAATTTCATTTTGATAAAGTCATTTTTACGGCAGTTATTGTACTAACGGACAGACAGACAGACAGAATGAACAAAGTCATAAACACTTTCAACTATGTTGTAAAGTGTTAAAAAGGGAATTAAAAATTATTCATTACCATTTTTAGCACTTTTCAACAAATTTGAAAACTTATGACTTTGTTTTATGACTTTGTTCATTCTGTCTGTCTGTCCGTTAGCACGATAACTGCCGTAAAAATGACTTAATCAAAATGAAATTTTAGTATGTTGTTCAGACGGTCTGTGGGAGCTAGGGGAATATAAATGAATAATATCAACCAATTAGTTTTGGGTTGAACCCGGGTTGAATAAATTAAATACATTGAACCCTATGGGACCTAATTCTTCAAACATTTTTTAAGCGAATTTAAATTTCATAAATTGCTACCAAAGTTTTAGCAAAATATATTCAGTAGTTTTTTTAAATAAAAATTAAAATAATAATTACACCTCTTATATGAAGCGATCACGTGACCGTTTTATGACGATATCATGTGACCCACTTCAAAATGAAATATGGCATCCATCTTGTCTCAAAATCGTGGTTTTTAAAGTTCTTTTTAATTCATGTTGAGTGTTGTATCCGTCCTAAAACCGCTTTATTTTTACTCAAATTCTGCGCATCTACATACTGAAACAACGCAATTACAATATATTTGAGTTTAAATGATCATCCAAATTTGATTATTTCTACAACGAAGCCTATTTTTCACTTATGTAAAATGTAAACAGCAAAATATGTAAAATGAGTTGTTTAAGAATTGCTGCATTTCTTTAACGCAAAATTATTTAGCTAATGGAGTCTGCATAGCTGATATGAATGAAGTATTCATTGATTTTACAGAGAGAAGGACGATTTTTTTCGATGAAGTTTTAAGCATAGACTTTAATTACTTGTAACTCCATGGTCTTAAGTTTTTAAATAAAATAAATTATTATAGTACTGTGATGAATGAAATGAATGGGAAAATGTTATGAATGAAATGCTGCTTTTATAGAGAGAGCCAGGCGTTTTATATTTCGATGGCGTCATTTGAATAAATTTCTGTTGTTTTTGATGAAGTTTTCAACTATAATAAATTATTGTAGTATCATGATAATGTTAAAAATATTACCGAGGAGTCAGGCGATTTATATTTAATTGACGTCATTTGAATGAAGTTCATTTTTTTCGATGAATTTTTAAGTTTTCAAATATAATAAATTAATATAGTATTGTGATAATTTTTAAAATATTACTGAGGAATGTATCGCATTTTAGAGATGTTTAAATGAAATTGCATTGAAGTTGGAAAGTGTTTCATAATCAATGCTTTATGCATGATTGATCTTTCTTGTTTTTCCTAAACTCAATTACATTGTTATAATGACAAGAAAGATCAATCATGCATAAAGCATTGATTATAAAAAACTTTCCAACTTCAATGCAATTTTATTTAAACATCTCTAAAATGCGATGCATTCCTCGGTAATATTTTTAAAATTATCACAATACTACATTGATTTATTATATTTGAGAACTTAAAACTTCATCGAAAAAAATGAACTTCATTAAAATGATTGCATTGAAATATAAATTGCCTGGTTTAAACATCTCTAAAATGCGATACATTTCTCGGTAATATTTTTAAATTATCATAATACTAAAATAATTTATTATATTCGAAAACTTCGTCGAAAATAAATGGAATTTATTCAAATGACGTCATCGAAATATAACACGCCTCTATAAAAGCAGCATTTCATTCATTTTTCCATTCATTTCATTCATCACAATACTATAAAAATTTATTTTATTTAAAACTTAAAACCATGGAGGTACAAGTAATTAAACTCTATGCTTAAAACTTCATCGAAAAAATCATCCTTCTCTCTGTAAAATCGATGAATATTTCATTCATATCATCTATATTGAAGACTTCATGAGCTATATAATTTTGCGTTAAAGAAATACAGCAATTCTTATACAACTCATTCTACATATTTTGCTGTTTACATTTTCCATAAGTGAAAATTAGGCTTCGTTGTAGAAGTAATCACAGTTGAATGATCATTTAAACTCAAATATATTGTAATTGCGTTGTTTCAGTATGTAGATGCACAGAATTTGAGCAAAAATAAAGCGGTTTTAGGACGGATACAACACTCAATATGAATTAAAAGGAACTTTAAAAATCACGATTTTAAGACAAGATGGATGCCATACTTTATTTTGAAGAGGTCACGTGATCGCTTCATATAATGGTCACGTGATCTCTTCATCTAAAAGATGTAATTATTATTTTAATTTTTATTTAAAAAACTACTGAATATATTTTGCTGAAATTTTTTTATATATTTTATGGGATAATTTGAATATTTCCTAAAACTTTCGAAGCAATTTGTGAATTTTAAATCCGCTTAAAAAATGTTTGAAAAATTAGGTCCCATAGGGCTCTATGTATTTCATTTCTTCAACCCGGGTTCAATCCAAAACTAATTGGGTGATATTCTTCATTTATATTCCCATAGGTCCCACAGACCGTCTGAACAACATACTAAAATTTCATTTTGATAAAGTCATTTTTACTACAGTTTTCCTGCTAACGGACAGACAGACAGACAGACAGACAGAATGAACAAAGTCATAAACACTTTTCAACTTTGGTGTAAAGTGTTAAAAAAAGCAACAATTAATAACTTTTGGGTACCCGAATCGTGCATATTCAAGGTTGACTGGTTACGAGTGGGTCAAAAAATAACAATAGAAATAATCTAAGTTGATCAGATTCGTTGATGTCAATGGATTTCAATACAGTTCATTTGAATAGATTGACTTCGATTGAACCAATGAAATTCACTTGAGATGACTGATCGGTGGCAATTTGTTGATCGATTTCAATACAGTAAATTGAAATCGTTTGGATTGAATTGTGGAAGGCAATGGTTTGATAGGAATCAAAAGATTCGATTGTGAAAATTTGAAATTAATCGTCATCATTGATTCAAATCGATTATGAATAATTCAATTGATTATCTTTGACTGAATTGGATCCAGAAAGTCGAAGATTAGTAGCACTGGAGGAAGGAATCCAGGGCCCAACGCTGAATCAAATGTATTCTGAATTGGAAGATAGAACGCCTCAATATTTGGCGTGTCGTATGTAAGGTGAGTAAACGGAGGAAGAGGTAAAGGTAATTGAAAACGAAAGAGACGACACAAATGCCTGTGTCAATTGCCTGAGCGCTCGTGGTAGGACATGGGAAGCAGATCTGGATGAAAGCGTTAGGGCTCTTAACATTTTTTCCTAATTTAACCAGTATTGATTACGAAATTTTGACGCGAATAACATGTGTGGTAGGTGTTATCCGGATGAAATCAGAACGGTAAAAAAATTGGAAACAATAGCACTTTGGTCGCTTATATCTCCAAACCAAACAGTTAATTGACTGAAATGTGATTCTACTTGACTTTCTCACACTAGAATCCATTTTTAAGTAGCTTGTATGTTTACCCCCCCCCCCCCCCCGTTCCCCAAATTTTATAATATATATATAAAAAAATGATTTAATCTGTGTTGTTGATCCACTGGACCACAATTATGATATGTTGCCCTTCATTTTAAAAGACCTGAAAAATGTACACCCCAGGGTGGAACTCCCCCCCCCCCCCCGAGGGTGATAATGACATCACGAACACAAAAATTGAAGAGGTTATTTATCACTACAGCAATTGAAACGATTAAGTTTCGCAATGAGCCATAAATAATTAATCATTTTATGCATAATTTTCACATTTTGTCCTATGCTACCACGGTTAGAAAATGTAACTTTACGAATAAATTTCGAAATTTTCAGTAATTTCAAAACATTCTGTCTAGTTTTACAGTTTTCGATAATGAAGCGAATATGCAGATTCATGAAAATTCATTAATATTTGTGCACAATGGTGTTACAGTTTGATATTATTTTAATTAACATTTTAATATATGGAGTTAACATATTTCAATATATGGAATTAACATATTTTAATATATGGAATTAATATATTTTAATATATGGCCTATATTGCCTTATATCACAAACGAATGGAGCGATTCGATCGAAATTTGGTACAAAAATTACAATATGTAAATACTGGAAGCCTATTGTTTTTAAGCGCAATCGAATGTTCAAAATTCCCCTAAATTTTCGAGTGAATTTTTGAAAAAATCATAAAATCAAAACATTTAATATAGTTACGTAAATAGTGATTTCTTATGTAATTTTTTATGAGAAAAATATTGACATAAACCTTAGAACGCTAGCGTGAACCGTTCTTGGGATATTGCACATTTTTCAAATAAATTTATCAAAAATCACATAAAATAAAAAATATATTAATTATTGTGAAATATGTTCACTTTTCATATGTAATACCATGCGATAAATTTGGTGGCATCTCATGGATCTAGCTTATTCCATTCATGAGAAAAGTTACTTTTGTAATACTTTTGTATTTACTTTTGTGGTAATACTTTTGTATTTGGATGCAAATAGTCATTTATCTGCTAAAAGAGCAACTTATTTCTCCATCCATAACGCTTGGCGAGATTTTGGCGGAATATCGCAATTTGGCACCTTTTTAAAGATTGCCAAATTAACGAAAATGTCGCCAAATTGATAAAAATGACACTAAATCTATGAAAATGACGACTAATTGATAAAAGTTCAATATCTTAGAAAGAGCATAAGAATAGACTATAAGAATAATCCATTTCACCGTCCATCTGTCCGTAACGCTTGGCGAGAAATTTAGCGGGAAGTCGTCAACTCGGCGACTATTTTAAATGTTGCCAAAGTGACAAAAATGTCGCCACATTAATAAAAAAAATGACGCCAAATGAGAAGTAATGCATCGCAAGTTCTGATTTCCGGCATATGACGCACATACTTTCTAGTATATAAGAAATGCTCATCTCTCCGTTTGTCTGTAACACTTCTTGATGCATTTGGCGAACTTGGCGAATAATTTAACAAAGTATCGAGAACTTGGCGCTATTTCGCTCCAGATTGACAAAATTATCGCTAAAATTGCAAAAATGACACTAAATTAATAAAAATGACTCCTAATTGCTGAATAAAATATTAAAATAGTTTAATATATGGACTCTATCGCTTATTGAGGATGCTATCAATGTTGATGATTGTTTATGTAGAATTGCGCGAAATGTAATTTAATTGTGTACTTTGAAGTAGTTTTACATGTTGTTATCCGGAAAAGTGCAATTCAACGATAAAAACACAGTACCGTGGATCGTATACATTATTACTTTCCTTATATACATTAATGTATAAGGAAAGTATTGTGACGGGGTCGAAAATTCGAATTCGAGTTTTCGACGGGAGAGCACGTTTCAAGCATCCCTGATCACGAATCAAACATTTTTGAGGTGATATCTGTGTGTGTGTGTGTGTGTGTGTGTGTGTGTGCGTGTGTGTGTGTGTGTGTGTGCGTGTGTGTGTGTGTGTGTGTGTGTGTGTGTCAGTGAGTCTGTGGAGACGATAATTGACAAACGAATGGACCGATTCTAACGAAATTTAGTACAAAAATTACAATCCGTAAATACTGGAAGTCTATTGATTTTATGCGCAATCGAATATTCAAAACCCCCTAAATTTTCGAGTGAAATTTTGAAAAAATCGACAAAAAATCGAAACCTCTAATAAAGTTACGCAAATAGACATTTCTTATGTAATTTTTCATTAGAAAACGATTGACATAAATTTTAGAACGCTAACATGAATAACCTTTCCGTGATTGTGATATTATTATATATGATCTGTTGTTGTATTTAATACTGTATTAGAAGGAATAAACATTTTAAAATGTTCATTAAAAAATAAAAATAGTCGGTGTGAATTAAATTACGACAACAGATGGCAGCACCAAAAATACTTTGGATTAAAATAAAAAGCATATTCCATATTTTATTGAGTATGAACTTTTTTAATATATTCTAAGCATTGCATTTTATTTCTCAGAAACTATTTCGCAACTGTTTTAGCAGAATTTCGGCGAAAAATGTGTTCTGCGAAAGTTAACAAAGCGCGGATAGAGCAGAAAATTTACTGAAGCTCACCCTTAACCGTTTTAACCCGGAGTTGAAATCGGAGTTGGATTCTGCAAGAATTTGCGGAACCCAACTCTATAAGATGGATCTTCGAGGTTGAATTGGGGGCTGCTAAGTCAATACGAAAGGCCAACTTTGGTGTACAGTTTTAGACCGAGTAGTCTTCAAGATACTTTGGGACCCAAATGAAAAGCCCCAAGGGAAGCTCGAGAAGGAGGTTCTGCCAGAAGACCAGGCAACCTCCTCTCAGGTAAGTATCACAAGTGTTGATACTGACTTGCCTAAGCCTGGTGAGTTGGAAATTGATTCTAGTTCTGAAAGCACGCTGCATTCTATTTCACCAATGTCTGAGGATGAGTTGGAAAGACGCTTGCAGAAATTTGAGAAAGACGTGCTCGATACAGATCATTCTCATGACACTGGGAAGAATATATCTTCCTAGTAAATACTATAAGGCACTGGAAATAAATCTAAAATTTTCTTTATGGAATTTAGGAACTAAGACCATATAAGTACATTTGACATTTAATGGTTTTAACTTTAGGCTTCTATAAATAGCCAGAATTTTTTTGGAAATAGTGGGAGACTTGGAATGACTAGGTGTGATGACAGAAATGCGCGATTTTGCCATTTTGAATGGTTGCACTTTTATGAAGAAAAACAATAACAACAGAAGATGGCAACAAATTGTGAACGCGTCAAACAATGGACTCAGTCAGTCGGTGGCCAGTGGTTGACATATAACTCAAATAAATTTATGTGTCGGCAATAAAGAAATCCCACACACATTGAAAAGTCATGTGATTCTTGCGGGCCAGGGGACCACAGGCGCAATTGCTCTTAGTGCATCTTTGGCCAATGAGTACTGTCTCGCACCAGCTCGCCAGCCAATGGGAACCGAGCTATGAGAATACGTGGGGGGTGCTACCAGCCAACGAGTTAAACATATGTAAGGAAGATAAATGAAGGAGGAGCCAACAGATCAGTTCAAGAGCAACACATAAAAAAATTCAGTCAATAATGATCTTCAAAGAATATATATATATATATATATACACTCTTTTGCAAAAAAACGAAGCACCATGAAGAAAGTTACTATTTTATTGAAATTAAATATGCGTACAGCTCATACACAGGTAATGAAGTTATTACAAAATCAAGGCCGCAGGACCCATCAATGGTTAGCAATTGCACATTGAATTTTCAAATCAGTAATTGGTGAAACCCCCTTGGCGGCAATACATTCTTGTATACGTCTAGATAAGGAGTGATAAAGTTTCCTAATGTCATCCTGCGATACATTCTGCCAGGCATTCCTCAATTGTTGCTCCAGATCTGCTACATTTCGGGATGCCCGAATCTGGCGGCCTAACATGTTCCATACATGTTCGATTAGCGAATGGTTTGGTGACCTTGCTGCCCAAAGACCAGTATCAACAGCACGGACATAGTCCACAGATATGCGAGCCATATGTGGCGTGGCATTATCTTGTTGGAAAATGGCCCCCAGAATGACATGCCATGAAGGGTAACGCAAAAGGCCGTAGGATTTCATCAACATATCGTTGAGCTGTTGAAGTTGTACTCAGGATGACTACTTGGCGACCTGCTGTCGTAAGACATAGCACTCCACAGCATCACACCAGGGGTAATGGCTGTGTACCTGTCGAAGACAAAAGCTGATTGGGACAGCTGTCCCTGGCGCCTCAACACACTTACCCGATGGTCTCTTGAAGCAAGCATTGCTGCCAGCATCTTTGCACACCAGTGTCCGTTCGGCGCAGGTGGGTGCCTATTGCTCGGTATGACCAGCCAACTTCATGCAACCCGACTATACGACCACGTTCGAACTCGTCTAATTGCTTATAAAATCTTCGGCAATGTCGTAACGGCATTATTGGTTGTGTCTTCACGAAACTTCAACACCGATAACGAGCAAAGATAAACTGTCCACGTTTTTAACCTGTTTTACAGGATGCTAGTTGCGCAGTAGAAATGCGCGCTATGACCGAAGTTACCCCTCATAGGCCTTGCAAATTTAATCATTTGTATGCTTGGTATAAAGGAATTTACATACGAAATTTAAAGATGATCGGATTATTACTTTCCTTATATACATAGTATAATGTATAAGGTAAGTATTGTCACGGAGTCGAAAATTCGAATTCAAGTTTTCGACGGGAGAGCACGTTTCAAGCATCCCTGATAACGAATAGAACATTTTTGAGGTGATGTCTGTGTGTGTGTGTGTGTGTGTGTGTGTGTGTGTGTGCGTGCGTGCGTGTGTGTGTGTGTGTATGTGTGTGTGTGTGAAAGTGTGTGTGGGTGTGGGTGTGAAAGTGTGTGTGTGTGTGTGTGTGTGAAAGTGTGTGTCAGTGAGTCTGTGGAGGATCTCACGAATGAATGGAGCGATTTAAATAAAATTTGGTACAAAAATTACAATCCGTGATTACTGGAAGCCTATTGTTTTTAAACACAATCGAATGTTCAGAACCCCCCTAAATTTTCGAGTGAAATTTTGAAAAAATCATCACAAAATCAAAACCTCTAATAAAGTTACGCACATAGACATTTCTTATGTAATTTTTCCTTAGAAAACGATTGACATAAACTTTAAAGCGCTAACATGAACAATTCTTGATATATTGCACATTTTTCAAATAAATTTATCAAAACATCCCATGAATTAAAAAATATATAAATTGTTGAGAAACATGTTCTCTTTTCATATGTAATATCATACGATAAATTGGGTGGAATCATTCTCGTGGATCTAGCTCGTTCCATTTACGAGGAAAAGTTACTTTGAGTAATAATTGTGTATTTGAAATGCAATAGTCATTTATCTGCTATAAGAATAACTTATTTCTCCGTCCATAACGCTTGGCGAGATTTTGACGAACAATTTGGCGGAATTTTGCCAACTTGGCGACTTTTTTAAATGTTACCAAATTAACAAAAATCTCGCCAAATGGATAAAAATAACGCTAAATCAATGAAAGTGACAACTATTTGATGAGAATTCAAAATCTTGGAAAGAATATAAGTACCTACTATAAGAATAACCTATTTTTTTTTTTTACTGTAAAAGTAGTAAATTCATTATATAAGGAAAATCATGTGCTGCCCACATCAGATTTTTTTAGGAGTGCTTCGTACTTTTTTTTCTATTGCAAAAGTGTGTATATATATATATATATATATATATATATATATATATAACAAAGATATATATATATATATATATATATATAAAACAAAGTAACAAATGTATATATAACAATATATAAGTAACAAATTAGAGTAAAAGACTGGTTTCGAAAATAATTTAACTACATTAAGAAAGTAAAAGCAGGGCAGGTTATTTTCGAAACTGGTATTTTTTCAAAATCTCACATTCTAAAGTTTTTAGAATAACGATAATTTATACAACAGCATGAAAAAGCAAAAGCAGACGAAGGTAAAGAAAAAACGGAAGGGGTTGCAAAATATGCAACACCTCAAGGGAATTCTGGTAAGAAAATATTTCAGACATGCAAAAGAGTCCGAGACTCGTTCACAGAAAAATTCTAAAGGTAAAGTTTTATCCCATGTAATGGCTTTCAACAGAACGATCCATACAGATTTTCACTTTGTAGCATTTCAAATCAATGCAACTAGGGGAAAAGTAAAAACTTGCACTTGCTTTCGGATCCGTTGGGGCACGGAAAAGAGAATTTTCAATACTATGCATCGAATAATCAATACCAAAGTTCAAGCTATTTCATTTTGAAACGCAAAATTGCTGGGTATGATTTTTATATGTTAAATATCTATCAAGATACATGTACAACTGAGAGCTCCATTATCCTTTCATATGCATTCATATTTCCATATATTATTCAGTTCCATTTGTATCATAATCAGTATCAGAATAAAAAAAAATCTCATGTGGGCAGCACATGACTTTCCTTATATAATGCAATGAATTTACTACGTTTACAGTAAAAAAATAGGCTATTCTTATAGTAGATAATTTTATTCTTTCTAAGATATTGAATTTTCGTCAATTAATCATTTTCATTGATTTAGCGTCATTTTTATCCATTTGGCAAGATTTTCGTTAATTTGGCAACATTTAAAAATGTCGCCAAATTGGCGACATTCCGCCAAAATCTCGCCAAGCGTTATGGACGGAGAAATAAATTATTCTTCTAGCAGATAAATGACTATTGGCGGTCAAATACAAAAGTATTACTTAAAGTATCTTTTATCATGAATGGAACGAGCTAGATCCACGAGAATAATTTCACCAAATTTATCGTATGATATTACATATGAAAAGTGAACATGTTTCTGAACGATTAATGTTTTTTTTCAATTTATGGGATTTTTTGATAAATTTATTTGAAAAATGTGCAATATCTCGAGAACGGTTCTTGTTAGCGTTCTAAAGTTTATGTCAATCGTTTTCTAAGGGAAAATGTCATAAGAAATGTTTATTAGCGTAACTTTATTAAAGGTTTTGATTTTATGATTTTTTCAAAATTTCAGTCAAGCATTTAGAGGGTTCTGAACATTCGATTGCGTTTAAAA
The DNA here is from genome assembly GCA_951213105.1 of Amaurobius ferox. Lineage (NCBI taxonomy): Eukaryota > Metazoa > Arthropoda > Arachnida > Araneae > Amaurobiidae > Amaurobius > Amaurobius ferox. Next base: position 56,030,472 of record OX578151.1, read on the forward strand.
ACAATAGGCTTCCAGTATTCACTGATTGTAATTTTGGTACCAAATTTCATTCGACTCGCTCCATTCATTCGTGAGATATCGTCTCCACAGACTCACTGACACACACACACACACACACACACAGACATCACCTAAAAAATGTTTGATTCGTGATCAGGGATGCTTGAAATGTGCTCTCCCTCAGAAAACTCGAATTCGAATTTTCGACCCCGTCACAATAATTTTCTTATACATTATATATATAAGGAAAGTAAAAATGATGTAAGCACCACATGACTTTCCCTACAGCCATTCATTTACAAACATTGCTTTTATTTTATTTTTTTTCACCACATCTGTATACTAATTATCTAATGTGTTTGCGTCTGTCTAGATCCCCCCCCCCCCCAGAAACTCTTCGGTGACCAGAAGACTGAATCTTTGTCCACTTAACCCCCCCCCCCTCTTCCGGATGCGCAGAAAAAGGGGTTTATAGAAAAATGTTTCCAGACCCTCCAGAAGCCACCCTGTGACATAGAAGGGTGAATCTTTAAGAGGATATCTTATAAGAGGATATCGAGAGAATCTAACGGAGCGAACTTTCGATTTCTCAACCGGGTGTTCCCAAAAGAGGAAGTCCAAGAGATCCAGCAAAGCTCTCGGTAAGCTAGAAGGCTGAAACATTGAACACTTGTATCGACCACGGGTCAGAACTTACGTTAATTTTCGATTGACATTTATTTTCAACGCTAAACGCAATATATTGTTAAACAAAATAAAGAATATTAAGAGTGTTAGTTTTTCTGTTTTTGACAGCCTTAAACTAATCTAAATAAAAATAAATATATGTCTGTTTTTATGTTTGTATGTATGTATATGTGCTTGTTTGTCTCATCATGACGGGAGAATGGCTGCACCGAATTTTATAAAATTTTGTGGGTAGCCTTGGAAGGGTTGAACTTAAAATTTAGTCCATATTTAGAATTTATAGGACCAAGGGTTGTAGAGATATGAATAAAAAAGCACAAATTAACCTTCCATAGAAATAGCACTATGCAGACGATATCTTTTCCGCAAGTTTATTTGAAGAAAATTATGTTGCTTAGCAACGCGATTAAATCAAATGTGTTTATGCGGCAGACAATTTTTATTAATTTTTTTCTGATTTAAATAATGCAGAAATGAATATAAAAACAAATTTTATCAATGAACGATATTTCATTTTTGACTGGATTATATAAGTTACGGCCTTGGGGTTTAAAAGATTACGAGAATTATTGATGTTTTCAATTTCAACTTTTGTCATCTGTTTAGTTTTGGTGAAGACTTTTCAAACTCATGTTGTGTTTAGGCAATTATTAAAACAGAACAAAAAATCTGATGTGGGCAACACATGACTTTCCTTATATAATGTAATTAATTTACTACTTTTACAGTAAAAAGAAGTAGGTTTTTCTTATAGAAGATACTAATATTCTTTCCAAGATATTAAATTTTCGACAATTAGTCGTCATTTTTATCCATTTGGCGAGATTTTCGTTAATTTGGCAACATTTCAAAAAGTCGCCAAGTTGGCGACATTCCGCCAAATTCGTCGCCAAAATCTCGCCAAGCGTTATGCACTAAGAAATAAGTTATTCTTACAGCAGATAAATGACTATTGGCGTTCAAACACAAAAGTATTACTAAAAGTATATTTTTCCATGAATGGAATGAGCTAGTTCCACGAGAATGATGTAACCCAATTTATCGCATGGTATTACATATGAAAAGTGAACATGTTTCTCAATAGGAATTTTTTTTTATATGACTTTTTGATAATTTTTTTTTAAAAAATGAACAATATCTCGAGAACGGTTCATGTTAGCGTTCTAAAATTTATGTCAATCGTTTTCTAATGAAAAATTACATAAGAAATGTCTATTTGCGTAACTTTATTAGTGGTTTTGATTTTTTGACGATTTTTTCAAAATTTCATTCGAAAATTTAGGGGGGTTCTTAACATTCGATTGCATACAAAAGCAATAGGCTTCCAGTGTTTACGGATTGTGATTTTTGTACCAAATTTGGTTCGAATCGGTCCATTCGTTCGTCAGTTATCGTCTCCACAGACTCACGGACACACACACACACATACTTTCACACACACACACACGCACACACACACACACACACACACACACACACACACATACACACACACAGACATCACTTCAAAAATGTTTGATTCGTGATCACGGATGCTTGAAACGTGCTCTCCCGTCGAAAACTCGAATTCGAATTTTCGACCCCGTCACAATACTTTCCTTATACATTATGTATATAAGGAAAGTAAAAAGGTACGAGTATCTCTTCTAATACTACTTTAGTGCTTTTATTTTGACACATATTGATCCAATTTCATATTTTTTGCAAATTTGTTTACAAATGGAACTATAGGATGTTTTATTCTCCAGATCTGCCTATTAAGATTTTTATACTTCATTTTAGATGGATGAAATTAAATATTTTAATAGAATGTTTCTAATAACAATGCCTTTTAGAACACTACAGGAATTTGCACATAACTGTAAACTTTACGTTTCTTTATATTATATAATAGTAGCATGCCCGTTCTTCATACGGAGTATATAATATAAAGAAACATATAATTCCCAATTATGTGCAAATTCTTACAGTAAATTAATGACATTGTTATTCAAAATATTCTGTTAAAATATTAAATTTATTTCTCCTAAAAAGAAGTTTAAGAATATCTGTTCTCACTATGCAAAACTTCTTCACGAGCAAATCTGAAGAATAAAACATATAGGCCCCATTTGTAAGCAAATATACAAAAAAATATGAAATTGAATCAATATATGCAAAATAAAGGCGCTAAAATTGTATGGGACCCGTACTATTTATATACGCGAATATTAGAAGATATAACCAATATTAGTAGATTACATGTATAAATTGAAAATATCAGTAAACTCGTAATTGATTCCAATATATGCCAGAATGAAAGCACTAAAATTATATGGAAATATATATATATACTATATCTCCGCACTAATTATTGTCGCAGATTAGAAAATATGCCAGTGTGTTAGTAGAAGATTACCCGTATTACAATATGAGTCTCAAAATTATTTGCCAAAATAAAACAGATGACGTAATAAATTGAAAATATCAATAATCCTCGCAATCTTTAAACCAGAAGGTCGTAATTGATTCCAATATATGTCAATATATATCAAAATATATGCCAATATACCCGACCTACTTATATTCTCGTAGATAAGAAGATATACCCGTGCATGTGTTGAAGATTACTCGTACAATGCACAATGTATGAGTTTCAACAATTTTTAGTCATAATAAAACAATGGCGTAATAACTTAAAAACATCAATAATCCCTGAAACAATAATCCCCGAAAATATCAATAATAATAATGTTTAAACCTGAAGAACGTAATTCATATTATCCAGTCAAAAATACAATGTCAATAAAATTTATTTTATATACATATATTTATTATTCAAATCGGAAAAGATTTAATAAAAATCGTATGCCGCTTAAACACATTAGATTTACATCCGTTGCTAAACGACATAATATCATTTGCGTAATAAATTGATGGCAATCATATCGTCTGAATAATGCTATCTCCATGGAAGGTTTGGCGACATTTTCGTCAATTTAGCGACAATTTAAAAATTCGCCAATTTTATCGCCAACTGAATCTATAGAACTGATAGTCCCATTTTGCAACAAATTGACGAAACATCATTTCAGTACTCTCTTCTAAAAAAACAAATTTAATTTCATTGAGTTGCGTCGTTTTTATCAATTTGGCGACATTTCCGTCAATTTGGCAACGTTTAAGAAAATTTGCCAAGTTAACGATATTCCGCCAAATTCGTAGCTCTGAATTTACAGATCTGAAGAATAAAACATACTGATCCCGTTTGTATATATATACTAAATGAAAACACTAAAATTGTATTAGAAGATAAACCCGTTCTACTCTTTTTCTGTTTCAATAATCGGCTAAATGAAATTATTGGGTAAACAAAATATATGAGTTTATTAGCTAAACACAATATATAAGCTTGAAAACTCTTTGCCAAAATGAATGAAAGTGATGTATGCAGTCAGCAATTAGTATAATTAAAAGAAAAATCAAACCGATCATTTATAAAATATATTTTTATATCCATTTATTTATAATTCAAATCGAAAAAATAATAATAAAAATTTACAAACACATTTAATTTAATTGCGTTGCTGAGAAACATGATATAAGATAGAATCATCCTCATAAAATGTGAAATTAAATAATAATTTTTAATTCACTTTCATATTTTAAACAAACGGTTTTCAACCTTTTCGTTTGGATAAACCACGGAGTTAGAGAGTAGAACTCCTTAGAAAAAGTTTCGTTTTTCGTTAGTATCTCAACCACCCTTGACCTTAAAAACCCGAAACTTGGACTAAATTTATGGGGGGCAGTTTTAAGGCTATCCAAGAAATTTCATTAAATTCGGTTCAGCCGTTCTCCGATGATGATAAGACAAACGAAAGTTTCGTTTTTTACTAATATCTCGAGAACCACTGGTCGTAGAAACTCAAAACATAGACTAAATTTTAAGTGGCATTATTTCCATGCTACCTAAAAAATTTCAAAAAATTCGGTTCAGAAGATCTCTCGTGATGATGAGACAAACATACAGACAGACAGATTTTCAATTTTATTTATATAAATTCCGTACGAAAAGCAGACATACTACTAGTACATAGGCTAGTATTTATGTTTTTAGAAAATAATACACAAAATATTTCTGCATAGAAATAAATCGATTTATTGTTTTCCAAAATATTCGCCTTTAGCATCAATTTTTTATTCGATAAAATCAATTTTCAAAACAATTATGCCATTTAGAAGTTGGTATAGCAGATTCATGTGATTTATAAGCTTCAACTGCTTCTTCTGGGCTGTTAAATCGTTGGCCAAGAATGCTATTACTTTCCCTGCAATACATGGTAATGTATAGGGAAAGTATTGGAATCATACCGAAAATCGCAACTGGAGTTTTCGACGGATGTACACTTTCGGGAGCTCTAAAATACGAAAAAAATATTTTTAGAGTGACGTCTGTGTGTGTGTCTGTGTGTGACCCTGGTGTTGATTAGTTTTTGGTACTATTCGAAATAAAAGAGCCAAGTTTTTTTGCGAAATGGCCCGCAAAAATTACCTGTATCCATTCTAACTGAAAAACTAATTGATAAAATTTTACAAAATTTAGTAGATAAGTCACTTATGAATCCCCCTGGTGCTGATTAGATTTTGATACGGTTCGAAAAAGAGGAACCTGTATTGTTTTACCAAATGGTCCGCAAAAATTGTACATATCTACTCTAACTCAACTAATCGACAAAATTTCATAAAATTTAGTAGGTAAGTCACTTGGGTGTGACCCTGGTGCTGATTAGGTTTTGATATAATTCGGAAAAAAAGAGCCTGCCTTTTTTGGCGAAATGGCCCACAAAAATTGTATGTATCCACTCTAGCTGACAAACTAATTGATCAAATTACACAAAATTTGGTATATAACTCGCTCGTGGGATACTCTGATGCTGGTTAGATTTTGATACGATTCGAAAAAAAAAATCTGCCTTTTTTTTTTTTATGCGAAGTGACCCGCAAATCTAATATATTCGACCTAAAATAAAATACTACATGTGCAAGATAGTGAAACTCTGAAATAAATGACTAAAATTGATTAAATATATTAATTAAGTACTTGTTCTACATGTAAAATTTGACAACTAAGCGAATAAATCTGACCCCATGACTGTAGGATAAACCGTTCTCGAGATATTATAGTTTTTGGAATTTTAAGGATCTGAAGAATTTAAAGTGAATTAAGTTGCCAAACGAAACGAAGATGCGATAAGAAAACGAATTAGATATAATATCAGAAAATTATCCATATCATTTTCTGAAATGAAACTCAATTTAATGCATAATGAAATAAAAAATTACAAAATGAATTTGAATCTGCAGGGAAAGTCATGTGCTGCTCACATCAGATTTATTTTTATTATTGGGAACAAGAAAAAAAAGTCTGATGTGGACACCACATGACTTTCCCTGCAGACTCAAATTAATTTTTTCTTCATTTCTTTAATAATTCATTAAATAGAGTTTAATTGCACAAAATAACATTAAATTTACATTTTTAATTAAATTTTTGTTTTTATTTGGTAATTGGACATATTTCCAAAAGCGGCATAACAAAAATGCGAAAAATCTCAAATATCTCGAGAACGGTTAGTCCTAGAATAATGGAGTTAGTCTTATATTTTTCCCTCGTCAAAAATTACGTATAAAACAAGCATTTAATTCATACATTTGAGCATACGTAGTCTTGTTTTTTTTTCTTTAGATTTTGGCGATTCTTAACGGCCTTTTGGCAAAAAAAGGGCAGATTGTTTTTTTCCGAATCGTACCAAAATCTGATCAGTGCAGAGTATCCCACAAGTAACTTATCTACCAAACTGTGTGAAATTTGGACAATTAGTGTTACAACTAGTGTGGATGCATGAGATTTTATCGGGCCATATCGCAGAAAAAGGCGAGTTCCTTTTTTCGGAATTGTACCAAAAACTAATCAACACCAGGATAACACCCAAGTGACTTACCAAATTTTGTGAAATTCGGTCCATTTGTTTTTGAATTAGAGTGGATACATACATTACACAGACAGACACACCGACACACAGAAGTCACGCTAAAAATGGTTTTTTCGTATTCCATGGGTCCAAAAACGTGTAGATCCGTCGAAAACTCGAGTTGCGATTTTCAGCATGATTCCAATACTTTCCCTATACATTACCATGTATTGCAGGGAAAGTAAAAACATTGCTAAATCAAGTGAATAAGAACAAAAACTCATCAAATGATTTTTTTCATGCTTCAAATAACTGATAGTTTGAAAGGCAGTGTGTGAGCTTGCATTGTCATGATGATGACTGAAATGACATTTCACATTATTTTTTCTGATTTAAAAACTATTTCTGGCAAACAAATAATCGTATACCAATCAGCATTTACTGTCCTACGATCCCCTAAAGCAACGATTGCAACATAGCCGGATTTACCAAATATCGAAGCAATCATTTTCTTTGAAACTCTTCGTGCACGAACAACTTTTGCAAGAAGTGGTTTGTTTTGAAACACCCAAACGATAGATTGGTGTTTTGTTTCAGGGTTATTAGGAATAAATCTTCGTTTCGTCACTGTCACCAGTTACAATGTCAACTTTACATCTTCGGATAAGTCAGGCGGTCTGGTGACGCAGGTGAAGGATTGACGCAAGAGGTGGGACAGCCCAATGATTAGCGCGTGGGAATTGCACTCGGATGACACGAATTCGATTATCGGATAGCCAAAACTGTCCTCATGGTCACGTTTACTACGGGCACGTTAAATATGTGGGTCCGTAAGTCATTCCAACAGGTTAGTGGGAAAAGAGGGTACTGTCAACGTTGCTACCGCCTCCACTGAGTTCCAGTCTAAATTAGCTGGCATTTCCCGGCCATCCAAACAGATACCTTACACCTTCGGGCGGTCTGGGTTGAAGAAGAAGAAGAAGGGTTGACACAGGAGGGTGGAACAGTCCAGTGGTTAATGTAAGGGGATTGCACTCGGACGACCAGAATTCAAGTCTCCGCTCTGCCCAAACTGTCTCCGGATTTACGCGGAGTACGGGCACATTAAATATGTGGGTCCCTAAGGCCTTTCGCGATGTTGAGGGTAAAAGATGGAGGGTACGGGTTCTGTGATGCCACCCCAACTGGGTTTCTGCCTAAATTAGGTGGTATTATCCCGGCCGTCCAAGCAACCAAAGTTGTGAAGTGTGAACTCAAAAATGGATGTACGCACCGCTATTAAATTTTATAGAAACTTTATGGGAAAATTTTTGAGCTAGATAGAATATTTTATAATTCACATGATGGGAACTCAAATTATTCAATATTCTCATAATGTTATTCTCAATGGAGAAACATGATAATAGCAATGGTGGTAGTATTGTCTATGTATAAAACGTTTTATAATTCACATGATGGAAATTCGAATTATTTAACATTCTCATAATAATATTTTCAATGGAGAAACATGGTAACAGCAATGGTAGTAGTATTGTCTACCATTGCTGAATGCCATTGCTGAATTGTCTACCATTGCTTCAAAATGTTTTATAATTCACATGATGGGAACTCGAATTATTCAATATTCTCATAAAAAGATTTTCAATGGAGAAACATGGCAATAGCAATGGTGGTAGTATTGTCTATGTAGAAAATGTTTTATAATTCACATGATGGGAACTCGAAATATTTAATATTCTCATAATAGTATTTTCAATGCAGAAACATGATAATATCAATGGTGGTAGTATTGTCTATGTAGAAAATGTTTTATTATTCACATGATGGGAACTCGAATTATTTAATATTCTCATAATAATATTTTCAATGGAGAAACATGATAATATCAATGGTGGTAGTATTGTCTATGTAGAAAATGTTTTATTATTCACATGATGGGAACTCGAATTATTTAATATTCTCATAATAATATTTTCAATGGAGAAACATGATAATATCAATGGTGGTAGTATTGTCTATGTAGAAAATGTTTTATAATTCACATGATGGGAACTCGAATTATTTAACATTCTCATAATAATATTTTCAATGGAGAAACATGATAATAGCAATGGTGGTAGTATTGTCTATGTTGAAAATGTTTTGTAATTCACATGATGGGAACTCGAATTATTTAACATTCTCATAATAATATTTTCAATGGAGAAACATGATAATAGCAATGGTGGTAGTATTGCCTGTGTAGAAAATGTTTTGTAATTCACATGATGGGAACTCGAATTATTTAATATTCTCATAAAAATATTTTCAATGGAGAAACATGATAATAGCAATGGTGGTAGTATTGCCTGTGTAGAAAATGTTTTGTAATTCACATGATGGGAACTCGAATTATTTAACATTCTCATAATAATATTTTCAATGGAGAAACATGATAATAGCAATGGTGGTAGTATTGCCTGTGTAGAAAATGTTTTGTAATTCACATGATGGGAACTCGAATTATTTAACATTCTCATAATAATATTTTCAATGGAGAAACATGATAATAGCAATGGTGGTAGTATTGCCTGTGTAGAAAATGTTTTGTAATTCACATGATGGGAACTCGAATTATTTAACATTCTCATAATAATATTTTCAATGGAGAAACATGATAATAGCAATGGTGGTAGTATTGCCTGTGTAGAAAATGTTTTGTAATTCACATGATGGGAACTCGAATTATTTAACATTCTCATAATAATATTTTCAATGGAGAAACATGATAATAGCAATGGTGGTAATATTGTCTATGTTGAAAATGTTTTGTAATTCACATGATGGGAACTCGAATTATTTAACATTCTCATAATAATATTTTCAATGGAGAAACATGATAATAGCAATGGTGGTAGTATTGCCTGTGTAGAAAATGTTTTGTAATTCACATGATAGGAACTCGAATTATTTAATATTCTCATAAAAATATTTTCAATGGAGAAACATAACATAGCAATGGTGGTAGTTTCGTGCTATGTTGACAATGTTTTGTAATTCACATGATGGGAACTCGAATTATTCAATATTCTCATAATAATATTTTCAATGGAGAAACATGATAATAGCAATGGTGGTAGTATTGTCTATGTAGAAAATGTTTTATAATTCAGATGATGGGGAATTGAAATTATTCAAAATTTTAAGATTTTCAAAATATTATTTTCGATGGAGAAACGTGATAATAGCAATAGTGATAGTATTGTTTATGTAGAAAAATTATGCTTGAAAGACGCCATCGATGTAAATGGCATATTAACACAAATCAACCATATACATCAATTTATAGGCATCACAGCTGTCGCCAACTTTAAAAAAGAACTTTTTAAGAATTTTTGAAAAAAAAAATTAAGAACTGTTTGAAAAGCAGGTAAACGAAAGCTTATAAAAAACGCAAGGTTTTTTTTTTATTATTCTGATTCAAATTAAAATGAACAGTATTTTGAATATATCTGGAAGTTCAGTGAAATCTCACACACTAGATATTTTGAGATGAAAATAATTCTATTTTGCATCCTACTTCTAAAGCCTCATCTGAACAATTCATAACAAGAAAGATCAATCATGCATAAAGCATTCATTATGAAACACTTTCCAACTACAACGCAATTTTATTTAAACATCTCTAAAATGCGATACATTCAGCGGTAATATTTTTTAAATTATCACAATACTACAATAATTTATTATATTTGAAAACTTCATCGAAAAAAAATGAACTTTATTCAAATAACGTCATTGAAATATAAATTGCCTGGCTCTCTATGAAAAAGCAGTAAAAATTTCCTTCATAAACATTTATTTTATTCCTTTCATTCATCACAATACTACAATAATTTATTTTACTTAAAAACTTAAAACGATGGAGGTAAAAGTAATTTAAATCTGTGCTTTAAACTTCACAGAAAAAGTTTGCTATAAAATCGTCTGTTCTCTATGTAAAATCAGTGACTGTTTCATTCATATCAGCTATATTGCAAACTCCAGTGCTAAATAATTTTTTATTAAAGAAATTCAGGTATTCTTATAATCTCATCTTACAGCTTGATGTGTTTACAATCTCCATGAAGTGAAAATTAGGCTTCGTTGTAGAAATAATCAAAATTTGATGATCATTTAAACTCAAATATATTGTAATTGTGTTGTTTCAGAACATTGATGCACAGAAATTAAGCAAAAATAAAGCGGTTTTAGGACGGATACAACACTAAATATAAATTAAAAAGAACTTTGAAAATCCCAATTTTGACACAAGATGGATGCCATATTTTATTTAAGTGGGTCACGTGATTTCTTCATATAATGGTCACGTGATCTCTTCATATAATGGGTGTAATTATTATTTTAATTTTTATTTAAAAAACTACTGAATATATTTTTCTGAAATTTTTTTTTATATATTTTATGTGATAATTTGAATATTTCCTAAAACTTTCGAAGCAATTTGTAAATTTTAAATTCGCTTAAAAAATGTTTGAAAAATTAGGTCCCATAGGATTCAATGTATTTCATTTTTTCAACCCGGGTTCAATCCCAAACTAACTGGGTCATATTATACATTTATATTCCCATAGGTTCTACAGATCGTCTGAACAACATACTAAAATTTCATTTTGATAGAGTCATTTTTTGCGAGTTATCGTGCTAACTCTCAGACAGACAGACACAGAATGAACAAAGTCATAAACATTTTTCAACTATGTTGTAAAGTGTTTACAACAGTTACGACTTATGACCAAAGATGGCGTAAAAGCGTGTACGACTAAAAATGGCGCTCTTACAATTCGACACATCATTTCTCAATCCAATTGGCTGCCAACTCTGCATTCCACCCAAGGCCTCAGGAGAAACTAAATATATTTACTGAGAATTAAAAAACAACTACGGCCAAGAAAAACAACGAAGTGACGTATCTCTGAAAGAAAAAATTAAAAAAGAAATGAACTTTTTCTAGAAAGATCTAGAAAAGTAGAGATAGGGAATTTCTTCATCGAGAAATGTTCCCTACGATCCCACCTACGACCACGAAGAGCAATTATTGCTCAATCAATGAGTAAAGCTCCACCCTTGGACTTATAATACGTATAGAAATTCTTCGAAAGTGTTGTGTCATGCACATTTTCCGTAAATATAGACGTAACTTACCTTATAAGATCAGTGAGACTTAGATGTCTTTATATGAACCTGAAAATCTAATATATGCAATCTAATATATCTGAGACAATAGTGGACTTGGTGGATATCATCACGTGTCTTATAGCAATGGTTCCCAACCTGTGGTTCCCAACCTGTTTCCAACCTGTGGTTCCCGAGCCCTTTGTCGATTTGTAGGGCAACCACGAGGAATCCCGCAATTTTTTTATAGCTGAATTCTTTATATAAAATGTTTATATTTTAAATATGGAGATATAATATTTCTTAAGAATATATGAAAATAATCAAATACCGTGAAACCCCGATTTTCGTTGCCCCCGTTCCTTCGTCGTTTTAATTCAGACTTGATAAAATTTTTATACCAATACAGTCGAATCTGCCTTAAACGGAATTTCAGGGGACCGGAAACATTTCCCGTCTTGAAAAGGTTTCCGTTTCATGCAGGTTATTTCAAGAAAAGCTAAGTGTAAGGTTTAACTGGAAATGCAGATAGTCCATATGTAATTGCTCACCTATATATGGCTTTAAAAATTCTAAAAAGTTTATTTAGATGCACTTAATTTAATTAATTAATACTATATTACACCATAATAGCTAATTCAATTATTCTAAATGTGTATATATATACGTACTTACTTATATATGACTTTAAAAATTCTAAAATGTTTATTTAGGTGCACTTAATTAATACTATATTATACCATAATAGCTAATTTAATCATTCTAAATGTGTATGTATATACGTACTTACTTATATATGACTTTAAAAATTCTAAAATGTTTATTTAGGTGCACTTAATTAATACTATATTATACCATAATAGCTAATTTAATTATTCTAAATGTGTATGTATATACGTACTTACTTATATATGACTTTAAAAATTCTAAAATGTTTATTTAGGTGCACTTAATTAATACTATATTATACCATAATAGCTAATTTAATTATTCTAAATGTGTATGTATATACGTACTTACTTATATATGACTTTAAAAATTCTAAAATGTTTATTTAGGTGCACTTAATTAATACTATATTATACCATAATAGCTAATTTAATCATTCTAAATGTGTATATACGTACATTTTTACATACTACGATCACAGAAGTATATGTAAATATAAAAAATAGTATACCTCCTTATTACCATACCCTAAAAAATAAAGAAATTTATTTACAGAAAAAATATTACTACTTACCATATATGAAATAACTAACACAAATAACTGTATTTTTATTGATATCAACTTTTAAAATAATCCAGCATAGTTTTTTATACATATGTCTTGATGTACATATATCTAACGATGCGACTTTCAATCAAAAATTGTGCATTGATTTTTCTAGCATTTCAGAATCCCCTGATTAACTAAAAATTCTTGAAGTTCTGAAACAGTTTTCAGAAAATCGCCATATGATTTAATAGAAAGTTCCTTTTTAGTAGTACCGTTTCTATTTGCAATTAACACTCCGTTATTCTCTTGGAAATAAATGGTTTGAAACGGTTGGATGATTTTACTATTCTTAATTCGTTACAACAGGTGCCTTATTGACAAATTACTTGAAATTGGCCGTCTATTTCTGTGTTGTGCCGCTTGCGTTTCACACAGGGGAAATAATACAAATTTCCTATATTTTTGGACGGGACTAAAAATATTTTCCGTTTATGTCAATATTCCGTTTCCTCAGAGCCATAGCCAGAGATGAAATTGATAAGGGGGTGGAGGAAATTCCAAGGGGAGCTCAACAGTCTTAAAGGAGGGGCTCACCAAAAACATAATCATTAGCATTTATAAAGCATAATAGTTATTATTACATATTTGAATTCATATAAGTTATTAACAAATAATTGCATATTTATATTTGCAAGCTAAGAACTGATTATTAATATCCATATAGCTACTATATAATATATAATAATTACAATTGATTTTAGTGTAAGCATTGACTAGTAATAAAACTGTTAATAATTTGTGCAAACATTCTGAAAGTTAATACAAGTTAATGATTAATATTAACTCTTACTTACTTATGCGTTGATTTCAAATCTATAATGTATAACAGAACCAACCCCACAGTAATACAAAAGTATCCTAAATACTGCTGTCATAATTTTTAAACATTTTTAAATGAAGTATGTATATAAACTGCTCATTAGTATAATCATAAATTCAGCTAAATTAAAAAATCTTTAAAACGAAATAATCTGTAGAAAAATCTCAAAGAAACTTTTTATGCAAAATTTGAATGACATTTTATATGAAATTTCATATCATTACTAAAAATTTAATATTTTTATCAGGGGCGGGGGGGGGGCTGAGTATACCACTTGGGAGGGGTTTTCTCCCCTCTGATCCCTACCTGACTACGGCCTTGCGTTACCAGCAGGTTCTGTTTCAAGCAAGTTTGACATTGTCTGGCAGGGTTTGGCAGGTCGTTTAATGTGGTTTTGGAATTTTGCTATTTTCCAACATCGCAAGCTTTAAATTTTTTGCTGCCGATTCGAGTTCTTTTTAATTCATATTGAGTGCTGTCTGTATCCGTCCTTAAACTACTTTATTTTTGCTTAAATTCTGTGCATCTACATACTGAAACAACGCAATGACAATATATTTGAGTTTAAATGCTCATCTAAATTTGATTATTTCTACAACTAAGCCTATTTTTCACCTATGTAAAATGTAAACAGCAAAATATATAGAATGAGTTGTATTAGAATTCCTGTATTTTTTTTAACACAAAATAATTTAGTCCATGGAGTCTACATGGCTGATATGAATGAAATATTAATTGATTTCATAAAGAGAAGGACGATTTTTTTCGATGAAGTTTCAAGCATAGAGTTTAATTTTTTGTAGCTCCATGGTCTTAAACAAAATGTTTAAATAAAATAAATTATTATAGTATTGTGATGAATGAAATGAATGAGAGAAAGTTATGAATGAAATCCTGTTTTTATAGAGAGATCCAGGCGTGTTATTTTTTCTATGGCGTCATTTGAATTAATTTCAGTTATTTTCGATGAAGTTTTCAAATATAATAAATTATTGTAGTATTATGATAATTCTAAAACTATTACCGAGGAATGTATAACATTTTAGAGATGTTTAAACCAGGCAATTTATATTTCAATGCCGTCATTTGAATGAAGTTCATTTTTTTCGATGAAGGTTTAAGTTTTCAAATATAATAAATTAATGCAGTATTGTGATAAGTTTCGAAATATTACCGAGGAATGTATTGCATTTTAGACTTGTTTAAATAAAATTGCATTGAAGTTGGGAAGTGTTTCATAATCAATGCTTTAAGCATGATTGATCTTTCTTGTTTTTTTTTTGTAAACGTGTAGTATGCGTTGAGAAAAAGAAGAAAAAATCTGATATGAGCAGCACATGACTTTCCCTGCAGACTTTTCGTTCTCATTCGGTAACCTGGCTTATTTTCAAAGGTGGCGTAGGGAAAGTACGAAAAAGTAAAATATCTCGAGAACGGCTAGTCATAGTGTAATGGGGTTGGTCTTATTCTTTTCGTCGTTAAAAATTACGTATTAAACGAACATTTAATGGATATATTTGAGTATACCTAGTTCTTTAGTTTAGATTTTGACGATTTTTGCGGGCCATTTTGCAAAAAAAAGTAGGTTATTTTTTTTTCAAATCGTACTAAAATCTAATCAGCACCAGGGTAACCCACAAGTGATTCATCTATCAAATTTTGTGAAATTCGGTCCAGTAGTTTTTCAGTTAGAGTGGATACAAGCTTTTGCGGGCCATTTCGCAAAAAAAGACGGGTTCTTTTATTCCAAATCATACCCAAAACTAATCAGCACCAGACTCGCTCACAAGTGTCTTACCTCCCAAATTTTGTGAAATTCGATCCATTTGTTTTTTAGTTAGAGTGGATACAAAATCTGCACAGACAGACAGACACACAGACACACAGACACACACACAGACGTCACGCTAAAAATGGTTTTTTCGTATTCTAGAGGTCTTGAAACGTGTAGATCCGTCGAAAACTCGGGCTGCGATTTTCGACATGATTCCAATACTTTCCCTATACATTACCATGTATTGCAGGGAAAGTAAAAAAAATATGTTTGAAAGTGTAGGCTTCAAGGATATCATCACACAGTCAGGGAATATTACCATCACTTTAAATCTGTCGTCACCTGACGGGGGTGGTACGGGTCGATATTATATTTTTAGGCTGCATACAAGACGGAAGAGGCGTCACGAGGGCCAAACGACCGCTTGAGGCCTCATGTTCGTAGACGGCCTCAAAATTTTGCACATTATTTTTATTGGACTTATCTTACATTTTTACTTTCCCTGCAATACATGGTAATGTATAGGGAAAGTATTGGAATCATACCAAAAATCGCAATTCGAGTTTTCGACGGATCTACAAGTTTCGAAACCTCTAGAATACGAAAAAACTATTTTTAACGTGACGTCTGTGTGTCTGTGTATCTGGCTGTGTGTCTGTGCAATGTATGTATCCACTCTAACTCAAAAACTAATGGACCGAATTTCTTAAAATTTGGTAGGTAAGTCACTTGGATGAGACCCTGGTGCTGATTAGTTTTTGGTAGGATTCGTAAAAACAAAACCCGCCTTTTTTTGCGGAATGGTCAGTAAAAATTTCATGTATCCACTCTAGTTAATATACTAATTGGCCAAATTTCACAAAATTTGGTAGATAAGTTACTTGTAGGATACTCTGGTGCTGATTAGATTTTGGTGCGATTCGGAAAAGAACAACCTGCCTTTTTCTGCAAATTGGCTCGCAAAAATTGACTGTATCCACTCAAGCTGAAAAACTAATAGACCAAATTTCAGAAAATTCGGTAGATAAATCACTTGTAAGTTAACCTGATGCTGATTAGATTTTGGTACGATTCGAAAAATAAAACCTACCTTCTTTTTTGCGAAATGGCCAGCAAAAATCGTTCAAGCTAAACATAAAAGACTACATATGCTCAAATATATCAATTAAATGCTTATTTCATACGTAATTTTTTATGACAAAAAAGAATAAGACCAACCGCATTACTGTAGGAGTAGTCGTTCTCGAGATATTTTATTTTTTTGCATTTTCGATACGTCACCTTTGAAAATAAGGTCAGTTACCAAGTGAAAACGAAAATTGGATTAAAAGAGAAAATTCAGTGTAACTTAAAGTAATTACGGTTGTTATTTAGCAATTAAACTCAATCTAATGAATTATTAAAGAAATAAAGAGAACGTGAATTTAAGTCTGCAGAGAAAGTCCTGTACTGCTCATATCAGATTTTTTTTTTTTTTTTGCTGAACGTGTCACAACAACATAATTAAACAGTCGTATGCTCGATTTTTTCGGTTTAGCAGTTTTCGGATGTGTGACGTGCTACCATATTTATTGTTCGGATGAGGTAGGTCTTTTATGAAAGTTCCTTTGTGGCCTTAGAAAACCGCCGGACGCTACTGCAGGACTGGAAGGATCTTGGGTGTTTTCAGGGAACAGGACAGCTACAGTTGCAAAGACAAGAAAAAAAAAATACACTTTTTTTAACATGAATAAACCGGGTTTTTTTGGAAGGAAATTTTGAAAAAACCGGGGATTTGAAATTTTTTAGTCACTGCATTTTGATTTAGAAAAGAAATGTATATGACTCAAAACTAATATTTATTTTTACTTTCTCTGCAATACATGGTAATGTATAGGGAAAGTATTGGAATCATGCCGAAAATCGCAACTCGAGTTTTCGACGGATCTACACGTTTCGAGACCTCTAGAATACGAAAAAACCATTTTTAGCGTGACGTCTGTCTGTGTGTCTGTGTGTCTGTCTGTCTGTGTGTCTGTGTGTCTGTCTGCCTGTGTGTCTGTCTGTGCAGATTTTGTATCCACTCTAACTAAAAAACTAATGGACCGAATATCACAAAATTTTGTAGGTAAGTCACTTGTGGCCGGGGCTGGTGCTGATTAGTTTTGGGTACGATTCGGAATAAAAGAACCCGCCTTTTTTGTGAAATGGCCCGCAAAAGCTTGTATCCACTGTAGCTGAAAAACTAAAGGACCGAATTTCACAAAATTCGGTAGATGAGTCACGTATAGGTCACCCTGGTGCTGATTAGATTTTGATACGATTAAAAAAAAAATAACCTGCCTTTTTTTGCAGAATGGCCCGCAAAAATTATCAAAATCGAAACTAAAAAGCTACGTATGCTCAAATATATCCATTAAATGCTTGTTTAATGCGTAATTTTTAACGAAAAAAGAATAAGACCAACCCCATTACATTAGGACTAGCCGTTCTCGAGATATCTTAGTTTTTTTCGTATTTTTCCACGCCACCTTTGAAAATAAGTCCAGTTATCAAATGAGAACGAAAATTGAATTAAAAGTGAATTAAATTTAATTGAAATAAATAGAACGTGGATATGAGTTTGCAGGGAAAGTCATGTGCTGCCCACATCAGATTTTTATTTTCCGTGCAGTACATGGCAATGTATAGTTACTTTCCCTGCAATATATTGTAATGTATAATTACTTTCCCTGCAATACATGGTAATGTATAATTACTTTCCTTACAATACGTGGTAATGTATAATTACTTTCCCTGCAATATATGTTAATGTATATGGAAAGTATTAGAATCATACCGAAAATCACAACTCGAGTTTTTAAAGGAACTGCACGTTTTGGGAACTCTAGAATACGAAAAAACTATTTTTAGCGTGACGTCTGTGTGTGTGTCTGTGTGTCTGTGTGTCTGTCTGTGCAATGTATATAGCAACTTTAGCTGAAAAGCTGAAAAACTAATTGACCGAATTTCATAAAATTTGGTAGGTAAGGGGGTGACCCTGGTGCTAATTATATGTTGGTACGATTCGGGATAAAATAACCTGCCTTTTTCTTGCGAAATAGCCCTCAAAAATTCCCTGTATCCACTCTATCTGAAAATAAATAGACCAAATTTCACAAAATTTGGTAGATAAGTCACTTGTTGAACACGAATACATAATAAGCTTTTGCTGCATAAAGGAAAAAGAACCTTTGCAGGCAGCCATTCCTATTACGTGAAAATATGGTTGCTATACTTTTATGGGGAATGTGTGCCAGATTTGGCAATTTATCGCTAATTTGGTGACCACAAACAGACGACAGACAGGTAGACGGACATCACTCTAAAATGGTCAAAGTGTGTTCAGGAGGTTCTAAAACATATATTGCATCAAAATCTCTCGAAATCGAAAATTTTCGTGAAAACAACACTTTCTCTATACCCTATTCTATAGTGTGAAAAAATAAATATGGAATATTAATGGATAAGAAAGTGAAGAGAAAAAGAAAAAGTATAGCAGGGAAAGAAAAAATCTGATGTAGGCAGCACATGACTTTTCCTGCAGACTTATATCCATATTCTCTTTATTTTAATTAAATTTAATTCACTTTTAATTCAATTTTCGTTCTCATTTGGTAACTGTACTTATTTTCAAAGATGGCGTAAAGAAAATACGAAAAAACTAAAATATCTCGAGAATGGCAAGTTCTAGTGTAATGGGGTTGGTCTTATTCTTTTCTTCGTTAAGAATTACGTATAAAACTAGCATTCAATGGATATATTTGAGAATACGTAGTTTTATATTTTAGATTTTAACAATTTTTGCGGGCCTTTATGCAAAAAAAAGCAGGTTATTTTTTTCCGAATCTTAACAAAATCTAGTCAGCAGCAGAGTAACCTACAAGCAACTTATCATCCGGATTTTGTGAAATTTGGTGCACTAGTTTTTCAGCTAGAATGGATACAGGTAATTTTTGCGGGCCATTTCGCAAAAAAAGGCGGGTTCTTTTATTTCGAATCATGCTAAAAACTAATCAGCACCAGGGTCACACCCAAGTGACTTACCTAGCAAATTTTATGAAATTCGGCCCTTTAGTTTTTGAGTTAGAGTGGATACATACATTGCACAGACACACAGACACACACACAGACACATAGACACACAGACAGACACACAGACACACAGACAGACGTCACGCTGAAAATAGTTTTTTCGTATTCTAGAGGTCTCGAAACGTGTATATCCGTGGAAAACTCTAGTTGCGATTTTCTGTATGATCCCAATACTTTCCCTATACATTACCATGTATTGCAGGGAAAGTAAAAATCTATCCAATAAGTAAAGGCCTTTTTTTAAACTTTTGTACGTCTTATAGGAAGTAAAATAAAGACCTTCTGTTGTGGATGTGTGCTTAATTTTTGCTAATCTGTTATTTATTTTTTGTTATTTATTTTTCTGTGTTTTATTTTTACTTTTTCATACGTAGTATTAAGGAAGTATTGTTTCTCTCCAAGAAAATTTTCGATTTCGATATTTTGATGCCATATGTCTTAAGACTTCTTGAACACGCTTTGACTGTTTTTGGAGTGGTGCCCGTTTGTCTGTATGTCTTTGGACGTTTTCTTGCGTACACCACAGCGGCCACAAATATGGATGGATTTCGACGAAACTTTATATCTGACTTTGTTATCAAAAAATCTAGAACTGGGTAGAATTTTTTTTTTTTTTTTTAATTCGAGCGAAAACTTCGATGTGCATTTGAAATTTTATATTTTTTTCAACATCGAAGCATAAGACAAATTTTGATATAATCATGCATAAAAGGGTTTATTTATGGCTCAATGGTCACAAGACTTTATAGTTTCAATCATCGTTGTGAAAAATAGCCGCGATGCAATTTTTTTTGTTCGTGACGTCATTAGCTCCCTCGGGGGGGGGGGGCGAGTTACCCACCTCCGGGGGTACATTGTGGAGTATGATATTAATCGAAAGATTTTTTTCAAGGCCTATAAAGTGAAGAGTAACACGCTGTAATTGTAATCATTTGGACCCAAGAAACCGATTTTTCAAAATTGTTCTTGTGAAATTTAAAAAAAAAGGTATTAAAATGGATTCTGGTATGAGAGAGTCGAATTTATCCACACACCAATTAATTTTTATTTGACTTCGCATAGCTTTCATCTATACACCACACGCTGCTGGGGCGCGGTAGCCCATTGGTTAGCGCGCTGGAGTTGCACTCGGTAGGCCCGGGTTCGATTCCAGCCACTGCCAAAACTGCCGCCGTGTTCATGCGGAGTACGATCACGTTAAACATGTGGGTCCGAAAGTCCTTCCGAGAGGTTGGTGGTAGGGGAAGGAGGGTACGGTCCCTGTGGATGCTTCCCCCACTGGGTTCCGGTCTAAATTGGGTGGCACTTCCCGACCGTCCAAACAGTTACCTTACACCTTTCTGGTAGGTCGGACGGTCTGGGTTTCAACAACAACACCACACGCTGCTAGACATTGTTAAATATTTCATTCTAAGGTTCAAAAGGCCAGATTATAACTTTGGGATCCAACCTACGCCTTTCCCCAAGGTAGGCGGAAAAGAAGAAACCCGTTTCTTACTGATCACTCTTTGTTGCATATTTGAATGATTAAAGGGTTTCTGGGCTCTTTTTTGTGCTGATGGTATTTTTGTGCTCCATCTATTCTGGTAATAATAGGTTACGAAGCAACTGTGAATATAACGCGCATTTCACAGTCACGTTTCAGGGTATAATTTCTGTGTCATTAGCTTTCTCCTTTGCTCATAACCTGTCGTAAATTCGCGAAGAAAATCAAAAATTTAAACATAAGGCCTTTTCGAAGAATGTACAGTAAGCGAACTAACTCATTTAATAACGAGCAGGAAAATGGCGCATAAATACCTATTAGAATAAACGATCATTATTTAACTCTGTGTAGCTTAATGTCCGTAATACCATAAATGATATCCATACCCAGTGTTTCTTTCAGGCATACATCTGGAGGGGGGAGAACTACCCCCCCCCCAGATGTATGCCTGAAAGAAACACTGCCGGAAACATTTTATATTAACCTAGTTTTTATTTATATGACAGCATTTAGACATATTTATATGGAGCAAATAGAAAACTCTCCCCCTCTAAAGTTTTATCCCCCACCCCATCCCGGGAAAAAAGTCCTGTGTCCAGACTCGGATAAGAAGTTAGTATGAACCGTTCTCGAGATATTGCACATTTTTCAAATAAATTTATCAAAAAATCACATAAAATAAATGAAAAATAGTAACTATTGTGAAATATATTCACTTTTTATATGTAATATCATGCGATAAATTGGGTAACATCATTCTCGTGGATCTAGTTCTTTCTGTTCATGAGAAAAGTTACTTTGGGTAATACTTTTGTAGTTGGACGCCAATAGTCATATATCTACTATAAGAATAACTTATTTCTCCGTCCATAACGCTTGGCGAAATTTTGGCGATGAATTTAGCGGAATGTCGCCAGTTCGGCGACTTTTCAAATATTGCCAAATTAACGATAATGTCGCCAAATTGATACAACTGACGCTAAATCAATGAAAATGACGACTAATTGACGAAAATTCAATATCTTGGAAAGAATATAAGAATCTACGTGTACTATAAGAATAACCCATTTTTCCGTCCGTAACGTTTGAATAAAATTTTAGTGACGAATTTTTCGGAATATCTTCAACTTCGTGACATTTTAAATGTTGCCAATTTGGCGAAAATGTCACCCTATTGATAAAAATTCGCCAAATTGATGAAACTGACGTTGAATCAATGAAATGACAACTAATTGATGAAGTTCAATATCTTGGAAAGAACATAAGAATAGACTATAAGAATAACCTATTTCTCGGTAACGCTTGGCGAAAAATTTAGCGAGACGTCGCCAACTTGGCGAATTTTTTAAATGCTGCCAAAGTGACAAAAATGGCGCCAAATGAGAAGTAATGTTTCGCAAATTCTAATGTCCGTCATATGACGGGCATACATTCTACTATATAAGAAATGCTTTTTTTTCTCCGTTTGTCTGCAACACTTGATGATGTACTTTGCAAACTTGGCGAATAATTTAGCAAATTATCTTCAACTTGGCGATGTTTCGCCTCAGATTGATGAAATTTTTGTCAAAATCGCAGAAACTAAGCTAAATTAATGCAAATGACGCCTAATTGATGATTTAATTATTAACATATTTTAATATATAGACTACATCGCTTATTGAGGATGCTATCAATATTGATAATTGTTAATTTAGAATTGTGTGAAATATGAGTTAATTGGGTACTTTGAAATAGTATTCCATGCTGTCATCCGGAAAATCGCCAAATGCACAATCCAACGTTAAAAACACAGTACCGTGGATCTTATACATTACTTTTTGACTGTAAAAGGAGTCATTTCATTGCATTACAGGAAAGTCATGTGCTGCCCACATCACATTTTTTTTATATTATTCTGGTTCCAACTCATCGCTGATGCATGGTAATATCACGTCTGGGTTGCCAACGTTGGATAAGTCGCTTCGAGAATGAAGATGTTGCCCACATCAATTTTTTTTTATTCATTGGGCGATCGCCAAATCAGATCTCAAGACAAAAATGAAAGACACTTGAATCCATTGAGCATTCCATTATATTGATAAGTGAATTCGATACAGTGAAATTTACATTCAAAATGAAAAAAAAATGCGAAAATAATTAACTTAAAATAAAAATCTTAATAGAATTCTATTTGAAATTGACCTTCCTTTTTATTAGAATAATTGAAGATGCATTACGAATTAAATACTATTTAAATAATATACATAATAAATATAGGGTCATTCAATATGGGGACACCCGATGAGAGTTGCACTATACTAGTCACAGATTTTCCTCCAATTCAATTCCCAATTTCCAATTAAAAAACAAATATATATATATATATATATATATATATATGAATGTAAGCAGATAAAGACGGGAGTGACCATATGAATTACATAAAAATGGCAGGGGTGGATTGCGACACCCCTTTTCCGCTTAAAGCAGCTTTTACAATCCGGGTAACGCTCATGGCACCAACATAATTCCATGGTTATCTGCTTACATTCATGTATTCTACTAGGGAAATTGAGCAGCATTTGCGCCTCCTCCTCTGTAGTGAATCGTTCTTTTAATTTCAGACTTCTATAGGATATATCCTATCATTGTTTCACTTTATTGTAATAGTATATATATATATATATATATATATATATATATATATATATATATATATATATATATATATATATATATATATATATATATATATATATATATATATATATATATATATATATATATATATATGGTTGAAGGGAATACTGATATAAGTTTTGCAAAAACCGGAAGTAACATCTGCAGAACCGGATGTTTAAATCCTTAGTGAATCCCGAACCCTTAAGAAATTTGATGAATCTATATCAGTCATTATCTAAACTCTATCCATACCCAATTCTAAGAAATATATATTTTTGAATAGGAATTGGGAAAAGAATCGGAAATAAAAATCCGTAGTGAATCTTCAACTAGCTCTGAATTTTGATCCATATCAGTCATTAAAGCTCTCTCTAAAACCAATCCAGAGAAATAGATATTTCAAGGAAATTATTTGAACCGTAAGTGAAAAGAAAACAGGAAGCGGAAATCCTTAATGAATCCCCTAGCCCCTTCTGAAATTCGATGCTAAATCCATATCAGTCCTCGTCTAAGCTCCATCTATAGTCGAGCATGAAAAACAAATGCTGCAAGGAATATGTACAGTTTCGAATTGGAAGAAACGCCTTTAGAACCGGAAATGGAAATTTTTAGTGAATTCCCAACCCCTCCGAAATTTCATGCTGAATCTATACCAATCCTCATCTAAGCTCTATTCATAGCCAATCCTGAGAAATAAATGTTTCAAGGTAAAATTTTGAATTATAAGTGGTAAAGAAAGCGGAAGTTAGAATTCTTATTGAACCACCCTACCCCCTTTAGAATTTGATGTTGGAATTAATATCAATTAACATTTAAGCTAACTTATAACCAATCTTGAAAAATAGATGTTTCAAGAAAAATGAAAATATTTAACCGGAAATGGGAAAAGAACCGGAAGCGGAACTCCATTGTAGACCCCCATCACCACCACCTCCAGCTTCCTATGAATTTGATGGTAAATCCATACCAGTCGTCACCTAAGCTCTATCTTGCAGATCCTGAGAAACGTATGATAAAAATATTGGTAAAAACAAAGGTATTGCAAAATTTTTGCCACCAATAAAGTCGAGGAGCAAAACACTCTCCAGATGTTTTTGTATCAAAATCGAATCCATGGAAACCATACTTTCCAAAGGAACCGAATCCATCGCTTAGCTTGCCGATAAATCCATAACTATCGCATTATTCGAAAACTGTCTTTCTGACATAAACTTTTTTAACCGAGCGATCAACATTAAACTTGAATGGATGAAAACAATGATTTCGGATATTATCAAATTCTCGTATCAAAAATGAGCACAAAAGCCCTAACAGTTTACTCATTAAGAACAAAGAATAGAAATTGGCGCCAGCGGAGAGATTTGCAGTGAAAAACTCATTCTTTTTGTTTATATCGGTTCGGCACGAAAGTTCCCGGAAACCGATATTGATTTATCGAAATCGAAAAAGCTTTTGTGAAAGAAACAGAAAAGGGGAAAACATATTTCGTGCTAACATTACACTTTTGTAGGGGATTCTGTGTTATACTTGTATGTAAACAATTTGTCTAAATGATCTGGAAGTTTTATGTTTCTTTTTGTAATCAGCGTATTGTTGTTTACATGATATCAAGCAGGGCGCTCGGCCTGCAACGACAATCGAAGAGAAATCTGATGTGGACAGCACATGACCTTCCTTGTATAATGCAATGGATTTATTTCTTTCACGGTGAGAAATTGATGTAAAGATCTACAACACAATGTTTTTAATGTTGAATTGTACATTTGGCGCTTTTTCCGACAACAGCATGTAAAACTATTTCGAAGTACTAACTTATATTTCACGCAACTTTAAACTAACAATTATCAATATTGATAGCATCATCAATAAGCAATATAGTCCATATATTAAAATATTTAAATAATTAATTCATCAATTTGGCGTCATTTTCGTTAGCTTAGCTTCATTTTTTTCAATTTAAACGATATTTTCGTCAATTTCGCTAAATTAGTCGCTAAGTTCGCCAAATTTATCGTCAAGCAGAGAGAAGAGTATCTCGTATATATAAATCTTTTTTCGAGAATTGTTAGGCGTCGAAATACAAAACTATTACCCAAAGTATCGTCTCTCGTGAATGGAACGAACTAGTTAAATCAATAAGTGAAATACATTTCGTGCGAAAGAATAAGGAAAACTTGATCAACGAGTATGAGCACACATAAAATAATAAAGCAGCATACAACTGTTTCGAAGATACATTGGATGCCCTTTGTCAGTGCAGGAGAACCGACAACCAAAGTCTAAAAGGGGAATTCTCCTCTTTCAGACTTCGGGTTTGTTGGTTCTCCTGCACTGACGAAGGGCATCCAACGTATCTTCGAAACGGCTGTATGCTGCTTTATCATTTTGTGTGTGTTTATACCCGTGGCTCAAGTTTTCCTGAACCAGTTTAAAGTTTGAGAAAGTTCACGTGAGTTCAAAACTTCCTTTAATAAAGCAGACATATGGGTCAGTAAATTGGCGACAATTGTTTCGAGGGCGTTATAAGCCCCCTTGCAACAATGGGGCTTATAACAATAGGGCTAACGAGAACTAACTAGGGATGTTATAAGCCCCTACAGACAATTATCATCTCACTGACATATTCCTGTTCTATTCAAGGAAGCTTTGAAAGCTTTTAACTTTCCGTATACATTACCATGAATTGCAGGGGTGTAGTCGAGGGGGGACGCGGGCGGACGCAGACCCCCCACCTTTTCTCCTGATCTCAAGCGTACCCTCACTTTTTATTTTGTAAAGGGACGCTCTTTTTTTTTAAATTTATATATACATATATAACCCCTCTGCAGCTTGGCATAGATGGAATGCTTGGCCGATGGCCTCAGATTATTATTCTTTGGTCACTCTTCCTCTGAAAAAACATATGGATAGGGATCGCGGTTATTACAAAAATAACCGGTTTTCGGTTTTTTCTAGAAAAAAAAAACGTTTGTAGACAAAACAATGTTATTTACATTTTATTTACATTCGGATTTTAGAAATTTTCCAAAGCTAAAAAGCTTTAAAAAAATCATTAGAGATATCAATGACAAGTATCAATGTAATCAATAAATCAATGTATTCTATGAGTGGTCAATGTAATCAATGAAAAGTATCCCTATGGAAATTTCTTTGAGATAATTTCATTTCAAAATGCAAGAATCTTAATTGATTTTTCTTTCTTGAGCTGAGAATCATATGCTGTGAAGCACAATTTTTGGTTTCTAATAAATAACTAAAATTAAAATAATTATTATATTATTCTTTTGATTTTATCAACATGTTAAGAGTTCGAGTTGGAAAGTAAAAAAAAAAAAAAAAACTGGATACAATTGAAAAAGTATCTCAATACAAAATCCACGATACATTTAGAAACTAGGGTCGTTACTCAAGACATTTTATATGGGTGATACCTGTATCGCGATACTTCCCAGCCCTATGTCAATCACAGAAATTATACAGTATTGGCTAAAATTCTTCAAAAAAAGAGCGTCCTCCCACTTTTTTTTTTACGACTACACCACTGATGAATTGTAAGGAAAGTGAACGCTCACCGACTAGCAGAAGTGAGTCGTCTCTAGCTGACAGAATCGCACTTCAACCGAGAATAAATTGTTGATCGGATGTGCTACGTGTTTTGCAACAATGTAAAGTGGGCAGCACTTCTGCTCTCAAAACCCATTAGAGGTCTCAAGCGTTTCTGGAACTGTGCCATTTCATTTCGCACTTTATACAGCTGAATGAGGATGAATTTTATCGGAGGTTCTGATTTTTTTCAAAATTTCAGTCGAAAATCGTGCAATACCTCGAGAACGGTTCATGCTACCATTCTAAAGTTCATATCATTCGTTTTCTAATGAAAAATTACGTATGAAATGGTAATTTATTTATCGTTATCAAAAATTTTGCATTTTTAATGATTTTTTTCAAAAATTCATTCGAAAATTGGGGAAGCTACTTTCGAACATTCAATTGTGTTTCAAATCAATAGGCTTCCAGTATTCACTAATTGCACTTATCGTACCATTTTCTTAAACGCTTCATTCGTTTGTGAGATATCGTGTCCACAGACACACAGACGCTCTTAACACACACACGCATTAACACACACACGCACACGCACACATTAACACACACACAGCCATCACCTTAAAACGTTAGACTCGAGTTCGGGAATATTTATAACGTGCTTCTCCGTCGAAAACTCTAATTCGAATTTTCGACCGCGTCGCAGTACTTTCTCTATACATCAATACTATGTTTGTAAGAAAAGCAAAAATCTGATAAGGGCAGTATATAACATTCTCTACACGCAAACGATGCTTTCTTCATTTCTTTCATAATCCATTAAATTAAATTTAATTGCACAAAATGGCACATGTATTTGTTTAAATTTATATTCAATTTACAATTTTCAAGCATTTGTTCTCATCTGGTTTGGCATAATAACTTACCGATAACAGCTTATCGATATCGAAAATTAGGGTCAGCACTCTCATTTCAAACGAGCGAACTAACTCATTATGAGCTATTTTCCCTCCTTTAGACTAAGAGATCTCGGTTCCTTCAAAACCCACAGCAAAATAGTGGCCTGGCTACCAAGCACGTCACTGGCGTACTGCGATACTAATAAATCAATGCCTGTTGCGAAAAAGTTTAGAACTTACAGAAAGTAGAAAAAAAAAAATAATAAAAAGCAATTAAGTCCGCAGTTGCTCTGTAACATGAAACGAACCATATGCGTCTTAGCCTTTCCTTGAAACCAATATTATTAACTAGTACTGAAAGTTATCAGGGAAGTAATAACCAACAACGTTCCAAAGTTTCTCATCATTTATGCTAGCTTCCCAGTTTCAATTTGCAAGAAGTTTTCGGCTTGTACCTGTTTACAGGAAATTGCATGACTTTATGTACTGCATCTAAAATATGATAGGTAATTACTACACCAGTGAATCTTAACCTTCGTGAGGCTGTTCGCCCGGTAAATTCCTTTTTAATAAAGCAAGGGTCCGGTTCCAACAAATTCATTCGTAAATACCTTCTTAATTTTTTTTAGTTTATACATTAAACTAACATAAGTATTAATAATTAATTAATCATGGCATAATCATATATCATGGCATAATCATATAAATGCATTAGTATATTTATGTATACGGTGTGGCATGCTGACAAATGTAAAATTACATTTAAATAAGTTATCAATCATTGGATTAATGAAATGGTGCGGCATATTGTAATTTCTTCAGGCCTGCTGATTTTTATTGACATATTCCATTCTGATTACCAAAAATTTATAAGTATTCAGTATAAAATTGATTATTGTATTATTAAATTAATTTTACAGATGTTGCTTTAAAGAAAAAGGAAAATGGCATTGAAAAAAATATTTATCCATTGTAATTCACCATAGAAGTCCGCTGAGCATATTCTTTTTCATATTAATATTTAAATGCGGATTGGTGACTGACGCCTGCTACATATATGTAATTTAGGCGCTCTGGTTCTGAGCTTATCGGCACATTCACGAATATTATTCGTCTTAGAATATTTCCACTAAATAGTTATTCATAAAAAATGTTTAGAAAACTTAAACGACAAGTTCCAAGAGAATCTCTCGCGGACCGGCGGTTGAGAAATATTGCTCTTCGTGGCTAGTTTAATGTATAGGGAAAGTATTGCAACCGGGTTGAAAATTTGAATTCGAGTTTTTAACGGGTGAACACGTTTCAAACATCCCAGAACCCGAATCGAATGTTTTTGAAGTGATGTCTATGTGTGTATATATGTTCGTGTGTGCGTAAGGTTAGTGTTGTTGTTGAGACCCAGACCGTCCGACCTACCAGAAAGGTGTAAGGTAACTGTTTGGACGGCCGGGAAGTGCCACCCAATTTAGACCGGAACCCAGTGGGGGAGGCATCCACAAGAACCGTACCCTCCTTCCCCTACCACCAACCTCTCGGGAGGACTTATGGACTCACATGTTTAACGTGATCGTACTCCGCATGAACACGGCGGCAGTTGTGGCAGCGTGCAAATCCAGCGCGCAAACCACCGGGTTACAGCTCCCGAAATGTGCCAACAGCACGCGGTGTTCCCAGGTAAGGTTAGTGTTGTTGTTGTTGTTGAGACCCAGACCGTCCGACCTACCAGAAAGGTGTAAGGTAACTGTATGGACGGCCGGGAAGTGCCACCCAATTTAGACCGGAACCCAGTGGGGGAGGCATCCACAGGGACCGTACCCTCCTTCCCCTACCACTAACCTCTCGGAAGGACTTACGGACCCACATGTTTAACGTGATCGTACTCCGCATGAACACGGCGGTATTTGTGGCAGCGTGCAAATCTAGCGCGCAAACCACGGGGATACCGCACCCGAGATGGCCAACAGCACGCGGTGTTCCGAGGTGATCACCCACCAAGTACTAACCGCGCCCGATGCTGCTTGACTTCGGTGATCTAACGAGAACCGGTGTTTTCAGCACGGTACGGCCGTTGGCCTAGGTAAGGTTAGTGTGAAAAAATGTGAAATAGTGTGAAAAAATTTGTGAAAAAATGATGGAAAAATCAGAAATTTCGGTGATGTTGCGCGGTCTATATAACTTTTGGTTATTATTTACCTCAGTTACGCTATAATTTATGTTCGACTTTATATTAACAACGTTTGACTGGTTCGGTTATGTAGATCTATCGCCGAGCCAAGGAACATTCTGCGGTCCCACACATCGACGGGATAAGTTTTGGATCGTGAGTGAGAGAGTTAAGTCTGTTTGGAAGTCTGGTGAAAGTCCTGTTGGTAGGCTGATGGAAGTCAGGTAGGAGTTCTGTTGCGAGTTCTGTTGGAAGTTGGAAATCCCTAGGAGTTGAGTCTTTGTGTGAGTGCGAAGGAGTTGAAAGACACGTGGTGCAGGTAACTAGTATTGGTATAACTATGATATATCTAGTACCACTAGTTAATGGAATTATTTTGAAAAGATATAGAAATCCGGTTAGAATTTTCACATATTTCAAATAACAAGCAGCGCCGAGCATATCTGCTAGTATATAAATAAAATTGAAAATCTATTGTATGTGTGTGTTTGTCTCAACATCACAGGAGAACAGCTACACCGAAATTCATGAAATTTTGCGTTTAGCCTTGGAATAGCTCACTTAAAATTGAGTCCATGTTTCAATTTTTTAGGACCAAGGATTGTCGAGATATTAACAACAAATATTCATAACTCGCTTTCATACTAGTGAAACCCGTTGCGAAACCTTTACAATGAACATGAAAGTGTTGTTGTTGTTGAAACCCAGACCGTCCGACCTACCAGAAAGGTGTAAGGTAACTGTTTGGACGGTCGGGAAGTGCCACCCAATTTAGACCGGAACCCAGTGGGGGAGGCGTCCACAGGGACCGTACCCTCCTTCCCCTACCACCAACCTCTCGGAAGGACTTTCGGACCCACATGTTTAACGTGATCGTACTCCGCATGAACACGGCGGCAGTTTTGGCAGTGGCTGGAATCGAACCCGGGCCTACCGAGTGCAACTCCAGCGCGCTAACCAATGGGCTACCGCGCCCGAACATGAAAGTGTAAAACAATTTACGCAAGCTGGTTTAATGATATTTAAATTGGAAGGTTATATTATCCTGTGGGATTTACGATATTTTCTATAGTCTTAGAAAACAAGGGAAGCACAGAACACCAGATACTGATCACAAGCTATTCGGGTTAGAATCTGTGAGCTGTTAACTGCGAACTCTCGGTGTTCATTCTTCTAAATGACTCATTATACGAAGGATTTAGACAGTAAAATTCCATAACAAAATATAATACTGTCAAGCCCTTAAAATTGTTTCGGGCCGTATTCCTTGACAAAGCAAAAAAATCTAATGTGAGCAGCACATGACTTTCCTTATATAATGCGATAAATTTACTACTTTTATAGTTAAAAAATGTTATTCTTATAGTACAAGTACATACTTATATTCTTTCCCAAATATTGAATTTTCTTCAATTAGTCGTCATTTTCATCGATTTAGCGTCATTTTTATCCATTTGGTGAGATTTTCGTTAATTTAGCAACATTTAAAAAAGTCGCTAAGTTGGCGACATTCCGTCAAATTCGTCGTCAAAATATCTCCAAGCGTTATGGACGGAGAAATAAGTTATTCTTACAGCAGATAAATGATTATTGGCGTTCAAATACAAAAGTATTACTTAAAGTATATTTTCTCGTAAATGGAACGAGTTAGATCCACGAGAATGATGTCACCACATTTATCGCATGATATTACATATGAAAAGTGAACATGTTTCATAAGAGTTAATATTTTTTTTTTAATTTATAGGATTTTTTGATAAATTTATTTCAAAAATGTGCAATGTCTCGAGAACGGTTCATGCTAGCGTTCTTAAGTTTATGTCAATCGTTTTCTAAGAAAAATTTACATAAGAAATGTCTATTTGCGTAACTTTGTCAAAAGTTTTGATTTTTTCATGATTTTTTCAAAATTTCATTCGAAAATTTAGGGGGGTTCTGAACATTCGATTTTGTTTTAAAACAATAGGCTTCCAGTATTCACGGATTGTGATTTTTGTACCAAATTTCTCTCGAATCGCTACATTCGTTCGTGAGATATCGTCTCACTGACACACACACACACACGCGCGCGCGCACACACGCACACAGACACACACGCACGCACACACTCACTCACACAAACACACACACACAGAGACATCATCTCAAAAATTTTCGATTCGTGACCAGGGATGCTTGAAACGTGCTCTCCCGTCGAAAACTCGAATTCGAATTTTCGACCCCGTCACAATACTTTCCTTATACATTATGTATATACCGAAAGTAATAATTTATGTTCTTGGATGCATTTACGCTGCATTCAAAGAAATCACAGCACAGCACACCTGATTTAATCGCAGGTAATCTCCACTAGAATTAAAACCAATTGCAGCTGGTATCTTCTGATGTTCAGCGTAAAAAAGTTTCATATTCTGTTAATTGTAATAGTGAACAGACATCCAAACTTTAAACAAGCTTTAAAGTTTGGATATTACTTTTATTAGTCTTTGAAAGGGAAATCCAGTCAGCGGAAATAAATAGCATGTCATACGGCCAAATCCTTAAGGAAATGGTGGACGTTGAAATTTTTACTTTCCTTATATACATAATGTATAAGGAAAGTATTGTGAAAGTAATTCGAATTCGAGTTTTCGACGGGAGAGCATGTTTCAAGCATCCCTGATCACGAATCAAACATTTTTGAAGTGATGTCTGTGTGTGTGTATGTGTGTGTGTGTGTGTGTGTGTGTGTGTGTGTGAAAGTATGTGTGTGTGTCAGTGAGTCTGTGGAGACGATAACTGACGAACGAATGAACCGATTCGAACCAAATTTGGTACAAAAATCACAATTCGTAAACACTGGAAGCCTATTGTTTTTATACGTGATCGAATGTTCACAACCCCCCTAAATTATCGAATGAAATTTTGAAAAAATCGTTAAAAAATCAAAACCGCTAATAAAGTTACGCAAATAGACATTTCTTATGTAATTTTTCATTAGAAAACGATTGGCATAAATTTTAGAACGCTAACATGAACCGTTCTCGAGATATTGTACATTTTTCAAAAAAATTATGAAAAAGTCACATAAAAAAAAAAAATTCCTATTGAGAAACATGTTCACTTTTCATATGTAATACCATGCGATAAATTGAGTGACATCATTCTCGTGGATCTAGCTCGTTTCATTCATGAAAAAATATACTTTGAATAATACTTTTGTATTAGAACG
Source organism: Amaurobius ferox (assembly GCA_951213105.1). NCBI lineage: Eukaryota > Metazoa > Arthropoda > Arachnida > Araneae > Amaurobiidae > Amaurobius > Amaurobius ferox. The sequence continues at coordinate 56,064,223 of OX578151.1, forward strand.
CCAATAGTCATTTATCTGCTGTAAGAATAACTTTTTTCTTAGTCCATAACTCTTGGCGAGATTTTGGCGACGAATTTGGCGGAACGTCGCCAACTTGGCGACTTTTTCGAAATGTTGCCAAATTAACGAAAATCTCGCCAAATGGATAAAAATGATGCTAAATCAATGAAAATGACGACTAATTGTCGAAAATTCAATATCTTGGAAAGAATATTTGTATCTACTATAAGAAAATCCTATTACTTTCCTTATATACATAATGTATAAGGAAAGTATTGTGACGGGGTCGAAAATTCGAAATCGAGTTTTCGACGGGAGAGCACGTTTCAAGCATCCCTGATCACGAATCAAACATTTTTGAAGTGATGTCTGTGTGTGTGTGTGTGTGTGAAAGTATGTGTGTGTGTGTGTGTGTGTGTGAGAGTCTGTGAAGACGATAACTGACAAACGAATGGACCGATTCGATCCAAATTTGGTACAAAAATCACAATCCGTAAACACTGGAAGCCTATTGTTTTTATACACAATCGAATGTTAAGAACACCCCTAAATTTTCAAATGAAATTTGGAAAAAATAGTCAAAAAATCAAAACCACTAATAAAGTTACGCATATACACATTTCTTATGTAATTTTTCATTAGAAAACGATTGACATAAATTTTAGAACGCTAACATGAACCGTTCTCGAGATATTGCACATTTTTCAAAAAAATTATCAGAAAGTCATATAAAATAAAAAAAAATATTTCCTCTTGAGAGACATGTTCACTTTTCAGTAATACCATGCGATATATTGGATGACATCATTCTCGTGGATCTAGCTCGTTCCATTCATGAAAAAAGATACTTTGAGTAATACTTTTGTATTTGAACGCCAATATTCATTTATCTGCTGTAAGAATAACTTATTTCTTTGTCCATTATGCTTGGCGAGATTTTGGCGACGAATTTTGGCGGAATGTCGCCAATTTGGCGACTTTTTGAAATGTTGACAAATTAACGAAAATCTCGCCAAATGGATAAAAATGACGCTAAATCAATGAAATGACGACTAATTGTCGAAAATTCAATATCTTGGAAAGAATATTAGTATCTACTATAAGAAAAACCAATTTATTTTACTGTAAAAGTGGTAAATTCATTACATTATATAAGGAAAGTCATGTGTTGCCCACATCAGATTTTTTATTGACTTAGAAACATGAAAATTTGTACAAATAATCTTCTTAACATTACTATATAAAATACCATTCAATTTTTTTTTCAATTTTGTTATAATTTTGTATTTTTATTTTTAAATTTAATTTTTTTTGACGAAAATTTGAAAATGCTCCTTGTACGCCATTTGTTCACATTTTAATTAATTTTACATTATGATCACTCAAAAACACATTATGAACAAATTTGGGTATTCATTTTTAAATCCCTTAGAAAGTTAATTTTTTAAAAATATTTTTCTGCATTAAAACTTAATTTTCATCATTTAATTGGGTTATTATTCATTTTTAATTACCTTAATAAAGTTCAATTATAAAATGCATACCCAGTTTTACTAAAAAGTATGAAAGGTGTCTTCTTACCAAATTTCATACATCTCAAACAAAAATTAAGACTCATGGAGCATTTTAAAAATGTAAAACCTCTGAAAATTCCGTTTCGAAAAAAATGTATTTAACCTTTTGCTTACGGGTGGGACAGCGTCCTTCCCAAAAGAAGAACCGGCAGAAGCATTGCACCTCCTGCAGCAGGTGCAATGCTTCTGCCAGCGATTTTCATGGACGTCAATGTCTGCAAAGGGGGGTCGAACAGTTAGGGATAGGGTATGTCAAATACCTATCTTTTTGGGATGGACGCTGTCCCACCCGTAAGCAAAAGGTTAAATATGTAAAACAATGTTATATATTAAAAAAAAAACTTTTTTTTAGTCGGTTTTTGCTCATTTCAACGTCCACCGTCCCCTTAAAATTGTTTCAGACTGTACTCCTTGACAAAGTATATGTTATTAAATTTAAACTCATCCAGAAATTATTAAACTCATACACAAAATAAAAATTTTAAATCGGTTCGATAGGTCCTCAGAAACTGAGTGATAATAAAAAAATGCTGTTGTTTTAAAAATATATAGAAATTGAGCTAAATCTATAATCTTTATTAATTTTATTTGAAAAAATGCAAATTTTCTTTAAGTGATCTCCGAACCTGGAAAATTTTGTTACCAATTTGATCCTTTTCCGATTCTGCCACAAAGACCGTAGCGATCATCCATTACATAACAATATAATAATTTCAAGAATATACTTACCACCCCATTTAAAAATCTGAGGTTTTGGAGGTAATTCTATACCTTTTGCTCATCAAATATCAACTATCAATTTTGCTCAGAAATTATCAGCTATCAAACCAAAAAATTTGAAAATCGGTTTGATAGATTCTCAGAAATTGAATAACAAAAAAGGCTTGTGTTTTATATAGATTTTAGTTTTGGTTCAAATCAGATGATAATTGAGCTTTTCCAGTACGGATATTGCTAATAATCAAGAAATCTGATGTGGGCAACACATGACTTTCCTTATATAATGCAATGAATTTACTACTTTAACAGTTAAAAAAAATGTTATTCTTATAGTAGATACTTCTTTCTTTCTAAGATATTGAATTTTCTTCAATTAGTCGTCATTTTCATTGATTTAGAGTCATTTTTATCAATTCGGCGAGATTTTTGTTAATTTGGAAAAATTAAAAATGTCGCCAAGTTGGCAACATTCCGCCAAATTTGTCGCCAAAATCTCGCCAAACGTTATGAACGGAGAAATAAGTTATTCTTACAGCAGATAAATGACTATTGGCGTTCAAATACAAAAGTATTACTCAAAGTATCTTTTTCATAAATGGAACGAGTTAGTTTCCACGAGAATAATGTCACCAAATGTATTGCATGGTATGGTATTACATATGAAAAGTGAACATGTTTCTCAATAGGAAATATATATTTTTTTATTTTATATAAATTTTGATAATTTTTTTGAGAAAATGTGCAATATCTCGAGAACGGTTCATGTTAGCGTTCTAAAATTTCAATCGTTTTCTAATCGTCAATCGTTTTCTAATGAAAAATTACATAAGAAATGTCTATTTGCGTAACTTTATTAGCGGTTTTGATTTTTTGACGATTTTTTCAAAATTTCACTCGAAAATTTAGGGGGGGGGGGGGTTCTGAACATTCGATTACGTATAAAAATATTAGGCTTCCAGTGTTTACGGATTGTGATTTTTGTGCCAAATTTCATTCGAATCGGTCCATTCGTTCGTCAATTATCGTCTCCACAGACTCACTGACACACACACACACACACACACACAGACATCACTTCAAAAATGTTTTATTCGTGATCAGGGATGCTTGAAACGTGCTCTCCCGTCGAAAACTTGAATTCGAATTTTCGACCCCCGTCACAATACTTTTTTTATACATTATGTATAAAAGGAAAGTAAAAAGGGGGGAGAGGATCCAGGAAGTCCTTGAATACTACATTTCAATTTAGAATATTATATGTAAGAGGTTAAAATTTGATATAATTTTTGCAATTTTCTATTAGAACATGTAATGAGAATCGAATATAGCATCTGATTTTATCCTTTTTATATAATTCTAAACGAAAATAAAGCATACAAGAGCTTCCTGGTTCTCTTTTTTTTTTATTTTTACATAAGGAAAACTTAAATAGTTTATAGTTTCAATCTTTCTCGTGATTCAAACAGTCTAGTGGTTAAAGGGTTGAACAGCGAACGTGCGGGCCGATTGGTAGCGAGTTCTGTCCTGAACTCAAACCCTGGAGATCTTTTCGATTAGTTTTAAAAAATAAATAAACAATGTTGTCAGGATAATAGATTTTGTGGGTTCTATCCCAAATTTATTCTAATCGCCCATCCAGTGAAAGCTTTATATAGTTAAAATAAAATTATATAGCAGCGCCATTTCTAGCTCAGCGGTAAAGTGCCGCCGAACAGGGTGAAGCGAACGTTTTTGTCGAGGGTTCTGTCCCCCGTTAATTTTAGCCGTGTTTATTCAGATTATTTAAACGGGCATGTTAAGATGTTGAACTTAAATACACCGAAATCGATGCTTCTGTCGTCGCCCTATTGGCCGAGAGGCTTGGGGCGTCAAGTTGCGGGGCTTTAGGCTAGGGGTTCGAATCTCTCCTGGGTAAAAAGGGTATGATTGGAGTGCAGCGCGCGTTCCGGCGGGATTGAGGGCGGTTAGGTGGAGGAGAAATTCGTAATCAGTGGTTTTTAATAATGTAGGTCTCTTTGTTCATTCCTCTATAATCTTTCTCATATTTCTTACTAAATTATCTGCACGAGATGGAGGACGAGCGGTCCGTTGAGCTACACCGTTGCTGGTGGGCTTTCTCTTCGGGCCTGCCGGCTTCGGTGTCGCTCTCCCACCCTTACTCGTCTGAAGTTTGTGCAAGGCTTGTTTTACACCACGTGACTCCTGTTAACGAAGTCGCAAAATTTTATGCATTTTTGGAACAAAGGCATCTCTTTTTTCCTTGACTTTTCTGTGACAAACAGACGACAGGAAATGACGTACCGGAAGTGAAGTCATTTCCGGTACGAAATTTCCTGTAACGTCACGGTACATCATTTCCGGTCAAATAATATTAAAAATGAAATACGTTTTATTAATGCCAGGAAGCAAAATTCAGAGAAAATGAGTTGTTACGAAAAGGACAAATGTATCTCTGAAGGTGGATGAACTCGAACCCACAGCCTCTGGAACTAGACACAGACAACGTGACCACCGGCCCAATCAGCTCACACACCGAAAGTTCTAATTAATCTATTTAAACTTACCGGAGAGACTGATCAGAAAAAACACAGAAACCAAAACGACGCAATTTTTTATACTCAAAGAGAGTGGATGGACTCGAACCCACAGCCTCTGAAATTTGAAACGGACAACATGACCATTGAGCCAACCAGCTCATGTGAAGGAAATACTTATTAGTCTATTTAAACTTAACAAAGAGCCTGATCAGAAAAAAACACGAAAACCAAAACGACCCAACTTTCTATACGAGTAGATGGACTCAAATCCACAGCCTCTGAAATTTGAAACAGAGAACACGACCACAGAGTCAACTAATTCCCATGCAGGAAATCCTAATTATTTTATTTAAACTTACCGGAGAGACTGATCAGAAAAAACACAGAAACCAAAACGACGCAATTTTTTATACTCAAAGAGAGTGGACGGACTCGAACCCACAGCCTCTGGAATGTGAAACGGACAACATGACCACTGAGCCAACCAACTCATGTGAAGGAAATACTTATTAGTCTATTTAAACTTAACAAAGAGCCTGATCAGAAAAAAAACACGAAAATCAAAACGACCCAACTTTCTATACGAGTAGATGGACTCAAATCCACAGCCTCTGAAATTTGAAACAGAGAACACGACCACAGAGTCAACTAATTCCCATGCAGGAAATCCTTATTATTTAATTATTATAAAATTATTTTATTTAAACTTAACGGAGAGACTGATCAGAAAAAACACAAAAACCAAAACGACTGAACTCGTCATATTCTATTTGAGTCGATGGACCCGAACCTATAGATTTGGAAGTAGACAACATGACCATTGAGCCAGCCAGCTCATATACCGTTGATCTTAATTAATTTATATAAACTTAACGGAGAGACTAATAATTCAACACACAAATAGAAAAACGGCTCAACTCAATGGGATTAGACGGACAGGAACCCACAGCTTTTGGAATCAGATAACATGCCCACAGAGCTGGCCAGCTTACAGACCGGGTTTTCTAATTATTCTATTTAAATTTAACGGAGAGACTGATCAAGAGAATCACAGATAAAAAAACTCGAGAGGATGGATTCATACCTAGAATCCGAATCAGACAACATGAATATTGAGCTAGCCAGCTTAAATGCTTACAATCCTAATTAATCTATTTAAAATTAGCGGACATGCTGATCAGAAAACGAAAGGATGCCAAAACGTTTCTATATCAGTAGATGTGGATTCCAACGTAAAACTCTTTAATCAGACAACATGACCACTGAACCAGCCATCTCACATGCTACCAATCCTAATTAATCTATTTAAACATAACGGAGAGCGAGAAAAATTAGAAAAATCTTATGTGGGCAGCACATGACTTTCCCTGCAGACTCATACTCAAGTTCCCTTTATTTCTTTAATAATTCATTATATTGGGTTTAATTGCACAAAATAACGCCCACAATTATTTAAAATGGCACTGAATTGGCACTTTTAATTCAATTTTCGTTCTCAGTTGGTAATGTGTCGTTTTCACAACAGTGGCGCGGCGTAAATGCGAAAAAACTGAAATATCTCGAGAACGGTTAGCCCCAGTGTAATGGGGTTGGGCTTATTCTTTTCATTTTAAAAATGTATGTATAAAACAAGCATTTAATTGATATATATTTGAGCATACGTAGGTATTTTATTTTAAATTTTAACGATTTTTGCGGGCCATTTTGCTAAAAATGGCAGGTTACTTTTTCCGAATCGTACCAAAATCTAATCACCGCCAGAGTACCGCACAAGCGACTTATCTACCAAATTTTGTGAAGTTTGATCTATTAGTCTTTCAGCTAGAGTGAATGCAGGCAATTTTGCGGGTCATTTCGCAATAAAAAGGCTGGGGTTTTTTTCTCGAATAGTACCAAAACCTAATCAGCACCAGGCCAAGTACCTGCCAAATTTAATGAAATTCGGTTCATTAGTTTTTGAGTTAAAGTGGATACATACATTGCACAGACAGACACACACAGACACACACATATGTCACGTTAAAAATTGTATTTTCGTATTCTAGAGGTCCCAAAACGTGTAGATCCGTTGAAAACTCGAGTTGCGATTTTCAGCATGATTCCAATACTTTCCCTATACATTACCATGTATTGAAGGGAAAGTGAAAATCTGATGTAGGCAGCACATGACTTTCCCTGCAGACTTAAATTCATTTTTTTTCTTTATTTTTTTAATAATTCTTTAAATTGAGTTTAATTGCGCAAAATAACACTAAATTTGCATTTTTAATTGAATTTCTGTTTTTATTTGGTAATTGGACGTTTTTCTAAATGTAGCATAACAAAACACGAAAAATCTCAAATATCTCGAGAACGGTTAGTCCTAGAGTAGTAGAGTTATTCTTATTCTATTCCTCATAAAAAATTACGTATAAAACAAGCATTCAACTGATATATTTGAATATACGTAGCTTTTTTTTAGATTTTGGCGATTTTGAGGGCCATTTCGAAAAAAAAAGCAGGTTGTTATTTTCCGAATAATACCAAAATCTAATCAGCACCAGAGTAAGTCTAATCAGTACCAGTAACTTTTCTACCCAATTTTGTGAAATTTGGTCAGTTAGTATTTTAGTTAGAGTGGATAGACATTTTTACCGGCCATTTCGTAAAAAAAAGGCGGGTTCTGTTTTTACGAATCATACCAAAAACTAATCAGCATCAGAGTCATACCCAAGTGACTTACCTACCAAATTTTATGAAATTCGATCTATAAGTTTTTGAGTTAGAGTGAATACATACATTGCACAGACATACATACACGCAGACAGACAGACACACACACAGACGTCACGCTAAAAATAGTTTTTCCGTATTCTAGAGGTCTTGAAACGTGTAGATCCGTCGAAAACTCAAGTTGCGATTTTCGACATGATTCCAATTACTTTCTCTATACATTACCATGTTTTGCAGGGAAAGTAAAAAGCACAGAAACCAAAACGACTCAACACGATATAGTCAATGGATAGACCCAAACCCACAGCTTTTGGAATCAAACACGACCACTGGGCCAGCCAGTTCACTTAACGGCTATTCTAATTAATCTATTTAAACTTAACGGAAAGACTGATCATTAAAATCACAGACAGCAAAACCTATCAACCTGCAAGACTCCATGCTATTGGATATACTCGAACCCACAGTTTTTGGAATTGGACAACGTCACCACTGAGCCAGCCAGCTCAAAAACTAATTGACTCAATTTCATAAAATTTTGTAAGTAAGTCACTTTTGGGTTACCCTGGTGCTGATTAGACTTTGGTATGATTCGAAAAAACAAATCTACGTTTTTGTGAACTGGACCGCAAAAATCCACAAAATCTAAAACAAGAAAGATCAATCATGTTTAAAGCATTGATTATGAAACACTTTCCAACTTCAATGCAATTTTATTTAAACATCTCTAAAATGCAATACATTCCTCGGTAATATTTCAAAACTTCTCACAATACTACATTAATTTATTATATTTGAAAACTTAAACCTTCATCGATAAAAATGAACTTCATTCAAATGACGGCATTGAAATATAAATTGCCTGGTTTAAACATCTCTAAAACGCGATACATTCCTCGGTAATAATTCTAGAATTATCATAATACTACGATAATTTATTATATTTGAAAACTTCATCGAAAATAACTGAAATTCATTCAAATGACGTCATAGAAAAAATAACACGCCTGGCTCTCTCTATAAAAGTAGCATTTCATTCATAAATAATTTCCCATTCATGTCACTCATCACAATACTATAATAATATATTTTATTTAAAAATTAAGACCATGGAGCTACGAGTAATTAAACTCTATGCGTAAAACTTCATCGAAAAAAATAGTCCTTCTCTTTGTAAAATCAATGAATATTTCATTCATATCAGCTACGCAGACACCATGAACTAAATTATTTTGTGTTAAAGAAATACAGCAATTCTAATACAACTCATTCTACATATTTTGCTGTTTACATTTTACATAGGTGAAAAATAGGCTTCGTTGTAGAAATAATCAAATTTGGATGAGAATTTAAACTCAAATATATTGTAATTGCGCTGTTTCAGTATGTAGATGCACAGAATTTAAGCAAAAATAGAGTGGTTGTAGGACGGATACAACACTTAATATGAATTAAAAAAGACTTTAAAAATCACGATTTTGAGACAAGATGGATGCCATATATCATTTTGAAGTGGGTCATGTGATCTTTTCATATCATGGTCACGAGATCGCTTCATATAAGAGGTGTTATTATTATTTTAATTTTTATTTTAAAAAGTACTGAATATATTTCGCTGAATTTTTTTTATATATTTTATGAAACAATTTGAATATTACCAGAAATTTTCGAAGCAATTTGTGAATTTTAAATCCGCTTAAAAAATGTTTGAAAAATTAGGTCCCATAGGGCTCCATGTATTTCATTTTTTCAACCCGGGTTCAATCCAAAACTAATTGGGTGATATTCATTTATATTCCCATAGGTCCTACAGACCGTCTGAACAACATACTAAAATTTCATCTTGATTAAGACATTCTTATGGCAGTTACCGTGAAAACAGACAGACAGACAGAATGAACAAAGTCATAAACACTTTTTGAAGAATTGCTGCATTTCTTTAACGCAAATTTATTTGGCTCACGGAGTCTGCAATATAGTTGATATGAATGAAATATTTATTGATTTTACTGAGAAAAGGACGATTTTTTCGATGAAGTTTTAAGCATAGAGTTTAATTACTTGTACCTCCATGGTCTCAAGTTTTAAATAAAATAAATTATTATAGTATTGTGATGAATGAAATGAATGAAAAATGTTTATGTATGAAATGCTGCTTTTATAGAGAGAGCCAGGCGTGTTATATTTCGATGACGTCATTTGAATAAATTTCATTTGTTTTCGATGAAGTTTTCAAATATAATAAATTATTGTAGTATTATGATAATTTTAAAAATATTACTGAGGGTATCGCATTTTAGAGATGTTTAAACCAGGCAATTTTTATTTCAATGCCATCATTTGAATGAAGTTCATTTTTTTCCGATGAAGTTTTAAGTTTTCAATTATAATAAATTAATGTAGTATGGTGATAATTTTTAAAATATTACCGAGGAATGTATCGCATTTTGGAGATGTTTAAGAAAATTGCATTGAAGTTGGAAAGTGTTTCATAATCAATGCTTTATGCATGATTGATTTTTTTTGTTAAGATATTTAAGTTGTTTTAATTTTGAGGAGCTAACAACGTTTTTAACTATAATTAAAATTAATCAAAATTAGCATGATTCGGAAAAATATAACAGACCCTTTCTTACGAAATGGCAAGCTGAAAATCGTGAAAATCTGAAGTAAGTCCAATATTACTTAAATATATGAATTTTATATTTGTTCTTCATGCAATTTTTTGCAACAAAGCTAGTAAGACTGACGTAGGACGTACCGTTCTCGAGATATTTTACTTTTTGGAATTTTGAGGATCTGAAGACGTTTTGAAATGCCTTAAGTTGATGCCTTAAGTTGCCAAAGTAGTTGCCTTAAGTAGTTGCCTTAAGTTGCCAAATGAAACGAACGTGCTTTAAAAATGCAAATTGCATATAATATCAGTAAAGTATTTATAATATTTTTGATAATTAAATTAAATTTAATATATCATGAAATAAAAAATAAAAATAATAATTTGAGTCTGTATGGAAAGCTATGTGCTGCCCACATCAGAATTTTTTTTTTTATTTTATGGTGTAACACTAGTTTTCTGTGAAAGGTAGAAGACAAAAAATTGTATTAGGAAATAACTGATGAAGTATGTATGGGGCGAGTTAATCGTTTGCCCGGATGGGTCTGATGGTGCCAATGAGCCAAGGTTGGTACGTGTTCCAGGAACAAAGGTCTCCCGCGTTCTTCATTTTCGAAATCTTGAACAGTTTGAACATAACTCTTAAAACGATATTTGCTGCCAAGTTCACTTTTTTATGGGTGCATATATTACTTTCCCTGAAATGCATGGTAATGTATAGGGAAAGTATTGGAGTCATGTCGAAAATCGCAACTCCAGTTTTCGACGGATCTACACGTTCTGGGACCTCTTGAACACGAAACAAGAAAGATCAATCATGCTTAAAGCATTGATTATGAAACACTTTCCAACTTCAATGCAATTTTATTTAAAAAAGTCGAAAATGCAATACATTCCTCGGTAATATCTTAAAACTTATCACAATACTACATTAATTTATTATATTTGAAAACTTAAACCTTCATTGAAAAAAATGAATTTCATTCAAATGACGGCATTGAAATATAAATTGCCCGGTTTAAATATCGCTAAAATGTGATACATTCCACGGTAATATTTTTAAAACTATCATAATACTACGATAATTTATTATATTTGAAAACTTCATCGAAAACAACTGAAATTGATTCAAATGACGTCATAGAAAAAATAACACGCCTGGATCTCTCTATAAAAGCAAGATTTCATTCATAACTTTCTCCCATTCGTTTCATTCATCACAATACTATAATAATTCATTTTATTTAAAAATTAAGACCATGGAGCTACAAGTAATTAAACTCTATGCTTAAAACTGCATCGAAAAAAATCGTCCTTCTCTTTATAAAATCAATTAATATTTCATTCATATCAGCCATGCAGACTCCATGGACTAAATTGTTTTGTGTTAAAGAAATACAGCATATCTAATACAACTCATTCTACATATTTTGCTGTTTACATTTTACATAGGTGAAAAATAGGCTTCGTTGTAGAAATAATCAAATTTGGATCATCATTTAAACTCAAATATATTGTATTTGCGTTGTTTCAGTATGTAGATGCACAGAATTTAAGCAAAAATAAAGTAGTTTTAGGACGGATACAACACTCAATATGAATTAAAAAGAACTTTAAAAATCCCGATTTTAAAACAAGATGAATGCCATATATCATTTTGAAGTGGGTCGTGTGATCCTTTCATATCATGGTCACGTGATCGTTTTATATAAGAGGTGTAATTATTATTTTAATTTTTATTTTAAAAACTACTGAATATATTTCGCTGAATTTTTTTTTAAATATTTTATGGAACAATTTGAATATTATCTAAAATTTTCGAAGCAATTTGTGAATTTTAAATCCGCTTAAAAAATGTTTGAAAAATTAGGTCCCATAGGGCTCAATGTATTTTATTTTTTCAACCCAGGTTCAATACAAAACTAATTGGGTGATATTATTCATTTATATTCCCATAGGTCCTACAGACCGTCTGAACAACATACTAAAATTTCATTTTGATTAAGACATTCTTACGGCAGTTACCGTGAAAACAGACAGACAGACAGACAGACAGAATGAACAAAGTCATAAACACTTTTCAACTTTGTTGTCAAGTGTTAAAAAACTATTTTTAGAGTGACATTTGTATGTGTGTATGTGTGTGTGTGTCGTTACGATGTATGTATCCACTCTAACTCAAACATTAATTGACCAAATTTCATAAAATTTTATTAGTATGTCACTTGTGGGTAATCCTGGTGCTAATTAGATTTTGGTACGATTCGGGATAAAAAAACTTGCCTGTTTTGCGAAATGGTCAGCAAAAATCATATGCAGCCACTCTAGCTAAAAATCTTCTTGGCCAACTTTTACTAAATTTAGTAGATAAGTCACTTGTAGGTTACCCTAGTGCTGATTAGATTTTGGTGCGATTCGGAAATAAGAGCCTGCCTATTTCGAAATAGCATGCAAAAATCGTCAAAATCTAAAACAAAGAGACTATGTATGTTCAAATGTATCATTTTATCGCTTGTTTTATACGTTATTTTTGACGATGAAAAGAGTAAGACTAACCCTATTACTCTAGGACTAGCCGTTCTCGAGATAGTTTTTTCGCATTTTTGCTACGCCGCCTTAGAAAATACATCCAGTTACTCGATGAAAACGAAAATTGAATTAAAAGTGCAAATTGAGCTTCATTTCAAATGATTATGCGTGTTACTTTGTGCATTTAAACTCAATTAAATTAATAAATAAAGAAATAAAGAGAAAATAAATTTGAGTCTGCAGGGAAAGTCATGTGCAGCCCACATCAGTGTTTTTTTCTGCAACATAGTGCATTTCAAGGGACATTACTAAATTACCACTCTAGTCTGATGTGGAATTTTGCATGCGAGCATGAATAAGTAATTTTGTTTTGATCTATAAAGTCGCTAAATGCGCATATATATTCTATTTACGTACTCTTAATTTAATACCAAATAGCATTGTGGTATGATTTTATTAACACTTTACAACAAAGTTGAAAGTGTTTATGACTTTGTTTATTCTATCTGTCTGTCTGTCTATCTGTCCGTTAGCACGATAACTGCTGTAAAAATGACTTAATCAAAATGAAATTTTAGTATGTTGTTCAGACGGTGAATAAAATATTCATTGATTTTACAGAAAGAAAGACAATTTTTTTCGATGAAGTTTTAAGCATAGAGTTTAATTACTTGTAGCTCCATGGTCTTAATTTTTAAATAAAATAAATTATTATAGTATTGTGATGAATGAAATGAATGGAAAATTGTTTATGAATGAAATGCTGCTTTTATAGAGAGAGCCAGGCGTGTTATTTTTCTATGACGTCATTTAAATGAATTTCAGTTGTTTTCTATGAAGTTTTCAAATATAATCAATTATCGTAGTATTATGATAATTCTAAAATTATTACCAAGGAATGTATAACATTTTGGAGATGGATAAACCAGACAATTTATATTTCAATGCCGTCATTTGAATGAAGTTCATTTTTTTCGATGAAGGTTTAAGTTTTCAAATATAATAAATTAATGTAGTATGGTGATAAGTTTTAAAATATTACCGAGGAATGTATTGCATTTTAGAGATGTTTAAATAAAATTGCATTGAAGTTGGAAAGTGTTTCATAATCAATGCTTTAAGCATGATTGATATTTCTTTTTTATTTACTTACGATGATTAATTAGATGGCTGTCATAACAACGAGATGCGCCATTAAATAAATAACGAAAATTCAAATATATTATTGATCTGTAAAAACCTTAATTAAAATTTGAATTTTGAATTTTAAGAATCTGCTGATGGGAACTCAAACTATCGGTTTTGTATGATAAAATATTAGTTTCTAATGATTAAAATTGGTGTAATATGGATTATATCGCTTAGCGGACGACAGAAAATTTTCTAATTTTCAAGTTAGATATAAATTATTTGGCACTTCTAAATTCTTTTACATATTTCGTCACATTTAATGTAAAATTCAAGGTCAAAAAACATTACGTCTTGGATCTTGTGCATAATTAATTCACTGTGAAAGTATTAAAGTCATTGCGTGTGACGAAAGATGTACTGCCTAGATCACATGAAACAAAAATCTGATGGTCTCTTTAATAATTCATTAAATTGAGTTTAATAGCACAAAATAACACTCATAAGTATTTGAAAATACATTGAATTTGCACGTTTAATTCAATTTTCGTTTTCATTTGGCAACTGGGCGTATTTTCAAAGGCGACGTAGCAAAAAAAGCGAAGAAACAAAAATATCTCGAGAACGGTTAGTCCTAAAGTTGGTCTTATTCGTTTCATTGGCAAAAATTACGTATGAAACAAGCATTTAATTGACACATCTGAGCATATGTAGTTTTTTATTTTAGATTTTGACAATTTTTACGGGCCATTTAGTAAAAAACGCAAGTTCCATTTCTCTGAATCGTACCAAAACCTTATCAGCATCATGATAACAGATAAGTGATTTATCTATTAAATTTTGTAAAATTTGGCTAATTAGTTTTTTAGCTAGAGTGGATTCATACGAATTTTGGGAGCTATTTCGCAAAAGAGGCAGGTTCTTTTATCCCAAATCGTACCAAAATCTAATCAGCACCAGGGTAACCCACAAGTGACTTTAATGATAAAATTTCATGAAATTTGGTCAATTATTTTTTCAGTTAGTGTGGATACTGTTGTACATTGCACGGATAGACACACACACACACAAACACACGGCAAACTAAAAATAGTTTTTCGTATTCTAGATATCCAACCGATATTCTTTTTATGCGACTTTATTAACGAAAAATCTAGAACTAGATCTAGAAATTCTTGAAACTTTTCGAAATTCGAGCGAAAACTACGAAATTTTACCTTTTCTTAACATGGCAGTATAGGAGAAAATTTGAAATAATTATTCATGAAAGGGGTTATTTATGGTCCGATGACCATGAAATTTAACACTTTCAACCATTGTTGTGAAAAAGAGCCGAAATACAATTTTTGTGTTCGTGACGTCATTAGTCCCCCTCGACTGTACATTGTTAAACTTGGTATCAATCGAAAAAATTTTCAAACCTTTTAAAATGAATAGTAACACGCTATAATTGGGATTATTTGGACCAACAATACAGATTTTTAAAAAATTTCTTGAATAATTTGCAACTAATAATAATAATAATAAATAGAAATACATAAATAAATCCCAAATTACTTAATGGATTCTGGTATGCGAGATTCGAGTTGAATCACGCTTCAGTTAATTTAAATTTAGAACATTTCCATTGCGTGATCAAATTTTCTATCCACGATTAATATTACTTTTATAACTGCCTATAAAAGTGATTCATATATTTTTCTTTCAGAACTAATATCTTTCGAAATATTTCCTCATGTATATCTTGCTTTTCAATGTTCCTCAATTAAATTCTTAATTGCATTCTTTGTGGCTCATTCTACGATCATGATACTACAATCATCAAAATGGTGCGAAATATGTTTATGGAATTTTGTTATTTAAAGTTTGTTACTCATTATGTGACATTTTTCTGCATTCTTGGCCGTTATTTAGCAGATTATTTAGGCAAAGTTCCTTAGTAACTATTCAAATATATATTTGTAACAGTACTGATATCTAGGTGACTTTCCATTACTGCATAGACGTTATATTTAAATTGGTTTGCATTATAGTTAGTTTCTTGGAAATTTCAGTGCTTAGTTAAATTAATGTATGTTAAGTAAATAAAAGTTTGTAAAATTAAGGATTTTTTAGAATTTGTGCAGTAAAATATGTATTTGTGTTCATTTCATACGTTTGTAATTTGTTTGAGAGATTGTTGAGTTGGTAATGACAATGCATAAATATAACAACATAAGCAATATTGTAAGTATTTACAGAGACGCTTGACACCCCATAAAACTATCATAATGATCAGGCCCGGTTTAAGGCGTGGGCGGCGTGGGCAATTGCCCACAGCGGCCCAATTAGGGGCGGCCATTTGGAAGTGAAATTAGGTGTAGTAAGAATGACTTTGGTGGTCGAATTAAAAAAAATTTTGAAAATGAACCAATTTTGTGCCACTTTAATATGCATGATTTTACTTTTTTAGATAGTATTAAAATATAAAAAGGATAAAATCGTTTTCCTCCCATAATTATATCTTTTTTGAAGCAATGTACAGTTCTGCTTGAAAGTACGTATGCTCAAACACTTGGGAGATTACTAGATTTTAAACAACTTGCAGCTGGGTGCAGCCTGCAATCCCTTAGGGGACTTTGTTTTCCCCAAATACTGGAAAAATCCCAAGGGGCGATTCTCAGAATTTTTTCCTGGTTTCAAATTCAAATTGCAAACACGTGGATGCGGTTTCTATGATCCCACTTCTAAAAGGACGGGAGGGAGGAGATTAGTCCAGAGGGTCATTCTTTTGGTCTTCTGCCGTTTTTGCTCATTTAGGCATTGAGCCTAGCTGGAGGCCATGTAGATAACAAGCACAATGACTAGAAGTAGAAAGCTACTTCTTAGTGTTCAAAGTGTTGTGTTATGCTGCTGTGTGAGATTCACAAATCCATCAACTGTCTTTCAAGTTCTAACTATTCGGGTAACTTTTTCTTTCAATTATTTAAAATATTTTTCCAAAATTTCTTAATTGCCTACATTTTTTGTAGATTTTTAATGTGTTTCAACAAATAAAATTAATTTGGTACTGAATTTAGTCTATGGCATTAGCCCCAGAATAATACTGATAAAAGAATAATTTTTTCATGTTTTTATCCAAAATAATATGCCCCGTGGCTGTTCTATGAGGAATTTCAGAGGCAAATAATTAAGCAATGGTGTAAAATGATTTTAATTTTTTAATTTTTTCAGTTTCATTGCAAAACGCAAAAAAAAAATGGCACAAAATATTTTTGCGACGTAAAATATTCCTTTATGAATATTTGCATGAAAGTGCAAAAGTTGTTCATAAATTGTTAGAGCTGTTTTATAAATTAATAAATTTATGCTAAAGTCTCAATCTGGGAATTATACATATTCTTTTGCTCATGCATACACATTTTTGTCTAGATATACGGTCAATAACCTGTAAATACTATTTTATTTTTGCATAATTACACTTTTTTTAGTTATAATTATAATTTAATACACTTTTAAGTAAAATGTTAATTAAACAATCTTAAAATTTGTAATATACATTTTGATATTATGATTTTTTTTTATTTCTACTCAAACAATTCATTTAATATCCCCATGTTCTAGTCAACATTCGATTTATTATTATTCTTATATGAAGTTGCATTGTATGATATGTGGTATTTTTTTGTCCATTTCTTTTTTTCAAAACCGAGAAAAAATGAAACATTGACATTCCTCTTTTCCAGCGAATGGAATATTTTTTTTATTCTTAATACACCCTGTTTTTTATTACCCCACTCGAAAGTTCATATGTTTTAATTTCTAACCCCCCCCCCCCCCGTCCCTTTTTTTAATGAATTCGGAAGCATTTGGATATTTCCCTGTGTTTCTGTTGGGCCCATGTATCTCTAAATTATTTTCAGATGTTTTCGTTTATTATTTTTTCAAAATTACAAAAACAAATATTGCGTTTTTTACCGCCTTGTTCTCTAATGATTGCAAATATGATCCCCCTCCTCTCTTAGTTTTGTTATGCACTTTACCTTTCGGCAGAAAATTAGAATATTTTTAATTTTTACTCCATTTACCTTTCTTTCCTAATTGTTGTCCCCTTTTCTATTTTATATATTTTTCCTGCTTTTGGATTAGGTTTTGTATCTTCGAACATTCTTTTATATATTTTCATTCACTTGTCACAAACTCAGGAACATTTTAAACATTATATTTCAATCGTCTTCGCCCCCAGTGAATCTATAATAATAAAAAGAAGAATCTATCTGTTTGTTTTTCTTCAATGCCGACCGATATCTATCTCATTGAAATTTTTCACACAGTCGCATCTGTACCTGAACTAATGCATCTCAAAGGCCTTTTACCAAAATTTACATTCGATTTTCAACGAATTTTTAAATTCCGAAATCAGATAATCTCCAGCTACCGATATGACCTAGCAGCTTTATTCTCGATTTAACAGTTACAGAACCTCCAGCCATCGATATGATCTAACAGCTAATCATACGATTTAACAGCTACCGTAACGATCTAATGCCACGTTCATCTCCTAGAGGTTATTAATATTTTATTCATTTATATTTTGCAATACGGAGAGCGCTTATTTCTTTTCGTTTTGCGGTTAACGTACTGGTAATTTGGCGTCGGTTTAGGAATTGAAGAAAATTGAGTGGTGTTATTTGTAAATGTATTAAGTAAAGGGGGTTTATTTACGTCCCGGTCAACACCGGGTAATTCGTTCCAGTGATACAATAAAACAAATGTTAAATTAGTCAAAGTCGAAAGCCCAGACCGTCCGGTTCATCCTTGGACATAGAGCAGCAAAGTGGGCGGCCGGAAATTAGTCAAAGTGTAAAATTTTGTTGTAATTTGGATAGTATTCCATTATTATGTATATTTCCACGTATATTTCCGTATGTATATTTCCACTTATTCTGTTGAAACCTCACCAATCATTAAACATCTTTAGAATCCCCATGTTCATTTAACTTCTTAATTTTTTTTAAACAAAACAAAATATCTCGTGCTTGTGCACCAATATTTCACAAAAGAATAAGTAACCAGACTGATCTGCAACAATCGTGGCATTTCAAGTATTACAACTTCCCCACCCATTAGAAAATTTGATTTTTGAAGAATAGTGGTTACATTCTATGTCCCTTCTGTATTTTAATCAGATTTTAGAGGGGCTACAATGGACAGTCACAAACTGCTCCGAAATAGAATCCCATATTTTTATCTGCGAAATCAAAAACCAATAAATTTAAATAGTTTTGTATTTTAAATGTAATATTAAAGATTAGCTATTTCAATAAATTGCTGATAATAACCGGCAAAATTCTGAATTGTCCTGTTATATTATATCTTAGCTTCGTAGGGGTTGAAATGCTTTTCCTTCATCTCTCCTCTTTCCTAATTTATTCATAAGATCATTTCTTTGATTTGCTTATAATGTTTTACTGCTAAGATGTATAAATAATTCATAAGATTTATGCAACTAAAAATTCAAATTTTATTAAAAAATTGATGAGGGCAACTTTCATGACACTACATAACGAGTAAGTTACTTTTGACTCCAGATAAATTCAGAACAAGAAAGTTCAATCATGCTTAAAGCATTGATTATGAAACACTTTCCAACTTCAATGCAATTTTATTTAAAAAAAGTCGAAAATGCAATACATTCCTCGGTAATATTTTAAAACTTATCACAATACTACATTGATTTATTATATTTGAAAACTTAAACCTTCATTGAAAAAAATGAACTTCATTCAAATGACGGCATTGAAATATAAATTGCCCGGTTTAAATATCTCTAAAATGCAATACATTCCACGGTAATATTTTTAAAACTATCATAATACTACGATAATTTATTATATTTGAAAACTTCATCGAAAACAACTGAAATAAATTGAAATGACGTTATAGAAAAAATAACACGCCTGGATCTCTCTATAAAAGCAGGATTTCATTCATAACTTTCTCCCATTCATTTCATTCATCACAATACTATAATAATTTATTTTATTTAAAAATTAAGACCTTGGAGCTACAATTTATAAACTCTATGCTTAAAACTTCATCGAAAAAAATCGTCTTTCTGTTTATAAAATCAATTAATATTTCATTCATATCAGCCATGCCGACTCCATGGACTGAATTATTTTGTGTTAAAGAAATACAGTAATTTTAATACAAATCATTCTACATATTTTGCTGTTTACATTTTACATAGGTGAAAAATAGGCTTCGTTGTAGAAATAATCAAATTTGGATGAGTATTTAAACTCAAATATATTGTAATTGCTTTGTTTCAGTATGTAGATGCACAGAATTTAGGCAAAAATAAAGTGGTTTTAGGACGGATACAACACTCAATATGAATTAAAAAGAATTTTAAAAATCACGATTTTGAGACAAGATGGATGCCATATATCATTCTAAAGTGGGTCACGTGATCTTTTCATATCATGGTTACGTGATCGTTTCATATAAGATGTGTAACTATTATTTTAATTTTTATTTAAAAAACTACTGAATATATTTCGCTGAATTTTTTTTATATATTTTAAGGAACAATTTGACTATTACCTAAAATTTTCGAAGCAATTTGTGAATTTTAAATCCGCTTAAAAAATGTTTGAAAAATTAGGTCCCATAGGGCTCAATGTATTTCATTTTTTCAACCCGGGTTCAATCCAAAACTAATTGGGTGATATTATTCATTTATATTCCCATAGGTCCTACAGACCGTCTGAACAACATACTAAAATTTCATTTTGATTAAGTCATTTTTACGGCAGTTATCGTGCTAACGGACAGACAGACAGACAGACAGACGGAATGAACAAAGTCATAAACACTTTTCAACTTTGTTGTAAAGTGTTAAAAATATAATCGACGGTGACTCCAGTCCCATCAGGTGCTTTGTGTGAATAACTTTTGTAAGATAAAACTCCAGTAAAGTTCAATAAGTTTATTCGATTATTTCAGACTCATTTGTTTCGTTTATAGGCTTTCAAGGCAATACAAATTACTAGGAATACAAATTAACTATTTATAACTAGCTAGCGCTTTTAATTTTCACCCCGATTTCATCTGAAAACTCCGATCACTTTAATATATTCGATTATTTTACTAACTTGATTTGCAGTATAAAAATTAAACTCTTACTGACGAAATTTTACATTATAGTTAATCTATAAACTTGTCTGGCGGCACATAAATACGTAATTGAATACGTATATTTCCACCTACTCTGTTCAAACCTCACCAATCATTAAACATCTTTAGAATCCCCATATTCATTTGACTTCCTAATTCTTTTTAAACAAAGCAAAATATCTCGTGCTTGTGCACCAATATTTCACAAAAGGGTAAGTAACCAGACTGATTTGCAACAATCGTAGCATTTCAAATATTACAGCTTTCTCACCCATTGGGAAAACTTGGTTTTTTAAGTATAGTGGTTATAATTTCGATATGTTAAAATATCGAAATTATAACCATTATACTTCAAAAACCAAGAAAATGACCCGAAATCCAATTATATACATTTGTAGGATTTTTAAAGAGCAATAAATTTATACTAATTGTTTATAGTTATCACTTTTAGTTTTTGAGATATAAACATTACAAACTTGAAATACTTCAAATTTTTAAACTTCATCCACAAGATGATTACTCGAAAAATATAAAATCTTTTTTAAATATACATATAAATTTAGAAACTAAATTTCCTCATACATATTTTTATCACTTAATAATTCTAACGATCTTTTATACTTTCGAAGATATTTCGAGTGAAAGTATGAAACAAGGAAAAAAACTCATTTTTATGTTTCAAAGTTTAAGCCCCCCCCCCCCCCCCAAAAAAAAAGAGTTCGATCCCAAATCCAATTATATACACTTGTAGGGCTTTTACAGAGCTACAAATTCATGCTTATTGTTCAAAGCTAGTTCTTTTAATTTTTGAGATGTTACTAACTTGAAAAATAGAAAAATTTCAATCTTCTTTAATTTAGCAAGACGATTACGCGAGAATTATAAAAGCTTTTCTTAATAATAAATATAAATTTTGATACTATATTTCCTAGTACGTATTTTTATTGTTTACTATTTATATCTTTATTTTATAGTTTAAAATGAAAACAAGAATAATAAAAACACTCGCTCGGACAGACACTTTTCCGCTTTCTAAAAAAAGTTCTGAATATTAAAATATTGAAATTATTATTATAAGCGTCCAAAAGGTTTACATTTTTCGTAGCGCTTCGTTTCCCCTACACAGAAACCCCACACATAGATGTTATTCACGTAAACTTCCATATAATATGATTGTTTATTTAATATTTTTGAATGCCGTTTTCTTTTATGATTTAAAAGAAGTTTGAAAATTTGCGACCTTCCGAGTGTTCATTTCCCTTTAAAATCATAAATTTTGTTCACTTCACTCCATTCGTTCAAGAAATTTTGTCTCTTTAGACTCCTATACTCACCCATATATAACCCTTTAAAAATAATTGATTTGGGTTAAAGGATGTCCAAAACGTATATTAACGTTTTCGACCCCATCATTATTTTTACCTGAACATCATTTGCGTGCAGGGAAATTACAAATAAAGTCCAAAATTCAGCTATCTATTATAAATTACTGCTGCATTATGCATGTATGTATGTTGAAAGAAATATAAGGCATTGCATTTTCTAAACCTCTAATTAAAGTTCTAAATTTAGATGGAAATAAAATTTGATAGGTCAATGAAATAAAATAATTTTCGTAAGGTGATGGTGATCCTGTTTCTAAGGGAGATTATTCCCTCCTGTTCTTGCCTATCTAAGATACTTTGCCCTTAATAGCTTTCTCGTGTAATCACGAAAAATGTCCTCATCCGCACACCTATGCGTCGGTCATCAGTACTGATGAAGCGGAATTTGTTTCTAAACATGTCTCCAATCGGACACTGTCTAGTTTGACCGAGCTAAACACCAATTCAGACGCCTCTGCCTATGTTGAGGAGTCAGTGGTAGGCGCGTTAATGGACGTCGACACTTAATCCCATCAGTCGGCTCCGAATAATATACATTAATACAGGATGCACGGGCGATGGCTGATAAGATTCTAATGACTGATAACCACGCCATTGGTGTAGATGTGATTCCTCTCCTAACTGCACGATCCACTCGAGCAGTTGTCTGTTTGGGACGTTCTAAGCGTTACATGTGTTTTCTTTGATCCACTGTTTCCATCACCGAGCAACTACCATATCGTTCCGACCAAGATGGCGACTGATACGTCTGTTCAACCAACCAGTTTCCATTGGGCCATTGAAGCGACTTTTCTCTAAATTCGACAATTGTTCGTAGTGCTATCGAGTACGTGTCTCAAAGGCATCTTTGCACACAATTTTCAGTATCAGAGCAAAAAATCCGTTTCAATTGCTCGTAAGTAAGAACATCAGGCGTTTTAAATGCTGCACGTTCCCATGCGTTATACATATAATATATATATATACATATATATATTAGTAGATAAGGAAGGAGAGTTCACCGCCAGCGGCGGAGCAATGCGGAGCGCGGAGCAAAATGGCCGCCATCTTGAATTCCGTAATCCTGGACGGGGGTGTAAAAGGGGGGAAAATGAAAAAAGGTGGGGGCGAAAATTTTGGAGAAACTTTTTGTCGGGTGGCAACGATGTCGTAGTCTTGTACGAGGGGTTCAGGGGGAAATAAATTTTTTGGATGAGATTTTTTCTAAGTACGGAAGAAACTTTTTTCGAGGTGGCAACACCAACGGTGGCGGAGCAGTGCCATCAGCGTCCCCTAGCGGCTAAAAGTGTAATTTTGGGATGAAATTGGGGATTTTTTTTTGATTGGGTTGCCATAGCAACACCTGTACGGGGGAAACTTTTTTGGGGGTGGCAACACCAACGGTGGCGGTATGAAACCATCAGCGCCCCCTAGCGGCGAAAAGTGGAACTATGGGGGGTTAAACTTCAGATTTTTTTCTAAGTATAGGAGAAAGTATTTTCGGGGTGGCAACGCTTGGGGTTCTGCGACAGTGGCGGTATGGAGCCATCAGCGCCCCCTAGCGGCAGAAAGGAGAATTAAAATTGGGAATTTTTTTTCTTTTTCTTTTTTTTTTCTTTTTCTAAATGAATTAAAGGTGTTAATGAGGATAATGAAATAAAGTGATTAAGTATTTCAAGGTCTATGTTATTGCATGCTAGGAGCGTGCCAAAAGCATGCCAACGGTATACCAAGACCATACCAAGGTCCTACAATACCCCTCTGCAATATCGGGGTTACGAAGTGAACTGCGAGAATCTTGTAGCGTGAGATACTTGAAAATATCGTATGATGAGGGGTATGCCAAGAGCATCGAACATACATTTTAAGAATGTGCCGATTTTAGCGTTTTTTTTCACAAAAAGTTTTCAAAACGTTAAAAAAACAACAAAAATGTACGTTTTTTCAACAAGTTGAAGTTTTGGAGTTGTTGGATTTCTCTATGGGAATTAACATGGGTTTTCACACTTTTGCGAATTTTTTAGAAAAAAAATGTGGTTTTTCGCAAAAAAGCGGCCAAAAATGTGTTTTTTGAAAAACGCGGAATCGGCCGATTTTTTTCAAACTGTCGGATTTCTCTATGGGAATTAACATAGGTTTTCGCACTTTTGCAATTTTTTGAAAAAAAATGTGCGTTTTTGCAAAAATGCGGCCAAAAAAGCGTGTTTTTAGAGTAGCAGAATCGCGTGAATTGGGTGTATAGGAGGGGTGTGTTTCCCCAACCATTTCGATCTTGGAGTTTAAAAAATTTTAATATTCCCAAAATAGAATGCTTGTGTTGGACCATCGCGAAATGCTATTCTCTGCTGGGAGAGGCTCTTTTAAAAAAGTTCTTATGTTTCTACATTTACGTTTAAATATGTTCTTTACCGAGTTGCTAACACCTGAAAAAGAAATTTTTATGTTTATGCATTTTCGTTTAAATTCTTATTTTTACTTAAAGTACCTGAAAAAGAAACACATTGCTTGCTAATACCTGAAACAAAGATGTATACCATGCGTTTTGCATTTCCTAATAATACCTGAAAAAGAAATTCTTATTTCCATTTAAATTCTTATTTCCATTTCCTAATAATATCTGAAAAAGAAACACATTGCTTGCTAATACCTGAAAAAGAAATATTTTTACCAAGTGCTTACGAATACCTGAAAGGGGTGTATCTGCAGTTTCCAAGAAAAAGGCAAAGTTAAGAAAACACACATTTATTAAAAAAATAAATAAATAAATATTTACATATATATATATATATATATATACATTATTCTTCTTCTTTTGCACATAGATTTTGAATCGTTTGAAAAAGTTCGGTAATATGAATGGCTTGAAAAAAGTCATGGATAAACACCAGTTCTCCAAAATCAGGATTATTTAAATTGTCTCTGGTAAATTGGTAGGCGACATGAAACCAATCCAAAGCATACAGAGCCTGTTGTCCGTATTGTAGGTATTTATCTAGTTCTGTAAAGGAAACACAATCGTGGTTCGATGCGTCGTCGTACCCAGCTGTGCAGGCGAAACATTCAAAAAGTTCGGATATTTTTTCCATTAAACAGTTTTTTAAATGAATGCATAAAGCAGATCGAAGTTCATAAAATCCTTGAGGGTTATCAGGATCACCATTGGAAACACTGACTGACACTGAATAGCTGTTAAGTTCTCGTTTCACGAAATAATCCAAAGTATTGGAAATGACACTGGCTTGGACTTGAATGTTAATAGCATCGATGTAATCACACAATTGCAGAGTTTCAGGTACGGTTAGAACCACATATTCTGGAACGAACTGGAAGGAGGAGTCTTTCTTTCGAAACATACGCTGGAATGTTAGTTTGGGTTCTCCTTGGAGTGTATGCCGGGATATACAGAGATCTCTTTGTATGATATGCAGCATATCGTCTTTCAGGAGATTGACTAGGGATCTCAACTCGGTGAGAAGAGCAAGCCATACGGTGGTGGAGAGGGAAACACCTTCCTTTGTAGGTTTCAGACTCCCATCAGCATCTGTTGCAAATTTACGAATATGTATCCGTGTTTGTCCAATAAAATAAACAACACTGGCAAAAATATCACCACCCAGATGAAACAAAGTAGGAGGTAATGAATCCAATGTGATACGCTGAGAACAGACTCTCTTTGCTGAGTCATCCATAACATGTGTTAAAGTACGTTTGCAAGACATGGTTAACAACGACGACCTCTCTCTATGGGTATCTAGCAGAAAGTAAAGAGTCCTTGCGAAAACACTCGCCAAAAGATATGTTGAAATCTCGCCAAGAAACTAGTAGGACCTGTTTAAAATCGCCAAAAAGTGGTACAGCGGGTTAAAAAAGTAGCCAATGCAGGGCACTCCCCTCTGTAAAAGGCGCCAAGGGCGTGTGACGTAATCAGACAATGACGTCATCCGTTTCATGTCCATTCTTGAATGGCAGTTGTTTGGCATTATAAAACTTCTTTTAAAACATCTGATATGTTGGGGATAAAATCTCTAAGTCTTTGTAGTTGATCAGGACTTAATTTAATGCAAATGGGTTTTAAGCTGAAACCATCATTACCATTTCTGCATAGTTGTTGCAGAATACAATCCTCCTCTTCAAACATAACCAAGAGTGTGTTGTTAGCAACAAAACTGGTGTTGGAGTAAATACTGTTGGTAAATGCATACCAAGTATCGGTATTCATGGTAATTCCACGAGGTGTTGGGAAATACTGTCCTCTGTTTTCTTTGAATTCACGAATATGAATCTTTAATTGATTTCTAAATCTATTCAGAGCTGCAAAGTAGCACCAGTTTAGATCCCATAAGCCAATATTTTCGGAGGCAGGAGGTGGGTCTTTCTTAGATACATATTCTTGTAACCAGTCATGAGATGGAAGCTCGTCCTTTTGTATACTGGGCAGGGGACGCTTTTTATTGCATGAAACCAGCTTTCTAAACGTTAAGCTAATTCTTGCTTCAGAAATATCAGGCTGAGGTGGAATTCGATGAGAGTAAAGTTCGTTCGTGGGAGGATACATGACATACAGGGAACCATGTTTAGAAGGGATAGTAATAGACTGTTCACCACTTCGTTCAAAGATAATGCGACGAGTTGCTCCAAAACTGACACAGGCAATGGCATAGGTAGCATTCAAACCCTTTTCATTATCCTTGTGACTTCCAATTTTAGCTTGACCATTTGGATAATAGTTTAAAAGCACATAGTTAAATTCCATATCACATGCTTTTTCCACATGTTTTTTAATATCCAGCATAAGGGGAGTCCATTCGTTGGCTGGAACAGAGGTACCCGAAAAGGCATAAGATAGATCAGCATCTCCAAAGGCAAGGGTTTTACGTAGAGGTGTATAAGATCGTCCATGCACAACCACATTGGTTTCTTTAAAGTCCAATGTTTGCAACTGTTTAAAGATATCATCTGCTGTAGCTTGGTCCATAAATTGTCGAATGTAAGGTACATTTAATCCATTATTTTCAAATCGAATAATTCGAGGAGAAGAAGCCATGATAGCAGTTAATAGAAATAATACAACTTTTGCAGGATAGAATCTAACGAGCAAGTAACCCATCTTAAACGCAATCCCCCACACCAGTGTTTCGCCCCTCCCACATGCTGACGTAACAAACCTGCTCTACCAATCCCCTGCAACCCGCTTCTCACGCGTGCGTGACCCCCGCTCGACAAGAACGGGCATGTTCAGTGACGTCACTGAAGCCTGCTTCGTAGTATGGGTAGTATGCAATGGTAGAATACAATACCAACGCACACTTAGTTAAAAGAATGAAAACAATACACAGGTGATTATGAATGGAAACACTACACAGGTAATTATAATCAATCATTATTTTATTCATTATTATTCATAATTATCCCATTTTAAATAACGGGATGTTACAGGTTCTGCCTTAGGTGGAGTAGGAGTATAAGGCTGATTATACAAATTTTTGTTTTTTACAAAGTGAGTAGGTATATTCAGTTCATCTAAAGCTGTTAAAAACACTTGTTGTCCTGTTACAGTTCTTTTCTTTTGTCCAAATATCAGATTAAATAAATCTCCAATATTAGTCTTTGGAATCCACTGCTGATGATGGGAAATATGTCCTTTTTCATCCCATGAAAGAATGTTGGGATGGTCTTTTATAATATTCAATAAATTGTTAGCATAACCTTGCATGTTTCGAGGAACACTGTTTAAAATAATATCTTCATATCTTGAGGTGTTCTGCTTTGATGGCTTTGGTAGGGCATCTTCGGATATTTTCGTCTCTGTATCCATATCTGTATCCATATTCTCGAGAAGGTCTTTGTACGATACTTGCGTATTCAGAAGGTCTTTATGCAATACTTGTGTATTCAGAAGAGGTTCCTTGTGAGACACTCGTATACGTGTGTTGAAAGAATCCATCTTTATTTTCTTTTGTAAAAGTTCATAATAAAGTTTCACTTTATCATCTTCACTCAGGGAACTGTTGAGAATACGGGCCATTTCCTTATCGAAATGGGTTCTATACTTTTCTGTAGCAACATGTTTAGACAAAGAGTCTTCAGGAACCAAGGCATACTTTTTAGCGTGTTCCATTGAAAAGGGTTGTAATCACACTGAGGGCTGCTGGGATGAGTAAGTTCAGAAAACCGCCTTTCTGAATAATAAGCTTGCGTTTCAGGTACAGTGGCTTACGCTTGTCTGCCAATTCTCGTAAAACAGTCTTGTGCTCTCGAAGTTTACTCTTTTGGTGCTTCGTGAGTGGGATATTACCCCTTAATGTATTCAGGCTACACTCACAGATGGCTTTTATACAGGAACGAGGAATCTTTTTTAACAAGTTCTTTCGTAGTTTGCTAGGGCATAAATGAAGCAGCTGTAATTGCTTCTGTTGTTGCTTGCTGAGTGTCATCTTCACAACTGAGAGAATACTGCGCATGCGTATTCATTTATCCATTTCGAAAAAGGCTTCATGTCTCAGTTTATACACATATTGTGTCTGACCGGGTAAAATCGAGGTGCGCAAACGCATCTCTTCTGGAGTCTCACTGCGCAGGTCTATAAACAAATAAGAATAAGGCTCTCGAGTGGCATCTTCGTACACTTCTTGAAAGAAAGGCAGGTGTCTGGGAAACAGTTGTTTTCCCAAATGCATGATTTGGCTCATGTCTCTTCGATTCTTGCAGAGTAGCAGATAATGGGCATTCAGAGTAATTTCACGCATTTCTTTCCCTTTATGAAAAAAATTTTGCGTAATAAACACCACACTTAGATTTAAATGATGACTTCCTCTCGTAAACAGATGTGTTAATCGCTTATCGTTACCACATTCACTCATTAAATCGTCTATAATAAAGAGAGTATTCAATCCCAGATACTCTTGATAGTTTTTAGGTAATCCTTCCACAAACAAAACGTTTGGGATTTCATCGTATAAAGGCTGGTGGATCCCATAGAACCACACGATTTTGTCCGGAGGAGGCGAAAACATATCTCGCCTATATTTAATCATATCCCGCACAAAAAAACTCTTACCACATCCTGTGGGACCTGAAATAACCATAGTAAAGGGGTGTTGTAAGGATGGGAACTCCATCGTAAATAACAAGATCAGTATGTTGACATCCATATTTATTGGTAAAAAGGCGCACTTATGTGAAAGCGCTTGGTTACAAAGTTATATACATTAACATCATTACATACATCGTGGGGTACAAAGGGTAATAAAAAGTCTTTCAAAGAAGATCCGCGACATCTTGAATACAAATAATAGATACAATAGTGTCCACAAACAGCTGTTACATTGCTTTGTAGAGGCATGCGGTTGTACTCTTGGTGCTGGAACGTAGAAACAAAGTCCGAGAGGGGTCCTTCAAAGGCTGTGGGTGGGTGTCCATAAGAATCAAAGAATTCTATCGAGTCTTTATCTTGCATGTAAAAGGCTACCCAATGGCTTCCTGGATCGGTCGAAGCGTCCACGTTGGCAACCAAACAGGTTGGGAATGTCACAATGTCTTGGGGTAGTAAATCACTCGGAAAAACACCCAGAAATGCGTTCTTGGTTATAGGATTCTTGGAGAGGGCTTTATCCAGTTGGTGGCTTTCCATGATTAATTGGCAAAATCACACAAAATATGTCTGGACTTGTTAATTTCAACCACGTTTTCAAATTCAGCATACAGTAGAATGGAGATGGTTTCCTTTAAAGCTTCCGAAAACTTGATTTCCAATCGTAAATTACCCTGGTGTTGTAGATTCATATGAGGACCATCGCACATGTCAGGTGATAAATCAAATGCGTACAAATTAAATCCTTTTGCAAATTCGTCTCGAGTCAGATGAATTCCTTTGTCTTGGTTAAATCCAGGGAATAAGGTGTGATAGGCACGGATATAGTTGTTTTGGTTAAAGTTCAATTCCAAGGGTCTGCTGGGTACTGGAAGTCCATCCACGTAGACACATAGAAAATTCACGTTGTAATGACCTAGCAGGAAAGGGTTAGAATCATACTGTCCATTCATACCCGCATTGTTTAAACAGGCAACGACCACTCTTTTAGGCATCACACCTAAAAAGGCATTATCCTGCATAAAAGACCAACTGCCTTTAGAAACAGAATACGTCTTACACAGAACGCGGTCAATGGGATACTTGGCCGTGTGCTTCTCCAGGGCTTTTATATGTCCCAGTAACACGCCGGGGCCCACTTTCACTTTTCGAATAAACATGGAAGCATGCTCTATCATCACTTTATAATCAGGTTTGGCAGCACTAGACACTAAGCAAAAATCTGATTTGCTACGCATCATCTTTATCTTCATGTCCACTAAATTCAATATAAGGCGATTCTGCTGAAAAATGTCTGAATGAATCTGTCCGATCATATCCACAGTTTGGCTTTGTTTGCTTAATTCATATCTTTGTTTCAGTCCTTCGTTAGCATCCTTTTCTGCAAGAGGGTTGGTATTGTTCAGATGGGTGTCTTTAAAAAAACATTCACAGGTCAATAAACTTTTCTTGGCATCGGCTCCATAGTTCAAGAGGGTTTCTATATAGGCTCTGTAGGGATAGGTGTTGGTCGCTGAAGAAATAACTCGGTCATTCAAACTCACATCCACTTGGGAGAACAGGGAATGTAGAAATAAGTTCACGGGAGCCACGGGTTCTTTGTCGGCTATAAGCGATCCATCCGATTTCACAATCTTTGCTTTCACGTATAGAAAAGAAGAACCCAGATCCATATATTCATCTCCGCTTCCAGATATGTTAAATTCCACGGGACCTCCATCTCGTATATTAGAGAGGGGGTGGTATTCGATAAAATGTCCTTTTTCTATAGCTGTCTGAGTAGGTGGGGTCACGAATAAATCCAATTCGCTCTTGGTACAAGGTGAAGAATCTTTATGGATAGACATCTTTAGGAGAAAATATCTCGTGTTCTCGCTTTCTTTGCTGAAGTGGGAATGAAGTGATTCTCGGATCGCTTCCTCTTTTTATTGCTTTTTCCAGAACCAATCATAGTCTTCATCTGGGTTGCAGCCTTGTCTGTTAAATTACGACCTGCTTCTTTTAAATGACGCTTGGCTGCCACTTTTAAATCTTCTCCTCTGGATACATCTCCCATCACATTGAGTCCACTCTGCCATATTTGCTTTCCCACGGCTTTGGCACCCGATTTTAGAATGGGTACAGCCGCTCTAAAAAAGGAGCGAAACAAACTTCCAAATCCATATCCTTTTTGAAATGCAGATCCTTGATAATAATCCAATCCATTACCGGTTTGCTGAAGATAGTAGTCTTCAAAAGATTTCTGGCAACATTCATAAGGCACATACATCATGAGAGATACTTTTGGCGAAAGTGTAGCTTCACGTACGAGCGTCCGCGTTCAAATGGCATGAGTTCACCTGTGTGCGTCCTTATAACGATTTCCAAAGTGCCAATCGTCTTTCTACTCACAGGTAAATAGTGGGGGCGGTCGAATGTTAGAGAAACCAATTCCCCATCGTTTCCGGCCACTTTCACTATGCGTAAAAGGGGTGCTAGTACATCTCCCACAATTTGGGGTTCCACAATGTCGGAATACACAAACAGTACATGATAATGAGCGTTCACATCTGCAACGTAGGGTCCTTCCACACTGGTTTCTAAATGAGAGTCCGATTCAATCACCATGGGATTAAAACCCAGTACTTGGGCCATTCCTTTGTCTAAAATCACTCTTGCTTTGTTCTTTATTTTAATGCGTACTCGTTTCGTAACAGGATTATAATGAAAGGAGATCTTGTTTTGGTGGTCTTTGATGAAAATAGCTTTTAAAATGTCTGGGATGGTTTCGTAATATCCCGCTGGTATTCTACGTACAAGCATTTTACCATCTCCTAGATCAAATCCAATAAAATTGTTCTCGGCAGTTATATTCATCCATGTATGGGGGTATAAAAACTCTGTAATTCCAATCTCCCAGCTTCCCTTCAGCTCTATAGGGATGGGTAATCTCGTAATAAAATGTGAAATTTTATTCTCAGGAAAGTAGCTCATCGAGCTATCACTAGGAAGTGTCACGTAGAAACTCATCGTATCAACTGATTTCAGAAACAGGCGTTCCTTGCTTTTATAGGGCGGATAAATCAGAGGCAGGTATCCACTGATTAAACTTGTGGGGATAACCTCGGTATTTTACAAAGTATTCCATATTATTCTTCTTGAAACGCTTCTTTAACACTTTTTCAATGGGGAATTCCTCTTTCATTTTCACTTTTTGTAGTTCTTGCAGGTAAAAGGTACCTTGTATGGGTTCTCCTAGTAAATCTTGGATTCTGTATACAGCAGGTTCTCGTTTCACACATTCTGTCACTTTAAATAATTCTTCCGACCAATTTGTTTCATACCCCTTCTCAAAGGTCATTTTAACCTTGGATACTCGCACAGTGTCCCCCGCATTTAAAATACATTTGGATATACCCTTAGGCAGGTTACCATAGAGCGTAAACCACACTTCTTGTTCATTGTCCGAATTCACATTCACAGGGGCTTTCTTAATGCTGGAGTGATAGGTATGATTATAGCTATCCATCAGCGAGTCCAATACATCCAAATAGCGATAAGTATTCTGATTGGTAAAGTATTTCCACATTTTTGTCTTAAGGGTTCTGTTAAACCTCTCAACAACAGATGCTTTTGTGGTGTTAAACGTTGTAAAAAACTTGATATGATGTTCTTTAAGTAATTTTTGTAATTTCTGATTCTTAAATTCTGTACCTTGATCCGTCTGCAGAGATTTTAGAATGCGCTCTTTAAATATAGTCTGAAAGGCATTCACGATATCTACCCCTCTCTTGTGCTTCAGGGGTATAGCCCATGCATACTTGGATAAAATGTCAATGCATGTTAAGATGTAGCGGAATCCATTATTCTGTCGGCTTAGCGTTGACATATCAGCTAAATCGGCTTGCCATTGCTGATCTATAGAATACACTATAACACGGTTGGTTTTAAATTTCCGTTGAACTGGCTTGTGTAATGTATAGGCATCCACACCTTGTAACCAATTCTGAATTTCCCTCTTGGGTACTTTTCCTTGAAGAGCACGGTATATGCTATCCACTCCACCGAAACTTGCGGGGTGCTTAGGGTCTTGGTAGGTTCCATCCATCATTCCAACATAGAAATATTCATAGATTCGTTTAAATGTAGAATAAAATCCCTTGGTATATTTAAATCAATCAAAACTTCCGTTGTAATGTATACTATTAAAACAGTAATCAGATAGACACACGTCACGATAACCTCCTCTCTCGAAGGCATGACTTTAAATAAACTAATCTCTCTTCTTGCCTCTTTTATATACAGATTTAAAAATAATGCCAAATCTTAAAATGCGCTCTCTGAAACGCTGGGCGTCAATTTCCCAGAATCCCTTGCGATCTTCATCTTTGGGTACCTCTATAATGCATACCCCCTCACAAAATCTAACTCGCTTCATCCTGGCCGACCTCTTTAAACTCTAAGACCGAAATGGTTGGGGAAACACACCCCTCCTATACACCCAATTCACGCGATTCTGCTACTCTAAAAACACGCTTTTTTGGCCGCATTTTTGCAAAAACGCACATTTTTTTTCAAAAAATTGCAAAAGTGTGAAAACCTATGTTAATTCCCATAGAGAAATCCGACAGTTTGAAAAAAATCGGCCGATTCCGCGTTTTTCAAAAAACACATTTTTGGCCGCTTTTTTGCGAAAAATCACATTTTTTTTCTAAAAAATTCGCAAAAGTGTGAAAACCCATGTTAATTCCCATAGAGAAATCCAACAACTCCAAAACTTCAACTTGTTGAAAAAACGCACATTTTTGTTGTTTTTTTAACGTTTTTAAAACTTTTTGTGAATAAAACGCTAAAAGCGGCATATTCTTAAAATTCATGTTCGATCCTCTTGGCATACCCTGCGTCATACGATATTTTCAAGTATCTCACCCTACAAGATTCTCGCAGTTCACTTCGTAACCTACGAATAGGGGAGGGATAGTGTAAGGACCTTGGCATGCCTTCAGCATATCCCTTTGGTATACCACTGGTATGTCCTCGACATGTAATAACATGTTCTTGACACGCTCCTAGCATGCAATAACATAGACCTTAATTACTTTATTTAATTATCCTCATTAACACCTTTCATTCATTTTAAAAAAAGAAAAAAATACGAATATTTCGTACTTAATTATCTCATTTAGAAAAAAGAAAAAAAAAATACGGATATTTCGTACTTAATTAATTCATTTAGAAAAAAGAAAAAAAAATCCCAACTATCAGAAAAATCCCAATTTTAATTCTCCTTTTCGCCGCTAGGGGGCGCTGATGGCATTGCTCCGCCACCGTTGGTGTTGCCACCTCGAAAAAAGTTTCTTCCGTACTTAGAAAAAATCTCATCCAAAAAATTTATTTCCCCCTGAACCCCTCGTACAAGACTACGACATCGTTGCCACCCGACAAAAAGTTTCTCCAAAATTTTCGCCCCCACCTTTTTTCATTTTCCCCCCTTTTACACCCCCGTCCAGGATTACGGAATTCAAGATGGCGGCCATTTTGCTCCGCCGCTGGCGGTGAACTCTCCTTCCTTATCTACTTATATTATATACATACATATATATATATATATATATATATATATATATATATATATATATATATATATATATATATATATATATATATGATATCATATAAAATCCAGTAAACAAATTCAAAAAGAATTCCTATGCATATCCACAAAAATCAAAGGCACTACTCAGGAAAAGGCGCCAAGCCGCTCTATACTCCGAAGCAGAATGTAATCCAAGAAAAAGAAGATTTAAAGGAACTTGGGATAACCAAATGCTTTGCATTTAATGGTTGGGGAGGATTGCGACTCCCCCTCCCGTTTAAAGCTGCTTTTCCAGCCTAGGCAAACGCTCACGGTACCAATGCAAAGCAAAGGTTGGTCCCCAATACGTGCTAATACGAAGGCACCCGGATACGGAAGAACAAGACCAACCAAACAGAAGGAAACTGGACCAAAAGTGAATCCTGCCCAACTCGCTATCATATATATGTTCATTTTACGCATGCGTGCAATCTTAGCAGGTACGCATAAACTTTATTTACTTGCAAATTGAAGTAAACTGTCAAAATCTACATGATCCTTGAAAATCGATCTATAGCAATCCTTTAAGAAATATATAGGATAATGTTTATATAAAGCCTCTGTTATGATTTTAATATTGCTATTATTGCAATCTTTTTTAAACGTGTTGTAAATTTGATTTCTCTTGAAGTGTCCGAGTATGATATTTCTGAAAGTATTTTTGGTAAGATTTGTTTTCCAATCGATGAGATGATTTATCTTCATTTTATATAATTCTCTTTTGTCGTATAACGTTGTATAATGACCATATAATCTATGTTTTTTTATTGAGATGTCCAGAAAATTTACCGCTTCATTTTCTTCTTTACAATTTTCTATTAATTCCAATTCCGGTGGGTAAAATGTGAAATCGAAATTGGTGGTGGTTTCATAACTCCCCAATAGCACATCGTCAACAAACCGGAAATATGGTATCTCTGACAAAATATGGGTTCCTTTTTCATATGTTGAGAGGTAAATATCGGCCAAGATTGATGAACAGGCTCCTCCCATTGGGATTCCCTTTATTTGTCGGTAATAATTATTTCCGTTATATAGAATATTTTCTTTTAATACCAGTTCAATAAGATCAAGGTATCTTCGATAAGTAATAAAATCCTTCAAATCATATTCTTCATGTAATTTTTCCAAGATTGAGTATAAATTAGATAAATCAATGTTGTTAAATAGGTCGCGGAAATCAAAGCTTTTAAAACATATATTTTAATTACAATGTTTTAATCGATCGATAACTTCTACTCCATTTTTGATCATGACATGATTCTGTTTTTTGATGTTTTCCATCACAAACTTGAGGATGTTCAATAGTCGTTTATTAGCTATTGTCAGATATGATCCACAGCCAACGGTAACTGTACGGAATTTTACAGGCTCTTTATGCATCTTTGGAATGAGGATTAAATATGGAAATTTAACAGTTTTTATTTCATTACCGATTCGTTTGCACAAAGCCTTAATCCTATTGGATAGAACATTCCCATTATTATGTAAAGGGGTGTACATAGTACTGTCTAGATAGCAGTGAAGAAGTGTATCCATGTAAAACTTTTTGCATGTAAATGCAAAATGTGATACCATCTTGTCAGTATAAGTTATAGCAAAATTTTCTTTTATAGTTTGTATAGCTGCAGGTATTGAAAGATTCCTAATTCTGTTATTTTGTCTGATGTAATAAAACTGAAATTCTTTTGAAAAATTATATTTCCATTCATGAAAGGCTTGAATAGGTAAACTGTGTTTTACTGCTATTTTATAAATAAATTCTTCTAGATCTTGATTGAAATTTTCGATTACTTGGTTATATTCTTGTGATCTGTATTTAGTTCCGAGTTTGAAAATATTTTTTAGAGTTTTATCTGAGATAATATCCAGATCACCTGTAATGATGTGATTGTGATAAGGATCTTTAAGTTTGCTATCAGTGCATCTGCATTCTGTTGTTTTAGTATCCAATTCTTTACATATATTGTTGTAGTTGAAGAATCTTCTACCGTTTGTGCGTACAAAGCGGTAAGTCAATTTTACCTTAAGATCCTGAACAGGTAAGAAAGTTTTGATATTGTAAAGTATCGATTTAAAGGGAATTCCATCAAATTTCTTATTTCGGAATGTGGTTATAAAATATTCCATACTTTGCTTGTTCTGTATTCTGGGTTTTAATCTAATTTGAAATTTTCTGGCCCTTAATTTAATCAAGTTAAGCATAATGGCTATATTTTTGTGTGTTTCTTCAATCCGAAAGTCAATAGGTTCATTCAACGTATATTGCTGTATAAAAGCCCATATACGAGGTAAATATTTGATTTTTATACTGTAAATGACATCCTTAATCCAATTGTACTTGATTCTGTCTTTGGATTTAAATAAAATGAAGATAAATCATCTCATCGATTGGAAAACAAATCTTACCAAAAATACTTTCAGAAATATCATACTCGGACACTTCAAGAGAAATCAAATTTACAACACGTTTAAAAAAGATTGCAATAATAGCAATATTAAAATCATAACAGAGGCTTTATATAAACATTATCCTATATATTTCTTAAAGGATTGCTATAGATCGATTTTCAAGGATCAGGTAGATTTTGACAGTTTACTTCAATTTGCAAGTAAATAAAGTTTATGCGTACCTGCTAAGATTGCACGCATGCGTAAAATGAACATATATATGATAGCGAGTTGGGCAGGATTCACTTTTGGTCCAGTTTCCTTCTGTTTGGTTGGTCTTGTTCTTCCGTATCCGGGTGCCTTCGTATTAGCACGCATTGGGGACCAACCTTTGCTTTGCATTGGTACCGTGAGCGTTTGCCTAGGCTGGAAAAGCAGCTTTAAACGGGAGGGGGAGTCGCAATCCTCCCCAACCATTAAATGCAAAGCATTTGGTTATCCCAAGTTCCTTTAAATCTTCTTTTTCTTGGATTATATATATGATATATATATAAAGGGGGCGGCCCTAAACTGCCTTGCCCACACACGAAAATATTCTTGAGCCGGCCCTGATAATGATTGGCTTGTCTAATGTTTGCCCCTCATAATTTTCAGAAGAGCGGGCTTGCTTACTATTTAGGAGGTGTTGCATAGGCATGGTACAGAAAATAACAAGATTTTAATCTCAAACCAGATTTTAAAATTCAAGGTGTCCTGGTGGGTTAAGTTCGAAGGTGCCCCTCTCTCACCTATAGAGTGTCCCAAAAAGATTGAATCGCGCTTTAATTCCTTACCTGTTGGAGATAAGTGGGCCATGTGAATTGTAAAGATGTTGAAAGTGAGGATAGGAAATAAGACTATGTTAATGAAATAGTCCTCCCATTAATTTTCAAAAAGATACACCTTTTAAATTTTTATACGACCCCCTTAGGCAAATTGGGTCAATCAGAAAATATTTATTTTTAATGCAATAAGTTCATTAAAAAAACTGCATATCTGTATCTTTAAAATCAACTAAATTATGATAAAGGAAAAAATCTGACTTATGCCACTTTTCCGTACCATTTGAAAGGCTGTTTCATCAGTGAAAATAGGAATCATAAACAAATTGACGATGGAAATTGTTTAGATCAAAAATACGTTAATATGTGCCGAAATTTTTTATCACAAATGCATCTAAATAAAGCATTGCACAGACAAAGATCATATAAAGCAGTGGTACTCACTACGCGGTTGGGTATTCTATGTATTATCATCCAGTTTTATCTTTTTTATGATATGTCACACATTTACATTTCTAATTTGATATAAGGTCCCCATTCACAATGTTCAGTTTTCAATTAAATATAACTCGCTCAATTTTAAAGATACAGATATGCGGGGTTTTTTAATGATCTTGTTGCATTAAAAATAAAAAATTTTTGATTGACCATATTTGTGTAAGGGGGGTCGTATAAAAATTTAAAAAGTGTAACTCTTTGAAAATGAATGGGAGGACTGTTTCATTAACGCAGTCTTATTTCCTACCTTATTTTCAACATTTTTGCAATTTACATTGTCCACTTATCTCCAACAGGTAAAGAATTAAAGCGTGTTTCAATCTTTTTGGGACACCCTGTATACTTAGATCTCTAAACATTTTTAAAACCACTTTCTTATTGACCAAACAATAAAGAGAAAAACAGTAACATTTTTATATCAGAGAATAGTTTGTTTCGAAATTTTGTCAGAAAAAATATAAATCGCATTCGCTTTATTCTCATAATATTGACTTCTGTAAAAGGGGTAAAGATGTTGGAAAAACAATGATTTGTAAAAAAGAATAAAACATGAAAAAAAAATCCATCTTTCAGGAACAAAACTTTTCTGTTGGTCTCCATCATGTTTTTTCTTTCTCGTAATGATGTGAGTTGAAAGCTTTTTGTTTTCCAGGAAACCCCAATTAGTTTTGAAAGCCATGAGAAAAGAAATGTAACAAGCATGTGCCGATAGA
This sequence comes from Amaurobius ferox, assembly GCA_951213105.1. Classification (NCBI taxonomy): domain Eukaryota; kingdom Metazoa; phylum Arthropoda; class Arachnida; order Araneae; family Amaurobiidae; genus Amaurobius; species Amaurobius ferox. The sequence continues at coordinate 56,103,689 of OX578151.1, forward strand.
TAAATAATTCGGAAGGCACAGTAGTTTTTTAAGTTCAATTGCAAAAAGTTTAAAATATATGTTGTTTAAAATGAAACATTTGTAGAAATTTTCCGTGACATTCCAATGACTCAGTTTAATTAAGAGCTCTGCATTGGGTCAGGTATCGGCGGTTACGTTTTGTGTGTCTGCCCTCAAAAGTTATTTTTAAGAGCTGCACCATATCACATTTATTTATGAGAGTAACTGGATAAATGCGTAAGCGGAGGTTAGAAACTGTAAACAGCACAAAATTGTGCATATGTGTTAGAAATTGAAAAAAAAAATCTGATGTGAGCAACACATTACTTTCCTTATATAATGCAATGAATTTACTACTTTTACAGTTAAAAAAATGTTATTCTTATAGTAGATACTTATATTCTTTCCAAGATATTGAATTTTCTTCAATTAGTTGCCATTTTGATTGATTTAGCGTCATTTTTATCCATTTGGCGAGATTTTTGTTAATTTGGCAACAATTAAAAAAGTCGCCTAGTTGGCGACATTTCGCCAAATTTGTCGTCAAAATTTCGCCAACCGTTATGGACGAAGAAATAAGTTATTCTTACAGCAGATAAATAACTATTGGCGATCAAATACAAAAGTATTACTCAAAGTATCTTTTTTCATGAATAGAACGAGCTAGATCCACGAGAATGATGTCACTCAATTTATCGCATGGTGTTACACATGAAAAGTGAACTTCAGTTACCTTACACCTTTCTGGTAGGTCGGACGGTCTGGGTCTCAACAACAACAACATGAAAAGTGAACATGCTTCTCAATAGGAAATATTTTTTTTATTTTATGACTTTTTGATAATTTTTTTGAAAAATGTGCAATATCTCGAGAACGGTTCATGTTAGCGTCCTAAAATTTATGTCAATCGTTTTCTAATGAAAAATTACATAAGAAATGTCTATTTGCGTAACTTTATTAGCGGTTTTGATTTCTTAACGAATTTTTCAAAATTTCACTCAAAAATTTAGGGGGGTCTGAACATTCGATTGCGTATAAAAACAATAGGCTTCCAGTGTTTACGGATTGTGATTTTTGTACCAAATTTCGTTCGAATTGGTCCATTCGTTCGTTAGTTATCGTCTCCACAGACTCACTGACACACACAAACACACACACACATACTTTCACACACACACACAGACATCACTTCAAAAATGTTTTATTCGTGATCAGGGATGCTTGAAACGTGCTCTCCCGTCGAAAACTCGAATTCGAATTTTCAACACCGTCACAATACTTTCCTTATACATTATGTATATAAGGAAAATAAAAATATGTGGGCAGCACATGCCTTTTTTCTCTATAAACTCGAATTTAGTTTTACACTCTTTCTTTCAGATTTATTTACCGAAAGTGACACAGATACTTTTTTGAAATTATATCCAATTTTCAGTTTTAATACATCTTTGTCATTTGGCAACTTAACGCCTTTTAAAACATCTCCAGCTCATTAAAGGGGAATGGGGAGGAACAGAAATACCTAAAACAGAACATTCGATCCTAGAGTAATAAGTAGGGCTGGGATTTTTATGACCTGAAAAGTATTAAAAAATGGTCTATAAAAATGCATTTATGATCTTAAAAAAAAAAAAATTGCCCTAAAAAAATGCACATTTATTTCTTTCCTTATATACATAATGTATAAGGAAAGTATTGTGACGGGGTCGAAAATTCGAATTCGAGTTTTCGACGGGAGAGCACGTTTCAAGCGTCCCTGATCACGAATCGAACATTTTTGAAGTGATGTCTGTGTGTGTGAAAGTATGTGTGTGTGTGTATGTTGTGTGTGTGTGTGTGTGTCAGTGAGTCTGTGGAGACGATATCTCACGAACGAATGGAGCGATTCGAATGAAATTTGGTACAAAAATCACAATCCATGAATACTAGAAGCCTATTGTTTTTAAACACAGTCAAATGTTCAGAACCCCCTAAATTTTTGAGTGAAATTTTGAAAAAATCATCAAAAAATCAAAACCTTTAATAAAATTACGCAAATAGACATTTCTTATGTAATTTTTCCTTAGCAAACGATTGACATAAACTGTAGGACGCTAGCATTAACCGTTCTCAAGATATTGCGCATTTTTTAAATAAATTTATCAAAAAATCAAGTAAAATAAAAAAAAATATTAACTCTTAAACATGTTCACTTTTCATATGTAATATCATGCGATAAATTGGGTGATATCATTCTCGTGGATCTAACTCATTCCATTCACGAGAAAAGATACTTTGAGTAATACTTTTGTATTTGAATACCATTAGTCATTTATCTGCTGTAAGAATAACTTATTTCTCCGTCCACAACGCTTGGCGAGATTTTGGCGACGAATTTGGGGAATGTCGCCAACTTGGCGACTTTTTTAAATGTTGCCAAATTAACGAAAATATTGCCAAATGGATAAAAATGACGCTACATCAATGAAAATGACAACTCATTGAAGAAAATTCAATATCTTGGAAAGAAAGTAAGTATGTACTATAAGAATAAGATTTTTTAACTGTAAAAATAGTAAATTAATTGCATTATATAAGGAAAGTCATGTGCTGCCCACATCAGATTTTTTTTTATTTCTTTGCAAAACTAATAAAAGAATCTGATGTGGGTAGCACATGACTTTCCTTACAGACCCAAATTCGCTTTTTTATTTCTTATTTAATAATGCATTAAATTGGATTTAATTGCAGATAATAACATGGATACTTTTCTGATATCACGTCCAATTTGTATTTTTAATGCACTTTCATTTCCTTTGGCAAATTAATGCATTTTAAGACATCTTCAGCTCCTCAAAATTCCAAAAACCTGAAATATCGGGAGAACGCTTCATCCTAGTGTCATAGTATCAGTCGCTTTGTCAAAAATTACATGAAGAACAAGTGCATAATTAATATATTTCAGCAACTTTAGTCATTTACTAGCTATATGCCCGTTGAAAATCAACGGTTTCACAATAAGCAACCCTGGAGTAACGGAAATTTCTGAACAATTCACGTTTCACATTTATTCGGGAAATCGAACAATTTTGTGTGCGGAACCCCTTAAAAAAGAAAATATTGGAAAACATGAAATCGCTCGCTTTCTTCCTTCCGAACTATCTGCCCGTACACCCGATTTGAAGTCTCTATCTCATCCCGAAGCATGCTATTTTATCATTTCGCCTTTCGAGCGTTTTTCTGTGTAGCACATCTTAAATGAACTATTTTGAAAAACTGTATTCTCTTTGGCTTTTCTATCAGATGGTTGGCCCATATGCCTAATAGACTCTGTCACATTTTAAAGGAGGCGTTTCTCATTTATTCCGAAAATCGAGCATTTTAGTCTGCGGCACTTCCTACTATAGTACCAAATATTGAAAAAGTGAAATTGCACACTTGCTTCCTTTCCAACTGTCTACCTGTACACTAAATTTGAAGTCTCCATCTCATCGCGCAGCATGCTTTTTCTATCATTTACCTTTCGAATGCTTTTGTGTGCAGTACCCAACGCCTTAATTGAACATCTTTGAAAAACTCCATTCTTCTTGGGTTTTCTACCAGATGCTTGGCCTATATAACAAATATCAAGCTTCTGTTATATTTTCTGTCATATTTTCATCATACGGAGGCGTTTCTCATTTATTTCGAAAATCGAACATTTAGGTGAGCTGCACCCCCCTAAAGTAGAAAGCATTGGAAAAACTAAAATTGTACGCTTTCTTCCTTTCGAATTATTTATCACACCAAATTTGAAGTTTCTATCTCATCCCAAAGCATGTTTTTTATCATTTCACCTTTCGAACGTATGTCTGTGCAGCAGCACCCCCCCCCCCCTTAAACGAGCATTTTTTGAAAAGCTCTATTCGCCTTGGGTTTTTGTACCAAATGATTAGCCCATATACCAAATTTCAAGTCTTTATCAAATTTTAAAAAAGCCGTTTCTAATTTATTCGGCAAATCAAACATTTTGGTGTGCGGCATCCTCTAAAGTAGCACATACTGGAAATCTGAAATTGCACACTTTTTTCCTTTTGAACGATTTACCTACGTCCCAAATTTGAAGTCTCCATCTCATAGAGCAAAATATGTTTTTCCAACATTTCACTTTTTGAACATTTCGGTGTGGAAGCACACACACCCTCTACAGTTTTCCCTGGTTTTTGTATCGAACTATCGACCTGTGTAACAAATTTCAAGTCTCTATCTATTCGGGAAGTGCCTAGAAAAGCATGGCAGACGGACACTTGGCAATTAGCATATATAGATTTCAGATTTTCAGGATCTTTGCTAGCCATTTCGCAAAAATAGAGTTGATTATATTTTTCCGAATCAATCCAAAATCTAATCAGCATCAAGAAAACCCTCAAGGGACCTAACTTCTAAATTTTCAAAAAATCATCAAATATGCTTTAACTACAGTGAAACACGTTTTCAACTCCTCAAAATTATAAAAAACAAGAAAGATCAATCATGCTTAAAACATTGATTATGAAACACTTTCCAACTTCAAGGCAATTTTATTTAAACAAGTCTAAAATGCAATACATTCCTCGGTAATATTTTGAAACTTATTACAATACTGCATTAATTTATTATATTTGAAAACTTAAACCTTCATCGAAAAAAATGAACTTCATTCAAATGACGGCATTGAAATATAAATTGCCTGGTTTAAACATCTCTAAAATGTTATACATTCCTCGGTAATAGTTTTAGAATTATCATAATACTACGATAATTTATTATATTTTAAAACTTCATCGAAAACAACTGAAATTAATTCAAATGACGTCATAGAAAAAATAACACGCCTGGATCTCTCTATAAAAACAGAATTTCATTCATAACATTTTCCCATTCATTTCATTCATCACAATACTATAATAATTTATTTTATTTAAAAATTAAGACCATGGAGCTACAAATAATTAAACTCTATGCTTAAAACTTCATCGAAAGAAATCATACTTTTCTTTGTAAAATCAATGAATATTTCATTCATATCAGCGATGCAGACTCCATGGGATAAATAATTTTGTGTTAAAGAAATACAGCAATTCTAATACAACTCATTCTACATATTTTGCTGTTTACATTTTACATAAGTGAAAAATAGGCTTCGTTGTAGAAATAATCAAATTTGGATGATCATTTAAATTCAAATATATTGTAATTACGTTGTTTCAGTATGTAGATGCATGCAATTTACGCAAAAATAAAGTGGTTTTAGGACGGATACAACACTCAATATGAATAAAAAGAACTTAAAAAAGCACGATTTTGAGACAAGATGGATGCCATATATCATTTTGAAGTGAGTCATGTGATCTTTTCATATCATCATCCAAAGGATCATCCAAATTCGATCAAATGATCATCCAAATGTGATTATTTTTACAACGAAGCCTAATTTTCACTTATGTAAAATGTAAACAGCAAAATATGTAGAATGAGTTGTATAAGAATTGCTGTATTTCTTTAAAGCAAAATTATTTAGCTCATGGAATCTGCATAGCTGATATGAATGAAATATTCATTGATTTTACAGAGAGAAGGACGACTTTTTTCGATGAAGTTTCAAGCATAGAGTTTAATTACTTGTAGCTCCATGGTCTTAACTTTTAAATAAAATAAATTATTATAGTATTGTGATGAATGAAATTAATGGGAAAATATTTATCAATGAAATGCTGCTTTTATAGAGAGAGCCAGGCGTGTTATTTTTTCTATGACGTCATGCGAATGAATGTGTTGTTTTCGATGAAGTTTTCAAATATAATAAATTATCGTAGTATTATGATAATTTTAAAAATATTACTGAGGAATGTATCGCGTTTTAGAGATGTTTAAACCAGGCAATTTATATTCCAATGCCGTCATTTGAATGAGGTTCATTTTTTTCGATGAAGGTTTAAGTTTTCAAATATAATAAATTAATGGAGTATTGTGATAAGTTTTAAACTATTACCAAGGAATGTATTGTATTCTAAAGATGTTTAAATAAAATTGCATTGAAGTTGGAAAGTGTTTCATAATCAATGCTTTAAGCATGATTGATCTTTCTTGTTATTTTATATTTTGAAAATTGTTGTAGGTCATTTCGTTGGAAGGGGGGAGATTCTTTTATATCGAATCGTACCGAAATTTCATCAGCAGCACAGTAACCCACTTGTGACTTAGCCACCAAATTTTGTGAAATTTGGTCAATTAGTTTTTCAGCTAGAGAGGATACATACGATTTTTACAAGCCATTTTGCAAAAAGGGGCAGATTTATTGTTCCCGAATAGTACCAAAATCTAATCAGCACCAGGGTTACCCACAAGTGACTTACCTACCAAATTTCTTAAAATTTGGTCAATCAGTTTTTTAACTAGAGTGGATATACATTGCATAAACAGACACACAGATAAGCGCCACGTTAAAAATAGTTTTTTGTGTTCTTGGGTGCTTGAAACGTGTAGATGTAGCGTTTCTTGAGTGACATGAAGAGACATCTTCGATAACATAACAATTTATTAACAAACTTAAATACCTATCTTAGGTTACATAATAAATTAGAATTCACATCCTGTGGCAATACATAGCATATATCCACTACCATAATGCTTTACTCTCTGTCTGTCTCTCAGTCAATCTCAGTCGCCTTAACTATCCATTTCACACTCATTTATACTCACACTTTCCCCAGTTACGGTCCACAGTTACCACTTCACCTTAAAGTTAAGTCACAGTTAGTTGAAGGGAAATTATTTCCCAACAGTAGATCCGTCAAAAACTCGAATTGTGATTTTCAACACGATTCCAATACTTTCCCTATATATTTCCATATATTGTAGGGAAATTAAAAATATAATTTAATCTTTTTACTGACTGTGTTAACTGAAATTCTTTATTTTACTAACTAACACATGACCTACAAAGTTAAATAAAGAATAAACAAAAAATGCAGATCAATTTTTTTTTTTTTTTTTTTTTTTTGCAGTTTCTGTGCCAAACTAAAAATTTATAGCCCCAAAACATGCCCTATAATCCCCCCCCCCCCTTCCCATTAAAAATACAATTTAACTTTTTACAATTTTTGTGCCAAACTGGAAGTCTTTATTTTGCCAATAAAAATCTAATGTGGGCAGCATATGATTTTCCCGGCAGACTCAAACTCATTTTTCCTTTATTTCTTTCATAAACCATTAAATTGAGTTTAATTGCACAAAATAACACTAAATTTGCATTTTTTATTCAATTTCTGTTTTTATTTGGTAATTGGACATTTTCCAAAAGTAGCATAACTAAATATGAAAAATCGCAAATATCGCGAGAACGGTTAGTCCTAGAGTAATAGAGCTGTTCTTATTCTTTATCTCATCAAAAATTACGTATAAAACAAGCATTTAATTGATGTATTTGAACATACGTAGCTTTTTTTTAGATTTTGGTGATTTTTGAGGGCCATTTCGTAAAAAAAGGCAGGTTGTTCTTTTCCGAATAATACCAAAATCTAATCAGCACCAGAGTATCCCACAAGAAACTTATTTACCTAATTTTGTGAAATTTGGTCAATTAGTATTTTAGTTAAATTGGAAACATGACATTTTTGCGGGCCATTTCGTAAAAAAAGGCAGGTTGTTCTTTTCCGATTAATACTAAAATCTAATCAGCACCAGAGTATCGTACATGTAACTTATCTACCACATTTTGTGAAATTTGGTCAATTAGTATTTTAGCTAGAGTGGATACATTAAATTTTTACTGGCCATTTCGCAAAAATTGGCGGGTTCTGTTTTTACGAATCGTACCAAAAACTAATCAACACCAGGGTCACATCCAAGTGACTTACCTACCAAATTTTATGAAATTCGGTCCATTAGTTTTTGAGTGAGAGTGGATATATACATTGCACAGACAGACACACAGACACACACACACAGACGTCAAGCTGAAAATAGTTTTTTCGCATTCTAGAGGTCTCGAAACGTGTAGATCCTTCGAAAACTCGAGTTGCGATTTTCGACATGATTCCAATTCTTTCCCTATACATTACCATGTATTGCAGGGAAAGTAAAAATATGCTGTTAAACGAATTGCAATAAAAACAATTTTTCTTTTTCTTATATAGTACAAATGCATACGGGAGGTATGAAATACGGTCGAAAATTGAAATTCGAATTCTATGATTTTTATTTACTTATACCATGGTATAAAAATAAAGGATTGTTTTCCCCAAAATTTCCGAATTCAAGATTTTGTGGGATAAGCACGTTTTAAGATCTTCTAAATCCATTTTGAACACTTTTGCAAAGATCTTTGTGTGTGAAGTGTGTACATAACTGGAGATTGAATATACCAACCGCTATTCAATTTTATGTGTCGATACAATGTGAAAAACTAGAACTAGATAGAAATTTTAGTAATTATGATTTGAGCTATTCGAATTTTATGATTTTCATAACAATATTTCCTACGGGAAACAATAATAATTCCCGGAACAATCAAGGTAGCATACAGTGTTTATTGGGGATTGATAATCTGAACTACGCTGTGAATGTTAACGGTATCAAAATAAGTTTAATACAGGTAAGCCAAATGCATCCATAGCTATTACTAAACTATTTCCAACGGGATACGAGAAACTTTTAAGGAATTTTTATGAAATATTTTTAATAATAATTTTGCTGCTAAATTTGAAAAAGATAACAATTATTTTACATTCTGTCAAAAAAATAAAAATTAGAAAAAGATATTTGGAATTTTTTTTTTTTGAAATGTCCACAACAGTCAACAAAAACCGGTATAAATAATAATAAAGGAAGATGTCTGTATGTTCGTCTGTAGCGGAAAATCTAAGTGACGTACAGACAGGAAATTTGATACACAGGTACTTCAGGGCATATCTCGGCGATATTTTTTAAAAATTCGAAATAGTTTTTGGGTTATTTTATGTTTTATCACGATTTTGATACAAATCAGTTCCTTGGCGACTGAAAATATTATCACAGAGTTTCCATCTTGGCATTATCGGAAAGACCGGCACTCTCTCAAGCAAATTTTGAACGGAATTCATACTATGTTAATAGTCGGATTTTCTTAAATTTGTATAAAATATATACTTTTCGTGTGTTCCAGATTCTGATATATGATCCCACCGAGATTTTCTGGTAAACTTTCCATCTTAACAACATCGGCTTAGTGTTTCTCTTTTTTTTAAGCGGGCATATTGTTAAAACGTTCTTTGGTTTTCGAGAATTCGCTGCGAGTTCCGGTGTGATTGTACTCAAAGGTTTGCATCTTAAATTTCAGGCATCGCTGGGTACCTTTCCTAAAGCGCTCGGGTGCTATCCGGGATTTAAGATGCAAATATCTGATAAAAACATCGGAAGTTTATTTAAGCTTTAACAATACGCTCGCTTAAAACAAAAATAGAATAAAATAAATTGCTGCGTGGATGCAAGCGAGGAATGCTCATCCTAAATCCCTGGCAACGCTGGGTAAATTTTCTAGTAAAAGAATAAATATGCTCCTATGTATTAATTAAATATTTGTTTTATATATAATTTTTAATAGCAAATGAATGCAACCAGTCCCACTGCGCTAGAAAAACCCGTTTTCGAGATTTATTAATTATTTTCAGATTTTTGACGACTTAGCGTAATTTTAAAATGCACTAAGTCGCCAAATGAAAGACGAAATTATTTTAAAACTGCAAATCCTGTGTCATTTCACTTAAGTGTCCATTTCATATAGTATATTGTGAGTAAAATTTAAATATAAAGAAGCATGGATGAAAGAAAAATGAATTTGAGCCTGCAGAGCAAAGTCGTTTGCTGCCTAAATCATTTTTTTTAATTTAGTACCTTGAAATACACCAATGATATTCAAAAGCAACACAAGGCATCATCAAACAGTCACGCTGTTATTAATCTACATTTAAAATTTAAATTTGCTTCAAAACAAGTTCACCTTTTTTTTTTTGTCTGTTCCCGCTCCCTACTCTATTCATTAAATGGTCGTTCAACTAGAACCAAGTTGAACGATCATCTCAGCGCCTCTTCTCAGAAGTTCACTGTAACCACACGGAGACCCCTAGATTATATCGATCTTCCCATCCGGGATATTTTCTTCTCCAATCGATTCCTCTCACTCGCCTCTCAGAATCCCAACATGGCGCTGCTCCCTGTGCTCCTCCTCGTCGCATCCTTCGTCGCCGGTCCCGGTGCGGGTACCGAAGTGACCGAATGCGAGCTGACCACGGGAAGGACCCTAACCGTCATCAAGTCGGCCGGGTTCCCAGCCAGGTATGGGTCCAACGTGGACTGTCGGTACACCGTGAGGAGGAGGTCCCGGTCCGTGTGCTCGGTGACATTTCTGTTCAATGTTATGGACCTGGAGCAGAGCAGCAACTGTACCAAGGACTTCCTGCTGCTGGATAGTGAAAAAATGTGCGGGTCAAAGCCGATCGGGTTCTCCAGTGAGTTTCCTGCTTTACTAATTTTGAGTAAATATTATATACGTATCTGTGTTTTGGACGAAAAAAAAAATACAGTCGATCACGTACATTGTAAAACATTTGTAAGCATGTTACTGAAAGTTTCAGGGGAATCAATTGTCCGTAATGGGGAATATAACAAGAATATAATCCTGATAATTATGATGATATATATATACAGGGTGTCCCATAAACATTGACCTCAGCTTTTATTTTTTAAATATTGATCTTAGACATATATAATAAATTACAAAGTTACGTAAAAAAAGGTACAGAATTTTATGAAATCGATAAAAATTTTCAGGGGATTAAATTTTAAGAAATACAAAATTTAAATTTTTATACGGCTCCCGTACAAAAATATTTCCAATGAGTAAAATGTGCCCCATACACTAATAAGGTGATGTACAAAATGTCAGCATTTTATCATAAAAAGTCCTAGAGATATGAAAAGACAAAAATGCTGACTTAAACAACTTTTCGATGCATCGAGATGGATTCTCAGAGGGGAAAAATCATGTCCGCAGATCGCGTTTCAGGGGTCATACACAAATTACGAAAGAAAACAATGATTACATAAATAAATAATAATTTTGCTATTTATTGGTACGAAAGTATCTACACTGTGTAGAAATAATAACTTTACACAAAGATTACAAAGTGTGTTCAAAATCTTTTCCATCCATGCCAATACAGAGCTGCATTCGCCTGATAACAAGACTATAATGTATTTCTGCGTTGCGTCATTTGCACTCTTGCTGTAAACATTTACATTTTAATGTGCGATTAATCCCTCACCAACTTTGTTTCAACATATCTCTGGGACTTTTTGTGATAAAATACTGAAATTTTGTACATCACCTTATTAGTGTATGAAGCACATTTTACTCATTGGAAATGTTTTTGTACGGGGGTCGTATAAAAATTTAATTTTTGTATTTCTCAAAATTTAATCCCCTGAAAATGTTTATCGATTTCATAAAATTCTGTACCTTTTTTTACGTAACTTTGTAATTTATTATATATGTCTAAGATCAATATTTAAGGAATAAAAGCCGAGGTCAATGTTTTTGGGACACCCTGTACGTGTTACGGGTAAAGCCCGTAATTGGATAAACCTAGGTTTATCCAGGTAAATCTCGCTTTATCCAAAAGGACTGGGTAAACCTAGGTTTATCCAACGATGCTTGGATAAACCTAGGATTAACCAGCCCTGCTTGGATAAAAATGAATTCTGTAGATAGGAGAAAAATTTACATTACTATAATGTGTGTGACTATGTTATATGTTATTTTCTACCATGTGATATGAAATTATATACTCTTATAATGAGCCGGGATCGCAAGATTTTAGGAACGGATATAAGATTCCCATGAAATATACTAAGCATTGTGTAAGATTTACACAAATCAATAGTGACCATCAATCAACCTTTACTTCAGAATTTAAAAAATTGCGATAATGGACCATTTGTGAATTGTACGGCAAAGTTCCCGAGTTGTATTAGTTGATGTTGGCCATAAAGCGCCTTTATTTACACTTTTTGGTAAAAGAAATAAATTTGGCTAGGATCCTACGAATGGAATGTAGGGCAGGCAGTTGTATGCTCAATAGTTACCATCAACTAACCGTCCCTACGTTGTGCTAAACAATTTGATTTTGGACAGTCTGTGTAGTGTATATCAGTGTCCTGAGGCTGTATAAGTTAATAGTGACCATAAACCAACTTTTCCTACACTTTTTAAAAACATGGACTAGGATTCTATTTATTAGGTGCATAAAAATGTCCTCAGATAGCAATAATTCAATAATGACCATTAACCGATTTTCCCTTCATATTTTGAAAACATGTCACACAAGGCCATTTATGAAGTGTATATTAATGTCTCGGGGTAGTATAACTTAATAGTAGCTATGAACTGACTATAATGAAATTTAAAACAATTTTAAATTTCATCAAACATATTTAGATCATAAATAGCAGAGATAATCACATTCCTAACAGAAATTTTGTCAGCTTATTACCAAATGTGTTTTACTGAGAACTTTCAAAACGTCGATTTCATTCATCGACAGCACTTACGCTTCTACTATCCCCAAACACATGTGAGCCATGCGCCTTTCCAAATCAATATTATTATTTCCGATATGACTCCCTAACCAAACATACATAAATTATATCATCCCCTAACAAAACGCAATTTATTTAAGACCCCCCTAACAAAACACAGTTCATTTAAGACCCCCCCCCCCCCCAACGAAACGCATGTCTTTGGCGAACAGTAAAGCTCACTTAAAATTGAATCAAGTACAGTAGTGGCCAAAATTGTGGAATCCTTTTGGGAAAAGTGTATTTTTGAGGTTTAACACCATATTTTTTTTGTACCAATACCATAAAATTATACATCAATGGAAAGATAATTTAATCCAGATTGTAATGCAATAACATTTATGAATTATTTTTTAATAGAATAGCATTTGTAAAGAAGAAAAGTGAAATACATAGAAAAAATGAGATATACAAAATTCTCACCATGTCAGTTAACACTTAGTTGGGTAACCTTCAGCCTTAATTACGGCCTTACAGCGCTTTCCCATGAAGTGAACTAAGTTTTTTGGTTCTGCAGCTGTTATAATGTGAAACCAAGATCGAATTATTGCTTCTGTTAATTGGGTTTTATTGCTAGGTTGCTTCTGACTAACAAGTTTCTTTTGTCGGCTCCATAGATTTGCGATGGGGGTTAAGGTCTGGGCTATTCCCGGGCCATTCCAGCAGTTGAATATGATGATCTTGAAGCCACTTTTTGCACACAAGAGCAACATGACATGGAGCTGAATCCTGTTGAAATATAAATGCTTCATTATCTTGGAAAAGATTACGTGCAAAAGGCTGCAGTTTGAGTTCAAGTATTTCATTTATGTATCTTTGAGCATTTAAATTCCATTGATCACGCAAATTCTGCTCACACCTCTTGATGTGAAACCCCAGAACATAACACTAACTAGGTGTTTCACGATAGATGTAATGCAGTCAGGATGCATATCTTCTCCTTGCGTATTTCAAACCATCACTACCAAACAGGGAGATTTTGTCCCATCTTTCCAAATTACACTGTCCCATTGCCCAGTTAACATGGCCCGGTTTAATCTTTTTATCTTTTGTTTGAGAGATAAAAATGGCTTTTTTCGTGGAATTCTAGCATTTAGACTAAATTCAAGCAGTCTGCGCCGAACAGACCTTGCACTCAACTTCACATTGCATTGCGCCATTTCACCTTGTATACACCGAGATGGTTTTCTTCTGTCACCTTGGCACAGTCTCTTAATTCATTTACCATCACTTGCTGTTGTGCACCTTTTCCTGCCTTTACCAGTCTGGTTTTGTAGTGACTGAGTCTCCTTATACCTCTTCAAAAATTTAGAAATGCCATCTTTGGTTAAGTTTCCCCCCCAATATTTCTTCTAATTTCTTCATAACTGTAGCCTTGTTCACTTAATAGTACTATTTTACATCGCTTTCTGAGTGACCAGTCAACTCTTTGGGGCCATATCTTTAATTTTATTACGTTTTACAAGCTCACTAAATCAAAGAACACACACACACAAAACAAAAACCAACTTGATAGCAATCACATAACACACTAATAAATGTCCTATGACCTGTTGGCTCATTGCCAAAATAAGATGACACCTGATTGGCTCTCTAAACACTCATGCTTATTGGCTACATTCAAGTGAAGGAAAGCTACTTCATATAAACCTAAGCAAGTTGTGCTTCTTTTTTCTGGTTATTTAACTATAACTTTTGATAAAATACAGATAATTGAACAAATGTTATTGCATTACGATCATGATTAAATTATCTTTCCATTGATATATAATTTTATGGTATTGGTAAAAAAAAAGTAGTGTTATGAGCCACCAAACCTCAAAAATACACTTTTTCCTAAAGGGTTCCACAATTTTGGCCACTACTGTATATTAAATTAATAATTCTCACAAAGCGACGGGGATTATCAAGGAAATTTAACTTTCAAAATAAAATATTGAATTTTCATCAGTTAAGCGGTATTTTCATTAATTTAATGTAATTTTATCAAGTTGGCAGCATTTTAGCTAATCTGGCGATATTTTGATCAATTTGGCAACATTAAAAAATCGCCAAATTTGTCGCCAAGTGGGATAGTCGGACTGACAGATAGGCCCTACCGAAACATCCTCATAGTACTATCCCCTAACAAAACACAATTGATTTAGCGGCATTTTGAAAATTTTGGCGATATTTTCATCAATGCGGCGGCTTTAAAAAAAAAGTGAAGTTGGCAATATCCCGTTAATTGTTCGCCAAGCGTTGTAAAGAACCATATTGCCCCAACCGGGAATCAAACCATGCTCCTCCGCACTATACAGCCGACGCTCTGCCGTTGAGCTACTGGACGGAAATGCATGCTCTTATCGTTGAAATGCTGCATTCTTCAACCTCTAATGGTAGATTGGTGTACAACTAATAATCTGCTGTCTGACCATCTCCTGCCAATTTTACATCAGGTTAGACTTCTGATGCTACTTTTATCCACCAGGTTTGCTTCCTTTGTGTCGTTATCCTCCCGATTTGAAATCGACGCTCTATATCTCAGAGTCCATTGAATCCGTGTTAATCACTTTCAGACCTCCGACATGTTTGCAGTAACCTACAGGGTTTTAAATGATGGAAGAAGATGGTACAATTTTTATACTGTATATTACACAAATTATACACGGACCACCAATCATCTTCTTGCGTACCACCAGAGGTAACGCGTGCCACCGGTTGAGAACCGCTAGACTAGATGACTTCCACAGTAAAATAATTCATTTTAAACATCCATTTTGAATACTTTTATTATTGGAGCTAGTATTCAAGCCTCTCACAGACAGGGAAAATAACACGTCTAAAAAATTAAGTTGCATCATTTTGAATAAGTTTTATTTCATTTCACGATGTATAGCGTTGAAAATAGTCGTCTTAATCGGAAATTGGCTCAATTAAGGTTTGTCTTGTGGTCGTTACTATAAGCTTGCAAACTTTCAGACTTCTAAAGCACCGAAGATTTCGAAATGGTCAGGAAAGTCTTTTCGACTCTTCCCCCCCCCCCCTCCCATGTTGTGAGCCCCAGGGAAAGAAGTTGAAAATCCGGCACCTTTACTTTTTGTCCCTGGGATGATACTATAAATGTGCAAAGATTCAGCATTCTAGATCACCTTGGGGGCACCAGGAAGGTCAGGAAGTACTTTTCAAAAACCCAGGACTCTGCCTGGGTTCAAGAAATTGAAAATCCGGCTCCGTTATAGGTTTCATCCCGCGGCTGGTACAATAAGTGTGCAAAGATTCAGCATTCTAGGACACCTATTGTGTTAAGAAAATAAACCGATCCGATAACTAAGAAATTTTCCGTTTCTCAACAAAAGACATATTAATTTATTTATTTTTTTTAAAGCACCGATTGTCTTAAGAAAATAAACGGATCCGATAACTTTAACAATCTGAGCATGTAGCACGATATATGTATAAATGTTTCCTAGAAAAGTCCTTAAGCACCGCAATAATTTTGTAAGGAAAGGTAAATGAGTGTGCACGTTAGGTCTATCTAAAGTAAAGTGACCATGTCCGATGGAATCAAAATGATTGCAGCAACCCTAGAGAATGAAAAAAATCATGATAACCAACTCCACGACAAAGCGAGATAGACGAAGAAAGCCAAGTACAAAGCTGTAGAGGATTGTCTGAGTAGAAATCGACATCAGGGACGGACGAAACGCGTACACGGAAGGGAATAAATATCTACCAAAAAGTCGTACCATGAGGGCCTCTTACATTGTGGCACCTACACTGCTTCTTAAAGTGCAAGCTAGCATCCTTTCTGTAATTCAAATAAGCATTGTCCACGACGGCGCGAATTTTAAACAGAGTAAAGACTCGAGTTCTGTTCATGTAAGTATTGTTTATTGTATCTTCCTGAATGGGACATCCATTCATTCATAATCCTATTTTATCTAATAAATGTTTTCTGTGACAGTTTTAGTTTGGAGTCCTACTTGTTAGACAATGCTATACAACTTTGTAACCGGCTTTTTTTCTCTATCTCGGTTTATTCAACAGTTCGTTGTACTAGCTTTATAAATTCTGAACTAGGGGGCGCTGCAATCACTTTTGTTCGAGTATAGTCAGTTTACAATAAATAGACCTAACGTGTACACTCGGTGAATCATTTCTTATCAAGGTATTTTGACGCATAAGGACTTGCGCAGGAACTCTGTATTTACAACGATTTGTATTAATAATTAGTGTATTGAAAAGAACCTTGCTGCCCCAACCGGGAACCGAACCACGGATCTTCATACTGACCAGCCGACGCTCTACCGTTGAGCTGCTGGGACGGAATTGCAAACTCTCATCGTCAAAATGGACTGACTCTGCATTCTACACCCTCCAATGTCCCATTGGAGTGCAACTCACAATCTGACTAATCAGGGGTGGGACAGCCCCTTGGTTAGCATGCGTGGGTTGTACACGGACGACCCGAGTTTGATTCCCGGCCTGCCCAAACTGTCCCCGTGTTCACGCGAAGTACGGGCACGCTAAATATGTGGGTCCGTAAGTCCTTCCGAGAGGTTGATGGTTTTAGAAGGAGCCCCCCACAGGGTTCCGGTCTAAATTGGGTGGCACTTCCCGGCCGTCCAAACAGATACCTTCCACCTTCCGGTAAGTTGGACGGTCTGGGTCGAAGAAGAAGAATCTGACTAATCACCTCCTGCTCCTTTTACCTCAGGTTAGCCTCTTAATGCTATGTTTGTCCTTTATGTTAGCTTCCTGAGTGGTCGTTATCCTCCCGATTTAAAATTGGCGCTCAATATCCCAGATTCCACTGAATTCGTGCTAGTCGTACTAGGGTCACTTTCAAGCCACTGACATTGCACTAAATAGGGTTGATTTGTTCGGGTGCCACTGTAAAGAACCTTGTTACCCCAACCGGGAATCGAACCACAGATCTTAGTACTGGCCAGCCTTAATTTTATGTAATTTTTTTTATAAATTTATTTGAAAAATGTGCAATATCTCGAGAACGGTTCATAGTAGTATTCTAAAGTTTGTCTCAATCGTTTTTTAATAAAACATCACATAAGAAATGATTATTTACGTAACATTATTGAAGGTTCTGATTTTTTTTTTTTTTTTAATTTCATTCGAAAATTCGATTGCGTTTCAAATCAATAGGCTGTCAGTACTCACCGATTGTAATTTTTGTACTAAATTTCGTTTGTGAGATATTGTCTCCACAGACTCACGGACACACACACACGACTCACAAACGATCGATTCGAGTTCAGGTATACTTGAAATCTGCTTTTTCATCGAAAACTCGCATTCGAATTTTTGATCCCATCACAATACTTTATACATTATACTATGTATATGGGGGAAGTAAAAACACAATGCAATTATCTACAACATTCATGAAAATATTTACAATAAAATATGACGTAAAAAACTAGCAAAATAGGAATTGGAAAATTTGAAAATTAGAATCGGGTAATCTCTCGGCTTGGACTATTGCTGAAGGGGATTACAAATTGAAACCAAACTTTGTATAAAACGTGAGTGTTGTTGTTGTTGTTGAGACCCAGACCGTCCGACCTACCAGAAATGTGTAAGGTAACCGTTTGGACGGCCGGGAGGTGCCACCCAATTTAGACCGGAACCCAGTGGGGGAGGCATCCACAGGGACCGTACCCTCTTTCCCCTACCACCAACCTCTCGGAAGGACTTACGGACCCACATGTTTAACGTGATCGTACGCCGCATGAACACGGCGGCAGTTGTGGCAGCGTGCAAATCCAGCACGCAAACCACCGGGCTACCGCCCCCGAAATGTGCCAACAGCACGCGGTGTTCCCAGGTGGTCACCCATCCAAGTACTAACCGCGTCCGATGCTGCTTGACTTCGGTGATCTAACGAGAACCGGTGTTTTCAGCACGGTAGGGCCGTTGGCCAAAGTGTGTCATTTTATTTGCAGCTGGCTCCGAATTTGTACGGTTGATATTTTCCATTTTTAGAGACCGAATATTGCAGATAATGGCAGTACGTTTTTACGCACATCGCCAAGGTTAATCAAAATATTGAAGACTTATTATACCAATTTGAAAAGAATCGGCTAAAATTGTGCATGTGCGTTAAGAACAGGTTTCTGATTTATTTATTAAGATCTCATCTATTTTAATTAACTTTATTTATACAATTGATGTTGATTTACATTATTTATACTTAATGTAATTTCACTATAGTTAATATATATATACAAGGTAGGATCAAAAAGGTCGGAAACTGTGCTGATATCTCCAACCCTGATTGGAGGAGAGGGAAACTATTTTACCGTGGCGTACAGGCACATGTGACGCGAGATGTGAAAAGGAAGAAGCAAGTGTTTTTTCAGACAATGCGTGTCAGTGAACTATAGTCGTTCGCGTTCGTCGAAAACGGAAATGACGTTAATGAACAACGTGTGAATATCAAATTCTGCCAGCGTTTGGGGAAATCGACAACTGTAACATTGCACCTGCTGCAATGTTTCTGTCGGCGATTTCCCCAAACGCTAGCAGAATTTGATATTCGCACGTTGTTCTTCAATGCCATTTCCGTTTTCGACGAACGCGAACGACTACAGTTCACTGATACGCATTGTCTGGGAAAACCCTGCACTGCGGATCTGCTTACTTCCTTTTCACATATCGCACCACATGTGCCTCTAAGCCAAGGTAAAATAGTTCCCCTCTCCTCTAATCAGGGTTGGAGATATCAGCACAGTCTCCGAACTTTTTGATCCTACCTTATATATATATATATATACAGGATGGCCATAATTAAAGTGTTCAAAGGATTCTCCAGAGATACCAGCAGCCAAAATTCAACCAAACTTAATAGGATTATCCTTCAAAACATTTGATAACAATTTCTACGAAGATGAAATTAAGAAATCCTCACCATCAGGGTCAATTTAGCATTGCGAGTGATGAAAATGCGTAAAATTTACATACGCCCAATTAATAAAATTAAAGAAAAATACAGCACGTTACAAGCTTTTAATGCTTGTACAAATGGCTTGACGAATCACACGTTTTTGTGAAGTGTTATAAAAATAATATAAATGCGCAAAATTTGCATATGGCCCAATATCTGACGGGCATTGATGAAAATAAAAAAAGACGTAACACGTTACAAGCTTTTATTGCTTGTACAAATGGCACGACGAATCTAACATAACTTGTAAAACTGTTTTATGAAAATAATATAAATGCGCAAAACTTACAACCGGCTCAATGTATGATGGCCATTAATGAATATAAAGAAAACCACAACACTTTACAAGCATTTATTGCTTGTACAAATGGCTTGACAAATCCCACATTAATTGTAAAACTGACTTATAAAAATAATGTAAATTATGCAATTGTGCTTGAGAAACTTTCTCAGAAAAAAAAAATATATGTATATATATACATATATATACTGATCGTACCTCAGTAAGTTTCTGATTTATTTACCTCGAAATCAGGTCCACATATTCTGCATGATTCGC
Source organism: Amaurobius ferox (assembly GCA_951213105.1). Classification (NCBI taxonomy): domain Eukaryota; kingdom Metazoa; phylum Arthropoda; class Arachnida; order Araneae; family Amaurobiidae; genus Amaurobius; species Amaurobius ferox. The sequence goes on from OX578151.1 coordinate 56,123,806, forward strand.
CAACTTCAGCGTCACATTTCCCTGGCGGAGAATTTTTAAACTATGATTTTCGCATTTTAAAAACAATTTCTATTAATGTAGTTGAGTGTTGGCCACTGGATAATTCTACCCAAGACTGAAAAGAGATTTATTAATTATGATCATCCTAAACAGTAGAGGAAAGCCATGTCTTGCGGCCTATAATCGAAAAAAAAATCCTAGAGTCATAAAAAGTATGTATGCCCAATCGAATAAAAGCTATTGCAGCGCTCTGTGCGATGGATTCCAGAAATTGGCGAATCTGAGTCTGCAACTAACGAGGGAAATAACTCTGCTATCTTCAATCATGAAACAAAAATTAGTTCACTTGAAAGAGAGTTAGTTAATTAGCTCATCCGAAAAATTTAAGATGCCCAATTAATGCCTTAAAAAATTACAAGCGTTTGAAATTAGACAAACTGATAAATGTAAGTTAATTTATATATAATTGTTTCTTTCAGCCTACATTTTTTGCTACATATACAAAAAAATCATTAACCTTTTGGTTACGGGTGGGCCAATGTCGTCCATGGACGCCAATGCCTGCAAAGGGGGATCGAACTGTTTGGATTTGGGATTGGGTATGTCAAATACCTGTCTTTTTGAGAAGTTCTTCGTTGGGGGTTGACGCTGTCCCACCCGTAAGCAAAAGGTTAATGTTAATCTGATTTAGAAGCATTTCTACAATCTATAACAACAAATGTAATAGGGGAGTTATATATACACGAATTTGTGATAAACCTATAAGTCCTAAAACATAATTATTCTATTCAATAGTGTGTTTTGTATATTGCGTTAACTGTTTCTAAGGTGAGCGTCAATTACTACAATTAGACGACGATTGTTCTATTACAACATAATCTAATTATTTTCTACTTGTCTTACACAGATGTCAGCACTTCCAGGCCAGGGGCCCTATTCTAAGCTTTGTATTCATTTTATTCTACGTTGATCGATAGAGAGCGCTCATAGCGCAGCTACACACACTAGTGCGTTTGCAATAGAGTTTGTAGTTTTGCTATAGGAGCGCCCTCTATCAATAGACGCGAAACTACGATCAACAAGCTTGAACGACGTCCGTAGATTCAGACAGCTATATTTGGGTAACGACGCTCGACGAATTAAATGGCTAGATCGAGTTCCGACCTATCACAACTCTTTAAACGCCTTTTCATTCTTTTCGGAAAAAATCTATAATTTGTTTTTTTTCCCTGCTCATTAGGAGGTGAGTCTGGAGATTCATGTGTCATAACTGAGGAGTTAGATTCGGGAATTTTTTAAAATTAACGCCAGGAGCGCTGCAAACATTTTGTCTTTATCTGCCCGTACCAAGTTACTATTATCTACAAATAAGTTTTATGGCTCTAAGATCTTTTTAAGGTTATATATCCTCTGTACCATTAATATCATTAATCGTAATCAAAACATTTATCTGCACTAAGTGCATTATGCAAGGCCTCGTAGTGTCAGAATTTGATGCTTCCATGGTTGGCGTTTCATTCCCGACATCCTTCGAAAATGCATGCCTTGCCGACGACGTTCGGTCTCAGTATTTTATCCACTTCATCGCCAAGCGGGTTGATATCACCGTTGAAATGACCTCTTTTACTTTTCCTTCTCTCGCATATATTTTGAAATACGGAAATAACGTCATTGCAAACCCCTGCAGGCACTTCTGTAGAAGATATCGGCGTATGGGCAGTTGCCGAAGCTTGTTTCCTGCGCGAAGCATGATCGATCCTATTATTAGTGTAGAAGCGGATTTTGCTTTCTTCGGTTTTTCTTTTCTTTCTACCTAAAATTCAGAGAGAGCAAAAAAAAATGAAATTCATATAATTGCATACAGCAGCGCAATCAAAATATATATAAATGTAAGGAATCAATCCTCAGAATGACATATTAACCTCTTGCATGCGGGTGGGACAGCGTCCATCCCAAACGAAGAACCTCTCAAAAAGACAGGTATTTGACATACCCTATATAGGGTATGTCAAATACCTGTCTTTTTGAGAGGTTGTTCGTCTGGGATTGACAAAGTGTAAGCGAATGTTACCTATTGATGGGTAGGTTACCTGGTTAAGAGACCCGGCAATAGGTAACATTCGCTTACACTTTGCTAAGTCATCACAGGAAATATCTAATTACATAAATATTTATACGGATGGCTCTAGAACTGATTCTGAAACGGCATCAGCCTACTGTGCATTCATTTTACGATGGCATGTGTGTCCACAAGCGGTCAACTCGTCTGCACTATGAAAATAGCGTCCTCCAGGCAGAGCTGCTCGCAATAAAGGAAGCTGTATTTTGGGCTACCAAAAAAGGTTGCATAAGAATTTCATCATTTACTCTGAAAGTCTATCGAGTATCGAAACTCTTAAACAATATCAAACGAAGAATCAGATAACTCATCAAATTATAACTATCATAACCAACAGCATCCATCAAAAGGTGTTCTGGGAAATGAAGTTGCAGACTCTTTAGCTTTTGACGCGACGTTAGATATACCTGTTCATCGCTAAGACCACATCTAAATATTAATATCATAAAAGAGTGGCAACAGCAGTGAAATGAAAGTGAAAAAGGAAGAGAAACTTTCAACTATCTTCCCAGAGTATCTCAAGAGTAACTGATTTGCAGCAGAGAATTGGTACAGTTTTTCTCGGGGCATGGCTGTTTCCCAACCTATCTTTACAAAATCCAAAAGAAAGACGCTGAAAACTGTATTTGTGTGGTGAACTTACAAAGAACTATCACCTTAAAAGGCCCAGTAGACAACATATGCCAATATTTGCCAAAAACCTTCTGGGTAATAGCTGGGCTAAACAGAGAATAAAATCTATAATTCAATTCCTGGAGGAAAACGAACATATCCTGTGAATTATTACTGGTAACCTTCACACATTCGCTCACTGTTTATTGCATATTTATTCGTAGTACTTGTAAATTTTGTTATAAATATTGCAATCAAATTAATTTTAAATTCACATTTGTTTTAATGATTGCAAATATCATTGTATGTATCAATATAGTATTGAAAGCCATGGTAATCTGGGAAATTTGTATGTATATGTTGTATATATAGTTTTATATGTATATTTGCATAAGTAGTTTTGTATATTATATATATATATATACAAATAACAAAATAAAAATATAGAATGATTGCGTTTACGGGGTTGCAGATAGGTCAAGGGGGATTGTGACCCCTTTTCCTGGTTAGAAGCTAGCTTTGACTTACACTCCCAGAAACACTGCACGCCTGAAACAACAATCGAACGTGTCCGTGGGGATAAAATGACCGAATCCCAGACAACACCTAACGTGGAACTGTAAAAATGAAAAATTTACAAACCAACCAAATGAGAAACAGGAATAAATTGCTACAAAGTCAAAAAAACATCGGAAGAGGAAGATCAATGAGACACGAAACAGTGGAAAAGGAGTGCTTACAGTAAAAGAGATATAGAGTATTTTAGACAAGAGTGGAGTTGTTTTCCAGCAAATCTGAAAAATTAACACAATTTCCATTACTGTATTTTGTACAAAAAATATCATAATAGTGTTTGATAAACCGTAAGGGATAAAACACTATTATGATATTTTTTAGTCTCCCATTCATTTTCAAGAAGTTACACTATTTAAATTTTTATACGACCCACCCCCCACCCCCAATATTGGTCAATCAGAAAATTTTTATTTTTAATGCAACCAGATCATTAAAAAAACCCGCATATCTGTATCTTTAAAATCAACTGAATTATGGTAAAGGAAAAAATCTGGCTTATGCCATTTTTCCGTACCATGTGAAAGGCTGTTTCATCAGTGAAATAGGGTTCATCAAAATAGAGATCATTAAAAAAGCCCGCATATCTGTATCTTTAAAATTAAGCTAGTAATATTTAATTGAAAATTGAACATTGTGAATGGGGACCCTATATCAAATTAAAAATGTAAATTTGTGACATATCACAAAAAAGATAAAACTGGATGATAATGCATAGGATACTCAACCGGGTAGTGAGTACCACTGCTTTATATGATCCCTGTCTGTGTAATGCTTTATTTAGATGCATTTGTGATAAAAAATGTTGATACATATTAACGTATTTTTGATCTAAACAATTTACATTGTCAATTTGTTTATGAGGTTAACAATTTACATTGTCAATTTGTTAAAAGGTATATATAACAAAAGAAAAATTACATATTGGGATCTGAATTGCGTTTGGCAAGACAAGTATAATGGCACTTTTAATTCCATAATGCATAATTTCGTTTCATACCCGTCACATTTCTTTCATGATTTACTCAGGCACTGGCGTATTCAAAATTTACTTTCATAATACAGCTTAACTTTTTATTTGTATTACGTCAACAACCCAACTGAACGATGGCGAGCTAATACCCTCCGTGGAAAGTTCAGGAAAAAGCACTTAACTTGTTAAATTCCAAGCCAATCTACAACGTTTCCAGAACTCGATAACAATGCCGAAATTGGTGATATTTCGTCAAATTCATCACCACGCTCACACGACTCGGACCGCCGAATTATAACAATGGCTTCTTGTTCAGGCTTTGTGACAATATTGTGGCACTTCCGTTTCATCTCCGTCACATTTATTTCAGGATTTATTCCGTATCCCGCGCCCTAAGGTTTTCGCTTTCAACATGGAGTGTGGCGCCTCAAAAGACTAATGTTTTCTCTTTCACTTCAGAATCTTATCGAAATGTGTTTTCTTCTAGGAACTATATCCTTCGCAGCAGAAGATCAAGTGACCATGTCCTTCCACTCGGACAACGAGACCCAGGGACTAGGTTACATGGTGACAGTTGTTCAACAAGAATGCAGCCTTCCCAGTTGCGATGCCACGTTCGATCAACCGGACTTCCTTATTTCGTCTCCAAATTATCCACTTCCATACGACAATGGCCGACTGTGTACGTACACCATACAGAAGTACCACCCTACAGTTTGCAAACTCCAGATGAAGGTGCAGTTATTTGACTTGGAAGAAGACCCCTACTGTCAATCCGATTTCCTGTTGGTCAATGGTGATAGAATGTGTGGTGTAATGACTGAAGGACAGATAAGTACGAGGCATTTAAATTCTCAAATTTTAATTTTTGGTTGAATTTTTAAAATAAGAAATTTAAGCGGTTACTAAATATAGCAACCAGCTTTTATAGCAATTAGTTTTTAGCACATTATGTGCCCGCTGCGCAGACGCAAAAGTTGCAAAGCAACAAACGTCTGTCAAAGTTTAGCGTGAGCAGGTCGAGTAGATCCATTGGAGAGTAGAAAATATGACGTAAAAATTGTTAAAATCGAAGTAATAGGCGTTAAAAGATAAAAACAAAGATTTTAAAAAGGAGGACGCCCCCCCCCCCCCCATGTCCTCCCCTTCGACTAAGAGTAACGAAAGAAAAATTTTAGTAATAGAATATCTTTTCCGAACGTGTGATACGGGGATTTGAAATGAAAGTTATTGAATCCGTAATTTAATTGTAAAAAAATTTAAAAATTAAGTGCCAAAGAAAACAATTGAAGTTTTCTAGAGCTAAAGAATGAGGGTTCATGATGACTCATTTTGAAGACCGTACCTTGAAAAGTATTTCTTCACCAGTCATTTAAATATGAGCAAAACGGATAATGTACTAAAAATCTCTGAGGTAAAGTAGAATTAAAATCTTAATTGTTAATGGTTGAACTTTTTATTTTAAAAACGTGATTTTCTTTTTTTCAGGGAATGTCTTTAATAATGTTAATCTTACATTTAAAATGCTAAATTTCTATCTGTTAAATTCCCAAATACAGAATTTTGCATTTTAATCGTCCATTAACCGGGCGGCCATTCCGATAAACATGATTGCGGACCTCGAGCTTTGTTTTCAATGCGTTTCAGAGTATTTTGCGATTTTTAAAAAGCTGTATAACAAAACTATCAAATCTGAACATACATACATACACATTTATCGTTTAATGTACCAGAGTGTCCGGTCAATGAGAACAGATTATGCTGTTTCGAGAGTTAGTTGATCATTTAATTGTTCTTTTAATGTACCCGACGAATTGTTTTACGATTTTAAAAGATAGTGGACAAGAACGTCCACGATCTCGTGGGACAAACTCCAAGCATTCTTTTAACCCCAGCACGCAGCGCCACCAAAACGGACGGGAAACAATGCTCGTGCATCATAGCCCTTAAATAAAAGCAGGGATGTATCTAGAGAAATGTGAGTGGTGGTTGATTTTCCAGAATAAATATAATTGTGAATATATAATTTTGAAACGAGCTTCGCGTTAATTCGCACACACAAACAGTATTAGTATTGTATACTTTTATATTAAAGAAAAACATTTGATAAAATTGAATATAACTTTTTTTAAATGTAATTATAATATGTATAATTTTTTGGATGAGTGGTGGTCGGAAATTCTGAGTGGTGGAAACCCCGACCACCGCCGACCACTGTAGATACATCCCTGTAAAAGCATTAGTTATCCAAATATTCGTACTTTTTGTATCCTGAGAGTAATCCCCCGATTTGAAAGAATACGTCGTAACATGATTCCGACTGTGTATTTTGTTAAATGCAGGATTTACTCAAATAGGTGTTTTTTAAATCAGGTTTTGACTACAGTTTATGCATTTAATTATGTAACCAGAGTATTACAAAATCATGACAAAATATATTTTATCTTCTCCCTACTACAGTGGACATCAACTTTCTGAACTCAACATTAACGATGGAATTCCACAGTGACCACGTAACAACAAGAGATGGTTTCCAGTTCAGTGTGCACCAAGAAATCTGCGAAATTACTTCCGAAGAAACTCCCGAGTTTACATCCGAGTCATTACGAACCGACACGGTTGAGACCTCGACGGATGTCAACATCAGCATTAGCACTCTCATCACTGACTAATTACTCTAATCTATGTGTTGCCATTTGTGAGATCCCTATTCTTCGATGATACATGAAGACAGTCCGAGGTCTTTTCGAGCCAGACCTTTCCCCCTTCGTGTTTCCATTCGGCAAAAGAACGAACGAACTTTGGAATACTGTCCGGTCCAAGTCGTGCTTTCCTTTAATACGTTTAAAATTTAAGATGCCAAATATTTTTATGGATAAGATATATTTAAACTTTTATTTCCAGATTTGTGCTTACAATGAGCGCAACGGCCAGAGTGAACGAACGCTAAGAAACATGGAGACAGGATTATTTCAGGTAAACACCAGAAAACAAAATCGTTCCACAATCTCACTGCATTGTGAAAGAAATTTGGACACAAAACCTTACAATCAAAAGTTGAAAAATGAAGTTATCTGTGTAACTTGAAAAAATAAACACGGCAATGAGAAATGCCACCTGATAACGGCATATGTATAGTGAACAAAGAAATGACGAGTTTTATAACCCCGCCCGAGTTAAGTGCTTTGTCTTAACAATTCGTTAACAAAACATGCAAGTAAGAACTGAACTTATATTTACAGTAAAATTAAATAATTATTTTCCCCACACTGAATTCTGAAGGCAGTTAGAGTCGCAAAGATCGAAAAACGCACGGTTTATTCACGGGACTGGGAGGAAAGGGAATTTTGATAATTCTTAAAGAGTGGGATTTTTCAGAATTGTTGTTCCTCCAAAATCTTCTTCATTTTGCATTGTAGAAAAAAAAGTATATTGCTGTTTGTTTCCAATCCCCTTGGTGTAGGAAAGCCTACACCAAGTCCAAAAGACCCTGCCGCAGAAGAGAATCACAGACAAATTCCTGCTCAACCGACAGCTGTCTCAAGGAGACGCCCATACATTCCAGGAGGTGAGCAGGAGAAGCAGGAAGGGTACAAGGACAAGCAGAAAAAGACTTCTCCCCCCTCTACGAATTTCATACTACGAAGGTGTCCGCTTCTAAGTCGTGCCATGGCCGTTTGGAGGGATCTTGATCTCTTGCACTGCACAAAGAGGCCAGGGCTCTTTGCGGCGTACCAGTGGTGGACAGGGGGAGTGCGCCAAAAAGAATTTATTTTAATTTTGTGAAGGGAATGAATTTCCGAAGGACACAAGACAGAACTGGGGTCAGGGTAGTCACACCCCTTTCAGGCCAGCTCATCAGCGATCTCGTTTCCAGGCACACCGACATGTGACGGTATCCGCTGGATACACACAAATTTCCTCTGACCAAGCCTTGCCAACTTGGCAATAATACTCTGACCAGTCCTCTCCACAATCTTTGGCCATTTTTTTAAATATTGAATGAAGCTTCTGCTGTCCATCAGGATCCAGATACGGCCCCTAGTAGAACAGGGTGCTTGATCAAGAGCGCTACTGATAGCGATAAGTTCCGATCTAAAGACGGAACAGTGGTCAGCGTTTCTAACGCTGCTTCTAATAACACCCTCGGAAGTGTTAATATAGACGTCACTCCCTACTCTACCCGTATCCGATCGGCTACCATCTGTATAGATTACCACGTCCCGGTCAGGAATACCATTAATGACTTCAAGAGCCATTTGCCTGAGAAGTTCCGGATGATGATTATGTTATTATCCACATGTTGAAAAGAAGCACTAGGAGTGAGACAACTAAAAGGTATAGATGGCTCTACGTTAGAACCGATGAAATCACGTTTCCACACATAATTTAGTGGACTGTCACGCTTTAAACGTTGGTTACTTATCCAATTTAAAATGAAGGTTGAGGTCCTATTATAGGAACCAAAACTTTTAAGTTTGTTAAAATACTTGTAGGAATTTACTTCAAATCTCATTGACAATGGCTGGACGTCCGCCTCATAGAGAACCACATCGTTAGGGCAGCTGTTTTTAAGTCCCGTGATGATTCTCGCTGCATTGAGCTGCACTCTCTCTAATTTCTTCAAGTTAGTAGGAGAGGCCATTTGAAGAAAAATTTGATATCCGTATTCAAGGACAGGACGGACCAAGGTGATGTAGGTTATTCTAAGAGTAGTGGCGTCAGATCCCCAATCTCTGCCAGAAATATATTTTAAGATCCGAAGTTTCTTTCTTGCTTTATCTGCTAGTTTCTCAATGTGTTTGCTGCAATTCACTTCAGGATCCAAAGTGAAGCCGAGATAAGTAGGATATTTATCACAATCCAATCGCTCTCTTTTTAGAAAAAAGTCGGGAGAGTAATTATAGAGATGCCTGTTAGTGGTAAAAAAGGAGCTTGCGGACTTGGAGGCATTAAAAATAAGTTTCTGGTTATCAGCGAACTCCTGCACTGCTACTAAGGATCAATTCAACTGAGATGCCATACTGCAAATATCTGAACCACCGCACCACATTACAACATCATCAGCGAATGGTCCGATTTGTCAAGGATTGACACATTTTTCAATCCCAGAGATGAACAATGAGAAAAGGGTGGGACTCAAAACAGAGCCCTGGGGAATTCCCTGATACGTTTTGTAAAAACCCGAGAGATTGGTTTGAAAGTTGACGCAAAAATTTCGATTATTGAAAAATATATTCGAGATCCAGGGCAGTGTCCAAATCACTAAAGCACTTATTTAGGAGCTTATATTTCCATATGCTGTCGAACGTCTTGGACAAATCTAGAAACACCGTCACAGTGTGTCTCGTTGGTTTGCGATTTTGAGAATCTCTAACACACTGGGTGAAGTACAATATTTGATCAATAGTGTTGTGACCCTTACGGAAAGCAAACTGTAAATCATTGGAAAGCAAGTGATGAGTCAATCTCTGCAATAAAATGCCCTCAATCAGTTTGCAAGTAATACACGTAAGAGAGATAGGACGGTAGCTTTCCGTAGAACTGGCTTTCTTGTTGGGTTAAAAATAAATAAATAAAAAGTATTCAATTTATATAAACAACTTTTTTTTTCATTCGGAATTACAAATGTCTGCAACATGGAAAATGTAGGAAGATTTGCTACAGACAAGAAAATGTATTTAAATTATGTGATTTTCTCATTATAAAAAATAAAAATAATAATAATTCTACAATTAAATATTCATTTCAATTTTAATATTTTAAAAATAAAAATCTGAGCTATGAAATACTTATTTCAAATTGATTAATTTGTTCCTATTTAATTAAAATTATATATTAAATTAATAAGAAATCTAAATTAATCACAATACTGTTTTAATGCTTCTGTAACTAATATAATTTGCACATTTTCGCAAAGGTTTTACTAATTTCAAATTAGTAAAACTTCTTATTTCAACAGATTTCACCTTCAAATTGATATTCTAATCAATTTATCAAAAAATTATGAACCCTCATCGAGATTTCAGTGTCGCAGAACATAAAACACGCAAATTAGTTTCTCCCCATCCAAGTTTTTAATGCTTCCAAAATTCACGGTTTATATTCCCATTTCTCAAAACTTCTGAAGCACTAGAGACAGCATTTTACTTTTCAAATCAGTAAACTACTGCGGAAAATGAAATTAAAAAATTTTAAATGGATATTTTGAAGTTTATATTTCAGCTTTCTAATACCGTTTTATGAGTTTTCTTGCCTTCAATATGTAATCTTTTTTAAAGAGAATTAAGTTAAGATCCTTCTAAAATGACAGGACATTTTCCTGCTAGTTCAACACCTTCCAGTAATCTGTGTACTAATATTGCAGACTAAACACTCTGAAAGAACGAGATTATTTTGCTCTTAGACAAAACATGTGTTTAAGGTAAATCTTGACTTGGACCTAATCTATTCCACGTTCCAATATGAACAATGCAATGAACGGAGATGATATTGAAAATCTCTTCTATAATGAACCTCAAGCAGATCCACAAGTTTAGCTCGTTATACTCGAGATTCACAACATTTTATTATTTTCACTTTATCTGAATATAAACCAAAAACCTTTTTATCGAGAAACAACAGAGTACACTTAAAAATAAGGAGTTTAATTTTCGATGAACTTCAACTAATTTGATAAAAATTGTTTTGTGATTTATAACTAACTATAAGTTATTTTGGGATGATTTCATGTGTTATGTCCGATTACTTATGACAGATTACTATACAACTGGGAATAGGCGTATTGTTTAATAATTGGTAAAAACAAACACCTAATGAATGTTGGCTCAATTTCTATTTGGTTACGCCGAACTTACCACTGCAAGTTTTCTTCATAATTAAAATGCTTCATGTTCATTATAGAGTGGTGAGGACAGATGCATACAGAGCAATTGCAGACAAGGGAAATTTTTAAGCAGTTGCGTACAAAGGGGTTTAAAACAGATGATCGGATAAGGGAGGAACGGTGCCAGCTGAGTACTTGATATTGCATGTAGCTTTAAACTCTCGAGTTTAACTGATCTGTGCCCAATTTACGTAGTTTTGCTCATCTTGTTTGAACCAATTTACGTAGTTTTGCATCTTGTTAGTTGAAGAGTCTTCCTCAAGTTATTCCTATAATGGGCAGACGTCAGGCCTGCGATACACAAGTGGCGGGTAAGGTCCGTAGAGGCGGGTTTGAATCCCAGGAACGAGGGTTAGGACCTGAGTATGCATGGATGTATCTATTTATACTCCAAGTCAGAGATAAATAAGCCTCCATGTGGATAAAAGATCGTAAACAACTAAACCTTTAAAACGCCGGCTGATCGAAGATGAAGAGACTATTTTAATTATGATACTCTGCTATCTCTATTGAAGCGTCGAATACCCGCTTCAGTTGATATATAAATAGTAGAAATGGCACATATTTACGGCTTTTGTATATTTTTTCATTTATACATTTGCGCCCAAAAACAATTTAATTGGTACTAATTATTATTTTTCATCAAATTAAGGCGGATAACGTTTCGATATGCATTTATCTGTCCTTTACGCTTTAGAACAAAGTTCAATAGCCCATTTCATCAACTAATTGTACAGAAGAATTTCGCTGGCCCCACCTTTCATTTTTCGTTTATTTTGCACCTGGACCCCTCCCCCCCCCCCCCCCCTGTTCTAAATCACTCTTGTACGCAATTGCCCAGAAATTTGACTTATAAGCAACTGTTCTATTCAACCCAACCCATTATAGAGAGAACTATCACCCAACCCAACATATAGGGAGTGGAATATCAGCTCTATCACCTCTTACATGATTACCCTCACTTGAGTTCAGAGTTAGGACATCGCCTGGCAGACGTTTCCGGATATTTATGAGTTGTGTTCAGACACAAGAATTTTTACCGGTGTTAAAGATTACACAAATTTCGCGGATATCATATATTTACTTTTGTATGACAGCACATATACATTTTCCAAAATGGTCAGATTGACGTAACATTAATATGGGCAGAAAAAAGTACCCAATTGCGAGAAAAGAAAGGACCACTTCTCTCTAGAAGTGGTCCTTTAGAAGCAGGTCCCTCAGAGCTCATTAGAATTATCGTTAAGTCTAATAAGAGAAAACCAGTTTTTAAAATGAATATTTCTTTTAATTGCTTTGATTAAGATAACTGTTTTGATTATTGTTTTACTTTTTTAATTGTTTTGATTCATGCAAATGTATGTACGTATTACGTACTTTAAACCATTCCATCATACTTAAATAACTTCGTAATGGAAGGCTCGCGAAAGTACACGTCATTTCTATCTATAGTAAAGTGACTATGCCCGATCGAATCAAAGTGATTTCAGCGCCCCCTATTAAATAATTTAAAATATCGGGAATATGAACTCAGAAACAAAGCAAGGTAGACCAAAAAAGTCAATTACAAAATTGCAGCGTATTGTCTAATTACGAATCGACACCAAGAACGAGCGAAACGCGTATACGGAAATCAATAAATACCCGTCAATGATCAAGCCACTAACCTCACTGTGACACCTGCAACGCTTGCCAAAGTACGCGATCACATTTTTTCTGGAATTCAAATACGCATTGTCTTTGATGGAGGGCATCTACTCTAGGAAGCTCTACGCTAGATTTCTGTTTATATAAGTGTTTATTGAATTATTCCTGAATATGACAATAATTCGCCGATAACCCTATTCGTTCAAATAAATGCCGTTTGCGCCAGTTTATTGTCGGTTCTTACTCAGTAGGCAATGCCCTACAACATTGAATTTGACTGTTTTGGTTTTATCTCGCTTTGTTGCCGAGATCGCTTTCCTAACCTTTTAAATTATTCGTTCGAGGCACTGCACTCAATTTTATTCGATAGGGCACGGTCACTTTACTATAGATAACAATAAAGTGAAATTTTCTTACAAAGTTCTTGAGACGCTAAAGATTATTTCCCCAGAAACCCTGTATAATTGTGTATTGCGAGACTGGTGAATGACCAATCTCAATTATAAATAAATTCATTAAAATCCACGTTTCTTCAATTATACAAGGTAGTATCAAAAAGTTCGGAGACTGTGCTGATATCTCCAGCCCTGATTGGAGGAGAGGGGAACTATTTTACCGTGGCGTAGTGGCACATGTGACATGAGATGTGAAAAGGCAGAAGGTAGTCCGCAGTGCAGGGTTTTTCCAGGCAATGCGTGTCAGTGAACTGTAGTCGTTCGCGTTCGTCGAAAACGGAAATGGCATTTGAAGAACAACATGCGAATATCAAATTCTGCCAGCGTTTGGGAAAATCGCCGACAGAAGCATTGCACCTGCTGCAAGCGCAATGCTTCTGTCGGCAATTTCCAGACTGGTTGAGGAAACAATTCGGGCGGCCATGGGGAGAACAGAACCCACGGTCTTTGGATTACAAACCCAAGACTAAATATCTTTTGGTCCAACTACTTAATTCGAGTTGTCTTTTGTATGTAAAGTTGAACAGGTCGAAATGATAAGAGCTGTTGGCACACCTTGAAAGAAGATAATCTCTCTATTGTTCAACGTTTTCAATAAAGCTAGTCATTTTTAATAACTCTTATAATATGTTAGTATCATTAATAAGAATGAAAATAATTAAAATCAATCAGCACACTTAAATTTTCAGATTCAAAACTTTGCTTGGTACAAGGAAATTTTTAGGAAGAGAAAAAAACTCTCTTGAGCATTTCTCCAACAGAGCTGAAAATCGTTAGTTCACATACCCAGAGCAGGGCTTTCAAAGAATTGAGAAAAGGTAGAGAGAGAGAGATATAGACTGAATTGTATAAGTTGATCCAAAATCTGATTGAATTATAGTACCAATGCAATGCGTTAATTAAAAAATATATAAATAGCATTTATTTCTATAATTTGAGGTTATTTTCATTTTAGAATCATATACATCCCTTTCTTCTTTATCACAGTAGATATCATCAATCTCCTTTACACAGTGATTTCTCAAGAAGCGATTAAATTCATAAAATAAGGAAGATTTGCATTCGAACATTCAACAACATGTAACTAACTTGAAATGCACTTTAACAACAATTTGAAACATTTTATTAACCACCCATACGAGAATTCTTTAAAGACATTTTCAATATTTAACAGTAATTCTATTTTAAAATCTTTTATGCAGATTTGTTAATTTTTTCAAAACAATTGTTACATTTCCAGAAAGGATCTATAAATGAATTTTAATCCTTATGTTAGATCTATAAAAAAAAAAACTCCATGTTATACATAAATGATATATAAATATATTTAAATGTACATTTATACGTAACATTTTGCAATGTAAAATGTGTTATGTTTATATATATATTATTAAGTAGTTATTGCTAACTTGTGAAAAAATTTTAATATTTCAACTGTGCATTAAATTAAGTGTTTTTAATAACTATGTATTGTGATTTTCTTTCATACTATAAAAATAATTGCAGCATTGTTTGAAACCTCAACCAGTAGTTGGAAAAAATACTTTATTATTGTAATGATCTACAACTACATTATGACAAATGTAGTTAACTACAACTACAATTACTTTTTTTTAAAGTAGTGACTACAAAACTACTTTTAAAATGTAATCACTACATAACTACTTTTATAAGACGAATTTTGCCACAGCTTCAATTTTCACAAAAAGTTAAGGATATGGGTATACATACTGTAGTAATTTAACATACTTATTCTGAATAATGAAAACTGACTGATTCCCAAATTTACTAATGAACTTACCGATCTTTACGCTTTTACCCACTTCTGAAAACAGTAAAATAAAATAAAGGTATAAAATTTAAAATCAAAGACAACCAAAAATAGGTTTAAAAGTCCTTTAAGGACTTTTAAACCTATTTTTGGTTATCTTTGATTTTAAAGTTTAATTAAAGTTGACGTGTATCCATTTTATTTATTAAAAGTATAAAATAAAATAAAAGTAAAAACTATTTATTTAAAAACATATTTGCTCATTTTTAGTAGAATTTGCATCTCAAAATTGCAATCAGATACGCAGGATCTTTTGGGTAATAACACATCTGAATATATCCATATAAAAAATCAACTTCATGAGGCAATGGCGTTCCTAACCCTGCAGCCATTCATCGTACATCGTTGCGCAGAACACTAAATTTCATACAAAAGAAGAAAGGGTGATCACATGATATGTAGAATGGCACCTTGTTTGCTTACTGAAGTAACGTTAAAAGTAGCGTCAAAACTCGATACAAACTAGTGATTTATTGCATCGTGCTAGTCGATAAACTACTTATTTTTAAAAGTAGCGCGTTACACTACAAACTACGAGAAAAAGTAGCCATTACTGTAGTTTCGCTACTTGTAGTGCGCTACTTCCGACCTCTGGCCTCAACACGTCTTTACAACCATTTAAACTAGGGAGCGTCGCTTCTTGTTTCTTGTCCTGGGTTCAATCTATACACATCAAAATATGAAAATGAGAATATTTCATTCCATCAGATATGAAGGGCCCAACTAAGCCTAACTGGAGTCCGGGCCAGACATTCCTCCGGGGGGTCCCCTTCACCTCTCGATATATATGAAATAAACAAACATATTTTTCAAAATCGCAACTGCATTCTAGAACAGGAAAGATCAATCATGCTTAAAGCATTGCTTATGAAACACTTTCCAACTTCAATGCAATTTTAAATGCAATACATTCCTAAGTAATATTTTAAAACTTATCACAATATTACATTAATTTATTATATTTGAAAACTTAACCTTAACCTTCATCGAAAAAAATGAACTTCATTCAAATGACGTCACTGAAATATAAATTGCCTGGTTTAAACATCTCTAAAATGCGATACATTCCTCGGTAATATTTTTAAAATCATCATAATACTACAATAATTTATTATATTTGAAAACTTCATCGAAAACAACTGAAATTCATTCAAATGACGTCATAGAAAAAATAACACGCCTGGCTCTCTCTATAAAAGCAGCATTTCATTCATAACATTTTCCCATTCATTTCATTCATCACAGTATTAAAATAATTTATTTTATTTAAAAATTTAAGACCATGGAGCTACAAGTATTTAAACTCTATGCTTAAAACTTCATCTAAAAAAATCGGCCTTCTCTCTGTAAAATCAATGAATATTTCATTCATATCAGCTATGCAGACTCCATGAGCTAAATAATTTTGCTTTAAAGAAATATAGCAATTCTTATATCATATTTTGCTGTTTACATTTTACATAAGTGAAAAATAGGCTTCGTTGTAGAAATAATCAAATTTGGATGATCATTTAAACTCAAATATATTGTCATTGCGTTGTTTCAGTATGTAGATGCACAGAATTTAAGCAAAAATAAAGCGGTTTTAGGACGAATACAACACTCAATATGAATTAAAAAGAACTTTAAAAATCACGATTTTGAGACAAGATGGATGCCATATTTTATTTTGAAGTGAGTCACGTGATCTTTTCATATCATGGTCACGTGATCGCTTCATATAAGAGGTGTAATTATTATTTTTTTTTTATTTAAAAAACTACTGAATATATTTTGCTGAAATTTTTTTTATATATTTTATGGAATAATTTGAATATTACCTAAAATTTTCGAAGCAATTTGTGAATTTTAAATCCGCTTGAAAAATGTTTGAAAAATTAGGTTCCATAGGGTTTAATATATTTCATTTTTTCAACCCGGGTTCAATCCAAAACGTAATTGGGTGATATTATTCATTTATATTCCCATAGGTCCTACAGACCGTCTGGACAACATACTAAAATTTCATTTTGGTTAAGTCATTTTTACGGCAGTTATCGTGCTAACGGACAGACAGACAGACAGACAGATAAAATGAACAAAGTCATAAACACTTTTCAACTTTGTTGTAAAGTGCTAAAAAGAAAGAATGTAAAACCAAAATTCCTAAACAATAAACAAATTGTTGGATTTAAAAAATAAAAATAATGTGCACATCTCCAAAGTGGCTTTATATTACAAAAAATTAAATATTAATTGAAAAAGAACTAACCATTCTGCTTAAGTAATATAGCTAACAGTCAGTAAATGTGATACCTACAAAACTATCAAAAACAGTTTCAAATTTAAGCATAACAAGAAAGATCAATCATGCATAAAGCATTGATTATGAAACACTTTCCAACTGAAATGCAATTTTATTTACACATCTCTAAAATGCGATACATTCAGAGCTGATATATTTTAAATTATCACAGTTCTACAATAATTTATTATACTATGGGGCTCTGCCCCCTGCTCGCTCAGCGCACACAACACCCTTCGTGAGGCTTCGCCTCCTGCTTGCTGCGCTCGCAGAGCACGCTTCATATCTATCTTTCCTAAAAATTCTACATTCAAAAATATCTTTTCTATCCCTACCTATTTTTAGCAGAAGGATAAAGCAGGGATTTTTCTTAGTCCAGGGAATCCAAAAACTGACTCCCTTGATCATGAGCTCGCTTCGCGAGCTATTTCATGTCAAACTAAAGTTTAAATCGATAAACGGTTTATTTCATCGTGTTACCCTATAGTTTCTCTACAAATGTACCAAATTTCATATTTTTGTATGCTATCGTTTTTATGGTACGAGACAGAGAAATCGCTAGACGTGCCGATACGTAAAAAGAAGTTCACTTCAGAAGTGGATAAAAAAAAATATCTCAAAAACTACATCGAAATTTAAAAAATCTGATGTGAGCAACACATGACTTTCCTTATATAATTCAATGAATTTACTACTTTTACAGTAAAAAAAAAAAAAAATAGATTATTTTTATAGTAGTTATTTATATTCTTTCCAAGATATTGAATTTTCATCAATGAGTCGTCATTTTCCATGTTGTCATCATCAATATGTCGTCATTGATTTAGAGTCATTTTTATCTATTTGGCGAGTTTTTCGTTAATTTAGCAACATTTAAAGAAGTCGCCAAGTTGGCGAGATTCCACCAAATTCGTCGCCAAAATCTCGCCAAGCGTTATGGACGAAGAAATAAATTATTCTTATAGCAGATAAACGACTATTGGCGTTCAAATACAAAACTATTACCCAAAGTATCTTTTTTCATGAATGGAACGAGCTAGATCCACGAGAATGATGTCACCCAATTTATCGCATGGAATTACATATAAAAAGTGAACATGTTTCTCAATAGGAAATATTTTTTTTTATTTTATATGACTTTTCGATAATTTCTTTCAAAAATGTGCAATATCTCGAGAACGGTTCATGTTAGCGTTCTAAAATTTATGTCAATCGTTTTCTAATAAAAAATTACATAAGAAATGTCTATTTGTGTATCTTTATTAGCGGTATTGATTTTTTCAAAATTTCACTCGAAATTTTGTGTGTGTGTGGGGGGGGGGGGGGGGGGTTGAACATTCGATTGCGCATAAAAATAATAGGCTTCCAGTGTTTACGGATTGTGATTTTTGTACCAAATTTCGTTCGAATCCGTCCATTCGTTCGTCAGTTATCGTCTTCACAGACTCACTGATACACACACACAGACACACACACACATTCACACACACACACACACATTCACACCTTCACACACACACACATACTTTCACACACACACACACACAGACAGACATCACTTCAAAAATGTTTGATTCGTGATCAGGGATGCTTGAAACGTGCTCTCCCGTCGAAAATTCGAATTCGAATTTTCGACCGCGTCACAATACTTTCCTTACACATTATGTATATAAGGAAAGTAAAAGGGGGCTCCGTCTTGCAAAAATTCACCCATGTAGGTACCTGCCTGCAAAAATTCGGGATCTTGCTATTGTTAGTTTATCCAGGACGCGAACTCGCAGCTCAAATATTTTGTCTTTGACATTAAATATCTCTTAAACTACAATATATATATATATATATATATGTATATATATATATATAAAATCTGATGTGGGTAGCACATGACTTTCCTTATATAATGCAATGAATTTACTACTTTTACAGTAAAAAAAATTGACTATTTTTATAGTAGTTATTTATATTCTATCCAAGATATTGAATTTTCGTCAATGAGTCGTCATTTTCCATGTTGTCATCATCAATGAGTCGTCATTGATTTAGCGTCATTTTTATCCATTTGGCGAGTTTTTCGTTAATTTAGCAACATTTTAAAAAGTCGCCAAGTAGGCGACATTCGACCAAATTCGTCGCTAAAATCTCGCCAAGCTTTAGTATACCAAATTTCGTTCAAATCGGTCCATTCGTTCATCAGTTATCGTCTCCACAGACTCACTGACACACACACACACACACATACTTTCAGACACACACACATACTTTCAGACACACACACACATACTTTCACACACACACACACATACTTTCACACACACAGACATCACTTCAAAAATGTCTGTTTCGTGATCAGGGATGCTTGAAACGTGCTCTCCCGTCGAAAACTCGAATTCGAATTTTCGACCCCGTCACAATACTTTCCTTAAAATTATCTGTATAAGGAAAGTAAAAACTGTTTATTTCAGCGTGCTCCCCAAAGCTTTTTCTACAAGGGTACCAAATATCATATTTTTATATGCAATAGTTTTTGCGGTACGAAGTAAAGAATCTCGAGAAACGAGAAATTTGTTAAACAGCGACGGCGGCGTCAACTACTTTGTACTTTCCTTATATACATAATGTATAAGGAAAGTATTGTGACGGGGTCGAAAATTCGAATTCGAGTTTTCGACGGGACAGTACGTTTCAAGCATCCCTGATCAAGAATAACACATGTTTGAAGTGATGTCTGTGTGTGTGTGTGAAAATATGTGTGTGTGTGAAAATATGTGTGTGTGTGTGTGTCAATGAGTCTGTGGAGACGATAACTGACGGACGAATGAACAGATTCGAACGAAATTTGGTACAAAAATCACAATCCGTAAACACTGGAAGTCTATTGTTTTTATACGCAATCGAATGTTCAACCCCCCCCTAAATTTTCGAGTGAAATTTTGAAAAAATCGTCAAAAAATCAAAACCGTTAATAAAGTTACGCAAATAGACATTTCTTATGTAATTTTTCATTAGAAAACGATTGGCATAAATTTTAGAACGCTAACATGAACCGTTCTCGAGATATTGCACATTTTTCAAAAAAATTATCAAAAAGTCAAGTAAAATAGAAAAAAAATATTTCCTATTGAGAAATATGTTCACTTTTCATATGTAATACCATGCGATAAATTGGTTGACATCATTCTCGTGGATCTAGCTCGTTCCATTCATGAAAAAAGATACTTTGAGCAATACTTTTGTATTTGAACGCCAATAGTCATTTATCTGCTGTAAGAATAACTAATTTCTCTGTCCATAACGCTTGATGAGATTTTGGCGACGAATTTGGCAGAATGTCGCCAACTTGACGACATTTTTAATTGTTGCCAAATTAACAAAAATCTCGCCAAATTGATAAAAATGACGCTAAATCAATGAAAATGACGACTAATTGAAGAAAATTCAATATCTTTGGAAAGAATATAAGTATCTACTATAAGAATAACATTTTTTTTAACTGTAAAAGTAGTAAATTCATTGCATTATATAAGGAAAGTCATGTGTTGCCCACATCAGATTTTTTTTAACTGTAAAAGTAGTAAATTCATTGCATTATATAAGGAAAGTCATGTGCTGCCCACATCATATTTTTTCTGTATTAAAAACGGCTTCTTTAGAAATTTACAATCGTTTAACTTCCAATTTTAGTACGATACTAGCAGCGATTACCCGGCGTTGCTCGATATTTACGATGCAAAACTATATAAAGAAGAAAAGCATGTTGCATATATAATCAACATCCCGGGACAACGGCTGAACCAAATTTGATGAAATTTGGTGGATTGTTTTGAAATAGCCCCACTTAAAATTCAGTCCATGTTTCGAGTTTCTAACAGCAAGGATTGTCGCGATATTAAAGAAAAACGAAACTTTCGTTTGTCTCATCATCACGGGGAAAGAGCTGCACGGAATTTAATGAAATTTATCTCATGAATGATATTTTGCAGGAAATGTCTGGATTCCGCTGTTGTTTTCGTCATACACGACAGGAATCCTGAAGCGAAAGCCGCACCTTGCCCCAGATGGGTTTCGTCCAGAAAAGAGCACCAGGCGCGAAGCGCCTTAATCTCCAATCTCTAGGTGTGGTTCTTATCTTCATACTGTGACATTATTTCATTTGCCCATAGTTGGAGGTTCGAGGTTTTTGATTTACTGTTTTTATTATTTGACTTAGCTCCTAGTGTGGCAGTTTGTTGCACATTTAGAGTTTGAGTAATTTTGGGGAGTTGATGCAGTTCTAAGGATTTCCTATCAATTTGGCAGTTTAAGGTTTAAGAACATTTTTTAGAAAACATTGATCGAGTTTTAATTTAATATCAACTATTTAAGTTGGGACTTACCTAATTTCGATTTTCAATATTAAGTACCGCGCGGGGTCTCTTACGTGATTTGGCTTTGCGATGATCATAGTCATGCAGATTGAATAGTAGTTCATTTGGAACAGATGGCAGATTTTTATAGAATTTAAGCGCTAGCTTTTTAATTTGGGCTCTAACAGTTTTTATTTTGAAGTCTTTCCTAATTACCGAGTTTCTTAAGTATCTAGGAGCTTTCCTTATAATCCTTAGGGTTTTGTTTTGTTTTGTCTCTAGTAAGTCTTTAGTAGTTTTACAGGCATATCCCCATACGGGTGCTGCATACAGCATTCCCGGGCGGATGACCGATTTATAAATTAGTAGTTTATTTTGATAACTTAGATTTCCGTTTCCTATCATTGGGTATAAGGCTCCAGTGGCCATATACGCTTTTTTGATTAAGTTCGTTACGTGCTGTTTCCAGGTTAGGTGGGAATGTATCGTTACACCTAGGTATTTAGTAGATTTTTCCGCTTTTAGGGCATGGTTGTTTATATACAGAGGCGGCGGAGGTTTACGTTTTCTAGAGAAATAAATCCAATGACATTTATTGGGGTTTAATTTTATTCGCCATTTTTCCAGCCATGTTTGGAGTATGTCTAAGTGTTGTTGTAGCTGTCTGTGCATTACTGAGACGTAAGGATGTTTTGCAAGTATCGCACTGTCGTCTGCATAGAGTGCCAGCTCCGTGTCTAGGGTCCTGGGGATGTCATTTAGATATATGTTAAAGAGTGTCGGGCCCAGGATGGATCCTTGCGGTACACTACTTTGAATGAGCTTGGGTGTAGACAAGTTATCTTTTACTCTAACTTGGAAGTGTCTGTTATTTAGGTATGAGATTAAAAGTTTGACAAGTGCGTCAGGGACTTTTAGAGTGATCAATTTGTATGCTAATCCACAGTGCCACACTTTATCAAATGCTTTTTGTATGTCAAGAAAAATCGCAGCTGTGGGTGTCTTACTATTAAGTCCAGAAGATATGTACTCTACCACTCTCAGCAATTGATGAGTGGTGGAGTGTTTTGGCCGAAATCCAAACTGCTCCGGAATGATAATATCATTCTCACTAAGGTGCGTGTTCAGTCTATTAAAAATTATTTTCTCAGTAATTTTACTAAGTGTCGGTAGTAAGCTGATTGGTCTGTAGTTGGCTGGAATTGTGGCATCCTCACCAGGCTTATGGATCGCTATAATTATCGCTTCCTTCCATTCTTTGGGGAAATAATTTAGTTTTAGTATTTTGTTTATTAGGGTGGTCAAGTAAAATATTATATTTAAGGGTAGGTTTTTGACCGCAATATTCCTGATTTTGTCGTGCCCTGGGCTTTTACGGTTTTTAAGGTTTTTGATGATATCAATTATCTCTTGCGGGGTGGCTGGGTTAATCTCAGCCGTGACCGGGGAGTTCCTGAAGTTGTTTAGAGTTTGCCTAACCATTCTTAGGGTGTCCTGACACATTAGATCGTGGTTTGGTTCAAATTGCTTTTCGTAATGCCTAGCAAGCGCCTCTGCTTTTTCTTCGTCTGAGTACGCGATTTTAACGCCATCTATTAGTGGCGGAAGTTTAATTTGAGGTTTTCTGAGTCTTTTAGCGAATTGCCAGAGCGATACGTCTTCTGGGCTGAGGGATTAAATTAACTCTTTATACTGTTGCTGCTTTTCTGCTACAATTTTATCCCTGACTTTCCACGTGAGTCTGTTAAGCTCCCTTTTGAGGGTAGGGTCTCTATTAGCCTGCCATGTCTTACGCATTCTGTTCCTTTGCCTAACTAATTGTTTGACATGGTGGGAAAGTGTGGGCATTTTTGGTGACTCACGATGTGTTGTGGCAGAGGCAATAGCTCTCTTGATTTCTGTTGTGAGTGTGTGTGTGGCAGAGTCAATATCCGCCGTGCTCATAATGTTGGGTACTGCCAAGTGCGGCTCAAAAAGTGCTCTTTTGAAAACGTTCCAGTTCACCCTCTCTTGTCCCAGAGAGGCTGGAAGGGGAGTGTTCAGATCGAATGTCACCAATACCGGTAAATGATCCGAGTCGAATTCATCTAGGGTATCGATAGTGTGAGCGTATTCTATGTTTCTCGTTAGGACAAAGTCTATGAATGAGCCGTTGGCACCTGAGAAGCAGGTTGGTCTCGACGGTGCAATGATGTTGGTGTTTGTTGTGTTCAGTAATCTGTGTATCTGTGTACCGCGTATGTTGGCTCTCCTGCTGCCCCACGCTCGGTGGTGTGCATTGAAGTCGCCCGCGAGTATTGTGTTTGGATATCGCGAGAAAAGCAGTTCCAGCTGCGCAGCTACATTTATACCACTCATGTTTTTGACATATATTGAAGTTAGGATAAATGGGTTTACATTATTTATTTTAATTTTTATGCTAGTATTTTCTACTCCTTGAAGATTTATGTTGTTTATTTCCTCGTGGGGAATATTTCTTTTGATATATATTGCTGTTCCTCCATGGGGGTTTCTAGCAGTTGTATTTGAGCTTAGGTTGTGATAGCCAATATAGTTTGCTATATTTAGTTTTTTATTTTCTCTAACTTTAGTTTCCTGAATTAACAGGGCATCTACATCATTTTCATTTACGTAGCTCCTAAGTTCATTTATTCTTGGAGATATGCCGTTCGCATTCCAAAATATTATTTTAAAGCTTTCTTTTTGGGACCTAGCCATGGCGGATTTGATTCTCACTGTTATTTTTAAAGTCCGCGATTAATTTAAAAGCCTCAAAGACCATTTGCATTGGATCACTCTTTTTTTGTATTAGCTCTGCGAACTGCATCAACAGGTGTTTTATTGCATCTAGGTCGAACATGGTGATAAACCCTCTGATGAGGTTGAGGATTTCATCCATCTTTTCATCATTGGTTTTACCAGCAGGTTCAGTCTCAGCTTCCATATCCTCAGCCTCAACCGCGGTTTGGTCATTTTTGTGAGTATCCTTTTGGACCTCAGTAGTTTTTTGCCTTTTTTCAACCGTTTTTTCTAACAGCTGGGTTTGCGCGAGCTCTTCCTCTCTGACTCGTTTTGTTTTGGCTTCACGTGTTTTGATTTCTTCTTTTGATTTAGCATATTGATTTACAATTTTAGCTTTTAGTTCCGCCTGTCTGGCTTTTTCGGCTTCCTTTCTCTTTATAATGGCTATAGTAGCCAGTTTTACTTCTTCCGGAGTCAATTCTCTGGAAGACGAAGGTTTGGGGGCCTGCTCTTGCACCGATCTGGTGGGTGCTGAAGATTGGTATCTATTTTGCTGTGGCACAGTGTGCGAGGAGCCCTGAGGGGGTGCCTGGGAGTTTAATCCGAGGGCCTTTTGCCTCCAAGGGGGTATCTGATTTTGGGGAGGGGGGGCATACCCCGGTGCCTTTCCTCTGTTCCAGGGGTTCTTCGGGCATTGCCTGAAGTTCGCTGGGTGGTCTCCATTGCAATTTGCACACGTAGCTTTCTCAGACCTAGGTCTCTGGCAGTCCCGTGTGAAGTGTTCTTCAGCACACTTAAGGCACTTAGGTGGCATACTGCAGTTCTCCGAGGAGTGATTGAACTGTTGGCACCGGTAGCAGATTTTGAAGCCCCGTGCTCTGAAGGCCTCTACCTTCACAGCCAAGTAACCTAATCTTGTTAGTCTGTAGACCCTCTGCCAGTCTGCCGTAGGCCTAAGGCTGACTAAGAAGATCGGCAGGGGTAATCTCGTTTTAGTGTTTCTCAGTTGAGAAACCCGGACTACATCTAATCCTTCGGATGTTAAAGTGATTTTTATTTCCTCCATGTTATAATTTGTTGGTAGCCCCTTCAGAACTACCTTTTTTGGCCTTTCCGTCTTTAGGTTTAAGCTGTGGAAGGGGATTTTCTCACTACTTAAATGGCGCTGTACAACCCTGTAGGTGTCAGCGTCATTTGGAATCAATTTTAGCATGTCTCCTGTGAGCTTGCCAGATACTTTATTTACTGAGATATCATTTAGTTTTTTAAGGAGAACCTTGTAATTATCATTGAACTTTATGAAAAAACATTCAGCTTTTGGGTCTTTTTTCTCAACTTCAACTGTTGTTAGCCTGTCACTATTTTCGACCGTTTTAGGTTTAGGTGCACTTTTAAACACAACTGGTTGCGCGGCAATCTCAGCGTAAGTCTTAGTTTTAACATAATCATTGTCAGTTACATTTACAACGTTATCAGCTATTTCATTACAGTCCATGTTATCATGGACATTTAAGTTTTCTTCTACAATCTGGCTTTTAGTAGGAGCATCCTTAGTGGATTGCCCCTCCATCTTTCTTTTTTTATTTGGATTTTCAACCGTTTTAAGTTTATCTTCATCTTTAATTTCCTTAATTAAGCCTAGCTCTATCATTTTACTTTTGATTTGACCACTAGAATTACATCCCTCACATTTAGAAATCTCATAAATATCCCAATCAATAAACCTATCCAATTTCTGGGCAAACAAAAAAGAGTTCACAGAAAGTAACGAACCTAGAATCTTGGAGACTTGGTCCTCTTCCTGTCCCAGTAGTCCGTTCATCAGCAGCTCCCTGATGTGAAGAGTCATCACGTAGACTGCCAGGGTGCAGAAGTTCGGCGGTCTTGACTTCTTCCTTCAGTCCAGTCATCAGTCCATCATCAGGTAGAGTTCCGCAGTAATTCATCAAGGCACCCTTGAGAGGCCGAATTCCTCCTCGTCCAGCTCACCAGCAAGTTCGCGAGTAGCTGCCACGTCGCCTCGTTCCAAATCCATATCGTCAGGGTAGAGAAGTTCCAAAAAATAGCACTACCACGTGGTAACAACACACGTGGCACTCCAAAATAAAAAGCACAAAATCCAAAATGGCGAATCGCCCGTACACAACAAGCTGTAGAATTGCTTTGCTCGACGTGTTCTATCGTAACTAGATATAACACGCCCAAGCGGAAGCAAGAAGATCACCAACTGGTAAAAAGCAGGAGCAATACTAAAGTACGTCCACACAACTCGAAGTCTAAGCTCCGAATGTGAGCACCTTGCCATTCGGGAGGCTCGCCTTTATACTTTTTAGCAGAACAGTGACCACATAACTTGCCAATCAGAACAGCAGGATAATCTATCTATCTATATATACTAATTGCCAAGTGCCCGTCTGTCCGTGTGTCACGCTTTTTTCAGGCACTTCCCGAATAGAGAGAGACTTGCAATGAGGTAACGCAAACCCAAATGTTCTATTCAAAATGCTTCGCGATAGAGACTTCAGATTTGGTTTACAGGTAGATAGTTTGAAAGGAAAAAAATGCGCACATTCAGATTTCAAATATTTGCAACTTTAGGGGGTACCGCACACCAATACGTTCGATTTTCCGAATAAATGAGAAACGCCTCCTTTAAAATATGACAGAAGCTTGATATTTGGTATATGGGGAAATCATCTGATAAAAAACAAAAGAACAGAGTTTTTCAAAATTGTTCATTTTAAGGGGTGGCTACTCCACACAAAAACTTTCGAAAAGTAAAATGATAGAAAAAATATGCTTCACAATAGAATAGAAACTTCAAATTTGGTATATAGGTAGATAGTTCAAAAGAAAGAAAGTGTGCAATAGAAAATTTCCGATATTTGTAATTTTGAGGGGTTCCGCACACCAAAACGTTAGAAAAGTTAAATGATAGAAAAATATGCTTTGCGATGAGATAGAGACTTCAAATTTGGTGTATGGATAAACCATTCGAAAGGAAGAAAGTGTGCAATTTCAGATTTCCAATATTTTCTACTTAAGGAGGGTGCTACACACCAAAATGTTCGATTTACCGAATAAAAGAGAAACGGCTCCTTTAAAATTTGATAGAGGCTTGAAATTTGGTATATGGGCTAATCGTTTAATTGAAACACCTTCGACGAATATAGTTTTTCAAAAATGTTCCTTTAAGGGGTGCTACAGAGAAAAACGTTCGAAAGGTGAATTGGTTAAAAAAGATGCTTCGGGATGAGATAGAGATTTCAAATTTGGTGTACCGGTAGATAGTTTGGAAAGAAGAAAGTGTACAAGTTTAGTTTTCCAATATGTTCTACTTTAGGGGGTGCCTCACACCAAAATGTTCGATTTTCGGAATAAAGGAGAAATGCCCCTTTTCAAACGTGATAGAGACTTGATATTTGGTATACGCGCGAATCATCTGATAATAAACCCAATCAGAATGGAGTTTTTCAAAAATGTATATTTAAGGGTGGGTGGGAACTGCACATAAAAACATTCGAAAGGTGAAATGATAGACAAAGCATGCTTCGCGATGAGATAGAGATTTCAAATTTAGTGTACAGGTAAATAGTTGGAAAG
This sequence comes from Amaurobius ferox, assembly GCA_951213105.1. Classification (NCBI taxonomy): domain Eukaryota; kingdom Metazoa; phylum Arthropoda; class Arachnida; order Araneae; family Amaurobiidae; genus Amaurobius; species Amaurobius ferox. Next base: position 56,151,874 of record OX578151.1, read on the forward strand.
GAAAAAAGTGTGCAATTTCAGTTTTCCAACATTTGCTGTTGTGTTCACTAAAATATTCGATTTGCCGTACAAATAGAAAACTCCTCCTTTACAATGTGGTAGAGGTTTGAAATTTAGTATATGGGCTCATCATTTGATAAACACCCCAAAATGAATACGGTTTTTCCAAAATGGTAATTTAAGGGGGTGTTACACAAAATCACGCTCGAAAGGTGAAGTGATAGAAAAAACATGCTTCGCGATAGGATAGAGACCTCACATTTGGTGTACGGGTAGATAGTTTGAAAGGAAAAAAGTGCGCAATTTCAGATTTCCAATATTTGCTGCTTTAAGGGGTGCCGCACACCGATATTTTCGATTTTCCGAATAAATGAGACACGCTTCCCTCTAAATGTGATAGAGATTTAATATTTGGTATAGGGGGCAATCATCTAACAAGAAACTCAAGATGAACAGAGTTTTTCAAAAATGTTCATTTATGGGCGTGCTCCACAGAAAACACATTCGACAGGGGAAATGGTAAAATAGCATGCTTCGAGATGAGATAGAGGCTTTAATTTGGTGTACGGGTAGATAGTTCGAAAGAAAGATGTGCTAAATTTAAGTTTTCCCATATTTTCTTCTTTAGGGGGTTCTGCACACCAAAATATTCGTTTTGCCGAATAAATGTGAAACGCGAAATATTCAAAATTTGCATTATTAGGAGTTGGTTATTGCGAGACCGTTGATTTTCAACGGGTATTCGGCTAGTTTGGGTAGTCTAAATGCGGATCATACCCTTCGACCAGAGATATAGGTATTTCACCTCGATGATCATACCCGATCGTCTAGCTCTGTAAGAACGGATTCGGTTGCCTGGGAGTCGTCTTTTCCACTGTTATATATAGCGTCTATGTAAAAGCAATGAGTGTTTCGTGCAATGAATTCATATCTCTTTTATTCCAGACTCGAGAATTTTGCATGAAAAAAAATTCAGTAATTTTCATACAACTCATCTTACAATCACTTGTTTACATTCTGCATCCATTAAAATTAGGCTTCGTTATAGAAATAATCAAAGTTTGATGATCATTTAAACTAAAAAACATTGTAATTGCATTGGCACAGAATATAGATGCACAGAAAATACGCAAAAATAAAGCGGTTTTAAGACGGATGCAACACTAAATATAAATTTAAAGGAATTTTAAAAATCACATTTTTTACGCTGGGAAAAAAAATGATGGATGCCGTATTTTATTTTGAAGTGTATCACGTGACGTCTTTATAATATGGGTGTAATTATTATTTCAATTTTTATTTGAAAAACTACCGAACATATTTTGTTCGAATTTATTTATATATTTTATGTGATAATTTGAATATTTCCTAAAATTTTCGAAGCAATTTATGAATTTTTACTTAGCTTAAAAAATGTTTGAAAAATTAGGTCCTATAGGGTTCAACGTATTTCACTTTTTCAACCCGTGTTCAATTCAAAACTAATTGGGTGATATTCATTTACATTCCCATATGTCCCACAGACTGTCTCAACAACATACTAAAATTCCATTTTGTCACGTCATTTTTACGGCAGTTATCGTGCGAACGAACAGACAGACAGACAGAATGACCAAAGTAATAAACACCTTTCGACTATGCTTGAAAGTGTTAAAAATGGCGCATATTTTATAATTCTGTTAATATAGAAATTGTGGCATGTAAAACAGTATTTTATGTACGATCACTGTATATTACCTTAATTTCAACATTCATTTTCAGATATTTCAGATAAAAATCAACTAATTACAGAATTATTACTTTCCTTTTATACATAATGTACAAGGAAAGTATTGTGACGGGGTCGAAAATTTGAATTCGAGTTTTCGACGGGAGAGCACGTTTCAAGCATCCCTGATCACGAATCAAACATTTTTGAGGTGGTGTGTGTCAGTGAGTCTGTGGAGACGATATCTCACGAACAAATAGAGCGATTCGAATGAAATTTGGTACAAAAATCACAATCCATGAATACTGGAAGCCTATTGTTTTTAACGTAATCGAATGTTCAGAACCCCCCTAAATTTTCGAGTGAAATATTGAAAAAATCATCAAAAAATCAAAACCTTTAATAAAGTTACGCAAATAGACATTTCTTATGTAATTTTTCCTTAGAAAACGATTGACATAAGCTTTAGAACGCTAGCATGAACCGTTCTCGAGATATTGCACATTTTTAAAATGAATTTATCAAAAAAATCCCATAAATTAAAAAAAATATATTAACTGTTGTGAAACATGTTCGCTTTTCATATGTAATATCATGCAATAAATGCGGTGACATCATTCTCGTGGATCTAGCTCGTTCCATTCATGAGAAAAGATACTTTGAGTAATATTTTTGTATTTGAACGCCAATAATTTATCTGCTATAAGAATAACTTATTTCTCCGTCCATAACGCTTGGTGAGATTTTAACCCCGAATTTGGCGGAATGTCGCCAACTTGGCGACTTTTTCAAATGTTGCCAAATTAACAAAAATCTCGCCAAATGGATAAAAATGACACAAAATCAATGAAAATGACGAATAATTGACGAAAATTCAATATCTTGGAAAGAATATAAATATCTACTATAAGAAAAACCTATCTTTTTATTGTAAAAGTAGTAAATCCATTGCATTATATAAGGAAAGTCATGTGTTGCCCACATCAGATTTTTTTTTTCAATAGTTTGATTTAAAGAATAGTACGAGTACGGTATTTGAAAAGTAATTCAGTTATCATAGTAACCACGATGGAATCAAAATCTGTAAATAAATTAATTGAGAAAATATACTACCTGCTGTAACTATAAATTAAAATATCTCAAGAATGGTTGATTATACACCAACTAAGAAAATTTAGGATATTTTTTCTTGCGCATGATAGTATAAAAACGAATTTTATGTGTCCAGCTGTGGTAAAGTTATGGCTGAAAGTACGTTAAATCAAAAAATTCCGCAATTTATATATATATAAAAAATAAGAAAAAAAAAAAAAAAAAGATTTTTAGATTTTTCTCATTATTTGTCAAGTCCAACGTAAGTTTGAAGTTCTTATCTTCAGTAGTTTGGTATATGATTCACTCAAATTGCAGGTAGTTTTTCTTAATATATAGCTAGTCTGTTCTGTTCTGGTTGATGTTAACTCATTTAGTTTCCAAAACTGCTTTTGTTACATAGTAACTGCTGTTTTCCTTATTTTGGATGAATGTAACTAATTAAGTTTCTGAAGCCAGCAGTTTTTTCTTTATTTATAACTCAATTGCTATGTATTTATTTCTTCTCCAAATGTTTGTCCATTTAGTTTTGAAATCCAGTTTCTTTCCTTTCCGGATGAGTCCAGTTCGTGAACCTGTTGTTTCCTTTATTTGCAACTTGTGTTTTTTGTTTAATTTGTAGTTAAGTAAGAAAATTTAGCTTCTGAAACTGGTTATTTCTTTTACACTTTTGCTATCATTTTCATATTTTTGTACATTGTTAACGTTTTACTGTCTTGAGTAATTTTTCTTTTCATTATTCTGCTGTTTGTTCAATATATTTCATACCTACTTTTTTTTTTTTTTTTTTTTTTTATTGCCTTTGGATCCGCAATACTTTCTTTCTAAGTCATCAGAACAGTTTTCTGCTGACAGACATTTTCCTGATTTTGGAGTAACTGTTCATTCATCCTGATGATTGCTCATTTTTGCTTCTGAAACAGGCTGATATCTTTAAATATTTGTTTTATGCTGTTTTACTAATATAGTGTTTTCTTTTTTGCTTATCATGAACAATTTAGGATGCATGTCCATTCTGCATCATTTCATTATCTGATGGACACTTACATTTACTAATATGCTGTAACAATAAATTAAAAAGGATTTTTACAAGCAATTGCCTGAGACAACCATACAGCAAAGGGTAACGTCTTCAAGAAAAATCTGCTTTATTCATATTACATTGTAGTATGTAATTTCAAATCCTCAAACTATTATAATTGACTCATGTTTAAGGTGATTGAAAAGTCTTGACCTATCAAATTTTAAAATCATATATCATACAGAGAAATTGTAGTAGATTTTTTTTCAGCTAGGTGGCACTAATGTACTCACAAAAAAAATATCAGAAATATCGTCTGCTGCACTTAATATGTCAGACAGTCATTACAGGTCTCTTTTTTTTTATCAATCGAAAAACATCACGGTTTCCCAGAGTGAAATAATTTGTATTTTAGAGCAATAATTCCCTAGCCATTTTTATGATACTATCAACTATCATTGAAGAATGTCAGAAGACTTCAATGAAGAACATCAGCGATGCAGTTTCTATTTCAGACAGTTTATCCCGAGTTAAAATAGAAAGCCTGCCTGTTCTGGCTTTGTCTGCAACAGATCAAGTTTCTCAAAAACACTTTACTAATCTCATAAGTGTTGAATTATCAGGGTGTTTTACATGGGTATAACTCTTCAAAATGTCTTCACTCCCATAAGAAGGGGTAAAGAAATAATACTGTAAATTAAAAATTATTTTACAATGAGAAAACATGATATTCTTCAATTAATGTCAGTAATGATCATCTGACATATTAAAAACAGCATATCTCTCTGGTATATTTTAGGATATATTAGTGTCAGCTGAATGAAAAAAATTACTATTCAATTTCTCGGTACATTATGTATAGGATTTTTAAATTTGATGTGTGTGACTTTTTGATCTCCCTGTATAACACCATACACAAGGTGTTCCAAAAACATTGACCTTGGATTTTATTCCTTAAATATCGATCTTAGACATATATAAAAAATTACAAAGTTGCGTAAAAAAAGGTACAGAATTTTATGAAATCGATTAAAATTTTCAAGGGAATTAAATTCTAAGAAATGCAAAATTTAAATTTTTATACAGCCCTGTACAAAAACATTTCCAATGAGTAAAATGTGTCCCATGCACTAATAAGATGATGTACAAAATTTCAGCATTTTATCATAAAAAGTCCCAGAGATATGAAAAGACAAAAATGCTGACTTAAACCACTTTTCGATGCATCGACATGAGTTCTCAGAGGGGAAAAATCATGTCGGCAGATAGCGTTTCAGGGATTAAACACAAATTACGAAAGAAAACAATGATTACATAAATAAATAATAATTTTGCTATTTATTGGTACAAAAGTATCTACACTGTGTAGAAATAATAACTTTACATAAAGATTACAAAGCTTGTTCAAAATGTTTTCCATCTATGCCAAAGATCCATTAAAGATAAGAGACAGATATTATTTGCCTAAAATGCATTTCTGTGTTGCGTCATTTGCACTCCTGCTGTAAACATTTTAATTTTAATTTGTGATTAATCCCTCACCAACTTTGTTTAAACATATCTCTGGAACTTTTTATAATAAAATGTTGAAATTTTGTACATTACCTTATTACTGAATGGGACACATTTTACTAATTGGAAATGTTTTTGTACAGGAGCCGTATAAAATTTAACTTTTGTATTTCTTCAAATTTAATCCCCTGAAAATGTTTATCAATTTCATAAAATTCTGTACCTCTTTTACTTAACTTTCTAATTTATTATATATATCTAAGATCAATATTTAAGGAATAAAAGCCGAGGTCAATGTTTTTGGGACACTCTGTATAAAACAAAGACACCCAATGGTAATCGACTGGTTAACTAACCATCTGATATTAAAGATATCAATTGGATGCCTTGTGTTACCCACTGAACTACAAACAGGCTCATATGCTGATGTTTCCCACATTCCTCACAATTTAATAATTTAATTTTTGAAAAAATTCAATACACATTTCAAAGTGATTCTTTTACAACAAATTATACCCCACTTCATTAAAACTAAACAACTATTTGCCACAATTATTGTATTTGTAGCTTAAATTTTAATTAATAAGCCATACAAATAACGATCTTGTAATTGAAACACTTATCTGCAAAAAACCTAAATATTTCAATTTTTTGTCCATGGAAAATTTGGCAGCTGGCAATAAAATATATTAATTTTTCTCATTTAAACAAAGAATGATAAAATTTCATAAATTCCATATATTAATTTAGCAAATTTTTGCCTGTGACAGAATGTGAGGTAGAATCGGGCAATGTAGGGGCATGTATTATAGAATAATTCAATGTTTCCCAAACTGTAATCATGTACCTCTGTGGACAGACACATGAAAGAGTTAGGGAGTACACAATCAAATTTGCAAATGCCTTTTTACCAACTTAAACAATTATTTTTAAATTTAAAACAAATCTACCTATATACAAAGAGCAGATGATCGAAAGATACTTGGAGCTTACATAACCTTTTTAATTTTGCTGAGATTTGTATAGAAATAAGTTATATTATTTTCCTCCAATTAATCCTGTGGGATTTTTTTTCTTTTTATACAATGTATACTAATTCATAGGAAGGATATGTATGATAATCAAGGAGGAAACTAAATGTAAAGAGTTTTCAGTGTAGTGAAAACAGAACTCTTTACACTAGTGGCCAAAATTGAGAAACCTTTAAGAAAATTTATATAGCTCATAACACCAGTATTTTTATGAATAATAAATCATTAAAATTAGTTATATCATTATAAAAATGAATTATATTTAATGATATAAAATTAATTATATCATTAAAAAGATAATTTAATGAAAAATGTAATGCAACAAACTGCATTGATTTATCTTTATTATTTTATTAAAATGTATAACCAAATAACCAAAAAAAGAAAACAAAATTGCCTCATGTAACAATAAGTGTAACAATAACTTAACTCTGACCAATGAGACTGGTTGTTCCGAGAGCCAAACTGATGTGATTATGATACAGCATGGAATCACTAAGATGACAGTATGTCATCTTACTGATTTGTATGTACTGTTTTGTATGAGTGAGCTCTCATTTTCAGGCATCAGAACTAATAATAGAACTCCTACTCAGTTGCATGGGCATCATCAAGTTGGCCATGGATTTTTTGTTGGTATCTTTATTGGTCACGGATTTTTCTAGTCCTTGTAAGACGTGTAACTTAGTAAGATGACAAATAGAGTGAAAAGAGTTGATTGGCCACATAGAAAACAATGGGCCAACGGCCGTACCGTGCTGAAAACACCGGTTCTCGTTAGATCACCGAAGTGAAGCAGCATCGGGCGCGGTTAGTACTTGGTGGGTGACCACCTCGGAACGCCGCGTGCTGTTGGCCATCTCGGGTGCGGTATCCCCGTGGTTTGCGCGCTAGATTTGCACGCTGCCACAAATGCCGCCGTGTTCATGCGGAGTACGATCACGTTAAACATGTGGGTCCGTAAGTCCTTCCGAGAGGTTGGTGGTAGGGGAAGGAGGGTACGGTCCCTGTGGATGCCTCCCCCACTGGGTTCCGGTCTAAATTGGGTGGCACTTCCCGGCCGTCCATACAGTTACCTTACACCTTTCTGGTAGGTCGGACGGTCTGGGTCTCAACAACAACAACAACATAGAAAACAATGTAAAATACTAATGTTGTGTGAAGGTTGGTGAAAATCTAACCAAAATCAGCATTTCTAAACTGTGCAACAAGTATCAGCAGATTTAGTCAATTATAAACCAAACTAGTAAAGAGAAGAAATGGTGTACAGCAGCATGCGGTGATAGGAACATTAAAAAAAAACTGTGTTAAATTGAAAGAAAAATAAGTCAATTAAATCTGAGTCAATTAAAAATGAATTGTCTCAATGTGGTTTAAGATGAGTGCTAGGATTGCTAGATGCAAACTCAAAAACTTCAGCTTAAATTCTAGGATTCCAAGGAAAAATCTTACTCTATCTTCCAAACAAAGAAAAAAAAGAGATCAGAATACACTAAAAACTATTTTAATACATCTGAGGAATAATGGGATAAAAACCATTTTAATTGATTTGAAGAACAATGTGACAGAGTCATCTGGAGTGATGAGATCAAAATATCCATATTTGGTAGTGATAGAATAAAGCATGCAAAAAGAATTGGAAAAATTTGCTGCCTGAATGCTATACAGCTACCATCACACATCCAGTTAATGTTACGAGTAGGGTTTCATGACAGCAAAATGTGTAAACAAAATTTGTGTGATTGAAAATACCGTAGAAAGCAAAAAATATATATATCAGTGAAATACTTGAGGCAAAACAGACTTCAGTAAGTGATCATTTCCAAGATAATAAAGACCGTATATTTTAACAGGATTTAGCTTCTTGTCATAATGCTGCTGTGGGCAAAAAGTATTTTCAGGGAAATAATATTACACTAATACAATGGCCAGGTAAAAGCCTTGACCTAAATTCAACAAAAATCTATGGAGATGATTAAAGAAACTTATTATTCAGAAGCAACCAAGGAATAAAACACGATAGGAGCAATCATATATTCTTAGATTCACATTATACACCTGATGAATTAAAATGCCTGATTTACTACATGGAATGCTGTTATAAGCCTGTAAATGCAGCAAAAAATTCTTGACTGAATACTAACAGAAATGGTGAAAAGTTATGAAATATGCTATATCATGGTTTTCTGCATATAACTTTTTTTAACCCCCCCCCCCTTTTCTTTAAGTGTGCTGCATTACATTCTACATTAAATTATCTTTCTAATGACTCTAAAAAAGACTGATGTTATGAGCCATTAAACCCCAGAAATAAAAATTTCAAAATATCTCCATAATTTTGGCCACTAATGTACTAGATAACTTTTAAATTCAAGAAACTACAAATATAATGCATTTGCATATCTGTTATGTCCTAGACTGTCTGTTCAGAACGTACTTGTTGATTCCCATCAAATTATAAAAATTAAAATAAGTAGTTTAATAATTTTCATAATTGTTTATATCCATAAATGTTTGTTGTATAACAATTATATTTATGGATACATATTTATGTTCTACTTCTCAAATAATTTTTATAAATATTTAATATTAAATTAACGGAACTAAGGCATTTTTTATACAAAATAAGCAACCCCTAAAGAAATAAACTTCATTCTTTGATTATATGCTATTATATATATTATGTACACCATCAAACTCAAAAAGGGGGTGTATGTTGAAATTCTTAACATGTGAAAAAAGCAGACAAGATCAGATCAATGTCTTTCTTGTAAGTGTTGGAAAGTTTGGAAAACACTGCATTAATGGAAAGGTCTCAATACATACATAAGCAGTCTTGAAAATTAATCTAGTGATGACAATTCACATCATGGAGCAAAACGTGACTTTAAAAGCATGTCCAATATTTAGCTAGATGTTTTAAAAGTTGACTACCTTGAATTTTACATGGATTCTAAACATTTTCATATTATCTTAAGAAAAATTTTAAACCTCTCCTTCAAGAACAGCAAATTTCATTTAAGAGACACAAAAAGGACAATATATTCAAAAGTGTAATTAATGTTAAAGAATGTAATGTAAAAAGTGGTTATTGTATTTGGTTACTTTTCAACAATAGATTAAGACTTTTCATGAGTACCCCACACATTCATAGTACAATTAAGAGGTACAAAGTTTTTGCAATTTATTGCTGTTTCTCATTTTATCAAAATATTTTTACAGAAAAGCTTTAAAGTACAAACAAAAAACTTCATATGAAAAATATTTATTACATATGTACAAATTTATACACACATTTAAAAAAGGTGACAAAACACAATGTGCATTAAAATATAACAAATGGCCATAATTAGTACAGTAGCAATAAAATATACAGACAAAAATTAAACATTGATTTAATACTAAAATATAGTGCATAGAAATGTACAACAGGTTGTCAACCAAACAGCATAATTAAATTCATTTCCAGATGGTTTAATCTGAATTTTAAAACAGTAACATTACAGCAGTTGGAAAGTTTAACATAGCAGTTATACAGGCCCTTGTTGTAATATATCTGATCAGAGACAGATGAGAGAAAAAAAAACTAAAAAGATATGTCTAACATCATAACATGTCGAAAACTAAAAAGTTCATACTAATTAAAATTCTCCAATTTTTTCATTTTGCACATTTTAGAGGATTTTTCTGATAATTCCACGATTTCTGAGCCAATTTTTCCAAGTATCCTGACAATTCTAGATTTTCCCCCAAGGATGTCTATAATACAGACAGAAACACTTTCACCATCTTAACTGGAGATTTTTCAACTAGGGTCATAAAATCTTGTCTCTCTCATTGAAACCAATGCTATATTTACTCAGCTTTCAAGTTTTATAAAATTCGAATTCTTAAAGAAAGAGGCTCTTCAACTATGAGTTCTAATAACTATTATGCATTACATAATGTTGTCTCATGCTATTTTGACAGATACTTCTTTTGTAAAAATAACATTTATTTCAACACTTTTCGGTAAGAAAGCTTCACTCTCTGGAAGAAGTCAAATTAATGAATATAAAATAGTGAAATAAACCCTCATTTTCGAAAAAAGTTAGTACATTTACACAGAATCATGCTTACGGAGTGGGGGCATTTCTCGTATGGAGTGGCCGGTGTATTCCCCCGACCTTAATCCCATTGTAAACCTTTGGGATGCCCTCGGGTGTGCTGTCTCTGCACGTTTACCTCCTCCAGCCAGTCTCAGAGAGTTGGAAACTGTCCTACTGGAGGAATGGCCATTGCTCTCATCTGTGATGGTTGATCAACTAACTCATTAAAAGCATGGAAAATCGTTATAAAGTTTGTGTGAAGGTCCGTGGTGATCATATACCACATTAAAGTAAGTTTTGTTTGGTTTATATGCCTTTAAACATCATTTTGTTAATGACCCAAATGTGATGATAATATACCTTACGTGATCATATAATTTACAAAAAGTAAATATTATTTTCATCTTTGTACATAATTCTTGTTTTCTTTAATGCAAAAACACATTTGCTACCTTCATATACAATTTTGAGTTAATCAAAGCTTTACTTTTCCATTTTTGTTAATTTTACCATCCGTGCTTAGATTTTGGAAGCCAGTGTATATATAATCTGAAATTTTTAATTTATTACAGATAATTTTCACCTACAACTTGCACAGATAGGCCACAAGCAGTGCAATAATTATTTTACTTTGTGAATTTCAGCAAAATTTAGGGGAGGGGGGGGGGTTCCAAAATTTTACAAATTTTAAATTTTTTCCTTAAATTAACAAATTTCTATTAATTTTACACTATTATTTCATGGCATAAATTTCCATAATTTTTTTAATTTTTTTTTTGTAAATTTTAGCATTTTCTCTGAATATCTGTGAATATTAACTACATGGTGCTCTTGGATCTCTTATACGATGAAGATTTATTTGTTTTCAACCCCATTCCTATGTTCGCAGGTGAAGATCCACTAAAATGTGAATTTTGTTCATATAAAGCCAGTGTAATAGAATCTTGTGTCAGTGAAGGTTTAATAGATTTCTGGAATATGAATAAAGGTAATTTTTCTAGTTACATAAAGTCACCATCCGTTATTTGTCAGTAGCCACAAATAGTCTGCAGTCAGCAAATGAGAAACCATAGGATTACAAGGTTTACTTGAGAAGGTACAAAATATGCTTGTCAGAGATTCAAATAATTTAGTAAAAAATAATAGAATAGGCTACTTCTGTTTTTGGAAACACTGCTAACTCTCTTTTGATAAGGTCCCTACATATGTGGCCAATGGGAAAACCTACCATTTTGAAAAATTATGACCCAAATAACATTTTCAACTATCACAAACCAGAGCCTACTTTAAATGTTTTCTGTATAGATACACGGTTTTGGTGAAAACAGTTTTATCACAAAAGAAAGTAATCTAACATAAGTAAAACCAGGAAAATTTACTTTTATTGTACTGCAATAAATGAATGCAAAAATATACAATTGTTTCTTAAAGCAATATTTAATAGTTACAAAACCAATAAGAGGTAATTAAATGTTTGAAATAATGCTCCCAGAGCAGCAACCCCCCATTTAAATATAGATTTTGCTATCATTAGAGCTCATCAGCACCGAATAGCCATTAACTACACTGGCAAAAATGTAATTATCATGTGCTATTATTTTGAGAACCTATGTGATCATTCTTAAAGCCCATTGAATAAAACAGTGAGCATTAAATTTATATAAAATTGAGCTGACTACAGAATATTATAAGGGCCAAGTTCATACTCAGAAAATCACTAGATGAGTTGCAATGCTTAAAATAATTCTCCAAGTGCAGAAACTAACATTGATAGACTGGATTTACTCATGTTAAAGCTTATCAGCACCAAATAGCCATTATTACAATGATAGTAAATGGGCAGTAATGCAATAATGATGATCTGTAAGAGCAAAACCAATCCAATGATGCTGATTTTTTTATATGAATTTCCTAATATTGGGAGCCTGATTCCATTATTCAATACTCTTAATAACAAAAAAGTTTGAAATTATGCGGTTAAATGTTTAACATAATAATAATAATAATTTTAACAATTTGCCACAACCCAAATAAATTTAAAATGCAATTTCATGGTTTAACAATGTTTGAATGAGTTGTTTTGATTTTCCTGCTAATTTGAACTTTTCATGCACTCCATTCATATTTTACTTATTAAAAGTTGACTGTATTAATAAATAACTGTATAACAACTTATACAGAAAATATATAACTACATACATATTTCAACCATAAAGGTTTATAATTTAGTATTAGACATACACAAATCTTGCAAATGCATGCAATAAATATAAAAATTATTTTAGCAATGCATTTTAAAATTTCATTGAATTTGAGATTTTTTTATATGAATTTCCTAAATTAACTGATCTAACACATTTTATTAATTTTATAGTACAAATAAAGGTATTAGTAAACATAAGCTCATTAATTATTTCAAGGGGGGGGGGGGATGGACTAACACAACAGGCAATAAAACCAGATTTAACTCTTAAAAAAAGAATGTGGGTCTGTATGGGTGACAATCATGGCTCCTAAACTTCACTTTTTAAAATTGTAGAAATGTTAAATTCAAACAGCAGTGTATCTAATGGCATAACTAGCATTAAGAGCAATTAAGTAACTCTTAGGGCCCAAGAAATATAGGGGCTTGGATATTTACAGTGCACAGAACAAAACAGTTTTTTTTCCAACAATTTTATGGTAAAGCAAAAGCATTTTATTGTTATTGTAACAATTATACATATTCAATTATTTACGACTAATTAGACTGATTTTTATGATAAATATGTAAATAATTTTACATAAAAAATCCATTACTTAATAAATATAAACAAAAACGTTTCCTCAAGTTTGAAAAATGTGAAGCCTTATCAAACTAGAGGCAGGAGCAGGATAAGGTCACACATATGTGTCTCTTCCCGGTCGTCCAAATTGTTACTCAAGTCCTCTGGATGAGTCGGACGGCCTGGGGTTTCCACACATATGTGTCTAATGATGATTTCGCAGCAGTGTTCCAAGATCTAGGAAAATTCTGATATTTTTATGGATTTAGGGAAGAAACTAAAGAATCAGAATAGATTTTCTGCTAAATATACAAATTTTGGTTATTAAAGTTGTTTTCAGTTTTATGTACGAGGCATGTTTTTTATGTAAGTACCGTTTTGCGATTCCGCAGCCGCAGCGCTACGGTCGACGTTCCGCGCATGCGCGCTGGTTACCTACATCTCTTGTCTACGCACTGACGCCATTACAGTCTGATTCTTCATTGTATACGTTGTTTACTGAGTGTTTAAGATGCCTCCGACAATCGTGAGTCCCGCCGATTGTGAAGTACGGGCTGTTATACGATTTCTTAGTGCTAAAGGCGTAAAACCGATCGATATTCATAGTGAGATCTGTGAAGTTTACGGACAAAACATTATGAGTGATGGAATGGTAAGGAAATGGGTGAGAGCATTTAAAGATGGCCGCACAAATGTGCATGATGAAGAACGGAGTGGGCGTCCTTCGGTCTTTAATGAAGATTTGGTGCAGAAAGTGGAAGAAAAGGTGAGAGAAAACAGACGCTTTACAATTTCATCAATGTGCGACTGGTTTCCTCAATATTCTCGTAGTGTTTTGTATCGCATTGTGACCGAGAACTTGAATTACCGGAAATTGTGTTCACGTTGGGTTCCAAAAATGTTGACGGATTTGCACAAAACCCAACGTTTAGGCAGTGCATTGACTTTCCTTGAGCGGTACCACAATGAAGGTGAAGATTTTTTAGACCAAATTGTTACTGGTGACGAAACATGGGTGGCCTACGTCACACCAGAATCAAAACAACAATCCATGGAATGGCGACATTCATCATCACCCAAAAGAGTGAAGTTTAAGCAAACAATTTCTGCCCGGAAAATCATGTGCACAGTTTTTTGGGACAAAAAAGGAGTATTGCTAGTGGAGTTTCTGCCTCGTAATGAGACAATCAATGCAGCGTCTTATTGTGAGACATTGAACAATCTGCGTCGTGCAATCCAGAACAAAAGACGTGGCAAGTTGAGTAAGGGTATTGTTTTGCTGCATGACAATGCCCGTCCACATGTGGCTAATCGGACCAAAGATCTCATCAAATCTTTTAAATGGGAAACTCTAGATCATCCTCCATACAGCCCTGATCTGGCGCCCAGCGACTACCATTTGTTCCTGCACTTGAAGAAACACCTGGGTGGTCAGCGTCTTCAAGACGATAACGAAGTCAAAACAGTTGTGATACAGTGGTTAACAAGTCAGGCGGCAGAATTTTATGAGGAGGGTATTCAAAAACTGGTGCCACGTTATGACAAGTGCCTCAATATTCACGGAAATTATGTAGAAAAGTAGATTAAGGTACAGGCTTTCATGTAGAAATAAAATTATTGCGATATCTTTGCACGTCTTTTTTTAATTCCAAAACGGTACTTACTTAAAAAACATGCCTCGTATAATTATCATCATTATGTCATGAACAGCATCCACTTATGTGGTGACCCACACTTCAAGATGTCACAAATCACACGACTGCAAAATTTTAGAAAATCTGGAGAATTTTGTCCCTAATTCAAAAAATTAAATGGGGGGGGGGGGGGGGGGGACTTTTACATGTTTTGCTCACAGGACTAAAATTTCTAGTTACGCTGCTGAATGCATCAATCTTTTATTTACTTATGCAATTAGTTGATATCTAAATAATACTTTTGTTCTTTTAATTAGTTAATTCTTTTTAATGAAGTCATAGTATAAATATTTTAATTATTAGTCGCAAAACATTCTGGCATGGGGTATTGTAATCATTCTCAGTACAACAACCAGCATCAGTGATCTCGTTTCACTCTTGTTAGAGCTCCACCATCACTTTCTTTAACAGTATTAACAAGGAAAACTACAATACACCAAAATTTTTGTTCAAATTTATATATTATAATAAACAGAATTTAAATTTTGGAATATAATGTAAACATTCAAAAAATGTTTCCTTAACAGAGGCAAGCATCATTAACCACCTCTCTTTGAACTGCCATCCTTGTCCTTGCCTCCTATGTATCATTTGCAAAGTAAAATATTGAGTTGTAAAGGAAATGCCATCATTTATCATCATTTGCAGATTACAATAGTACTTCTATTCTTTTACATTTAATTTCACTCTTAAAAGCATCAGTACACTGAATTTCACCTGCCCTTAAATTTTGGAAACTTGTTCTAATTCTTATAGAAATTTTTATTTTTGGACAACCATTCCACTTGAGCTTGTTTTTGAGTTCCTACCTGATGTACTTCTCTAGATGTACTGATTGTATTCATGTACATCTAGAGAACTGTGTACAAAGGATAATAATAAAACTTATAGTATAAATTATATTAGATCTCTATTTTATTCCACTTTACATATTACACATTAACTGATTGCTGCTGAATAATGTCTGTAAAGTGTAGTTAGAGTTTGTACAATTTGTTAAAGAATACAAACCATCAATGTGTAGTAATACTTATTATGAGTAATACTACACATTGATGGAATACTTATTATGAGTAAGTATTCCTTAACAAGTTATTAGAATATGTTGCAAATCATATATTTTAAAAGCTTGTTGATAAAACATACAATAAATACCTTATTTTCACAACAAAATAATTTTGTGTTAATCATTAAAATTCTTTTCAAACAAAATAATTTTGTGTTAATCATTGAAATTATTTTCAAAAAAAATTACCAAATTTTTGCAGAGGAAAAAGAAACAAAGAAGTGCTAATTTTTGTTTTGTAAACATTATAATTTATTAAGAAATTGTATACAAAATTCATAATTATGCATGAGAAAAAATAACAATTATAACATTACAGAAGTAAAGAATTAAAATCTCAGCAATGACATATAACTACATTCACAAGTAAACCATACATCTTGACTAAATAGAGTAAATACAAATTAATTCACATCTATTTATGGATACAAATAAAGTAAAACTATAACAATTTAACTCACTTATTAGAAAAATATTTTCCTTTACAACTCAATTACTATAATTTATCATGCATTTTTAATCAGAAACTCACAGAAAATACTATCTTATTACATGCAATTGATATAACTTTTAACATACAAATATAAGTTAAAAATTACTAATAAATTGCAAACAAAGAATTTAAAAAGTAGAAATTTTCAAATTTGATACAAAATTGCATGCTGGATCATTTAGTACTATCAGTACTTACATAGATTGCAATTGATTACTTACACAATTTTCAGCATACAAATAAGTCAAAAATGTCCAATAAAATAAAGTATAAAAATATAGAAATCAATACATGGGGAATAAAATAATATGCTAGTCTAAATAGTACTATTTTAACTTTTACATTATAATTATTTCACTGAATATGGATGTTCATTGCAAGAAACATCAAGTCTTATTGTTAGCTGACATCCTTAGTACTTTTACAGAATAATAATTTCTTGATAATGGATCCATTATAGGAAAATTTTAAATAAATAGCATATAATAATGAAAGTAGTATATGGCATAGTTCATATGATTTTGAATAAAATGGAATTAAGTCTATGATATGATTTTGAATGAAAAAAGTATGCATTAAAACTTTAAAATATCAAATTTATAAAATTCTTTATACAAAAACTGGCATATAAATTTATTTCATTACAAAGGGTATTAGCTCATATGAATGAACAGTACTAAATTATTTTAAAATAAAACAATTATAAATTAAAAGTATGAAAAATGTAAAAATTCAAAACCTAACATTCTATAACAGAATTTTAAAAAGTATTTCTAATTGCCATTTTAATTAATTTCATGATAAAGTGGTAGGTATTAGCTCATATGAATATATACACACACACATACACACACACACACACACACACACATATATATATATATATATATATATATATATATATATGCATGGTATGGAATGATTTAAATATAAAACAATTAATTACTTTAAAAGAATAAAAAATGTTAAAATTCGTCAAAGCACTTAACATTCTATAACAGCATTTTTAAAATTATGCACAGAAATAAAAATATTTCTTAGAAAAATATCTATAATAAAAATAAAAGATGTTCGTCACATTGTACAGCTTTTTGGGGAACAAAATGTAGCAAGAGACATTTTCACCATTTTGGCACGTCGTATGATTACACAAAGAAAGCATAAACTTAAGTATGATTATCCCTCAACATTATTTTTTTTAAATGATTAAAAAACAACTAACACTGATATTCTACTGAACATTTTTGTAGTGGGGGGGGGGGGGAGGTTAGTTTACATTTTTATAATTATTAAAAATAAAATTAATCTTAGATAATATCAATGTTAGCAATGTTAAATATACAGATACATTCTTTGGTGAATAGAGGTGATCATAAATTCATTATTTTATATTTTGTATATTGAAACTGGAATTATGGCTGGCTGGAAGCCATCCAACATTATTTTAGATTTAGATTCAAAAGAATAAAGTCAAACCACTTGGCAACCTAGTTTTTCACTAATAGCACATGGTTACATACTAACTAATAGTAAATGTGACTGATGCTGTTTCTTTAGATATCTGATGTAATGAATACCCGTATATTGAACGAACATGAATATCTTATAACAGTGGACAGCAAAAACAATAAGAAAAAAGAAAAGGGGGTAAGTTCAGAAAAAAAAATACTTCATTGCAAAAGGGATTAAAATCTCACATCTGTATATAGATTTTCTAAATGCAAAAAATCATGAATAAATTGCAAATTTTTCAACATTCTGTAACACAAAACGTGAAAATAAAATTGATCAATTTCTAAATTTAATAAAGATAATAAATACATTCACATATCTGAAGAAGACTCTCTATTAGCAAAACTTGGGAATAAGATTGTAAATCTTAGATTGCTAGCATGTGTGCAAACTTGAAGATCTGTGGTAAATAATCCATGATCAAATTGCAAAAATGGAAAAAAAAATCAGCAAAAAATTCTTTAAAATTAAAAATTGGGAGAAAAATAGTAGATATATGAAAGACTAAATTCAAAGAGTGAAGGGGGGGGGGGGAGAGAAAACCACATAAAATGATGTTCTACATATAAAAACTAGCAATAAAATTGTAGATAGAAGATTTTAAAGCATAAAAAACACTAGAAAAGTCTCATTCAATTCTTCAAAAGATTCTTCACATATAAAAGGGGAAAATAAAATTCACAAGCTTTTACAATTGACATATACAAAAATCCGGGTAAAACAAAAAAAGATTATGCTATCTAGCATAATTAGAACAAGTTTGGAACTCATACTAAATAATAACTGATAATCTAAATAAAAATAAATTAAAGTAAAATACAAAAATTTCAGTTTAATTATGAATTAAGATATTCAGGGTGAATACACTTTCCTTTAAAGGAATTTCAAGGACTTTCAAATACCGTGTAATTTATTTTCAAGGACATCAATCAACTACTTATTATGATGTATACGTTTCTAAAAGGAAAAATAAATAGCAAATTAATGTTATTGTTAATTGTTGAAGCCGTTGTGAAAATTTTTAGAAAAAAAAAATGATATTTAGAAAAATTTCAGGAATAGAAAAATTACTAGGGAAATTTCCAGGGAAAGCAGAACTGTTTTATCCCTGCCTTTCTCAACCACTACTATTAAGAACTTAACCAAGAAAATGGGAATTTTCAAGTACTTTTAAGGCCTTGAAAATGGCCACTTTCTCGATTTTCAAGCACCCGTATGCACCCTGGATATATGATTAATATAAAAATATTAAAACATATCTTATATATATTGTATTGTGTGATGTTTTCAAATGGATATATTAAAAAATGATCTCTCTACTGGTGAATCTGGAATGATGATGTGGAGCCTCATATTTTAATTATTTTTCAATTGGAAGTGGATTACAAATAAAGAATACAAAAATTACTCTTTTTTTTTTTTTTTTTTTAAACATTATATTAGTTTTCATTACCAAAGCAAGCAGACGACTTGTTTCCATTTAGAATGGCATGGAAAGGAGATTCTTATATGCGGTTAACAAACTATTGATATAGAATCTAAGCATGACAGGATAACAAAAATATAAGAGTTGCAAACACTCAGTAGCATTGAAAATCAAAAGCAAACTAGGACTTCAAGGATTTGTGAGAATCTTGGAAAAAATTTTAATGGATTGTTTTTATATTGTTGAATCAGAAAAAAATAATAGAATGGAAAGGAGGACCTTATATGTGGTACATAAACTATTGATTAAGTATGACAGGGTAGTAAAAATATGAGAGTTGCAAGCATTCAGTGGCAGACATGCCAACTTTCCAAACAGAAAAAGCAGGAGACTATTTTGTCACAAATATACTGTTTACTTATGACACTTAATATTTGCTTAAAACATTAAAATACTGTATACAATTTAAGTACATTATGCTTTAAACTTATCTGAAAAAAAAAATTCATGAACTATCTTTTGAATTAAAACAGTGTTAGTAACAAATTATAAAAAAAAAGTAATAATAACTTGATAATTTGATAATATTAATTCTTGATTATTTATTAAATCTTAATGCCCCCCCCCCCCCAAAAAAAAGAAAAAAAAATACTGCAATACAAATTTTCATATTCTACCAGAACTATACCTGATATTTAATATATCAGGTATAGTTCTGGTAGAATATGAAAATTCAGGACACCAATTTTATAAAATTTCAGGACAATAAATTACAAAACAAAAATATATACAGGTTTTATCGGGTGAAAATTACTTTATAATGAAAACAAATATTTATGTTTAGTAAAATACAGATTTTCGCTAAAGAAAGTAATAAATATTGATCTTTAATAAAAAAAAATATATATATAGCATTGAATTATATTCCTGCCAAAATGGTTTCCTTTTTATTTGCCTAGATCATTGCTTTAATACCACTTTTTGGAAAATATCCCTTCACAGAGTTCATACTACCCATTTTTCAAAATAGAAAAATTTGTATTATGCAAATATAATTAAAAAATTAACCTTAATAATTAGCCATAATATGAAAATAAACTAATTTCGTGATCTAATATGCAACATTTAAATGATGGATATGGATGGAAAAAGATACTAACGTACTCTCTAATTCAAGTAACGTAACTGAATTGCGCAATCGCACTGTTTATGCGAAAATAATTAAGAAATTAACCATAATAATTAATCAGAATATAAAAATACGCTAGTTTAGTTAATCAAAAATGCAATATGTAGAAGATTGAGATGGATGGAAAAAGATACCATTGTATTCTCAGCGATTCATGAGAACAAACTGAATTGCGCAATTGCAGTGTTCATGCAAAATTAATGAAAAAAATAACATTTTAGCGATTTATGCTGAATTAGACAACCTTTGAAGAAGTATATTTATTACTTTTATAAAATAAGCAAGCGATCGATCGAGGTCTTAATTTACATTACACACGGCCGTAAATCTCCGTTAATTTGATAGGCATTACCCTGCATTTTATTATGCATTTACTACGATCCCGGGAATGGTAGAAATCAGTGCTAAAAAAGCGGAAAATCGGTGTTTCCGAGGAATTATACCATGTCTGGTTAATTGATAAATTTCAAACAAAAAAAGCTGGAGAATTTCGTTAGTAATCCAGAGACCGAAGAAATAATGAAAAATACAGAGTCTCTGGCCAAAATCCAGAGAGTTGGCACGTCTGCAGTGGCCTTGAAACAAGCACTCTTCAAAATACGACTGCAGGTTTCAAAGATTGGCGAGAATCTTGAAACATATTTAATGAGCTGTTTTCATATTGTTAAATCATTTTAATTTTAAATATGTGGCATCAACAAAATACCACGAATATAAACATTTAGTAATAATTTTATATCTCATGGGGTACATATTTGATTAAATATTTAGTACGATTTTCTGTGTCTTCCGAAACAAATAAGTTAGTAGAAACAAATTGTAAAATTTACATTATACATTGCATAAACAGTTTATGTAACTGAATAACTTGTATGAAATTCAAAACTTTAAATATGAGATTAAATATCTGATAGTTTGGTTTTAAACATAGAATTGCTTAAACTGTATTTCTTGAATGGCATAGTGAGAAAAGGCAGAATGATTTTGTGAAATCTCCCACAATTATTCAAAAACAAACACAATTTGAAGTAAAATACTGAAGTATTTGGCTTGAAAACAAATTTATTTTATGTTGATTTAAATTTAATGGCAAATTTAATGCTAACATCTAATGTTGTGTTGTTTAAGCACTTTAAGGTCATTTTGTGCAACACGAAACCTAAACAAAGCCAAATTAATTTGTTATTGCAAAGTTTAACATTTTTTTAATCAGAGAACTAAGTTTTAAAAGCAGGCAAACAATCATTTCATTGTAGAACATTTTATACAAAATAAAATGATATCTTAAATAGCATTTAGGGTTCCATACTTAAAAAAGCTTCACAAAGTGTTAACATTCAAAGGAATAGTTAGCAAACAATAACAAATATTCACACTCAGAACTTCAGTTGCAGTTCTTCATATAATAAAAACAATCATATGAGCAAAATAAACATAGATGTATGACATGCATTATATATATATATATATATATATATATATATATATATATATATATATATATATATATATAATTGAAGATTTTTATGATTACTTGTAATATATATACCCGAGAAATACCAATGAAAATTGCTTGTAAACTGAATGTTTTTGCAAATCAGAAGCCTAGTATATATATATATATATATATATATATATATACATATATATATAGATATATACACACACACACACATATATATATATATATATATATATAATGAATAATTCGTTATGATAAATGCAAAATACAATTCAAATAGACGGCATAATATAACAATCTTCTTAAGTTATTTTATCACCTAAAACCCTAAAGTGAATAAAATGTTCACCAAGGATTAAATGATTATATTACATAACCAAATTTTAAGTAGAGATAGCTCAACAATTTTCATATTGATGGAGATCAATATTGGAAAACAATTAGCATTTATTCAAGAGCCAGTATTACAGAATTATTACTTTTGAGCATTATTCATTTAAAATACATCTACTCTCTCACTGAGTGTTTAAATTTTCCAATGTTAAAATAAGGAAAATGTATTAAAGCTCTATCTCATTTATTGGAATTGTTTTGTCTGTGTGATGAAAGTCTGCACAGGCTCTGGCTTGGTCCGACCCGCTGAATTTTAATGAAACTGCTCAGGTCGGATTTTAAAAAATTTAGGTCGGGCAAAAATAAACAAAAAAGCCAAAAAAAAAAAGGCAAAATTTAAATGACCAAAAAAATTTGAAAAAATATGTATGAAACAAAATTCTCAATAAGTGAAGGTTCCCTATCCCATATTAAGTAATAAAAGTTTGCTTTGTACAGAGAACGCAGACAGGTAAATTAGAACCAGATACAGAAAAATAATAATTTCAGATAGAAAATTGAGGACAATTATTTGAAGACATACCAAAGTCAAAACAAAATATTGCTATTTGCAGTTTTCATATGCTGATTTGAATCATTGTATGCAATACAATTTGTGTTTAATTTCTTAAGTGGCAAATTATGATTATGATACAAGATAACCTGACTAAAGTTAACACATGTGTTAGCTTTATTTAAAAAAAAATCAGAATGTGCCATGTAGGGCGAATTATTTTGAAAAATTCTTGGGTCAGATCAAATTTTAATATTTTTGGTTCATGCCATGTAAAAATTTTAAAATCAGGCTCATGCAGACCTCTAGTTCAAAGCACAGATGCTGTAAAGAGAACATTCATGCTTTAACTTATTAATTTTTTGTGTTGGGTAAAAAATTGAATAAACTAATAGAAGCTAGAAGCTTGTTCTTTTGCATAGCATATATGATGCAAAGAGGAATGCTTCCATTTTTTTTTTTTCCCTTTAATCAATAAACATGTTAGACATATTTTTAATTTTTATAGAAAGATAATAAATATATTTTGCATGAGTTTATAAATACTTTTCACTGGTTTAACAAACTTTTTCAAAAAGTCAAATACAGTAAACTTCCGATAATCCGGCACGTTCAGGACTTCAGTGGTACCGGATTATCTAATTTACACGATTAATGAGCGTCAAACTGAAATGGAAGAAATAAAATGGGAAAAATGAATTTAAAACAAAATAATTGACAATAAATGCGATATTTTTTTGCCTAAAACGTAGACTGTATTAAATTGTACAGTATGCGAAAAATTATTTAAATTAATTTGAAAAGTATAAGGTAAACTTTAATGAACAGAAATCTACAAAGTAATTTAGTTTATTATACTAAATGTACCTCAGTACAGATGAATATGTTATCTAAGAGGCACGTCTAACTATCGGACATGCTGAATCATTGGATGCCAGATTAATAAAAGTTTATTATATTTCTCTTTTCAATATATACACTTGGCAATAAAAAATAGGCAAAATTTCAGAAAGCTGAATGAGTTAGAGCTTTAAAATGTTTTCCATAGATTAACATAAGAAAATTGAAACAGTAAGCATGAAGATAAATATGCAGTGACAAGCACAATGACACTCCTTACTTTTTTATACTTGTCAAAACAGCTGCAAGCATGGTGCGTCACATTAAGATCCAAACAGATGCTTATGCTATTGCAATAAAAAAGCTTAGGCTACAACATAAGAACTGCAAGTCCACTGAAGTGTATTTTATAATTATGTCACAAGTAAATGATAGTTTAAAATGCATTTAAGTATTGATTTAAAAGAAAAAATCAACAAGCACTAACTACCCATATCTAAAAAAAATACTCCATTTCGAATCACTAAATGTTGTTTAAGATCACTAAAGTAAAGTGAGTTTTGTTCATCACTTTCACTAGAACATTCAGGTTTCATAGTTGAGTGGAATAATTGAGTTTTATCCTGCATTTTAGAACTATTTACTGATGTTTGGTCCTCATTAGGAAAACTTGAATGATATTTGTCAAAAACTGTGTTCGTCTTTTTCTCATCTTTTGAGTCCAAATGAAAAGACCCATCTTTCTCATTATGAACATGTAAATGATGTTTCAAATCACTACAAATGGATGACTTGTCGTTATCATTATCCATAAAATCACACTCCTGTTTCACAGATTTTTTATAATCAGGAATTTCAAACATATCTTGTTTTGTAGAAGCATTTATCAATGTTTCTGTTGTACCGCTTTCAGATGATTCAAAATCCTGATTACTTATGCTGGAACATTCACCCACTCTTAAATCCAAATTACAGGATTCGTAACAATCATTCCTTGCATATTTCAAATCACTGAAATTTAATGATTTCGCATTAATATCATTACAAGAGTCAATCTCATAATTCATATAACTGTCCTCATAACCAGAAGTTTCAAAAATTTCTTGCTTGATAAAAGCCTTTTCAACTTTATTATCTTTATTGCAAGTACTCACAGATTTCTCAAAAGTTTCACAAGGCTCTGGGGTTTCAAACATTTCTTGTTTTACAATGGAAGGTTTATATGCAATAGAAGCGCATGATTGATGCTTCATATTAGGAATGGACTCTTTTGCATCAAATACATCCAAATAAAATGTTCCATCTTTACGAATTTTTAAATTACGTTTTAAATCACTTAGATAGAAGGCTTTGCTGCTATCATTTCGACTACAAGAATTTCCAGATTCCACCAAATTTCCTTTAGATTTATATTTTTCTTCAAGAATTTTTTCTTTTACAAAATTGTTTACAGGAGTTCCATACCCACTATCAATATCATTAAAAGAATTCTCCAATTCTACAAAATCTTTAGATTTAGGAGTTTTGAACACATCCTGATTAAAAATTGATGCTTGATGACTACTAGATGCATATGTTTGATGACTACTAGAAGCAGATCTTTGATGACTGCTATATGCAGATGATGTCTGATGACTACTAGATACAGAGGATGTCTGATGACTACTAGATACAGATGATGTTTGATGACTACTAGATGCATGTGGTGTTTGGTGACTACTAGATACACATGATTCATATTTCTCATTTGAGATTATCTGTTTTGCATGTAAGTCTAAAAAAAATGTTCCATCACTAGAAATTTTTAAATTTCGTTTTAAATCACTTAGATAAAAAGATTGGCAACTATTACTCTGACTGCAATAACTATCAGATTCCTCCAAATTTTCTTCAGAATTACTGATTTCGTGGTTTTCTCCTTTTACAGAACCATTTATTGAAGTTTCATACCCACTATCAATATCGCTTAAAGAACTCATAGATCCTACCAATTCGTTACATTTAGTGAGTTTATACATTCCTTGTTCTATAGCCAAATTTGATGTCTGATAATTACAAGATGTAGTTAGAGAATGAGGTTTCTGAATGCCTTGCTTTTTATTTAAGTCCAAGAAAAATGTTCCATCACTACGAATAACTAAATGCTGCTTCAAATCACTTTTATATATAGGTTCATTTTTATCATTATCACTACAGGTACTAACAGCTTCTGTTGAAGCTTGCAATAAATTACAGCTTTTGGGGGAAATAGATGAACTACTAGAAGCACATTCCTGTGTTTTCTCTTTGACTAGAGTAACATTTTCTTCATACACAGTAGGATTATAAATATAACTACTGTTTTCTACATTTTCAGAAGATTGGCATGATGTAGGAACTACTGAAGAACTTTTGCCGAAATTAAAATCGTCAAAAGTATATGTTGAATACCTACCTCTAGATAACCGCTTACTGGAACGTAAGAAGCTGTTTCTTGAAAGGCAATTAGATGGATAATCTTGAGTATATCTGCTTTGATCCCAAACCTAAAATATAAATATATTTTATTATTAGAAAAAAAATTCATTTTCTATTAAAAAAAATGGCAATAAAATGTTTTACACTGGTATAACCAAAAGAAAATTTAAATTCAGACACTAGAGCACGCCTGTAACATCCAAGTTGGACAGGTTTCCACAAATCTGAGTAAAAAAAAAAAAAATTCTTATTTATCATACACCTTTAAAAACATTTAAACTTTTTTAGCAAACATTTCTATAATGGTGCATTGTCTCATAATTTAGTTTTACCAAATTAAGTTTTTCTTTAATTTTGATGACATAAGTTCTTGTTTTGTTACAAAGTTCCTTTATTTCAGTTTTTTAATAAAGTTGTTCAGTAACCATTCTAAATTTTCCAAAGGAACCTCTTCATTAGTATCAACGTTACAATCGCTAACAATATAACTATCTTCTTATTGCTGCAACGGAGCCACCCATATAGGGGAATGGATACTACTAACGTGGAAGGGCCCGGAATGCTAAATTTTCTTTTGGGGGGCTGGAGAAAACATGAAAAATTCACAAAATATGAGTAAATTAAATATGGAGAGGGGGGGGGGGTCTGTGATACATGTTTGAAGGGGAGCCTACAATTTCTATGGGAGACCCAGGTTGCAAGATAAAGATTTGAAAGCATGTTTTACTGTTCGCAAACCAGACAGATGATAGAATGAGCTTTTCCTTGCCCTGTATGCTCCTTTCAGATACTCCCCTTCCACCAATTATTATCACTTACATTATCATGTCATTGTGTTTCTTCCAATCCTGGCCCTTTCCTCCCAGCGCATCATGGAACAATACAGAAAAAGAGTTATTGCTTATGGGGAAAAAGCATTTTCTCTATCCTTCCACCTTTCTACCAAATGCCAACAACAGTACAGGCAGAGCTATTGCTCCCTAATAAGTACGGCAGGAGAACATTATTGCTTCTAAAAATACATTAACAGATGGCTCTCGGGATCGCCTTCACATGAACATTTTTTATTTCTTTCGCATTTACAAAGAGGAGATATTATATTTATGTTCAAGCTCTTACTTAGTATTAAAAGGGCCCAGCTATATTTCACAGTTTATGGGTGAATAATTGGACAATCAAGTGCCTACTGTAAATTTTCAATTTACAGTATAAAATCTCAAATCTGGATGTTCAATATTCAGAATTTTTGAAAATCCATATATATATATGTATCAGTTTATGCTAGTGTCCGGATTTTCAAAAATTCCGAATATTGGACATCCAGATTTGAGATTTTGTACTGTAAATTGAAAATCAAAAAAGGTTTATTAACTATCAATGCAAAATTATTTATAGCAAACTTTTACAATGGAATAGCATATGGTAGGGTAAAAATGAATATATATACACACACAGCAAAAACATAATAAAGTCAAAAACTCATTAAAAAAATGTATAATTGCTAAAAGCATGTATCTTTTTAAGCACTTGTAAAGTGTTAAGGAGTAAACAGGCATTTTGGTGCATACCAGACCCATGCCCAATTATGCAATTTGATAAACTCTGCTTAGGCTTCATGCTAACTTTTAAAAATTTGAGTAACGAGTAAGCTCCCCTTCCCTTCAATGTCTTCAAGGACAGTTTTAAGAAAACCCCTTAAGATCATCTCTAGAAGACAGGTATTTGCAATTGAGAAATCTATGTAGACACCTCATATATTTGGTACAAATTTTTACACCAAAAGACATTACTATAATGTAACCAGCTATTGTGACACATAGTGACAATCCGAACATACTAACATAATTATAGCTATGCTGAACAATTAATATAACACACACATACAAAATGCAGAACTTACCATAGATTGCCAACAAGCACTTGACTGAAAATAATTCCTTATCTTTCTTAATGAATATGGACCTAAAATATAAGAGTAAAATTCATTATTCCATTTAAAACACACTATATTTAACATTTTAAATGAAATAAACTAACATATTCTTTATAATGAGAATTTTACACTTCATTCAATTTAGTATAAATTGTACACAATATAAAACTGAATTATATCTGTCCCCTTTTAAGTTTATAATTATTACTTATTATTTTCAACTTTGGAAGCAAGTTTTCATGTGAATTGCATTCCTTTGGCTACTGCATCACCGTCTTATATGTAACCAATTAGGTATGAACCCAGCATTAAACTTGACAGTGGCTCCCAATATTTGCAAGTGACCCAAAATTTCGAAGCACATTTACTGACTCAGTATATATGTCTCGACAATATCTAGAATTTTAATAAAAATTTCCTGACTGCATGTATACTTAAATAGTTCAAGTTACCATTAAAGTGTATATATATATATGAATGGCTGTTAGATTCTACTATACGAATATATCTGTTTACCACTAGCTAACTAGACTCAAATTTTTACTAATCTTGCAGCATTTTACAATTTTTAACATTACAAATTAATACATTGTTAATGCTTTATGAAATTAATAATACAAAAACTGAAAGAGTAAATTGTGTTAGGAAGTTTTATTCTTCCTAGTATAACTAAAATAAAATTTTATTTATTTAATGGACTTGGAAATAATTTATTTCATACATGCAATTTGTATACAATAAAGAAAATAAATTGATATGCATAAAAATAAAACAGACTGTAGTATGTGTGTGTGACTTTGTTTTATTCCATGAAAACTAAACTTTAGAAGGTATCATTTGAGTTAAAAATAAATCTCTCTGCAAAAATAGACTACAAAACTACTGAAAAAATAAAAAGTAAAATATTCGTTAAAAATACAGCATCAAACAAATTAGGAATTGGAATGGTATCCACTACTTTCAGAGGCAAGAAACAGGGATAGAAAAAAAAAAGGCTAGATAATTCAGAATGGGATAAAAAGGAGTAACCACACCAACAATGGAAAGAAGGCATTTATCTATAAACAGTTGCATCTCCTTACCCAGAAAGAAAATTGATGTCAAATAAAAATATGAAAAGATAAAATATGCAAGAAAGAAAACAGAACAAGAGTTAAGTGCTTTATGATAAAATAAATAGGAAAATAACTGGTTTATGAAGCTATATGTAAAACATCATCCGCCAAATGAACTATCTTCAAAAATATATTATTTATCTGATGATATCATTTATGTAGCTTCAAGAAATCAGTTGTTTTCTTATTTATTTTATCATACCCAGAACTGTCAACCTAATGAAACAAAAAGTAAGAACAGATATGTGTGAATGCACATTTAGGAGGAGGTGATAAAAAATTTATTCCCAAACAAGGTAAGGTTTATTATCATAAACGAAAATGATACTCACCACCACTACTACTAATATTTAAAATATTTTGAGTAACAATTAAGAAATATTTTAATGAAAAATTATAGATGCAATTTAAAAAATATATCATATTCTAATTTGTGCTCTCCAAATGAACTTAAATAAATCTTTCTATGTGGCTAAAATAAAAATATTTTAATAGCATATTTTAGAAATACAGTCATTTTATTAATAAAATGTTTGAAAAATAATGTTCCTGTATAAAAAGAAAAATAAATATAAAAGTAATGAATGCAAAAATGCAAAATATTTTCACAATTAAACAATATATATTGATATCATATAATCACTTCAGACCATCTTATTTTCATTTTTGCTATACAGAACATTTCAATAAATGACCAATCTCTGGCATATATAACACAATTAAATTAAAATTCTTCAATTATATATATGTGTGTATATATATATATACTGTTTGGCAATTGCTAAGGACGGATGACACTATCACCCATAGCAACCACAAAATGAAAGGAAGCAAAATGTGGAAAATCAGAGAAAGTGTGGGATACAGTAAGAAGAGGTGTGCGTATACAAATTTTTCATTCCCACACCTGTTCGCCATGTGATAGCGCTGATGAGAGATTTAAAAGATTTGACGAATGTGGACAGTTGTTCCAAGTGAAAAATTTACTGGAAAGATTTAATTAACAAACTTGAAATTTTTGGTATATGTTCCCGATATCATTTAGATGATTTTACGCATGGCCGTACTATTGGAAAAATCGAAGAAGAGCAAAAAATAACAGATGTTGCCAAGATGTTCGACATCGCCCACAGCGTTATTTCACAGCTGTCGGAAACATTTAAAACAACTAGAATATGTAGTAAGCATCACGGGGAAGGTCGTGTTAGAAGTACAACACCTGCAGGAGACAGGTACAATGTCCTATCGGCAAAAAGGGCCCACGCACCACAGTTCAGCAGGTGGCAAATCAGTTCCTTGCTACCACAGAACATCTCCTGAAAAACTGTAGCAAGATGTTTGGGAGGAGGACTATACACCTGCAGACCAGTTGTGTGTGCCCGTAGACCCATTGTCCAGTCTACACCTTACCGCTCGTTTGCAATGGTGTCATGAGCATTGCAATTGGACCGAACAGGATTGGGCTTGTGTACTATTCTCAGATGAGAGTAGGTTCAGTCTGTCATCGGATTGCAGATGCCAACTGATCTGGTGTGAGTGGTACTGCTTATCGTCCAGAAAATATCCAGGAAAGGAACCAATATCTGACATGCAGTATCATGGTATGGGCCGGCATCATGATCAATGGCCGCATGCCCCTACATGTGGTTGCAACTGAGACTATGACCGGTCAACGATACATTGATGAAGTTCTACTGCCTCATGTTTGCCTTTTCCATGGTGCTGTTAATGATAAATTTGTTTGCATGAGCGACAACGCACCATGTCATCGAACACTCTCTGTTCAGAATTGTTCAGTCAGTGAGGGTATTCAATGCCTCATATTGCCAAAATGTTCTTCAGATCTAAACCCCATTGAAAATGTTTGGAATTCCTTGGGGAGGCGACTTGCTGGTTGAAAATATCCTCCAACAAACAAAAACACCCTCATCCGTGCACTGACAGAAGAGCGGGATAACTTGCTTCAACATCTGCTGGATAATGTTGTGCAAAGCATGACACAATGCGTGGAATGTTGCATTGCACTCCACGGTAGACATATTCCCTAATGACACCTTTCCCAAAGGTGCCTGCTGTTGTTCATATGCATTTTTCCATTTCTCCGTACACAGCATCAAATGAACACTTTTTTCTTTCAGATGTTTCAAAACCTTCTGTATTTTCCAGAACAATAAATGATCTTTATTCTAATGTCCAAACAGAGTGACAACAATATTTTATCCTGCTGGGCCCCCAACCCAGCTTAATGTTGTGCTACATTGCAATTTATGATCCGTCCTTAGCAATTGTCCAGCAGTGTATATATATACAATCACAATTCAATGCAAACTAGCTGTGGTGCACATAGTTATTGATCACTTTTTTAAATAGGTGAACTGTGAAAATATGCACCAACAACAAAAGTGCATAGTCCACTGCATGCCTTCTTAGCCTTCATCCATCTTAAATAAGATATGTGAATCAGCTTCAAATCATAAATTAAACCACCACAATGAACATGACTTAAATCAAATCTGGTCCATTTCATAATGGACGTAACTCTATATCAGCATTAGAAAACTTTCTCTACCACGCATATTTCTAAACGATATACCATTTATTTCCAAATATTCAATCAACCTTTAAATGCACAAAATAACATAGATTTTCTAGTCCTAGAATTAGAGCAGTGTTTAAAAAAGTATCTTAAATTTTGGGATTTTGTAAATAATTAAAAATTTATTAATTTTCTTAATGTTTTGAACCCATGTCTAGAAAATTACCTCCCAGTTTTTACCACAATACTGTTAAATGGATTTTCACAACCTACTAATATGTAAAACATTAAAAAACACATAAATATAATAAAAGGGATTTTTTTGAATAATTAATAAGACAGGATTTTAAGTTCATAATAGCCATTTTCATTCAAGCATAACATTTTATTTAAAAAACCTTTGAGGAGAGAATTTTCATTTAAACCCTTAAACAGCATGAATATTTGCATAGTTTCCAGGAGATTGGCAGAAAATACAAAAATCAGACTTTCTTGAGAAAATGCAAAGTTGACTGGTTCAGTATTTGAAAAAGTTAATCCAAAAAGATTTTAAATCGTGTTTTAAAATTGTTAAAATACTTGCATTAAAGCCAATAACTTTTGTTTGTTTATAATAATATCTGGAAGCATAGCTGCAAAAGATTCTATAGAAAACATATACTGATTATTACTATTTATGCACCGTAAAACTCTGTAGATATGCCCTTGTTTCAAATTGAAAAATTCCATGAAAAAGACCCTTCCCACCCAATCAGAAGAAAAAAAAATGCCATTGTATAAAATAAATTTATTGGAAAACATGTTGTTATGTTATATCATTATTTTATTTTAGGTCTTCCTCCTATATACTCTGTGATTTTCAGTTGCATTCAAGGCAAATAAACCGAATTCTATATAGGTTTCTTTTAGTAGAGGATTCCCAGTAAGCACTTCCCAACATTTTATGTGATTTTCTGTAATGTTTGAGGAGACAGATCGATAGAATTCTACAGTATACTATTAATTTCTGTCAGCATCTAATATCTGTGTTTACTTATCTATACCTCAGGGTTTTCTTCACAAATTTTTTACCTAAGAAGCTGATTTTGGAATGAATGGGAGTAACCTGTAGAGTAATAGCACATTATTTAATACTTCAAAAAGTTTAAAGATTTTTCATTACAAGGAAGAAAGCTTTAAAAACAGCAAAATTTGTCAAAAAAAAAAAAAATTTAAAAACCAACATCTGTCTCCCCACTCAAAAAAAATAACCCCCAGAGTTACATAAAAATGATCCTGCATACATAAATATTGAAACAAACTTCACTGCAAATTTTCAACATGCATGATGATAAAATACATATAAAAAAATGGTTAAAGCAAAAATTCTGGAAAAAAATTGCAAAAATAGCCCAAAATTTGAAATGCATCATATTCTCAATCTCAGACTAGTGGTCCTCGGTGAAAATGTAGTTTATTACACAAGGGGTTTTTCAGTTTGTAACCAGTACAAACTTAATTTAGCAATTCTTACTTGTTAAGGTAGAAAGCACGATTTCAGTTTAATTATACTGCTCAGGTTGTGAAAATTTTTACAAGATGTTTTGAAAGGATTTTGCATTTTTCTGTGGTCTTACATCAAGAATAAAAACATATTTCTTCATGAAAACTTTGCTATTTTATTCAAGATTTTAAGAATTTATAATTCCGTTTAAAGGAGCATTTGGTGGAATATATTTTCCAGTACCTGATTAGTGTGGCATTTCATTTATCTGGATTAAATGTATCTTGATAAACCATATTTTGGTTACTCTGGTGTTATTAATTGTTCCTGGTTAAACATGCATTCATAAAACTGAGCATACAGTCAACTGTACTTTGAAAATTTATGTCAAAAAAGATTTCTTCAGCAAGAATCAGAAGCTTTTAATTAAGAGTGTGTGTGTGTTACTAGTTGTAATTCAGTTAGAAGGTTAATTGGTTTACATTTAACAAAATTTTAAGGAATTAGCAGTTAGTTGCAACAGGTTATTTTCATAACGGTTGTTACCCAGAAATTCAGTGCAACTTACATTAATTACACAATAGCAGCAAATGAAAATGTTAATTTATTTAGTATATTTTTAGTAAGGTGCTTACAATTGAGTGCAGTACTTCTGTACCAATTAAAAAGATAATTCTAGTGCATTTCCATCTCTGTAGCCTGCTTGTAACCGACAACAGCTGATGGTACATTTTCATAACGTAATTATATATTAAGAACATTTCTTTATTTTTATTTGAAATAATGTATTTAAAATGTTTAATATATGAAGTTTTCATTTTACATAAATTGAATTTATTTTGTTACTTGTGTTGAGGAAGTATTGTTTTCCAATATAACTGAATACAATATTTTGAAATATATCTTTTATAATCACATCATTAAACTTTGACTATTTTTTTATACTCATTTTTATGGGTATATGTGCATGTGCACATATTGGGTTGATGTTCATCAGTAGCCATGGTCTTCCTGCGCAGCAGATGAATACTGAACTGTCAATTTTTTTCAAGTACTTGCATATGAAGTTAATAAAATGCCAAAAATTGGCTTGATGAATTGAAAAATTTAAAATACGAGTAAAATATGTTTAAAAAAAAAATTGTAGCATAGTGAAGCTGAATATTGTGCTTTCTTTAACTTTTATTTTACAACAATGGTTATTCATACCCAATGCAGCAAGGAGACTTTTTAAACATGAACCAGATATGGGAATAAAATTGCCCTCCCCCACAGAGAAATTTTAAGGTTTTTGGATTTTCTGGTTAGTTACATCAATCGAGCGTTCCATGTACCAAATTGCAAGTTTCCACTTGTTCTAGAAGTGGGTAAACATTTCATGGACATACACACAAAGTTTCTTTTCTTATATAGTTACCAAATGCACAGAGTATGATCAATTTTAGAAATGACCCAAGATTTATTGGTGCTGAGTTCAAGGCACAAGCTGCAGATTAATTTTCAAACCAACACTGCCTGTTGCAGATCAACCCAAAACATTCTACAACTGGAAAAATTCATTAAAGTACAAAAACTTTCATACTGTATTTGTGCTAGTTAATTGGTGAACATTTTCCTCTGTATAATCACAGCTAGTTATTTCAAAAATTCCAGAAACAAGTTTATGTGATTATTTACATTTATGGCAACTCATATCAGTTGGAAATAAAGAATGGGGGTAGATAAGTTATGGCCTACTATAAAAGATTTGCGACTGCATCTGGAGAGTGGATTTACATTATCATAATGTGAATATTGTTGTATCCTGTTTTACTATTCTGGAGTTAATCAATGTAGTTTCTCTCATTTTATAAATTGCAAACATATTCAATACAATATTCCATTTAAAAATAATCTCAAATCATTCTAGTCTAATCCTCTTTAATTCCCATATTGTAAACATTCCATATTCTTATCTCCCATTATTTTTCCTAATTATTTTTAAAGTGTGAGTTAGCTTTATCAATTTTCTATATGAATGAGCAATAAGCATGATCATGAGCAAATGCATTTGTATGCTTCAACATCATACACGTTATACTTCAGCCATCTTATTACTTTCCCTACATACGTAGCCTAATGTATAGAAAAAATATTGTCACAGGGTCAAAAATTCAAATTCGAGCTTTTAATGGAAGAGCACATTTCAAGTATCCCTGAACTCAAATTGAATGCATTTGAAGTTATGTATGTGTATGTGTCCATGAGTCTGTATATGTAATATCTTGTAAACAAATAGAGCACTTTAAACAAATTTTTGGAACAATTATTATAATCAGCAAATACTGGAATTTTAAATGTAATTGATGTTTGGAAGATCTACAACTTTTCAAATGAAGTTTTGAAAAAATTGTTAAAAAATTTAAATTTTCAATATTACATAAATAATCATTTATGTAATTTATTTGAAAACGAATGAAACAAACTCTGCAACTTTTTTAATGGTGTCAAATTGATGAAAATATTGCCAAAATTGCAAAAATAACATTAACAAAAATGATACCAAATGGATGAATTAAAATATTTGAATAGATTATTACTTAGTAGATGCTATTAATATTGATAATTTTCAAGTTAGATTTGCTTGAAATATAAGTAAATAGGGTACCTTGAAATATAAGTAAATAGGGTACTTTGAAATAGTTTTACATGTTGTCATCCAGAAAAGCTGTCAAATGTTCAATTCAAAGTTAAAAACATTTTGCAATGGATCTTGCACATCATTTTTTTTTTCCCCTGTGAAAGATGAAAATTCATTGTACTATGTAGAGAAAGTCGTGTGATCTCCACACCAGGATTTATTTTATTTTATTTTATTCTATCTATATCTTCATTGTGGCTGATTCCATCATAATTTTTTTTTTTTAATGGTTACATGGAATTTATTTATGTTTTCTTGCAGATATCCTCCGTTAGATGCATCTACCTTCTGTGAACAAACACTTCTCAAAGGATACCTGCCTGCTAGGACCAGACATATCCTGTGAGTGAAGTTGCCATGACATCTAGAAATCTGATCATAACAAGCTGCATTTTTAACAGCCATGAACAATTTCAAAATTTTGATTTGCTAAAACTTTCATTCATTGTATTATGTAGTGAAAGTCATGTACTGCCCACATCAGGATTTTTTATATACTTACCTTTATCTTTGCATATCATGGATGATTCACTCCATCATTGCAAAAATATCTTTTTTTTATGGTTACATAAGATTTATTCATGTTTCCTTGGTTAGATGTATCTACCTTTCCACCTCTCAAAAGATATCAGGACCAGACAAATCGTGCGGGTAAAGTTGCCATGACATCCAGAAATCTGATCATTGCAACCAGCATATTTACAAATCTGATCATTGCAACCAGCATATGAACATTTCCAAAATTTTGGTTTGATAAAAATTTCACATTTGCAGAGCCATTAGAGAATGGGTTTTCATAGGATCAAATAATCTTCCACTTCCAGTTATAATCAGAATAATAATTGTACAGAGTATTCACCAGATTTCATCTTTAACTCCAGGTAAAATTTGTGGTTGCAAGACACCAGAAAAAAAAATAACTTCTGCTAATGTTAATTTACATTTTTATAATATTTCTATATTTTTCTTGTTTCTGTTAACTTATTAAAATCAGTTTTGTGCATGGCACAAAAAATACAATTCTGCTTTCTTTCTTCTCTATTATATAGAAATTAAAAGAAATTAAGAGCAAGAAAAACTGTATTGTAAAGATGTAATGATGTAAGATTAACTCCTAAACTTTTTGTTTGGTTCTTAAATGAAATTTGTTCATACTTGACCGATAGGAATGAACCATATACTTTGTCAGCTATTAAGAGTTTTCACTGTATTTTGAAACAATACATATGTACAATTATCACTTGTGTGTTTCATGTTGTGCATTTATATAGTATGATTTTCTTATGTCTTCTGAATAAAACTTGTTTTTGAAAGAGGGTTCAAACTTTTAGTTTTAAAGATATGACATTACAAAATTTAGTTATTTTCTTACTTAATTGTAAATTTCATTAGAAAATAAACAAAAAAATAAAGTTTTCTGAAAACAATGAAATTTAAATTTCGATAGTAAATAACAAATAGTAATAAATAAAAAATAACTAAATTTAGATTTATATTATTCACTCTTTTAAAACTTGCTTTTGAAAAAAGGTTCAAACTTTTAAGTTTTAGGGATATACTACTACAAAATTTAGTTGTTTTCCTAAATAATTAATTTTAAATTTCATTAAAAAAATAACTATGTTTATGAAAAACAATCAAATTTAAATTTTTATAGTAAATAAACAAATAGCAATAAGCAAAACGTAACTAAATCTAAATTATTCATTCTTTTAAATTTTATTCATTTCTAAAGACTAATAAACTCAGAGAGCATAGTTTATGAAGTTCATATATATTGTTCTTTTGAATATCTAGCACATTTTGCTTTTTTCAACTAGTCACAATATCAGAAATCCAACGTGTACAACACAATATTTTGAGAAAACAAGAACTGAATTTGAATTATGAGAAAACAAGAACACAATTACAGTTTACTTAATTCAATTTTGCTGAACATCAATAGACATTTTCTGGTTATTGATTAGTCAGTCGAACTCACTTATAACGAGCCCAGTTTTAATGAGAAACCGGGTTTAGCGAGGAAATATGAATACAATGGTTGGTTCAACGTTAAAGGTATATGAAATATACTCGCTTATTACAAGCAAAACTCGGATTTAGCGAGTAAAACTTTGCTAACTCCTCGATGTTTTTATTTCCTTCAATTTCCTTTCTTTTTTTGTTTTTTTGTCAGTGATAAGTCATATGAGGGAGAGACATGTGTTCAGCAGCTATTAGCTTCGGAGAAACAGAGAAGGGGTAAAGGGAGGGAAGGAGAAGGAGACAGAGAGGCGACATTTGAGGGCGAACGCATACTTATTGTTTGTTCTTTCATTCTGTGGTCAATTTTCGTAGTGTGCAGACACTTTTGAATTCTGTTGTAATGTCGAAAAGTAAAGTTTCATCGATTGATGAAAAAGTTGAGATTTTACGGCAATTAGATGATGGCATGAAGAATGTAAAGATTTGCCAAAAATATGATCTATCCTCCTCTACCATTTCAAAGCTATTGAAGAACAAAGAAAAGTTTATGAAAGCATTCGATCAGAGAAAGAATGAGTGTAAGCGATTAAAAAAATGTTCTAAAGAAGATTTGGATGAAGCATTGCTAAAATGGTTCAAAGTGCAACGTAATGCCAATTCTCCTATAAGTGGTCCCTTACAAAAAGCTCAAGCTGAAAAGTTTACTCTAATAGTTTAGTTATTCCAATTTTGTATGTTCTAACGGATGGCTTAATCTTTTCAAGAACAGACATGGCATTAATTTTGGAAAAATCTGCAGTGAGGTGAAGTCCGTTAACATGGATATTACAGCATGGATGAGTGAAAAATGGTCAGACATAAAAAAAGGATTAACAGAGGATGACATTTATAATGCCGATGAGACAGGAGTGTTCTACAACGTAACCCTGAAATAGACTTCGAAATTTAAGGGCGAAAAATGCATCGGAGGAAAGCGCTCCAAGAATAGTCTGACTGTGTTAATGTGTGCTAATATGTCTGGTACTGACAAGAAGAAACTGCTAATTATTGGCAAGTCCAAAAACACTAGATGTTTCAAAAATGTCAAGAAACTTCCTACTGATTAAGACAACAACAAGAAGGCATGGATGACGTCAGACATTTTCACTAAATTCATTTCAAAATGAGAGAGAGAACTGAGGAAACAAAAGCGTAAAATTCTCTTCGTAGATAATTGTTTGGCACATCCCGAAATTACTGCTGGGCTTACAAACATCAGGATTGAATTTTTACCATCAAATTGTACATCTGTTATCTAGCCCATGGACAAAGGGGTCATAAGAAGTTTCAAGTGTCACTTTCGTAAGCAATTGATTTTGATGCTTTTGGATAGAAGGGACAAAAAAAAAGGAACAACTTCAAATGCAATTCGTTTATTGAAAGACGCATGGGAAAACGTAACAATAAAGTGCATAAAAAATAGCTTCCATAACGCTGGTTGGAATACTAAACATGGGCAGTCTGATGAGGAAGAGGAAACAGAGGACTCATTTAAAGTGACAGTAGATTTGGAAATGAGTAATTCCGAGTTTGAAAATTACTTATGTGTCGACGATGATATAATGACTTCTGACATACCAACTACAGAAGATATTGTCGCTGAAATAGTAAAAACACAAGCACACGATAATTGTGACGAGGATGAGGAATTCAAGCAGAATAGCCACCCATATGTTCATTAGCTTTGAAATGTGTAGAAAAACTACAAAGTTTTTTTTGATATGTGAGATACAAGTGACTATGTTTTTTGTGCCATGAGCCACGAAAAATAACCAATGAAATAAGCAATGAAACTATCCAGAGTAAATTACCGAGATACTTTTTCTGTACCAAATGAAAAATAAACAGTAAGCACTTTTGTCTTTTTTTTTGGAAATCAGTTTTAACAAGTACTCAGATTTAACGAGCAAACGTATCGGCCCCTTCCTTCTCGCTATAAATGAGTTCGACTGGATAAGTATACCCAATTTCATGGTAATAACTTAACATTTTAGAGAGATATATAGCTCTATTTGGAAAATATGTTGCTTATATCAGTT
This sequence comes from Amaurobius ferox, assembly GCA_951213105.1. NCBI lineage: Eukaryota > Metazoa > Arthropoda > Arachnida > Araneae > Amaurobiidae > Amaurobius > Amaurobius ferox. The sequence continues at coordinate 56,191,906 of OX578151.1, forward strand.
TGTTTTACAAGCAACTCTATGTATTGGTGTATTAGTTTGAAAAGAAATTTTACATGAATTGCAATGTTCATTATGGTGAATATTCCTAAATCAAGAACTACCTGTAATGAGCATATTTTATATTTTTAGAACTTTTCAATTTTAAATTAAAATATGCAATATCAAGAATAGTACATATTAACATTGAATAAACTATGTCATTTGCTTTAAAAAGTTATATATAAAATGACTATTTTCTAACTTAGTATTTTTTACGTTTAGAAAAATAGTCAAAACATTCAGCGAATTTCCTTAATCTGAGCATCCTGAAAATCAACAGGCTTTCTACATTTATTGATAATAGAAAAAAATCGTAGGTCTGTATTCGACTGGATAAGTATACCCCCAATTTCATAGTAATAACTTGACTTTTTAGAGACATATATAGCTCCATTTGGAAAATAATGTTGCTATATGTATATCATTTTGTTTTACAAGCAACTCTATATATTGGTGCATTAGTTTGAAAAGAAATTTTACATGAATTGCAATGCTCATTATGGTGAATATTTCTAAATCAAGAACTACCTGTAATGAGCATATTTGTATTTTTAGAACTTTTCAATTTTAAATTAAAATATGCAATATCAAGAATAGTACATATTAACATTGAATAAACTATGTCATTTACTTTAAAAAGTTATATATAAAATGACTATTTTCTAACTTAGTATTTTTTATGTTTAGAAAAATAGTCAAAACATTCAGAGCATTTCCTTAATCTAAGCATCCTGAAAATTAACAGGCTTTCTACATTTATTGATAATAGAAAAAAATCGTAGGTCTGTATTCAGGAGTGCTCAAAATGCGCAAATCTATGCAACACAAAATGAATATTTTTGATCCCAATACTCTACATTGTACTAACTAAGCATTTTAGAAAAAGTAAAAAGAGTTATATATTCTTAAGAGATTTACATTTTTTTTATCAGTAGTTTAATGAGTATTTGATATACACTCTATGACAAAAAAATCGAAGCACCCCGCAAAATAATCTGATAATAATAAAACTGTACATGCAAACACCTATTGACCAAATATGCAAATGATTAAAAATTCGCAGCCAATGAATGAATAGTCGGAACTACAGCGCACTGAAACTGAGCACCATGGTGGTGTATATAAAGAACGAACATTGCTTTCAAGAACAAAACGTGCAGTGGATTTTGATTGCGTTTACATACCTTGATTGTAACAAAGCCTTGCCGGTGAATTCACGGCCACTATAAGCATATGCAGGAGTTTGAAAGAAGGCGTGAAGTTGGACTGCATGAGGCTGAGGTGGGCACACTGACGAATCGTTTGGCATTTGAGTAAGAGCAATGTAGCAATTAAACGATGCTGGCAGGAATGAGTCTGAAATAACAGATTTCAGCATCAAGGCAGTGGATGGCTTAGAGCGATGACAGAATGGGAAAGTAGAGCAATTGTCAGAGCAGCTGTGACAGCACAAGATTCGCCGTTATCAACCATCCAACGTGTGATAAACACGGAAGTGACCACCCGGACCATTAATAGAAGACTATAGTAGCAGAATCTATACTTGCGACACCCATTACACCACTGACCATTATGCACCATCAACAGTGATTGCAATGGTGTCGGGCCCGATCAATGTGAAATTGTTCGGATTGGGAACGAATTGTCTTCAGTGCAATGAGTCCCATTTCGAACTGAGTCCCGAAGACCAGCACAGACATGTCTGGAGACAGCCCTGACATCGTCAGGATTCTACTCTTACTATCACACACCACACGGCCTGACAATAGGGAGTTATGGTCTGGGGTGCTATTTTGTTTGATAGCCGAACCCCTTTGATAGTCCTCCGTGGCACCATCACAGCACAGTGGTACGTTGCTGACATTCTACAACCCGTTGTATTGCCATTCCTTTCACAACACCATGGGCTACCTTTTCAGCAAGATAATGCCAGGCCACACATAGTACGCCTCTCTATTGATTGTCTGCGTGCTTACGACACACTTCCTTGGCCAGCCAGATCCAAAGATCTCTCGCCTATTGAGCACATTTGGGTTGAGATGTGGCGTTACCTGTGACCATCCCAGAATGTAGACGAATTAACTCGTCAATTGGAGGCCATTTGGAACGACATCCCTCAGAACACCATCCAGCAACTTTATGCATCAATGCCATGTCGGGTAACAGCTTGTATCAAAGCCAGAGGTGGACCTATGCCATATTGATGTGCTCACTTTGCATAGATCTTCAGTGCAATAAATCATCCAATTGTTCTGAAATTCTAGTCATTGCATTTTCTGTACATCCACATTACACGTACCAAATTTTGTCTCATTTGGATAATTCTTTCTTGGTGCATCGCTTTTTTTATCTTAGAGTGTATTAACTGTTATCCCAACTAGCCAGCATTTCTTTCTTTCAAATTTAGTTATTCTTTGTGACTAAAATTGCGTATTGATATTACTATTATGTTACAATATTTTATAATATTAATAATCATTGGCATTTAATATTATGTAATGTTAAAATTTCAATTTTATAAAACTTTCCTATCCAATATTCATGAATATTTACAGCTGATTTTTATGTAATACTTTTATCACAACACTTTCAAAATGTTTTAAACATTTCTAATAAAATGCTTTACCTTCAATGTGTTTAATCATGCATTTATATATTTCAATATACATACCAATCAAACAACAGATTTTTCTATATTTATAAAAAGGTTGCCAACAGAGCCATTTTGATAAGATTTCATATTTAGAACCAATTTAAAAAGTTGGGTACTCACGAAATTTATCCAGACTCTGAAAATTACAATTGTTCAGCAAATTCTATATTCAGTGATTGACTTATTTGATTTACTTTTGATTCTACAATTTATTGAACACGTTAATAAAAGTTAATAATTTACATAACAAATGGCATATGATTGGTTTTTTTATTAATAAGGTCTCTCAAACATGATATCAAGTCTACAAATTATGATTCCATTGTAGATACTAAAATCTGCTGACTTATTTTATGCTTTTTGGCACTCTTCAGCCTGAAATAGCCAATAAGTGGAATAGCAACAAGAAAACTTGCTACACCATAGTGGGTGCTGTGACTATGAAATAATAACAAGCATTTATAAAAGGTTGTATGAAGTAAATTGCTCAATTGAACAACAGTGAAGCGATGTCAACTATTTAAATCGGTAGTTCCTACAATGTGTGGACACTCAACACCTTTTAATTAATGAATATCTACCGAATACTTTGTACTCATTTAAATTTCTAAACTTGCAATATAAATATTCAAATTAATTTTATCTAAAATATAAACTTTAATAACACTTAACATAAAAAAATGATTAAAGAATGGAGAATACATAGATCAAATGAAAACATTAATATGGTAAAATATTTTTTTAATACACACACAGGCCTCAAATTATAGTTTTAAAAAGGGCACATTTTAGAAACAAAAATATGAATTACGTTTTAATAGGATTTACATTATTTGAACTACAAGATTGCTTAATAGTAAGAAATGTTCCAGAAAGTTTGATCTGCTAGCATATATCTGATCTGTTTCTTAGCAGCCATTTCTCTATATTACTAAATAAAAAATCTGATGTGGGCAGCATATGACTTTCCCTGCAGACTTATATCCACGTTCTCTTTATTTCAATTAAATTTAATTCACTTTTAATTCAATTTTTGTTCTCATTTGATAACTGGACTTATTTTCAAAGGTGGCGTGAAGAAAATACGAAAAAAACTAATATATCTCGAGAACGGCTAGTCCTAGTGTAATGGGGTTGATCTTATTATTTTCGTCATTAAAAATTACGTATTAAACAAGCATTTAATGGATATATTTGAGTATACCTAGTTCTTCAGTTTTGATTTTGACGATTTTTACGGGCCATTTTGCAAAAAAAGGCAGATTATTTTTTTCCAAATCGTACCAAAATCTAATCAGCACCAGGGTAACCCACAAGTGACTCATCTACCGAATTTTGTGAAATTCGGTCCAATAGTTTTTCAGTTAGAGTAGATACAAGCTTTTGCGGGCCATTTTGCAAAAAAAGGCGGGTTCTTTTATTCTAAATCGTACCCAAAACTAATCAGCACCAGACTCGCTCACAAGTGACTTACCTACCAAATTTTGTGAAATTCGGTCCATTAGTTTTTTAGTTAGAGTGGATACAAAATCTGCACAGACAGACAGACACACACACAGACGTCACGCTAAAAATGGTTTTTTCGTATTCTAGAGGTCTTGAAACGTGTAGATCCGTCGAAAACTCGAGTTGCGATTTTCGACATGATTCCAATACTTTCCCTATACATTACCATGTATTGCAGGGAAAGTAAAAAAAAGTAGCTGATGCTGCCGTTGTTTGACAAATTTCGCATCCCTTGAGTTTCCCTGTCATGTACTGCAAAAACTATAGCATACAAAAATATGAAATTTGGTAGATTTCTAGAGAAATATTAGGGGAATACACTAATATAAATAATTTTTATGATGTGAAACTTAGTTTAGGAAATATTCAATGTCAAATTCAAAGGCAGAGTATTTGAGCTGCGAGTTCATGTGCTGGACAGATTAGCAATAATAAGATCTTGAATTTTTTTTTTTGCATGTACCTACATAGTTGAATTTTTGCAAGACAGAGCCCATTTTTTAAATTTTGGCCTAGTTAATGAGTTATTCTATTTTTTATACACTTCTGAAATAAACATTTTTTTTTTCTGTACGAGCAAAGATTTAATTGGTTGAGTCAATTTCCAACTTTTCTATGATTAGTTGCTGACCCAAACATAAAAAAGATGGCCTTGAACTGAGTTATTGAAGCAGTAGAAACATTAAAAGTTAAGATATTTAATTCTAAACATGACTACTATGTTGGTGAGGGCACTTGGGATAATATGGAATATTGACAAGGCACTTGGGACAATATGAAATACTGACAATTATATGCCTTGTTTATTTACAAACAGAACATTTTGCAAGTATTGTTGTCATGAATATTATGATTGAAGTGCTGTATTGCACAACAATTACATGTCTAACTATTATAAATTTCTTTATACTAAAAATGTAGCAAGTCATTTTGCACCATATTATGAGCAAACATCAAAATGAAATTTTACCGTTTGTTCATCATACAGTAAGCAATCATTCGTTAATAGCAGGTAGCATGAAGAAGCGAATGCCAACGAGTAGGTGACGAACCCTCCTAACTCATGAAGCAAGTTACAAGGTTGGTGAGCCGGGAACATTGTGACCGAATGGCGTGAAATACCTTGCAAAGTGAGTTGCGGAAGTTGTTGAGCTTCACATAACAGGGTGAAGCCCCAACATGTGTATTACGCCTGTGGCAAGCTCCAGCAATTAATGAGCAGTAGCAAACAAGGAGAAGAGTAATAGGCAGGGATGTATCTACAGTGGTCGGCGGTGGTCGGGGTTTCCACCACTCAGAATTTCCGACCACCACTCAATTGCCGACCACCACTCATCCAAAAAAATATACATATTTTAATAACATTTAAAAAAAGTTATATTCAATTTTATCAAATGTTTTTCTTTAATATAAAAGTATACAAAACTAATACTGTTTGTGTGTGCGAATTAACGCGAAGCTCGTTTTGAAATTTTATATTCGCAATTATAATTGTTCTGGAAAATCAACCACCACTCACATTTCCCTAGATACATCCCTGAATACGGTTTGGCAAGTGTCAGAGAACATGGGACATGTAGGTGGTTGTGGGTACAGGTCAGGATGAAAAAGTTCGCAAAGCAAGCTCCACGTGTTGGTGAGCCCCATTTAACAAAAACGGTCCCCAATGGGCATATTACACCTATGCAGCAGGTGGCATGAAAGTACTTGCGAAGCGATCTTAAAGAGTTAGGGAGATTGGCAAGTGCAACAAGCAAAGGTGAAGTCCCCTAATGTAATACAAAATTCTATGTTTATCTATATTGATAGTAGCAAAACTTGAACTGAACTGAACACAGTACAAACATTATTCAATAGAAGTTTAATGCAACATTTAGATTAAGAGAATCTATTTTTAAAAAGTAGGAAAAAGAAGGAACTGTACGATTTTTGCAATTAGCACATAAGCCTCATAATACACACTTATGTAACATTTATAACTCACTACATAGAGCATCACTACATAGAGTTATTTGCCCATTCCAGAACTTTCGGACACCCTGTATAGTACGCAATATAAAAAAATAAGTTGAGAATTCAAAATTAAGTTTCACGCTTTAAGCACATACACTTGAAATCAATCTGATGCACAATACTCAAAAGATAGCATTTCAGCTACAATGCTCAAGTGCAAATTTCTGTCAAGTACATTGTATGTATTCATACTATATTGTACAGAATATATGCATTTCTTTATGAGAAAATTATTGACATATTTTACATGTACTTAAATGTTTCTCTCATTCTGTTTAATTTTCGCAAGCTGGTATCTTCTAAAACAATATCAATTATACTCATGAAAATTGATAAATTTTATGTAGTGTATTTTTCAATAAAAGAGCCACAGCACCAGAGCAAATGCTGCAGAGATTATAATGTTCTAGAAAAAATTACCAAAATAAACATAAATACTACACACTCTGTAAATACTGCACTAAAAATAAACAATTGTTATAGCTATTAACATTTTCTGCCATTGAAGAAGTGATGTTCAATTAGATAACCCATTTTCTAATTACTAAGTTAATATTTCAAATTGGAACATCAGGACTCTCAAGATTTGGTATCTAAAAGTAAAAACTTCCAATTTACATCATTTTAATCAGCTACTAAAATGTTGTTAAAAAAAAAAAAGATTGAGCATAGAATTTTAGCATATCCTCAATGGTGTCAAATACTGCATCTGATAAAAATATTAGCTTTGAAACATTTAAACCCTATAGTTTTTTTTACTGAAACTTACATTAATTTTAAATATGCATTCGTATATGAGTAAATATGTCAAGTAAATTAAATTACTCAATGCAACATGCATATGATAATAAAATATTAATCAGTCTATAGGAAAAGTCATCTGTTGGTCAAATCACATATTTTTACTCAGTAATCAGTAGATGAAAATAGTCCTATTGTATTGAACATAACAAAAATCAATTAATAATGCCAATTAGTATTAAACATGTATGCATATCACACATTTTTAACATTAATGTCAACTACAAAGAAGCTCACTGTTGGCAGCCCTATTTATTAATGATTTTGCTACTATAAACTTTGTAATTATATCCACTAAAGATGATTAGGAAAAAAAAGTGACACTAGAAAAATTAAATAAAACAATTATAAAGTGTCATTAACAGCTTTATTTATAGTAATATACAAAGTTATAAAATGTTAAGTTAACATTACTTTATTAAGAAACTATTATGACACTCATTATATTCACAAAGAAAACTCAAAATCTTTAAATCTGCTAACAATAATTTACAAATAAGTACATAATCAGAAAACATGAATAAAATTTAATACTTAGTTGCAATGTTTTATATATTCGTAATAAAATTTATACTTCATATAACAGTTAACATGCTTAGCATAAATTTTTAAAGTATGCAACAGTACAATTTAATATACATTAGAAGACAAACTTAAAGGTGTTTGAATGGATGCTTGCTAAGTAAGGTTAAAAGATATCTATTCCATAGAACCGAATATAATTGAAGAGGCGAGTGGATGAAGGTATTATGTTATAAATGTTATCTTCGAAACAAAACCTGTTAACATTACTAATACATGTTATTATTATGAGTTCTTTTTAAAAGATCAGCATTTGTAACATAACAACTTCATCCACTGTGTTAGGTTATAAACACTGATCTTCTGAACGGACCTCTTTAATATAGCATTATCAATACCCATGATTAATTATGGACGCTTTCGAAAGATCAACATTTGTAACATAACACCTTCATTCCCTCAAATATCACTTTTAAAAAAAAAATGAAAATATAATTAGTCAAGACTCTTACATGTAGGTTTTTGAAATTCAAATTTATGCAATCTATTCATAAAAAAAATAACAAATTCACGGAAAACTCATATTTTACAATAGAAAAAAAAGGGGAGGAAGGGGGGTAAAGAATTTTACAGTAATATTAATACATAAAAAATTAATTGCAAAATTATATGGATAGCTATATATATATATATATATATATATATATATATATATATATATATATATATATATATATATATATATATATATATATATATATATATATTATCAACATATATATAAGAAATTTCTTTTATTGCTAAATCAGATCAAAAATTGAATACAGAATGTCACTTGTGAAATACCAATAAATAAAGAAAACACAATGTAAAATGATGTGCAAATAAAATGTGACGGTTTACAAAAATAAGGTCCAGTTGGAAATTTTAAAATTAAGGTTATGACCTTGTTAAGTACAGCTTTTCTGGCTGATTCTAAGAAAGAGCATAACAAAAACTTTTTCCATATTTGAGAAGCATGCAGCCACCTAAATCAACTGAAAACTACAAAGATTACAGTTGTCTGTATAATGGTTCAAAAAAAGTCATTGCAAAAGCCATAAGCTACCTTAAAACCACAGCGACAACCAATGGTTCTTACGGCAGGCTTTGCTACAAGTATTTTTGACCTGAATGTTCTAATCATTTCTTTTTTCTGATGTCAGTTTGCAAAAGTTAAGAAGTGGTTTTAGTGAAAGTGATCACAGATCTTTCTTTTAGCTATAAAATTATTAAACAAATGCCATTTTAGCTAATTGACTCATACATTCATAGTGTGTCCACATTTACAATATAATTAAGTGGTTTTTTTTTATCTGAGATGAAATTTAGCATTTCATATAAATTTGTAGAATTTTTAAGGTAAATGAAACTTTTTATTTTATTACAATATTAATTCAATTTTCAGTATTTGATGCCAGTTTTAAAATTTTATTTCGAGCCCTGATGGCAATATATCATATTATGTCGGAAGTTGAATTACAGACAACTGAACCCTTTTCTTGTAAGCTATAACAAATAATAATAACAATTAAACATTTTAGAAATGCTTGTGTTGCCTTCTTTAGTGCAAATAAACCAGGAGCTAAATATAACCAAGAGCTTAATGCACCAAGAGCTTATCACATAGCAAATAAAACAAGAGCTTAATACCAAATGAGAGCTCACATGCTAGAAAAATGCTAGCTACATCTGTAGTGGCGCTACCTAGCATAACAAAGTAATAAAATGTTAATCAGCATTGAAATATGAATGTGAAATAATAATAAATCAAAATAACTCAGTTTTTATGAATTGCTGCTTTAAAGTTTGCACATATGCTTTAGTATTTTACACCAAGTACACCAGAGATTCTCAAACTTCAATTTCACAAACCTATGCCTTTAGTTTGAACACCCAATTCATATCTCACCTTCTTTTGCTGATCAGTGAAGGGAAAAAGAAATTTTGTCTAAGAATACTTTTACATTATAGAGAAGAAAGAGACAATGTAAATATTTTCCACATGCAAGAAAATTTTTATCCCCATGTGATTGATTTGTTTCTGTAGGTTGAAATTTTACTTACAAATTATAAGAAATTGTGAACATCGGTAAAACTTTTTTTTTATTATTTGCTGAATGTAAAATAAAATAAATAAAAATAAAAATAAATAAAAACTCTGTGGATATCAATACATATAAAAGATTTAAATTTCCCAGAATTTCAATATTTTTCTTTTCTCTTATCTACACTAATAATGCTTTTGAGAACAATTTCGCTTTAGTGAAAAATGTCTACAACCTTATAGCTATTGACTTTGCAACACTGAACATTACTATATCTAATCAAGATAATGTGCATTAATAACAAGAAACGTTTTTCAACTACTCTTTTCTACATAGCTCTCGTGGATCACTGCAGAATCCCAATTTGATAAAAATAGAATATTGATCTTGAATTTTGAAAAATTATTTTGAACTCCTAGCAAGTATTTACTTAGTGTACTTTTATTTTATTAATCGGATGATTTAATTTTTAAAGTTCGTGAAGGGATCCTTTTAAGGCTGCTAATTAAAATTTTGTAAGGACTAATTTCTGAAACATGGAATGTTGTGAATGATGTCTTTTTCAAGCAATAAATTTTATGAAGAAAGAAACTTTGTGAAGGGTCTCAAAAAGAGACAGGACCTATGTTCCTTCTGGACAGACATCAAGCTTGGCAATACTGTCTGAATTGTGTATATCTTGAAGAGTAATCTCATGATGTGCAACTCAACTTTACATGACCCAAAAATGACTATTTGACTAGAGGTTGAGCAAATTAAAAATGAAAAATGAAAACTTATATTCAGCAGATCAGAGAATGCATATGATAAAGTTATTATAGAGAAAAATAGAATGTTGCATATATGTCATATTTTAATTTTAAAATGCTAGTGAGATTAATATATATATATATATATATATATATATATATATATATATATATATATATATACAAGGTGGTCATAAAAAAACTTCCCCAATATATGAACTCCTAGAGGCCTATCTGCTCAACCAATCGAAAGGAAATTTTAGATATTGTTATTCGAAGGTATGTGCTCGAGATTGTGATGATTTCAAACAATAGAGCTCTCACGGTTAAGATTACAGTGAAAAAATTTCAAAATTTTCGAATGGCAACACCCACTTTTTTCCTGCGCATTAAAAAACCATAAATGGCATTGGAACGATACACATATGATGAAAATTGGCGGAGTAAAACATTTGCAAAGAAGAGCATTGTAAAGGACCAATGACAACACAGACAGGAGGTGCATTGACGCACTTTGCATAATTTACAGGGATAGACAGTAGAAGCACCAATCACAGAACACCATGTGCAAAGCATTGCTTATGGAAAACCTTTAATAAGCAGTGTGGGAAGATTGTTTCTTCAATCAGGTGTTCGAACATGCCAACAAGATGACACTTACAGGGAAACAACGAGGGAAATTGATAAAGCTGTTTTATCTGAAAAGAAAAAATTCTTCCGAAGCAGTGCGAGTCTATCGGTGAAATCATAAGCTAAGACAAGGCTCATGTTCCGTATAAACTGTACGTGATTTTGTAAAAAAATTTGAAGAAACTGGATGCACATATGATAGACAGCAATCCGGACGACCATCTGTTCCTATTGAAGTTGTTGCGGAAGTGCATAATACGATTACTGCAGGTCCATTGCGAACTGCAAGAAGTGTTGCCCACAATTTGGATGTACTGAAAACCACAGTCCTCAAGCTTCTGCACTCTGTTCTGCGGATGTTTTCTTATCGATTCCAGTGCGTCCAGATGTTGCAACCTGGAGATGAGCAACAGTGTGTCGACTTTGCGAATTTTTTCCTCATCAGATATGATGAAAATAGCAGGTGGCCGCTGCAGATATTATGGATGGATGAGGCACATTTCTCCTTAACTGGGAACGTAAACTCCAAGAACTGCATTCACTGGGCTGACGAAAATCCTCACGATGTGGCACCAGTGCCTTTACACAAAGCTAAAATGACTGTGTGGTGCAGCATTGCAAGCACATTCATTCTCGGTCTGTACTTCTTCGAAGAGTTCATTTCCAATGGTATGCAAGCGTGCTCCATCACAGGTCCTCGGTATAAAACAATGTTGCAGAATTATGTAATTCCAGAATTGCAGCAGCGAAATGTCAATGACATTATATGGATGCAAGATGGTGCTCCTCCACACATCGCTACATGTATTCGACAAGTACTGCAACAGAACTTTGGTGATAAAGTCATCTCCCGTAACTTTGCAGTTTTGTGGCCACAGCGACCCCCCAACCTCACTCCGATAGATTTCTGGTTCTAGGGAAATCTGAAATCTAAGGCATATACATCAAATCCACGAGATTTGTCAGAATTGAAAGACGCCATGAAACGTGAAGGTATACAGATTCCTCCTGCGATGTTACATTCAACGCTGTTGTCAACAATCTCCCACATGCAATGCGTTATCGTCTGCGAAGGTGGGAACGTTGAGAACTTGTAATTCCAATAAAACTTTTTTTCCCTCTCCTCTCTTGTGTTGTCATTGGTCCTTTACAATGTTCTTTTTTGTAAATGTTTTACGCCGCCAATTTTTGTCATATGTGTATCGTTCCAACACCATTTATGGTTTTTCAATGCACTAATCAATTTGTGTAGGGAAAAAGTGGGTGTTGCCGTTCGAAAATTTCAAAATTTTTTTCACTGTAACCATAACCGTGAAAGCTCTATTGTTTGAAATCATCATAATCTCAAGCACATACCTTCAAATAACAATATCTGAAAATTCCTTTCGATTGGTTGAGCGGATAGGCTGCTAGAGGTTCATATATCGGGGAAGTTTTTTTATGACCACCCTGTATATATATATATATATATATATATATATATATGTATGTGTGATTTCTGATAAATTTATAATATTTTATTTCACGGTATTTTCATATTATATATATATATATATATATATATATATACACACACACTGCTGGACAATTGCTAAGGACACATGACACTATCACCCATAGCAACCACAAAATGAAAGGAAGCAAAATGTGGAAATGTGGAAAATTAGAATAAGTGTGGGATACAGTAAGAAGAGGTGTGCATATGTAAATTTTTCATTTCCATGCCTGTTCGTCACGTGATAGCGCTGATAAGAGATTTAAAAGATTTCATGCATGTGGACAGTTGCTCCAAGTGAAAGTTTTACTGGAAAGATTTAATTGAAGAACTTGAAATTTTCGGTATGTCTTCCCGATATCACTTAGATGATTTTACGAGTGGTCATATTACTGGAAAAATCGAAGAAGGGTGAATAATAACAGATGTTGTTAGGGAATTCGACATTGCCCACAGTGTTGTTTCACGGCTGTGGCAAGCATTTAAAACAACTGGAATATGTAGCAAGTGTCATGGAGGAAGGTTGTGTTAGAAGTACAACGCCTGCAGGAGACAGGTACATTGTCCTATCGGCAAAAAGGGAACGGCGCACCACAGCTCAGCAGGTGGCAAATCTACCATTTCTTGCTACCATAGAACAGTGAATCTCCCGAAAAACTGTAGCCAGATGTTTGGGAGGAGGACTATACGCCTGCAGACCTGTTGTGTGTGTCCCATTGTCCAGACTGCACTGTATCGCCCGTTTGCAATAGTGTCATGAGCATCGCAATTGGACCGAACAGGACTGAGCTTGCATACTATTCTTAAATGAGAGTAGGTTCTCTCCGTCATCAGATTGTAGATGCCAACTAATCTGGCGTAAGAATGGTACTGCTTATCATCCAGAAAATATCCAGGAAAAGGACCGATATCTAACATGCAGTACCAAGGTATGGGCTGCCATCATGATCAATAGCCGCACGCCCCTACATGTGGTTGCAACTTGGACTATTACCGGCCAACGATACATCGATGAAGTTCTACTGTCTCATGCTCACCTTTTCTGTGGTGCTGTCAGTGATAAATTTATTTTCATGAACAATGCACCATGTCATTAAACACTCGCTGTTTAGAATTGTTTAGTCAGTGAGGGTATTCAATGCCTCGTATGGCCAGCATGTTCTCCAGATCTAAACTCCATTGAAAATGTTTGGGATGCTTTGGGAAGGCGACTTGCTGGTTAAAAATATCCTCCAACAAACAAGAACACCCTCATTCTTGCACTGACAGAAGAGTGGGATAACTTACCTCAACAGCGGCTGAATAATGTTGTGCAAAGCATGACATGACATGTGGAATGTTGCGTCATACTCCACGGTGGACATATCCTGTACTGACACCTTTCTTAAAGGTGCCTGTTGTCATTCACATGCATGTTTCCATTTGTGCGTACACAGAATCAAATGAACACTTTTTTTTTTCAGATGTTTCAAAACCTTCTGTATTTTCCAGAAAAATAAATGATCTCTTCTAATATCCGAACAGTTTCAGAACAATATTTTATTGTGCTGGGCCCCTGCCCCTGCTTAATGTTGTGCTACATTGCAGTTTGTGATCCGTCCTTAGCAATTGTCCAGCAGTGTATATATATATATGTAATATAGGCTACAATAATCCAGCAGAGTTTCCCTCAGGCGATTTTGGAAGGACGCAGTGCCCTACCTGCCCATTTATTACCAGAACAGCGCCCTCCTTGCCCTTTGTTAGCAGATCAGATCCTCTGCTTAGCCTTCTGTTGAGAGAGCAATGTCTGTCCTCAAACGAAAATCCACCAGTTCTTGTATGACCTCAGATAAGTCCCAGAGCCCTTTCTCTGTGTTCATTACCGTAAATTTTGATTGCGCATTTGATGTAAAAATAGCATTTATTGAATGATAAATTTGTTCTCAACAAAAGAAACATTTTCATACCTTAGTGGTGGTGGCTCCAGTCCGATGAAGCCAAAATGCTTTGGAATGAATAACATTTTGTAAAATAAAACTTCATTTTGTAAAATAAAGTTCAATAAAGCTATTCGATTTTTTCAGATTCATTTATATTGTTTACAGGATTTCAAAGTGCTACAAATGACTCGCTAACTGTTTATAGCTAGTTAATACTTTAGTTTTCACAACGATTTTATGTGGATGCTTCGACCATAGACTTCAGGTTAAAATACAAAATATTTTACGAACTTATTTTTCAGTATATAAATTAAACTTATCTGACCTGAAATCAACCTGTCCTATAATCTATAAACTTGCTTGGCGGCACATAAATATGTACTTTAATATGTATATTTTAATTTCTTTGTTCAAACCTAACCAATCATTACACATTTTTAGAATCTAACAAAATAAGATTATCTCATGCACAAATATTTCCCCAAGGAGTAAGTAACAGATTCAGCTGAAACAATAGTAACATTTTAAGTAAATTAAAGCTTTTCCACACATTGGAAAACCCAGGTTAAAAATAATAAAATATCAAAATTATAACCACTATACTTCGCAAACAAAGAGCTCATATAAAATCCAATTATATACACTTGTAGGGATTTCAAAGAGCTATATTCTTGCATAATTCTTTACAGGTTTAACTTTTGAGATAGCATTACAAACTTGAAAAAGGGGAAATTTTCACTCTTCAACTCGAGAAAGCGATTACTCGAAAACTATAAGCACATTTTTAAAGCATAAATATAGATTTAGCAACTAAATTTCTTAATACATATTTTTATCACTTACTATTTATATCTGTCTTTTATGGTTTCGAAGATATTTCGAGTGAAAATAAGCAAAATGAAAAAAAAAAACACTTGTTCGGACAGATACTTTTTTAAGTTCTTCAAAAAACAAGTTTAAAATATTAAAAAATTGAAATTAATTTTATATATTCACAATCTTGACCCTATTTCCTACAAAACAAGAAAATATATTTACATTTTTGTCTATTAGACTTAGAGGTATACGCGACAAAATGTTTACATTTTTTTGCAATGCTCTGATTTTTGTCATAAAACTCCCAAGCATAAATGTTATTCAAACATAAAAAATATGTGCCCCTTTTTTCTAAGAAGTGCCCTTTTTCTGGTAACAGCACCCTGCCCTTTTTTAATCCTGGGGGAAACTCTGAATTCAGGGAAGAGACATTTCACGTTATTAAAATCTACTTTATTATATGATACTGGAACAGAGGTCGGCCGAACTCTGGCAACTAGTTCTCTCTCTCAAGAAATCTCAATGCCATCTGTTGGTTCACACACAATGTACAGTTACATCGGAAAAGGAGGGATATGAGGTATGGGACACATGCTGCCTTCGCGTTCTTTAGGATTTAAAAATGTGATGGCGAAGCAGTTTCATATGAGAAAGTTTATGTAGAGATTAAGATTAGTGACCATATATGGTATGGTCGAGGAAAAGAGGAAGTGCTGGCAGACTTTGTTAATATTAGTGGCATGGGATAGAATTCAATATAGTTGCAATATGTGCTGGACATGAAATAGAAATTTGGAATAATAATTATAAAAGAAAGGGTAGCGTTATTGGGAAAAGCTTAAAATTTCTGTATATATATATACATTATCAAATTATAACATTCTAACAATTATTCAAAAAGTATTGCTTTTCTCCAAAACAATTTAGGGCACATTTAATTCCTGGTACAATATATTTCATATAAGCTTTTCTACAACAGATCTCATACATTTCTTTCTCTGTTAAAACATTCATGCAAAACATATGGATATAATTTTTTCTCAGTCAAATGTTTGTTCGGTGTTTTTTGAAGGGGAAAAAATGTACCAACATTTATTCACAAACTAGTGAGTATCCATGAAAAATTACATGATATTTTTATTCATTAAAAGTTAATAAATGTGAAAGATCTTTAAGTTTGATTTTTTTTATGTTAAAGATATCTTCAAAAAGAATATTTTTAGTATACATTTTATACAGTATTATTTACCTAGGTAAAACAACTCAAAGTCATATCACTAAATTGGTTTTGATATTCTCTTCCTCAAGTGACTGGGGAATAATGGCAGAATCGCTAAGTACTGGTTAGGCCTAACTGTATGTTTACAGAGAATCATCGGTGAACATATGAAACTTTTACCCTGGTTTTAGATTTAATTCATCAGTTGAAAGTTATAAAATAAGACAAAAACACTGTGTACAAAGTGTTATGATTGCAAGAAGGTATTTTAAATTAACATAATTTCTTATTTTATTAAAAGTGAATAACATAAACAAACCCAAATCATCCTACATATGCATATTGTTGCCATTCAGCAAACAAAAATGAGCATAAATTACTCATACTCGAAATTATATTGTTTGATTACAAAACAACATATTTTACATAAACTAAGAGGAATGGTAAACATTTAATAACTAAATTAAAATATATACAAAAAATAACTTATTTTATTAAATCTTTGGCACTGATCAGACACTAAAGATAATTTTACACAGCCATTGAATTGCCAAGTGTTGCTGCATAGGTTATACTTCACAACTGTTCTTAATATTAATTTGGTGCTTGGGGTAAAAGTTGATATTACTGTTTAAAAAAATCTGTTGACCAACATATGACTTTCCTGATATATAGTTTCCAGAAGTTATTCTAATGAATTAACTTTCACTGTACAAAATTATACTTAAAATTAATAAAATACAATGACATTAATTTAATTTTGACACACCAAATCCCACATGAAATGCATACACATTCCAGAATACACTGAATTTGCAATTTTTTGTTTGAGCGATTGGTGCTGTTTTGAGAAAACACAAACTACAGAAAAGGGGCATTTAGAACCCCTAGAATGGTTTAATTTGCTTTCTTATGCAATATTAAAATTAACAATAATAATAATCTTAATTGATACATTTAAGCAAACTGATTATTCTATTTACTTTTGCAGGAGAGTTTGAAAAAGCCATTTCTGTTTATCTGCTTTGCAGTAAAATTTAACAGGTTACTGTATTTAACTGACTACTTAATATTAAGCAGTTGAGCTAAAGTAGATACACCCATCAGAGCATGCAAGCAGCAATACATATGCACACTAACTAAAAATGATTGCCAAGCATTTTACTATATATTGAGTAAATTAATTAGAATTTTCTATATATTATTTATTGTACACATTATTTAACAAAGTTAAAATGAAAATTTATTGAAATAATGAAATAAATAAAATTCTCCTTCAGTAAGAAAGTAATAAATTCTGTACTTTTATAACAATGGTATGTATGGCTTTAACAAAATTATCATAAGTCCTATGACTTCATTATAAACCAGTTAGATAGGTACTGCAGAAAACAATCCACGAAGTTATTCACTAAATTAATAGATAAATCTACAAATGCAAATCACAAACAACACGGTACTTCTGCTACTTGTTACAACTTTTGGCAATAATTTCAATAGCCATCATGTTTTGCTATTAAAAAAATATGTACATATAAGTGTGCAAAAATGTATTACAGGCTAGCTAGTAAAATTCAATGTTCCATTAAGACTTTTTTAATATGTTGAGTATAACTTTTGGTCGGATAACTATAATTTTGAAATATAAAAGAAATATATTTTTAGATAAAAGTTCAATTTTAAAGAAGATATTTATCCTTTCAATATAGTATTATTATGTATCTGAATAATTTAATATTGGCTCCCTGAAAATGATAGCAATAATCATCTTTAAAATTAGTAGAACATGTGCAAATCAGACTTCACAAGTTTTCTTTGAAATGTTTAAGCAATCAAAATATCAATTCACAAAGTAATTAAAAAAATAAATAAATAATCAGAACTATTCTTGAAGATAAAACTTAATATGAACAACTATTTGCAAACAGAATCAGACTTCAAATTACGGTGATGTATTTTTTGAAGTTTTCGTAACAGAGAAAATTGCCTTCTTTCTATAGCACTTAAGCTGGACCTTGCAGAGGCATTTTTCTCAACATTTAATATTGTAGTACTTGTACTTAAAAGTTTATTACCATGGAAGTTTTGATAATCCACGAATGATTTTTTCTCAGAATATTTTGGATGCTTTTTACTGTTCAAGGCTGAATGGCTTTTCAGATACTTTAGCTTACATATTTTACAAATATCTCTTGACACAAAACAAATTCTATCTTTGCAAAGCGAACATTGCCCAAGATTTGTATTTGAACAAGACGAACTACTGGCGGAGGTAATTCTCATATACTTTTTTAGCAAAGCATCAACATCTCCTATTTTTTCAAATACACTAAACTGAACATTTTCTTCTTGCTTTGCCTCCTTAATTTTATTTGGAATTAGTAGGTTAACTTTCTCAACACAATCTACACTTTTAATAAATGTATTAGTTAATAAATTGCAAAAAGTACCTTTGGTTGATTTTTCAGAATTTAATTTCACAGAAGGTGGAATGGCATCTTCCTCTGAGGTATCCTGTAACACAGATATCTGTAAGATTGCAGTAATAACCATTTTAACTTTAAAAAACTTAAGTGATAAATATATAAAGTACTATAACATACATACCAATTTATAAAATGTGTATATTTGCACAATTATATGGCCAAAGATAAAAGAGTGAGTCATGAAAGCTAAAAATTTAAGCTTTAACAGCTGTTTCAGTGATGCCATTGGTTCACCTTCATCAAAGCAGAGGCAAATGAATATGCATTAGAGGTCCGCATGGGCTACAAATGAGGCCACATTTCTTTTAATGCATTTCTGGTCGAGGCCCATGTTTTCAAAATAATTCTGAGCATGTAAATATCTGATCCCTAAATTTATATAAATCTAAAAAATGCTGAAACTGAGATTTTGGGGCCAGGTTGGGCTGTAGATTGCAAAATATGTTCGAGCCAGATAAAAGTCTGAGATCTTAGGCCATACAGACCTCTAATATGAATTCCCTTATTCTTTTACTCACTGCAATTTACAACTTTCACTAGTAGTTTCGGCTCTGATGAAAGTAATCAATGAAACCACTAAACCAACTATTAGCTTTAAACAAAAATATTAACATTTTCAAAGATCATCCAGGGGTAGACTAATATGTGGCATCCAGTCACTTGAAAATTTTTACTAGCACCTGAATTTTTAAAATTCGATTAAAAAATTTTATTTTTCAGCGCAATTTTTTTATCAACCATTATTTATTGATTCGGCTCAACGAAAGTTTATTAGTTTCAAGAGATGATAGATGGCACACACTATTGTATTTAACTCTTCATTTTATTTTGGAAGTGTTCTTTGTCTTTCGCCTACATGTGGATCTTCAACATGTAGATTCATAGGATCGCAATCAATAGAAACTGCCTTCATTTCAAGTCGTCCAAGACGTTATGTTGTCTGATGAAGTTTTTCCTAAAAGAAGAAGTATTGTTGCTACTGGCCAAAAATATTTTGAGATAACCAGAAATCTGAAACATGTGCAGTAACTTTTCGTTATGTAAGTAGCATGTGCTTCGTTTTTTAGATAGTAAAACCAGTCAGAAAGCAGCTTACAAGTTCAGAACTGCCATAGAAAGTTTGAAACAAATATAGTTGCCTTAGCAGCATCAAAAACTAAAAATAGCAGTTATTTTAGTAGTATACAATCTCATTTTAGTTGCTATTTTAGCAGAATACTTTAAAATAACATTAGTGATAAAAGCATTAAAAAAGCAGTTCCTATAAAAATTAACTTTTGTACCTTTTTCTGCTATTTCATAGAAATTGCAAATAAGCACTTTTCAAGAAAATCTTAAATTTTTACATTGTTTCATAACCACACATGTTAGCACTTTTCATAAACGTCATGAATTTGAGAGTTTTTGTAAAAATCACAAACTAAAATGTTCTTTTGTAAAAATTGCAATTTAGTATACTTTTGTTGCAAAAATCTTAAATTTTAGCATTTTTTCTTTAAAAATCAGAAATTTTAAAATTTTTCCCTTAAAAATTGTGAATTTTAGCATTTTTTAAAAGAAAATTGTAAATTTTAGTACTATTTCATAAAAATCATGAATTTAAGCACTCACACTAAACTTAAAATCACAAATTCTGTGTTTACAGTTAAATCATTTTATAAATTGTTTTTTTAATTTGTATAAATATTGCTTGAAAATTGTCACTAAAACTGAAAAGTATCCAAAATTAGTTACTAATTGGCCTTTTTTAACTTAAAATAGTTGTCCTAGTCATCTTGAGTGAAAAATAGTTACAAAAAGCTGCCTTTTAGTCACTTGTGGAAACTCTGCAAATTGTGTTCTTCCTCCTGTTGAATCTCATGTTTCTTCTGTAATGAATCTCACATTTTGCGATTAAGTTCTTAAAAAATTTATTTGTAAAGTATGTAATAAATACTCTAGTTTTGATCTGTATATTAAATTGAACAGCTTTCTCTTCAAACATGAATCACGAACATCTGCACAGTAATGTACGTGCCAAAAGTAAAAGGTTACGAACAAATCTGCAAAAAATTGACTGGCACAACAGGCAAAAAACATGGCACTATTACAAAGATTTCATTGACTTAGTTTGATAAAGAGTGAAGGTAAGCAGATAACCAATGCTAGTGTCATTTGTAATGATTCAAGAGTACAATGGGGCCTCCAAAACTGATGATAGCGTATTGTCGAAATTTCCTCAGTTGGGCAAACAAAAGTGTCAGCAATCCTGGTTGGAACTATTACCATAGTAGCACTATAAAGAACATGTAAAATGTGCACTAGCTTTTCTAACATTGCATACAAAAATGATAAAGTTGTGCCTGGAATTTTAGTCTCATTTAAACTAAAACTTTTAAAAACATGAAAAATACAAAGTGCCAATTATATATATATATATACAGGGTGCCCCAAAAGCATTGATCTCGGCTTTTATTCCTTAAATATTGATCTTAGACATATATAATAAATTACAAAGTTGCGTAAAAAAAAGGTACAGAATTTTATGAAATCGATTAAAATTTTCAAGGGAATTAAATTTTAAGTAATACAAAAGTTAAATTTTTATACAGCCCCTGTACAAAAACATACAAAATTTCAGCATTTTATCATAAAAAGTCACAGAGATATGAAAAGACAAATATGCTGACTTAAACCAGTTTTCGATGCATCAACATGGGTTCTCGAGGGAAAAATCATGTCGGCAGATAGCGTTTCAGGGATTAAACACAAATTACGAAAGAAAACAATGACTACATAAATAAATAATAATTTTGTCATTTATTGGTACAAAAGTATCTACACTGTGCAGAAATAATAGCTTTACACAAAGATTACAAAGCTTGTTCAAAATGTTTTCCATCCATGCCAATACAGAGCTGCATTCGCCTGATAACACTTCTGTGCTCTCGATCAAGCTCTTGTTTGGTGATGTCACGACAACCATCTTGAATGCATTGTTACAACTCTACTTTATTTAAGGGAGGTGACAGATAAATAGTTGTGCATAAACGACCCCACAAATAAAAATCCATAGGTGTTAAATCAGGAGATCTAGGAAGAAATTCGACTGGCCAATGCAAGCAAATCCACTTGTCTGGAAACTCGTTATTTAACCAGTGTTTCATAACTGTAGTATAATGAGCTGGAGGTCCATCCTGTTGAAACCATACATGTGGAAGTACTACTGTTAGCGGCAGTTCATCCATAAAATCAGGAATAACAGCATTCAGAATCTCATTAACCTATCTGTCACCCGTCAACATACCATCGTACAGTATGGGTCGAAGCAAACGGTTTCTGAAAATACTACACCATACATTCACAGAACTTGCTTCTGATGATGAATATCACGTACCACGAATTGATTTGTGTCAGACCAGAAGTGCTCATTTTGAGGATTTATGCATCCTTCTTGTTTAAAACAGCATTCGTCAGTCCAAATTATGTTTTTCAGGAAAGAGGGATTTGCATCTTCTTGATTTAGAGCCCAATTATAAAAATCTAGACGACATTGATAATCTGTAAGCTCCCGTCCTTGCACACCATGAATGTTAAACGGATGACATTTATTCTATCTCAGTATTCTCCTCACTGTTGCACGTGGTACGTTCATTTCTGAAGCAGCAGAACGAACACTACTATGTGGATGACTGCAGAAGTAAGCCAAAATATAAATTTCTACATCAGTTTAGTGAAGTCTGGGCCTACCTAGTCCACCTACACGATGTACGCTTTCTCTTTTACACACTCGTCGCACCAATCGGGAAAAAAATCTCCCAGAAAGATGTCGAAAATTGGGAAAAGTACATTATATTCCCGTGCAGTTTCGTTAACATTGCGATTGCATACACTGTACAGCATAAGCATTTCAAAAAGTTCGTTGCTGTATTGCGACATGCTGTCGGTACAGGCTAACTACACTCTCAAAATATAGCAGATGTGAAATACTTAAGGGTCGCTCAGACTGCCGGGCTGCATACACTGCGCTTGCGTAAGCGAGGTGATTGATCAATGGCAAAGCAAAAACAAGTTTCTCATCTGATGATGCAGCCGTTGCGAATGTGTGACACACCACCGATCAGAGGCAGATATTTGCATATGCATACATTTCTAAGCTGTTTTAATATTCACTTTGATTGTGCTATTTCCAAGTTTTATTCTGTAATTAATCATGTAAAATTTTAAGGTATTTTTCAGGAAGCATATTTTTAAAAAATTGTAAATAAATCTAAAGATAAGAGGCAGATATTATTTGCCTATGAATTTCTGTGTTGCGTCATTTGCACTCTTGCTGTAAACATTTACATTTTAATTTGTGATTAATCCGTCACCAACTTTGTTTAAACATATCTCTGGGACTTTTTATGATACAATGCTGAAATTTTTTACATCACCTTATTAGTGTATGGGGCATATTTTACTCATTGGAAATGTTTCTGTATTGGAAATGTCTTGGCCGTATAAAAATTTAAATTTTGTATTTCTTCAAATTTAATCCTCTGAAAATTTTTATCGATTTCATAAAATTATATACCTTTTTTTACGCAACTTTGTAATTTATTATATATGTCTAAGATCAATATTTAAAGAATAAAAGCCGAGGTCAATGTTTTTGGGACACCCTGTATAAATAAAAAAATGATATTTATAATACAAAACTATGCATAAACTACAATAACATAGCTACCAACTCTGAATGGCTGAAAATATGTAGATTTTTTCACACAGAAAAAGTTAGCAACATTTTGAATAATTATAGTAAAGTTAATTAACACCATACTAAAAAAAGGGAAAAAAATAAGCTTAAGTAGGGAAAAAGTGAAAAATAAGCTAAAATAAGGAAAAAGGAAGTTTATATCCAAGGCAATTTCAAATTCTACTTTATGGATTATTATTATTCTTTACTACTCTTTTTTATAAATGCTATTGAACAAAATTTTTCTTTTACAAGATTTTTATCAAAAACTGTTTCAAAACATTTGTAGGATTTGTAGCCATTTCTCAGCATGAAATTGCCACTGTTTCTCCTGTTGCTTTCAGCAAGCTTCCTATGTTGAAGTTCAAATAAATACAGAATTTTTTCCCGTGTTTAATCAAAACATAATTTACTTTTCTGTGCAAGAATAAATAAGGTTTAAGATATGAAAAGTGTTTAATTTAATATTACTATTTTATTTATTGTTTCATACATTATAAATAAAAAATATATTTTAGAATAACTTTTAATACCACAGAAACAAATTTATAATTTCAAAACCAGATTTTTTTTAAAACAGAAAACTGTCTTTAGATTTATAGAGCAAGGGTATGCAAATTGTTAAATATAAGAATAATCTTATTGCCAAAAGAGTTAACATGTATACTATTTGGTAAATTATATAACACATTTAAGACATTAACAAAGAAAAAGATATCTGTAAACTTTCGAAATTACAAACTGAATTGCACAATCACACTGTTTATATGAAAATGATTAAAAAATTAAACTTAATAGGAAAATATGTTAGTTTAGTCAATCTAATATGCAATAATTAAAGGATGGAGAAGGATGAAAAATATACTAATCAACGCTCAGCAATACCACCTGAATTACACAATCCCACTATTTATGGAAAAATAATTAAAAACCCAATCTTAATAATTAACCAAAATGTGGAAATAAGCTAGTTTAGCTAGTTAATTAATAAATATTAGTCTAATGACTAATATTTAGAGGATGGAGATAGATGGAAAAGGATACTTGTGGACTCCCAGGACTACACGAGCATTTTCTGAATTGCGTAATGTCATGGCATTAAATGTGTCAAAATAATTAAAAAATTAAAATGAATAATAAACCAAAATATAAAAATAAGCAAGTTTTTTCAATTTAATGTGCAATAATTACAAGATGGAGACTGATGGAAAAAGAGAGAAAGGTGGGGTAAAAATAAACATTTTCCATAATTTTATGGATCTTTCCAGTAGTCAGTAATTTTGTTCAGAAATCCGTAATGGTTGGCATCTCTAAGAAAGCTAAGTGGAAAATATTTTCATATTTAAACGAAATATACCAAGGATGGCGCACAAATGCCGTTTTTAGTGATACTGCTACAAAATGGCTCTTCATTTCATTAATAACACATCTGAAAAATAGTTTTTTGTATATAGTACGAAATAATTACCAAAATTTTAGTCGATGTAAACAGATTGTAAAAGTAGGACAAAAATACATTGGCCATCTGTCTCCTGACGCGCTTCCGAGTGCAACTTTTGCAATCGCTGAAAAATTAATTTTCTAGATGAAAGAAAGGGAAAACTTCGATTTCAAAATTTGCAACATTTTCAGGCTTTTCGTGGCCGATTTTGTGATTTTCCGAACCTGTAGGCATCCTGCCAAAATATTAGGGATTTTTTGTAATGGAATCTGGAAAAGTAGGGACTTTTGGTTTCTGGACGAAAAATTGGCAGAAATCGGTTTTCAATCAGAAAATCGGAAAGATACTTGAAAATCGGAAACTTTCCGGGTAAATCAGAAGGATTGGCAGCTATGCAGTAAGAACAAAAAACCCATCTCAAGCATAACCATTACAAATAAGTAACTATAGACCAAGACTAAGGATAAAAATAGTAGGTAACTTATCGCTATAATGCTAAAATCGGGATGAGGGGAATAATTGTATACAAAAATCATAATTAATTAAATAAATAAATATATATATATATATATATAATATTAATTTAAACAGAATAACTTCTTAAATAACTTCTAATTTATTATTTTTGCATATAACTTCTAATTTATTATTTTTGCACGATGTATTTAAGTACATATGTTAATGAATATAATGTGAAAAAAAAAATTCTTCGGAGGATAGGTAAAATATTTCAATAGCCATCCTCGAAGACGGGATAGATTTTACAGATTTCACAAAGCCTGGTTAAAAGGAAATTAGGTATAAAATATGAACAAAGACCAATAATTTCTAACGCTGTGTACAAGCATAATTACCAGGACAAAAGTATGGCTATACCTTGTGCCTCCATTTAAAGTAAGTACTGCACAAGTGCAATTACCAGATGTTAAAAAGAAGTAAGCTTATTAGAAAAAGTACAACATACCACAGAATTCAAATGATCTTCCTCTTCTACTGAATGAGCCTCAGGGAGCATGCATTCACTGTCATTTTTATGATCAGCTGATATATTGCAAAAATCATTCTTAAAACTTTTTTCTTTTAATAATTGTTCAGATTCCTGTACTTCTTTATGGCAAGCACTGTTGGTAGTTGTTAAATCATTTCTGTTTAGAGACAATTTATTTCGTTCTTTAATTTTTGAAATTGATTTTTGAACTTTTAATTCTAAATTATCTTCTGCATTAAAACATGCATAACTCCGAAACTGGGATTTACATGTTTCTTTACCCTTTTCAGTTTTACAAATTTCCCTTTCTATCACAGATTTAATATTTTTATATCCTTGAGTATCAGGATAACATCCTAATAAGCCAATACTGCATATTTTTTTACTTCCAACATCTGCATTATCATTTTTTAAATTGTTACAGCATGCACTATTTGTAAGGCTAGAACGATTTGAATTTAACAATTCCAGTGTTGACAATTTACTTGTTCGCAAATATGTTTTAGAAATTTTTGGAAATACATCACTCTTCGTCGATTCAGGATTAGCATCAAATGTTTCAAATATTTTGTCCCGTGCATTACCAATAGAGCTTTGATTTATATCAATATTTAAAGTATCTTTATTCTGTTCTTTCACAATATTAATATCTTCAAAAACAGAACTGATGTCATTGCAAGCTTTCACTACATTTTCAGATACTTTGTTATACGAAGATTTTAAATTGTTTACCTCTACAGAACTTTGTTTTTCAGGTAATGAAAAATGAAGCTTCTTATTAACATTACCCATATCTGCTTCAACCTCTTTTGTAATCCCTTTTCTTTTTTCTGAAAGAATAAAATATAACATTTATACATATGGTACAGAATTTCTTATATTTCATTAAATACTTAAATTATTTGATGTTTCTATTTTAAATTAGAAAAAATTACCTGGCGTTGCACAGCCCCTAAATAAGCTCCCACTGCTTAAAAAATAATACGCAGATCAATTTCCAAATCGCCTGTTTTGAATTAAAATCATTCTCGTGATACAAATGAATAAAAATACTTGAAGTGATAAAAATGTCCCTTTAACTACTGAATTATTGCTACCTCAGCAAATTTTTATTTAATTTAAATAAAATTTTATTTTAACACAATACTCATGATAATATAATATCCCCCCCCCCCAAAAAAAAAAAGATGATATCTTCTAAATTCGCAAAGTTAGAAAACCCAAAAAATAAATGCACTTAGCTGTTTCTCCACACAAATATCTGACACTTGAAACAGGAGAAGGAGGTGTGGTTAAAACTCATCCTTTCTCCTCAAAGAGTTGGGCATGTGCAAAGCAATCGAAAGGGGAGAAACTGCAGTTTGCAACAGGGAACAAAAATATTAATGTTTATGCTTCACTTAAAAAATGATTAAAAATCAAATTACTTACTAATTGAAAAAAAAAAATTTAGAATATGAAGATATATGTGGAACTTTTAGCCAAATTATAGAATTGTGTTAATCTTAGTTTTTCATATGTGACTATATGCATATCCGGATTCATACTCAATTTTGAAAATAAAAATTAAGGAGGTTTTAATGGCATATCAAAAAATTTTAAGATATTTATAAATTACATGTTCAAACTCTTTACTTTATATCAGTATTACTTTCTAAAAAAAGTATATGTACCAGAAAAATTAACCAACAACTAACTGTACATAATATATGAATTTGAGGTGAAAATTTCTTGTTTTGAAATACCAACTAATGCATCAGCTTAAATTTTTTTTCTTAATAATACCAATTTACACTTAAGTGCTATATATTAGTAACACAAATTAGTATCATGAAAAGCTAAATTTAGTATCAGTTTTGTAGCAGGTAAATCTAAGTTTAGTATCAGTTTCAAAGCAGACCAATGCATGATTCAAATGATTTGTAGCAGTGAAAATTCATTCAAAGTCATTTTTGTCACAAATTTACATATATAAAAATTCTGCACAACTATAAACAAATGCTAATACAATTTTTATTATCTTATTTTTTCCTTTTTATTTATTGTATAACAAGTTATCAATTTAAAAAATATGATCTGCACTGATTAACTGAGTGAGTCACAATAGTTAGAATCTTCGTTTTGGTGTAATTCAATTTATCTCAACTTCAAAATCAAAGGTAACATCTAAAGCTTCAAAAATGTGAATTATAGGCGATGATGTAAAGGAATAATAAAAAACTTAAAACATCTTTGTTGTACATAACTGTACATAAATTATGAATTTGAGGTGAAAATTTCTTGTTCTGAAATACCAACTAATGCAACAGCTTAAATTTTTTTTCTTAATAATACCAATTTACACTTAAGTGCTATATATTAGTAAAACAAATTAGTATCATAAAAAGCTAAATTTAGTATCAGTTTTATAGCAGGTAAATCTAAGTTTAGTATCAGTTTCAAAGCAGACCAATGCATGATTCAAATGATTTGTAGCAGTGAAAATTCTAGAATCTTCGTTTTGGTGTAATTCAATGTGTCTCAACTTCAAAATCAAAGGTAACATCTAAAACTTCAAAAATGCGAATTATGGGCGATGATGCAAAGGAATAATAAAAAACTAAAAACATCTTTGCTTAATTATAAAGCACTTATACCAGGCTTCGGGAAATCGGTAAAATCTAGCCCATCCTTGAGGATGGCTATTGAAATTTTTTACCAGTCCTAAGAATTTATTTTTCACATTACATTCATTAACATATGTGCTTAAATACATCACACAATAATAATAAATTAGATTCAAAACTGCCTCGCCATGAAGTGTGATAACCGCATATTCATACACCACCCCCACAGCACTTAACTGCAACAATCAAACTCGCCTACCTGGAGTCTCTGATGAAGAACCGAACCCGGCGGAATTCCGATCTATGGGTGGGGTCAGAGGAGTAACAGAAACAGATGTAAGGAATCTCTCCTCTTTCCAATGTTTGGTAATTTGAAGGAGTGGTAAATAAATAATCATATAAATCCTCTTGTCTCTAAGCAGTTTAAACCTCATTAACACTCTTAATTTCTAGGGAATGTGACTGAATCAAAATTAAAATCTTCTTGGACTGAAGAGATGTTTCATATCTTAACTTCAGTTGTCAGACAATTGGAACAAATTCCATAAATGAATTATAAACATATTAGTTTTAAAGTCGAAATTGGGGAAGAAAAGAAAATACTTCTGGCTGAAACTATAAGAATCCATTCCAAAAATTCAAATTTGTTATGTACTCTTGTCTATTACAGCAAATGGAAATTTTATAGCTTGGGTTTTAAAAAGTTAAAAGGGGATAGTGCTCTGCATGGGTTTGGGGCTGAGTATTTTACTGTTTCGAGTCGGGTGGAGTATTTTATTTTTAAAACGTCCGTTATGACTGGGCCGAACATATTTATTTTGAAAATTTTTTCAATGGATTTAAATTGAATACATAAACTTATTCCATTTATTTCAGCTATGTGTGTGATAAATGTTTAAGAAAACAAACTCAATTCTCCGTACAAAATTTTCACAAATTTGTTTTTAACATATTTGAATACAAATCATTTCTGGCCTGTCGAGACGCAGTTATCTTCAGGCCAAGTTCATTCTGCATTTATAAATTTCTTCGGGCTTGGTCCGGGTTTAAGCATTGGTATTTTCGGTCAGGTAAAAATCTAAAATTTCGGTACATGTAGACCTTGAAAAGAAGAACAGAACATGTCACTTCGATCGTGAGCGTGCTATCGCATTTTTGTTCAGTCATCGGATTAACTGGGTGGAGGATGAGGGGAGAGAAAATAACTAGAGCCTGTGGTTAACAATGCAGATCTGGTGGCTCTCCTAGAAAGAAGGCATTGATAATGCACACTAGCTAAGTTTAGGGGGGGGGGAGGTATTTGCAGGTGGCAACATTTCAATTGTCATTCATAGCATGGGAAAGGGCGGCTTTCGCCATAATTTTACAATGACCACTTGTTATTTATTTTTTTTTTATAATTTTTATATATATACATATACATATATATATATATATATATATATATATAATTTGTATATATATTTATATATATATATATATATATATATATATATATATACATATAAAATTTTTTAGATACTATAGCTTACAAAATTATGAAAGATACTATGCAGAAATTATTAAATAAAGAATTTAAAGTTATTAAGTAAATGGAATGAAAATGCAAAATTTTAGCTCTATATAATGCTTATATTACACCTCTTTCAAATCAAATTAAATTTATAAATTTTCCTAAACTTCTTCACTTTGTTATTTTCAATAATTATATTTTTCAAGGAAATAAATTATACTTACAAGTCTCAGGAGTTCCACAGGGTGGCTGTAGTAGTAGTATGCTAGCTAATTTATACCTTTATCATTAATAAATGTCATTTACTTCAATAGATTATACTTTTTACAGATATGTTGATGATCTGATTTGCTTAGTACATACAGAAAATTATCTCATAGATATAGATTACTATCCAGACAATTTGGAATTAATACCTAATGAAGCTACTATTAATAAAAATGTTAATTTTTTGGATTTAAATCTTTTTATTGATCCTTCTAATAGAATTGTTACAAATTTATATGATAAAAAAGACTTTTATAATTTCAATATTAATAAAATCTTACCTTTTAATTCCTGTAACTCGATTCAATTGTTTAGAAATATTATACTCAATCAGCTTTTTAGAATTTATAGATTATCTGATAAAAAATTTCATGCTATGCATATCAATAATCTCAAAATTACTAGTAATTTATATAAATATCCCACTTATTTAGTAAATAGTATTGTTAAAAAATTTAAAATAGCTGGATTTTTATAATTCTTTCCATAGTATAATATAATTCTATTCATAGTATCTTATATTAGCCAGTCATCTCCTTTTTTTTTTTTTTTTTTTTTTCATTCACTACCCACTTCAGCATTACCTTTATATGCCCCTCTTTTTAGTAGCTCTTTTTGTATATTAATACTTTTTCTTTACATTTCGCTTCACAGTTTTTCAATTCTTATGAATGGCAACAGTAAATGGTTTTTTATTTTTTCTTTACGAATGGCAACACTGGTCTCTTCTATCAGTGTTCCCTCGATCCCTGTATTGAATCGACTGTACACACGCTGTGCTTTTTCCAGGTATTCATTTTTTCCTTTTTATTCCATCTTTATGTATGTCGTCCAAGTAGAAATAGTTCATAGATTTAATCTATCTATTTCTTCAGAAACATACATTTTTGAGTTTGCTTCTACAAAAAACTTGGACATGATTAGATTTTTGTAGAGGTTAACAATTCATGATTTAGGCTTAGAGCCTCGTCCACGTGTAAGGCGTTTGTGCTTGATTTCGTTTGTTATACTTATTTCGATTCCATACCTTTGTATTATATTTTTCATTGACTTGTTGATTCGATATTAATTTTTTTTTTTTTTTTTTCCATATGCTTGAGGATTAATTGATTTTTACATTTGTTTTGTACGCCTGTTAGATAGTTGAATTTAGTTTAAGTTTTTCTTTTTTTGTTTCCATACCTTTTAATTTGGTTGATTTTCTGTAACTTGATAGCTAGTGTTTTGTATTTTTAATCCATTTGATTGATGATTTGCTGTATTATATTTTATTCTGTGGGTGTTTTTAAAAAGTTAGGTTTATCGTGTTACATCTTCTTACTTTTCGTTCATTGGATTTTCAAACTTCTATTATATATATACATATATATATATATAATTGAAGATTTTTATGATTACTTGTAATATATAGATACCCGAGAAATACCAAAGAAAATATATATATATGTATATATATATATATGTATATATATATATGAAAATATATGTATATATATATATATATATATATTAGGGTGTCCCAAAAAAATTTTTTTTTAAATATTTTACTCTCACCCCCTAAAAAGTTTTTTTTGGTATACTTAAGACCTCCTGTAAAATTTCAGCTTAAAAAAAAAGTATTTAGAGGTCCCTCAAGGTCGCCGAAAAATTTAAAAAAAGCTTTAATTCGATAATATTTTACAGTTGCTTACAAAATTTTTATTTTTTAAATATATCTTTCATTTAAAATGTTACATGCGTTTAATATGTCGATTCTATAAAAATTTACCCTATTGGTAATATTTAGTGCAGAAAATATAAGAAAAATTATTAAGAAAATGACAAAAAACAAACTGTATTCGAAATTGCAAAATGCAACGTATAAAGAATGTTTTACAGCAAAATTTACCTGTCAAGTTTAACCAGATAATAATGCATAACATTCTATAAATAACATAAGTAATGATTTTTACATATCTTGAAGCTCTTTACGGCTGCACTTTGAGAAGTTCTTTCTATGGATTTCAACTACATACAATAAATATTGTTTTTGATCTTCATCTTTCGTTGCATCATTAAAACTTTCGATTAATGCTATGCCTCACTCAGCAGAGTCATTAATACATGGCAAATGTTTAACAATTTCTTCAGCTTCTTTAAAAGATTGTGTTTCTGGCCACTTCTCAACAGGCAGACTTAGGAAGCTGTCGTCTATTTGTGCAGTGTGAAAGAAATTGCAAGAGATATTTAAGTCATCAAATTTTAAAGGAAGTTTCTTTAATAAGTGCAAATTCTTTTTCTCACTGATTTTACTAACTAACATATATTTCTCCTCGGCACGAAGAAGTTTTGAAAACAAACAAAGAGTGGCAAGCTCTTCACTTAAATACCACGAGTGGCGTAAAATCATCTTTAATCCTCTTTTGCGCAGTTGCATATCATAATATTCATGCAATCTTTGTATCAGTAAAATATCGTTCACTGGTGCATCTACAGTAGACTGACATGTGTACCATGATTGAATGTATACACATACAACAAACCGATTGAACCTTTGAAGGCCTTGAAATTGTTGAGGTGTCAATTGTATTATAGATTCATTTCCATCAAACAGTAGTTCAATTTTTAAAGAATAAATGGCTTTTGCCATCCATCGAGCTCTGTGGAGAGCACCTGGTTTCCGAATAGTATTGTTCACATCCATTCCAATCATAAGAGCGGAAAGATTTAATAGTTCTCTGTAATCATCTGTAGGAAAGTGTTTAGCAGCTGTCTGATGTTGATCAGTAATAAACATTTTCAAAGCGTTGGATGCTACTATCAATGGCATTTTTTGACATTTTGGGTTGTGGTAGTTAAGTTCAATCCATTTTTCTCGAAATCTTTAACATAATAATTTCAGGTCCACTTGACGGACCAAAACATACATTAAATATATCTGAAACTAACACTTCAAACATGTGGTGTCTACAGGCTAACCACAGAAGGCTTCTTCCTATTAATTATTTTCAAAAAGAACACATGCCCCTTTAAACTTTCCAGTATTTGAGGAGGTTGTGTCGAAGCACATACCAATAACCTGAGAATCACATTTCCATGACTGTAAAAGTTCAAAAACCGCATTAGTTGCTGCTTCCCCTGTACCAGATAACAGCTTAGGAATTCCAAGAAGTTTTGTACTACTATCTTTTAGAGAGATAACTAACACTGGCAAACGGTCAACTTTTGTTTCATTTAATGATAAATCAGGTAATAACTTACTGTCCCAATGAACTACTGATTCTGAGGTATGAAATTCCATTTTCATCTGTTGCGCAGTTTCACAACGTAAACGTTGACATTCATGATGAACCATACTTTTTGAAAGAGTTAGAGATTTTAAAGTTTCATTACTCTTTGAACAGTCTGCTTCACCATCACCACCACCACCAGCCATGTTTAAGACAGATGCAAGTAACATTGTTGACTTTCTTATATTATTTCTATCAAAAGCAGCAGCAATTTTTGGTGTTATGACACACCTTCGACTTCGTTCATCTTTACCTGTATGCTTCTCACGTAATAATTTTTTTTCTGGCGTAATTTCTGCAGCATATTCATCATCAGAGTCTTTTGTAGAGTTTTCGCTTTTAGTCTGCTCAGTCTCATCCATTGTTGACGTAGAAGATGCAGTTGATAAAGCTAAGGAATTCTGAGATGAAGCAGCTTCTTTTAATCGCTTAGAAAAATTTACAAATTTTTCTTTGCAAATGCAATAAGTGATGTTAGTGGTTACAGTTAAACTTTAAAGTTTTAATTATGTTTTTATATTTAATTATACTTTTTATTATATTTTTTTGTTATAATAGATACTAAAAATTTATTAATAATGAAAATAAAATATATAATTGATCATCATCATCACTTATGCTTTTGATTAAAATTCAAGATTTTTACATAAATCAGTGTAGCTTGTGTGACCTTGAGGGACCTCTTAATCTTTTCCAAATGAGCTCTAACCTCATATATTTCATTAATAGGACTAGAAGAAACTTTTTAGAGGGTGAGGCCCACCTTTTTAAAAAAAAAATTTTTACATTGTATTTTGGGACACCCTAATATATATATATATATATATATATATTTATGGAATCTCAGATCTTAAGGTCGTCGAAGAGGATGGCAACTTCCGAAAATTGGCCATCCTCGCTGAATTCTAACCCTGTGAAGATGGGAGGACGGGCGATTTCCAGAAGCCTGACTTATACTCTAACTAAAATCGTAGTTTGGATCTCATGTGATCCACCTTAACATCCAAATCAAATAAGAAAATCAAATATTTCAAAAATTCAAATTAGGGACAATGAACGATGCAAAGGAAAAATTAAATTATTCAAACCTATTTTTCAAAATTTCACTCAAGCCAGAAACCCAGTTTTGATCTCATTTGTTCCATCCCAATTTTCAAATCAATGGAGAAAATCAAAAATACAAATTAGGGAGGGACGATACAAAAGAGAAGGTGTTTTAAAAACACACAAATCTGCTTCTCAAAAATGTGAAATCATTCTATTTTTTTATTGTTTTAATTGTAATGGTTTTTGATATTCAGAACTTTTATTTTAAGTGTGTAGATGTCACGTTTTATGACTACTAACTACTGAGAATGTGTAAAGTGTGGGTGAAATAGCTAATTTTAAAATAAACTTTAACATAATTATTTGAAAACCTGGAATATTACAAAAAGCCTTTAGACTCAAAGCACTGCTTGAGAATGCTAACTATAAGGATTATCTTACTTTCATCATTATTAACTCTCATATTTGGTTAATTATGAAAAACATTTCCTTAAAATTAGTCAAAATATGAAAATAAACATATATAGTTTACATATTGTGTAATAATTAAAAGATGGAGATGGATAAAAAAAAATGTTTATGGACTCTCAGTAATGCATCACAATACAAAATGAATTGCACAATTGTAACATTTCTGAGAGAAACTATTTTGTTCAGTAAAATATTTGTTCATTTATACTGTCTCACTATAAAAATAATCTGAAGATAACATTTAAAATGAGTCATATTTTAAAAATATTGGAGTGTATGCAGTAGGCATAAGGAAGCATACTAATAAACAATCTTCTAGACTTTTCCTGCTTTGCTTTTCTTAGAAAAGGTGAAAGGAGGTGTTTTGCTTCTTTCTCTT
Organism: Amaurobius ferox; assembly: GCA_951213105.1. Lineage (NCBI taxonomy): Eukaryota > Metazoa > Arthropoda > Arachnida > Araneae > Amaurobiidae > Amaurobius > Amaurobius ferox. The sequence continues at coordinate 56,227,542 of OX578151.1, forward strand.
CTACTTTTGAACCTGCTAATGAAGTTCGGATTCTTTTTGGAAGGAGGGGGGGGGGGGGGGGACAATAGTAATCTCTAATATCTTGATAATATTCCTCACAGTTGTGATCCCATCATCAGTCCTGTTTCCTTTGCATTTCATAATTATAAAGGCGAAAATTTAAGGAGTTTTTAAAGATATTCTGGGAAAAATAAGGAATTTTAAGGATTTTTAAAAACAAAATGTGAATTTAGGGACTTCTTTAATGACCAAGAGTTTTTAATAACCGTACGAACAATGTATATATGATAACCTAAAAAATGCAAATTTCAATATGTATTAAAATTATATATATAAATAAATATAAAAGAATTGTCCCATAAATTCGGTTTTAAATATTGTTAGAAAGAACTTCTTTAATCTTTCCGATGACATAAAGATGGAAATGTTTTCAGCCTCTAAGGAAGAATGTTTTCAGCCACTAAAAAAGAATGTTTTCAGTCACTAAGGAACCAATTTGTGTGAAAATGCTAAAACAAAATAATTAAAAAACTATTAAAATAATAATAATAATGTCAAGGTACACCTTCCTGGGCCCTGAAGTACCTGTGTGCCAAATTCCATAGCCTTACAATGCTTAGATTTCCTGCTACAAACCAACCATACACACACAGACACACAAACATCTTCCTTTATTATGCAAGACTAGAGAACATTTACAAATAACCTCAGGATAGAAACCTGCAAGTAGGAGATTTTCAGGTCAAAGCCCAGACTAGTTCATAACAACAGTACTGGCTTGATTAAAAAAATAAAGAAGTCTGGACCTGGCTTCATTAAAAAAATAACAAAGCCTGACCTGGCATAGCATATGAAACTGAATGTGTCTATTTTAGTTTTTACTCTGCTTATGATATACAGCACTGCCACTTTTTAAGTTTAAAAAATTGTAAGACATCCTGTAATTTTGCCATCCCACAAAAAATTATAGTTTTATGGGAAATCTAATTTTCTTAGTTTAGTAAGAATTCTAATTTCTATGTAAATGTTAAAAATGAAACCAATTATGATACATATGATAATTAATGGTGTACAAGCTCTTCCATAATGGATATATTAAATCATATTAAAATAATGATCCTAAAACTACATTAATCTGAAGATAATAAAAAAAAGGTTTAAAACGCAGAAAACTGTAAAAAAAAGTTTTGATATTGTAGTCAAAATGTAGGAGGAGGATGAGGGGGGGGGGATTTTGAGCTTGTAGCCAGAATATAGCACAATGTTTTTTAGGCTTGCCACAGCTAAATTGGGATGAGTGATAACACTGGCTAATATAGTAAACAATACCATATCCATAATAAACTAAAAATACAATGCCCTTCTTAGGTGATAAGCAAACAATATAAAATGCTAAATAATTTACAAAAAAATTTTTTTAATTACAAAAGTTTTACAAACCTAAAACTTGAAGGAGGGGGAATTAAACAATTTCGGATAAATCTATTCTTCGGATCTTTGACTCTCTAATAATCTAATATAGCAAACAAATTTCTTAACACAATTAATAATAAACAAAAACTACTTCCCTCTCAAAAATAGGTTTTTTTCCCTATTTTTTTGTTAGAAAAAGAAAGAAAGAATGAGAGAATCTTCTAAAAAAATTAAAGTGAAGGAAATTTTAGGACCAGACATGAAAGAATCACACTGCATGGCAGGCCACTAAAAATAAATGATGGAATCACACTCAATTTGCAGGCCTAGCATGCTTCATTAAGAGCTTTGGTCCAGGCGTAGCCCACATGCTTTTATAATTTTGAATTAAAGTCGATACCCATGCAAATCTATCTTAGGATACTTACACCAATGAGCCAAAACATGATGCCTTGGTTATGTAAATGGAAGCAATCACTGGCAAATGATAATACATATCAAGATCATAAAATAGCCAAGTAGCAGTTATATATAGTCCTGTAAATTACTACTGTACTCGTTTTCCTAATAAAAAAAGTAGCCAACATAAGCAATCTTGACAAAGGACAAATCATTATTGCCAGATTACTGGATCAGAGCATTTCCAAAATGGAGTGTTTAAAGTCAGAAGTAGTAAGCACCCAACTGACAGTGGTCTAAGGGAGGAAAAAGAAAATTAACTGAAGTGTAGCTCAACTCTGCTTTCTCATATCAGAATCCATTTTTTAATAACTTGTGATTTTTTTTTTGTTTTTGGCAAATTTTGCAAGGAAAATAGTTGAAAACGATGATAGAATTCTTATGAAAGGTCTTGGTGAAAGAAAATGGGAATGATGGTACTAAGGAAAGGAATATACTCAAAGAAAGTATACTCTTGAACAGTGTTCTTCAACCTGTGTTCCGCGGAACCCACTCAAACGCTTTAGGGGTTTCCACTCAAACGCTTTAGGGGTTCCGCGAGTCGATACTATAATTCGAATGCTCAACATATGTATGTATAATACAAATACTTTATATGGAATATTTATCTTCTTGTTTGAATTAATGCAAATTTATATCTTATATAAAGTTTTTATAACAAAGGCAGGGACGCACCTTGTTTATAACATGTAATACGTAATATGACACATCCCCCCTAAACTCAAATCTGGGTGTGCTACTGAACGAAGGGTTCCATAAAAAAAATATCTCAAAAAAGGGTTCCGCGGGATGACAAAGGTTGAAGAACACTGCTCTAGAATACTGTATTTGAACCATTATTCATTAGTTTGAACCAAAATTTCTACTTGCAGCGGAACACACATGGGATTGATTTAGCTTTTTTTAAATTTGAGGATTAGTAAATATATAGATTGCTGTCCAATGCTTTTTCATATTATTTTTATAACCTTCTGGGAGTATAATCCCCAAATCACCCTGGGCAGTAGGCATATCCTGGGGAGCTTGTGCGAAACAGATTAACAAGTAAATTAGAAGGTCTTGGGTTACTTATTACACTTGGGGTTTACTGTATTTTGTACAATAAACCCATCTAATTTATATGAAAGATTTGATTTGGCTTCCTAATTTGGTTGATTCTCCCTCTCTTCGGAACTTTGCTAGTTGGGAAATTTATTGGGTCTACAGAAAATCGAGAAATCAGAATTCTACAGTAACTTACAATTTCCTGACAAGTTACTTTAACCAAACATCATATTTCCCACTAAATAAACCAGTAAAGCAAAAAATTATTTGAAACCTCAATTTTTTTTTTTAAATCAAACTATAATTAGTATAACTAGTTATAGTTAAACTTACTCATGTTTTCTTCCACAGCAATGCATTCTGGGCAATACCACAGACCAGCAGGGATAACTTCTAAAGGCGGTGACAAGCATTGAGAATGGAAACCAAGGTCACAGCAATCACACAATAACAAAGTATTTGGAGAGTCATCTTTCTTGCAAAATTCACATCTGGTACTAAAGTCATAGACCACTCGAGTTTTTTTGCGTTTGCGGGGTTTCACCTAAAACACAGAAATAAAAACAAATTTAAATAATTCAACATTACAATAGAAAAGTACTTTAAAATTATCCATATGAAGAGATCTATAAAATAAATGCTTGTATGCACTATAGCTTAAATTAAGCAGTGACTAATAATCAACTGAGTAGCAAACCTACTAACCTTCAAAATCTAAAAAATTATCAAGTCAATACATTATCAATATTTTTCAGGAGCAAGCACAATGATATTAATTATACATAATAGACAAGTTAGTAAAAAATTTAACAACAAAGTCAATTATTGCCTGACTTGTAAATAATATCTTATTTTAAGAAAATAATATTAAATGCAAAATCTTTTGAAATTTGTCTCATATTTTATCTTTGATAACATTTTAATACAAAAATAGACATAAACATATTGAATGAATACAGAAAAACATAATTGAAAAAATAGATAAAATCACATTCATAATGAAATTGTTGCAAAAGCATTAAAATTTTTTACAGTGGCTAAAATCAGGAAAAAAATTATATCTTACATATAAAGGATGTTTCCATGTATGTGTCGTTTGTAGTGGAATATTGAAGCTTTGGACAGCTGCAAAATTTGGTACATGGGTAGCTAAACTCCCGGAATGATATGTCTTATCAAGACTTATCTTAAATTTGAATTAGTTTAAAAATTAAGAAACTTAAAAGTTGAAATTTGGCCTAATATTCACCATTCAATTTATTCCAGCAGATGATTTTATGAGTGCAAGAGATACAAACAGAAATCCACATAAATATGCCTACAACTGGATGAGTTCTCAAATGAGCAGCAGTCCCAATTGTCTTAACTTCTTGAATTTTTAAGATATTATTTTCATTTTTTAAACATGCCATTATTTTATGATTATAAGTATTGTGCTCAAAAATAACAAAGATGGAATAAAAACTCACTGAGATAGCATTTTTTGTAATTTTACTTTTCGCGGTAAAAGGATCTTTTTCCTTTTCATGATTTCAAGTATTTTAACATGGTTATTTAACGTGTATTAGTAAGTATTAAGCCTTCATTGTGCAATTGACACAGTTGTTCGTATCAAGGATGAGTGCAGGGGTATTTTTTGTCCAATACAGGTAATTTGGAAATTGAATGGTTATCTGTACCTGTATTTAGTGCACTTATTAAAGGCATATTACATCCAAGTTGGACAAATGGCATGGTCGCACATAAAAAAACCAGAGCAAAAGGATGATTTTTGTTTAAAACAGAAAATTTGGAAATTGAGTGGTGTTATCTGTATCAGTATGATTCACAAAGTGGGAGCTTATAAGGCCCAGGCAACACAAGGTTATTTGTTCTAGTTTTAATAATAAGGAAAGCAGGAGGAAGGGTTAAGCAAGTTGGTAAGTCTACTGACTTTCCAATTTGGCTAGTAAACATCAGGGTTTCAAAAATGCAGCCGAAAGAATAATAAAAATAGTCTTGCAAGAAATTTCCCAATCTACTTGCACTTTGTTTTATTCTGCCATATTTTCGAAAAGTAGAAGTCCTATGTAATATAGCATGTGGGACATTGCTTCATTCAGTTTCTTATGCAAAACTGCATTAAAAAAAAAAAAAAAAAAAAAAAAAAAAAAAAAAATTGGGTTGTTTCGATGCACTACAGGTGCTTAACATGTTTAACGTACAACAGCTAATGTATGTAAACATATAAGTAAAATTTAAAATCTAAAAAGTTTATTTAAATCATTTTTGCTAAATTTAGAAAACATATGCAACTCACTACATATACAGATAATGAAATAAAGGGTTATTGTCTTAATAGCATCATTAAAATAATGCTAAGTACTTATATAGTCATTTCGGGATCATAAACTATGATTTTTGTGCATCTGTACTTGCATGCTCATAATTTTAATTTACTTTTTACTTTGATAAATCTAACTTAAATAGTTATTAAAATACTAAGCAAAAGTATGTAAAACTTGCAATTAAAAAAAATACACAAAAATTGACCAATTTTGGAAACAAACAATGAAGTACATTGAAGCTTAGACAAAGTGCAAGTCGCAGATAAATTTTCAAACCTTCAATCTCTGTTATTAGAAGTATTCTGCTACTGGGAACAAATGAGCATTTTGTAACTACTCATTTGTAAACACACATACACGAAAAACCTACATTATTAAGTATCAAGTTGAACTGTTTTTTAAAAAAATATCTGCTACTAAAAGGAATCACAGTTTACAAAATATCAGCAAATAGAAATCAGCAAATAGAAATTTGTAACAATATTAGTGATACTGCTGATTAGTATACAATAAATTCCATGTAAAGAATTATTGTAATTGAAAATCATAAAACACATTTTTTTGTTTTACTTCTGTATTAAAACTATATTTCAATTAATCATGTAGGTTGTATGCTGTTTCCAGATGAAATTAATTAGTAATAATAGAAATACCCCTTGATTTTTCATAATACCCTTTGAAATTAAAAATTGCCCTTAAAATTATATTTAAGGGTATTTTTACCCCCTTGAAAATGTATTTCGTGTGAACACATCTCTAACTAATTTGTTTTTCTATAAGTTTAAGCACCAACTTTTGAGCAATGATATGTTTTTGTTAGTATGCACACTTTATAAATATTTAGTATTTTTGGTTTGTAATTTTTATAAACACTTATCACAAAATAATTACATCTTATTATTATTTTTTTTTAAATACTTACATACATTTAAAAATCACTCCTCAAATTTTAAAACAGGAGTAAAAATGTGCCTCAAAAGTTTATTATGGTGACCTCTAGTTATGAAGGGTGACAAAAATAATAAATAAAGCTTAGGGATTCGAAAAACATATATGGGTGATTTTCAAAATGACCACCTGTTTGATGTCCTAATCTTTGAACCCATATTTCAAGCTAATAAAATTAATTTTTTTATATTTTTAAAACATATATTGGTACATTAGTTTATAATTAATAAATTGTACTCATTAAAGTGTTTATGTTTTAAAAATATTAGCTATTTTCTATTATTTTTAGCTTTCAAGTAATAGAAATTTGCATGTCCCAACTCTATATACCACACTTAAGGAAGTCTCTATTCATGCTTTCAAACTAGATTAGCTTTTATATATGAATTAAAAAATATGGTTTTACATTTTAATTAATAAAAATGCAAGCGATTCCCTTAAAATATAATTATTAATATTTTAAAATTTAAATTTAATATGTGTCCCCTGTACATCTCATGAGTGTTACTACTATTATTTTAAATAGGTTTTGATTTCTGCAGTTGGTAACAAAACTAAAGGAAGCCATATTGTTCCTTCTTATCTATATAAATAAAATTGAAAATCTGTCTGTCTGTTAGTTCCGTCATCACGGGAGAACAGCTGAACCGAATTTGATGAAATTTTGTGGGTAGTCTGGAAATAGTCCCACTTAAAATTTAGTCCATGTTTGGAGTTTCTGCGATCAGTGATTCTCGAGATATTAATTAAAAAACGAAATTTTCATTTGTCTCATCATCACGGAAGAACTGCTGAGCCGAATTTGATGAAATTTTGTAGATAGGCTTAAAATAGCCCCCCATAAATTTAGCCCAAGTTTCGAGTATCTAAGACCAGGGGTTGTCGAGATATTAATGAAAAACGAAACTTTTCCCTAGGAGTTCTACTCTCTAACTCCGTGATTTATCCAAACAAAAAGCTTGAAAATCGTTTGAAAGTGAATTAAAACTTTATCTCTGAGTTTGATGGGAAATTTTTTGCACTAATTAGTCACTTTCTGAAAACATGAATTGTTTGAAACATGATTTAAATGGGAAATCTATCTCCATGGTTTATTTCTCACAAGCTTTTACTGAACAATGAAAAGTATAAAGAAATCAAAATGGTTATTTAATTTCGCAGTTTATGAAGAAGATTCTATATTATATCATGTTGCTCAGAAACGCAATTAAATTAAATCTGTCTGTTAATTTTAATTATTTTTTTTTCGATTTGAATAATAAATAAATGGATATAAAAATATATTTTAGAAAAGAATGATTTAATTTTTCTTATAGCAATTTTGACTGGATAATATCAATTACGGTCTTCAGATTTAAACGTTATTATTATTGATATTTTCGGGGATTATTGATATTTAAATTATTATGCAATTGTTTTATTATGACAAAAAATGTTTAAACTCATATATCGTACGTTGTACGAGTAATCTTCTACAAATACACGGGTATATCTTCTAATCTATGAGAATATAAGTAGTACAGGTATATTGGCATATGTTTTGATATATATTGGCATATATTGGAATCAATTAAGACCTTCTGGTATAAAGAGTACGGGGATTATTGATATTTTCAATTTATTATGTCATCTCTTTTATTTTGGCAAAGACTTTTGAGACTCATATTGTAATACGGGTAATCTTCTACTAACACACTGACATATTTTCTAATCTGTGACAATATAAGTAGCATGGTGTTGCAAATATTGATTCAATTCCTTTTTTTTTCGTAAATTTGCTTACAAAAGGGGCAAAGGGGCCAGGATGTTTTATTCTTTAGATCTACCCATGAAGATAATTTTGCATAGTGAGAGCAGATATTCTTAAACTTCCCATTAGGAGCAATAAATTTAATATTTTAACAGAATTTGCACATGATTGCGAATTATAAGTTTCTTTATATTATATACTCCGTACGAAGAACATGCATGCTGCTAGTCTAGTATAAAAAGAGGTGGATGACTACTTCTTTATTTCTTGTTTATTGAAAAGTTAAGTATTTTTATCACATATCATGGGTGTTACCCATATATTTTTCATTTCATTATTTAAGTATAAAGAATTTTAATTTAAGAATAATATATTTTCTGTTAAAGAATGAATAGGCCTAACTTTATTGTCTTAAGAATGATTACATTTTTGAGTTAAAATTCCTTCAGAAATTTCATGAGTGTTACTTTTTACAAGTAACACTCATGAGAAGAAAGATACACTCATGAGTTAAAAGCAATCAATTAATAATTAAACTTACATTTATAGAAATTGTATAGAATCAGAATCAAGCTAATCTTAATGCATGTTTTGAGGATATTTTTGTATAAAAATGGGCATGACACGATATTCGAACTTTAAAGTTTGTACTTTTAGAGAATATTCATGGTAAAAACAACTTTTTAGTCTTTAAAGTGCAAAGTTTATTTTATGAAAGATAAATTATTGCTAAACAGCTATTTTATAAAAACAATTCAACTTTAAATTTTACAAGCTATTGTTGCAATACAGTAGGTATAATTTATTCTCTTTCATTTTTTAGGTAAAATTAACAGCAGCTGAGAAACAGTGACGAAACCGGGAAAGGAGAAAGCTTGATGCTGCTCGTAAGACAGCTTATAAAGAAAGTTACAAGCAGAGAAATGCTAAAAGAAGAACAAAAGAAACTTTCACATGAAAAAAAATAAAAAAACAGAAACGTTTCTTAAATGCACAAATGAAAATCTTGTACAAAAAATTTCTTCGTGAACATAGTCATGCAAACATTTGTTACCCAACCTTCACTAGATATAATAGGCCATTTTGGATTCTTAAACAAACTGATGTTGAGAGTAACACCTGCTTGTATAGGAAACATGAAAATATTGAATTCAAGGCAAAAAATTTGAAACAAATCCATTTCTTATGATAAACCTCACAACTTGTGCAAATTTACAGCTTATGATAAGAGCACACCAAATTACATGTACAAGTGTTCTGAATATAATGATAAAATAATACCCATGTGTAGCAATGATGTTGATACAGAAGCAAAAAATGAATTGAAGAGCTTGGTAAATAATTAAAAAAAGAATGAAAAAATAAAAAGAAGATAAAAAAATCATGGAAGAAAGTACAAAGTCTCAAAAACTGAAGTATTGGGTACCATTAGATAACTTAAAGATTGTTTCAAAAAGATATGAAGGAATTTTAAAAGTATGTGAACAGAATAAAGCATTCAGTGATTGCAAAGAAAATTTGAAGGTAGGCGAAGCAGTAATTCTCACAGACTTTTCAGAAAGCTATTCTTACAAGTTATCAAGAGAAGTTCCAACTTTTCACTTTGGTGCCTCCTGTAAACAAACAACTATTCACATCAGAGTTTTTTATGTAACTGAAAAGAAAGTTTCATTTGTGTTATTCTCCAGATCATAGTCCAGAAGCCATCTGGGCACATTTGAACCTTATTTTCAAATTTATAAAAAAAGTTCCCACAAGTCAAAACCATTTTTTTTTTTTTTTCCCCCTAGCTAGACAGTCTTCTCAGTACCATAAAAAAATAACTTTTTTTTGTTTTCCACTATTTTGTTTGAACTAGCATTTACGTGTGGAACTTGGTCATATTTTGAATATCCCAGCTGCAGATAGTGTAAGTGGGGCCTTTAAGAGAAAGGCTAATGATTATGTGGCTTATGGAGTAGACATTTCAGATGCAGAAACTTTATATTCTGTTTTGAAGAAAGATTCTGAAGTGAGACTATACTAAGTATCCCAAAACCAAATTAACAGGATTTCTAGGTTGCTCCCTCAAAATTTAAAAACTGTTATTGGCATGCAAAGGATTCACCAAATTGCAACTAATATAAAAGGCAGAATCTTACATTAGCCAATTTCTTGCCTCTGTTCAGAAAATATATGAGCAAATGGGAAGTTGTGTAAATGCCATTTTGGAGTGAAAACAGAAAACATTCTCATAGAAAAGTGTAAGAAGAGCAGTAGATTAGGAATGAAACAGATATATAGTTCAGGCAGTAAATCAGATGAAGTCATATTTTTTGCTGAAACTGATGAAGGGGATGTTAAAAATATACTTAGCAGTACTGAAAAAGAAATTAATCTTGAAATTCCTTCTGTAATTGATATCAAAAGTGGCACATTTGTGCTTGTTGAGTTTGTTGGTGGACCCAGAGAGAAAACAAAGTTCTGATATGTTGGAGTATGCCAGTCACCACTTGATAAAGAAGTGGGAAATAAAAGTGATGTTTTTAAACATTTCTGGAGGATGCAATACTTTATTCAGATTAAATGAAAATGATATTACCTATGTGAAGTTTGAACAAAATACTGCCATACTTCCACAGCCTATTTTGAAAACAAAAGGAGATCATACTTTTTATAAGTTTGCTGAAAAAATAGATGTATTTGAACGAAACACATAAAAGTGAGAGCAGTGGAGAATGTTTCAAGTTTTGAAAACTTGATACAAGTATTGCCTGGTCAATGTTTTTGACTGTAATCACCTAAAATGTGTTTAAAACTTTTTTTCAACATCTCGCTCTTTTTTTTCATTTTTAAAAAGGAACATTAAGCTGTTACCTATGTGCTAATGTTAACCACTACTTTTATTTTGTACTCATTAATGTTCTATTAAATTCTTAATTGTGATATTTCTCTTTTTATAAATTTTTTTTACATATTTCAATATCATGAGTGTTACTGTTACTGCATCTCATGAGTGTTACCTAGCTAAAAGTCAGCTTTAAAATAATAATTTGATAGTAAATGTAAATAAATTGTGTTGTGACTTTAAACTCTCCAATTATTTATAGTAACTGCAGTGAAAACTTTGACATAAAAATCATTAATTTTCTTATTAGAAGTTAACTCTCGTATTTAAGAAACAAAGTAACACTCATGAAAGAAAATACTAATAAAAAACTTGAAAATTTTAAAATAAATAAATTATGATACCATTATAACTTTAAGTGTTTAAATTAAAATAATAATTTGTTTCACTGATTATCAACACAAAAAATATTACAGAATATTAAGAAAAAGTAACACTCATGAGAAAAGTTAAGGAATTTAAATATTTGGGTTCATTTGTTACTGATAATAATGAGATTAAACTAGAAATTAGAGCAAGAATTTCTGCTGGAAACAGATGTTATTTTGCCTTACAGAAACTATTGAGGTCAAGCTATGTAAATATTAAACTCATCTATAAAGTGATAAGACCAATTGTTCTATACGGATTGGAGACTTGGACTTTGATTAAAAGAGATACCGATCTTTTGGGAATATGGGAAAGAAAAATTCTGCAGAGAATTTGTGAAGAAGGACATTGAAAGAGTAGAACAAATAATGAGGTTTATGCAAAATATAAAGAGATAGATATTGTTACAAGAAGGCTTTTGGAGGGAAACCCAGGTGGGTCAAGATCCCGAGGAAGACCTAGGGTCAGATGGAAGGAGCAGGTAGAGGAGGATTTGAAATTGCTTGGTTATTAGCAATTATAAGAGGAAAGCGGCCAAAAGAAAGAAATGGTCAAAAATCTTAAAAGAGGTCATGTCCCTACAAGGGCTGTAGTACCATGATGATGATGATGAACATGAACACTCATGAAAAAAATTGTGACTTATCAAACATTTTATTTTAATTTCTCAAATATTAGAAAAGAAACTCATAAACAGTCACCTATTTACAGTGCTGCAGATTACAAAAAATTAATAAGAGTATAATTTTATTTTTAATTTAAGTCAATTTTTTTTTATGTAAAACTTAAAAAGGCAATTCATTTGAAAATCACCCATATACAGTTCTTTTCCAATCATTTATTCATTAAATTTATTGGAATCATAGTGATACAATGAAATTAAAATACTATAATGCAACAAAACTATAAATTTTTAATAATACTAAGCTTAAAAATATACTTACTTGAATGACATTTTCAGAATCTAAATTCACTATCTTTTTATATCTCTTTCTATCAACAGGGCAGTAACTTCCAAGCTAAAATACAATGAAATATGTTAAAATTAAACATTTCAAAAATATTTATTTCAGGATCTAATTAACCATCAATACATTTTTAAAGTGCATACAATATTAAAAGGAAACAAAATTGTGCTAAACTTATGATTACATTCTTCTTCAGAATTTAGATGTGTACATATACTTTTCTACTTGTAGTTAATTCAACACTTGTGAAAAAATACAAATCTTACAATTTCATTGTTGCATATAAAATCGTAACATGCTTATTTTATCAAATTTGGAACTTTTAATACGAAATAATTATTTATTCTAGAAATTTTTACTTTCCTTATATACATAGTATAATGTATAAGGAAAGTCTTGTGATGGGGTTGAAAATTTGAATTCGAGTTTTCGATGGGAGAGCACGTTTCAAGCATCCCTGATCACAAATCGAACATTTTTGAAGTGATGTGTGTGTGTGTGAAAGTATGTGTGCATGTCAATGAGTCTGCGGCGACAATATCTCACGAACGAAAAGGAGCGATTCGAATGAAATTTGACATAAAAATTACAATCCGTGAATACTGAAAGCCTGTTGTTTTTAAGCACAATCAAATGTTCAGAACCCCCCTAAATTTTCAAGTGAAATTTTGAAAAAATCATCATAAAATCAAAACCTTTAATAAAGTGCGCAAATAGACATTTCTTATGTAATTTTATCTTAGAAAACGATTGACAGAAACTTTAGAATGCTAGCATGAACCGTTCTCGAGATATTGTACATTTCTGAATAAATTTATCAAACAATCCCATAAATTAAAAAAAATATATTAACTGTTGAAAAAGATGTTCACTTTTCATATGTAATATCATGCGATAAATTTAGTGACATTCTTGTGGATCTAGCTTGTTCCATTCATGAGAAAAGATACTTCTCATGAATAGTACTCAAATGAGTAATACTTTTGTATTCGAATGCCAATAGTCATTTATCTGCTATAAGAATAACTTACTTCTCCGTCCATAATGCTTGGCGAGATTTTGGCGACAAATTTGGCAGAACGTGCCAACTTGGCGATTTTTTAAATGCTGCCAAATTAATGAACATCTCGCCAAATGGATAAAAATAATGCTAAATCGATGAAAATTATAACTAGTTGACAAAAATTCTTTGGAAAGAATATAAGTATCTACTATAAGAATAACCTATTTTTTTTTACTGTAAAAGTAGTAAATCTATTGCATTTGTATTATATAAGGAAAGTCATGTGCTGCCCACACCAGATTTTTTTTTCATTGTTATTACATAATCTGAAAGTTTCCAGCAAATATTACTTCAACATTTAATATGATCAACTTCAACATTTAGCAACTGCTAATGGGTTTTGTCCACTAGCAGTCACTAAATATAGTAACCAGTTTTTATAGCAATTATTTTCTTAGTAAGTTCTGTGCCCACAAAGCAGGTGCAAAAGTCGTAAAGTAACAAAAGTGGGTTAAAGTTTGGCGTGGGGGTCAAGTAGGTTCATTGCAAAGTAGAAAATACAATTGCATCAAAATCGGAGTAAAAGTTGTTAAAATAGATTTGTTTTCTGTAAAAATGTATTGATTGGGTTTATTTATTTACGGCTAAAACAAAATTTAACTACAGAACTTTTGTCAACAGTTTCCGCATTCACTTAAACTGGAAAAATAAATTTACAAAATCCAGTTGATTTCCTCATAAAATTCATCTTTGATAGATTCAAACTTGCAATGCATATTGGATTGTTAATCTTGATTTTCCCAATCCAATAGCGACTGCAATTTTACCCAGCTGTGCACTGCATGCTCTCTTGCATGAATTGTGGTCCTGTTTTCCTTGCTACAGGTAATTTTGTGTACTTCTAAAGTTTCTTGGAAAGCCTGTAAGTTTTGTAAAGTAGCTTTTCATTTAAATTCTCGGGTGATAGATAGAATACCCCCCCCCCCCCCCACACACACACACACACACACACACAGCTCCTTTGGCACGAAGTGTCCGGTTGGCGAATTCTATTCTATTCCGTATACAATTCTATTCCATTTTCATTGCCAATCTGGTAACCCACGACTTTCTGACATCCAATCAACATAGGGCTTTTTCAAATTCTGCATTTTAATCGGAAATAGGTATTTCATCAGATCTTTTTCAATCAGATTTATTGAGTATTTTCACTGTGCATCTATCTTGCATTTTCATTAAACATTTTGTTAGAAAAACGAATGTAAACATCGCAATTCACGTTTCCCATGAATGTGTTGTTCATATTCTAATTTTTCTTGTGAACGACTCACTTCATTCTCGGAAGTGAATTGTGATGTTTTTCCAACATGTGAATCATGCAAAGCGAGTGCCCGACATGTATGTAAGTAATTTGCATACGCGTAAGAAATTTGCAAGTAATTTGGGGGCATTTCCAGAAACAAACTCACTCATTCTAGAACAATCCCATCTTCATGTATATATAGCGGACCTATTCAAAGACACTTCAGACTTAGTAGAAAGTCGACGAGTCGAAGTCATACTTAGTATAACAGATCAATCTAAGACGTAGTCGAATGCTATTAGACAGACAGATGATCGAGACTGGCAGCATGCTGATCGATGTGGATTTAAATCATATTTAGTGGACGAATTATGCCCGAATGACCATGCAATTAAAGGTCATTATACTTACTTTTCAATAGTTTGTGAAGTCGCGTAAGTACTTTTAAAGTATCAGTTATATTTGGAAAATACTTATCCAAATGAACCGTGAATGTTTTAGAAAACATGTTCTGGTGGGGGATATACGTGTATGTTCAAGAAAACGTGTTTGTGTGGATGTAATTGAAAATGTGGATATAAGTACATTTACATAAAGGTTAGTTCTTTTATTTATTCATCCCATGTTTTGAAATTGTCTTTCATATTTTTCTTGTGTTTTTAAAATGGTTCTCCTAAGTATTATTTTTTCTTAAATTTCATTAAAGTTCAATCATTTTTCCAAGTATCATTTTTCCTTGAATTTTATTAAAGTACAATTTTTTTTTCTAAATATCGTTTTTTCTTGAATTTTATTAAAGTACAATCTTTCGTCTAAGTATTGTTTTTTCTTGAATTTTACTAAAAAAACAATCTTTTTTCTATTGTTTCTTTCTTAAATTTCGTTAAAAGTCCAATTGTTTTTTTTAAATTTCATATTTTTTCGAAGTATTGTTTTTTTTTAATTTTGTTAAAGTACAATCTTTTATCTAAGTATCATTTTTCTTAAATTTTGTTTCTGATGGTTCTTTTAATAAATTTTTTTAAAGTCCTTTTAAATTTTTCAAAGTTTATATGTTTTTGAAATTGATTTAAAATCATAAAATATTTTAAGTATCGTGTGTTTCAATATGTTTTCTAAAATTTTAAAAGTTTTTTATTCTGCAATTACACGTGAAAGATACACAATATTTTTAAAATGCAGAAAAATCTTATTTTGTAATCTTTTTATGAGTGTTATTCACTTTTATTCAAATTGAATTTCACTATCATTTACATTCTAAACTCCAGTTCATAAAACTGTAGAATACATCACTTTGGTAGGAGGAGCCTATTTTAAAACACGGGAATATATGTCACTTTAGTAGTTTAGCAGGAAGGAGTCAATTTCAAAACACAGAGAAATGTGCCAAGTGCCAACTTGGCGCACTTTTGTACTTAGAAAAAAGCTGAGTGGGAGCTATTCTATCTATCTACCAAATTCTCAATATCTTCTGACTGTATTTTATAAATGTCAGTGTTGATGCTGTGTTCATTTAGTGTGACAACAAGAGCATCTATGTTTGGAATGGCTTTCCCTTGAATGACAATACTACCAGATAATCTTTTAATACATCCACTTGGTTTGCTATGCCATGACCTTTTCTTGAAAAATGTCAATGAAGACTGTATACCTCCAACTCCTTTGCTATAAAAGCTGCTACCAAGTAAAATATTTTCCATTTCTATACTGTGTACTTGTTCCGTCAATCAGAAATTGGACTTTTTTTAGAGTAGAAACTTACTTGATTTCTGCTAATACAAGTTGAAGGTGAGCATATATAACCATCAATAGAATTGTCTTTTGCTGATATTTTAAAACAAGTTGAAGTACACAGTCTTAATAGCAAAATAATGTTTCTTATTGCACTTTTTGCCCTAACACAATTTTTTTGCAGCAAAAATAATTTTGTTCTTCTTTTTGATTTGTGGTATACTCTAAAACAAAAGTCTGTTAGTAAAACAAACACATCACAGCCATTCGAATGGCATATACTCTGTCAATTTGTTGTTGGATTGAAATATTTATTGATAATATTGTCTATAAGATCAAGTTTGAAAGATAAATGATCTCATTTTTCCAGAACTGGGAAAATATTTTAAAGAATTCCTGGTTTTTCAAGAAAAGGTAATCGAGGTGGAACACACAGAGTACTGAAAATTCTAGTCCATTGTTATGCATCTTTCTTTCTCATGATAAAATTGATAATTCATTAGTATCACTCTCATTATCAAAAACAAATTAATATTCTCTGTGTGAGAAACCCAGACGAATATTTCGAACATTTTTCAGAGTATGGTTTTTCTCAGATTTGGGCCATAGACCCAAGGCCTAGAATGTCGAAAACGAAGTCATTAAGATTGTCATCGCCATTGGGGAGCTGCTGGGAAATGCAAAATAAAGCCATTTTACCTGTCATCAGGGCGAGGGGATGTATATCCCTGAGTGTACGAGAGGGTGGTCTGTGCATCATTGGATGCTGGGAAAAATTCCAGAGGGCTTATGCCAGGGTGGTCCCATAATCACGGTGGTATGGGATGATAAGAATATATAGGAAAAAAGACGCGCTCTGTGGGAGATGCCTCATGGTCCTGAGAGAGAAATGTCGCATTGATAGAGCTCGCGCAGCAAGCTGATGCTAGGATAAGCTCACATGCCTCATACCAGTCGAGTATTGCGGTAAATTCTGATGTGCAGATGATGTTAATAAAACTTTGTCTTTTAATTGCAAAACTGGGCTCTACTTTATGATCGACGATCGATGATGATCGACGATCGCATATATTTCACGACAAGAGAACAGTATGTACAAGCAACAACTATAATACATACATTTCATTATAATGGTGACAGCTAAAGTGTGATGTGCTAATAGAGCAAAGTTCTGACCGACAACCTAATCGATTCAATACGAGAACTCGTTGAGAGCAGATACATGGACCCGGCGATGAAGCGAGAGACCCCAACATTGCAATCCTGATAACCAGAGTTCAACGCCCCACAGTTTAACACCGATGCTGCATCGACGTGCCAGAGAGAGCCAACTAACTCACAAAGCCTATACCCCCTATCCTTACAGGAATCCGCAAAGGCAACCGAGGAAGGAGGAATTAAAGAACAGTGCTGATCCGATTCCACTTCATGCTGAAGGAGAAAATTTAAGCCTCACACTCTGTAACAGGCATCAGAATCAAAAAGATATAACTGTTCCTTTCACTTTTATTTTCTGCAAACCAGATGTATAACAGTAATTCCATGAAACCGGGGACACTATATAATTTTTTTTTTTATTGCACAAATACAGTTTTTTCCCCTATAAGGTAAAAATAAGTGAATTTTTATAAAATTATGTTTAAAAAGTTGGCAATACCTTTTTGTAAGTTTTATAGGCAAGGTTTGGCAACATTACTCTTATCATCACATGAGTTGTATTTAGAGAGGTGCTGAAAGTTCATCTTGTTTTGTAAACAAATTTAACAGGTATGTATAAAATTTTATTTTTTTATTGAAATATAGTTTATATGTGAAGAGGTTAGGCTAGTAAAGAAACTGTAAACTGTATATTGAAAATAATTTTGATAAATCAGGTCTCAAATTACTGTAACATCAGTCACAAAAATTTATAAAAGTTTTTATTACTTAATCAAAATTAGTCTAAGAATATAACAAGAAAGATCAATCATGCATAAGCATTGATTATGAAACACTTTCCAACAGAAATGCAATTTCATTTAAAAATTTCTAAAATGTGATACATTCAGTGGTGATATCTTTTACATTATAACAGTACTACAGTAATTTATTATACTTAAATATTTAAAACTGTATCGAAATATAAATCATCTGATTCTCTATGCAAAATCAATGAATATTTCATTCATATAACTTGTATTCCAGACTCCAGAGCTAAATAATATTGAGTGAAAAAAATTCAGCAATTCTTATGTAACTCACCTTACAATCGTTTGAGATATTTGATCAAAAGACTTCAAAATATGGAACATCAGTCACATTGTAACATCAGCCATTTTTAACACTTTACAACAAAGTTGAAAAGTGTTTATGACTTTGTTCATTCTGTCTGTCTGTCCGTTAGCACAATAACTGCCGTAAAAATGACTTAATCAAAATGAAATTTTAGTATGTTGTTCAGACGGTCTGTAGGACCTATGGGAATATACATGAATAATATAGCCTAATTAGTTTTGAATTGAACCCGGGTTGAAAAAATGAAATACATTGAGCCCTATGGGACCTAATTTTTCAAACATCTTTTAAGCGGATTTAAAATTCATAAATTGCTTCGAAAATTTTAGGTAATATTCAAATTGTTCCATAAAATATATTAAAAAAAATTCAGCGAAATATATTCAGTAGTTTTTTAAATAAAAATTAAAATAATAATAACACCTCTTATATGAAGCGATCACGTGACCATGATAAGAAAAGATCACGTGACACATTTCAAAATGATATATGGCATCCATCTTGTCTCAAAGTCGTTATTTTTAAAGTTATTTTTAATTCATATTGAGTGTTATATCCGTTCTAAAACTGCTTTATTTTTGCTTAAATTCTATGCATCTACATACTGAAACAACGCAATTACAATATATTTGAGTTTAAATGCTCATCCAAATTTGATTATTTCTACAATGAAGCCTATTTTTCACAGCTATGTAAAATGTAAACAGCAAAATATGTAGAATCAGTTGTATTACAATTGCTGTATTTCTTTAACACAAAATCATTTAGTTCATGGAGTCTGCATAGATGATGTGAATGAAATATTCACTGATTTTAAAAAGAGAAGGGCGATTTTTTTCGATGAAGTTTTACGCATAGAGTTTAATTACTTATAGCTCCATGGTCTTAATTTTTAAATAAAATAAATTATTGTAGTATTGTGATGAATGACATGAATGGGAAATTATTTATGAATGAA
This sequence comes from Amaurobius ferox, assembly GCA_951213105.1. Taxonomy (NCBI): domain Eukaryota; kingdom Metazoa; phylum Arthropoda; class Arachnida; order Araneae; family Amaurobiidae; genus Amaurobius; species Amaurobius ferox. The sequence goes on from OX578151.1 coordinate 56,246,976, forward strand.
ATGTTGCTTTTATAGAGCCAGGCGTGTTATTTTTTCTATGACGTCATTTGAATGAATTTCAGTTGTTTTCGATGAAGTTTTCAAATATAATAAATTATCGTAGTATTATGATAATTCTAAAATTATTACCGAGGAATGTATCACATTTTAGAGAAGTTTAAACCAGGCAATTTATATTTCAATGCCGTCATTTGAATGTAGTTCATTTTTTTTCGATGAAGGTTTAAGTTTTCAAATATAATAAATTAATGTAGTATTGTGATAAACTTTAAAATATTAGTGAGGAATGTATTGCATTTTAGACATGTTTAAATAAAATTGCATTGAAGTTGGAAAGTGTTTCATAATCAATGCTTTAAGCATGATTGATCTTTCTTGTTTTCTTTCAATTAGGTACTTAAACATTGGACAAATGGTATTGAATGTTGCAGAAAGACAAAAAAAAGGAGGAGAGATAAATTAAAGGAAGGAAGGAAAATATGAAGATTACAAAAGGAAAAATAAAGCAGAAGCTAAAAAGAGCAGAGATAAAAAAAGAAATGACCTAGCTAAGTTACCTAAGTCAGCTCAAAATAAAGTTAAAAGAGAAATTAGAGAAAATGTTAGAAAAAAAGTAGAAAAATGTAGAGCATTAAAGTGAAAAGCTTCAAGTAGCAGTTTCATAAACCCTTTCAAAAATAATAAAAGCTTAGGAAAAGCTGTTCATTGCGACCCAAGTATGTCCTCTTGGGTAGCAAATTACCTCATAATGTTTGCCTCTGCAAATATCATGAGAACTTCATAATGGCCTTAGAATCATTCCATAATCAAATTCCCCACATTCCTAAATATTCTGAGAACTTTCCCTTGACGTTGATATGTAATACTGATTCTGAAGATTGTTGGTATAACAAATGTGTTGGATGTAAAGAGGGAAAATTTTTCATGGACTTGTATGGAAAACACGTTGAAGATTTTGGAGACACAATCACTTGGTTTGTGTTGTTGTTGAGACCCAGACCGTCCGACCTACCGGAAAGACTGTAAGGTAACTATCTGGACGGCCGCACTTGGTTTGTGTGGAAAAAATATGAGGATCGCTTATGTACAAGTTCAAAACCAACAGAACAAGTTGCAGAATTGGTGGCCAAAATTGGAAAGTGGGTTCTTGTGGAATATGACGGACAGTTCTATCCAGGTGAAGTTAGAGCCATTGAAAACTCTGAATACTTAGTCAGTGTTATGATTCCAGCAGGGAAACATTGGAAATGGCCTGACAATGTGGATGAAATTTATTATTCACAAGAAAAATTATTAAGAAAACTTAGTACACCAGATGTAGTAAACGCACGAGGACACTTTTCATTTTCTGAATTGCACTAAAAACATCACTTGTAAAACTATATGCATTTACAATTGTTTATTTTTTATCATTTAAGTAGATTTGTGTAATTTAGTAAAAAAAAATGCTAATTTAACTTTTAAGGAGAAATAAATTAGAATTTGAACCAATCAATGTCAGTGTAACATCAGTCACAAAATATTTGTAACATCAGTCACGGAAATTAAAATTTTCCTACACTTTAAATTTTAATGTTATTTTAATTAAATAAAGTGTTTTCATAGAAATCTCTACTTGACTGGAAAAAAATAATTTAAGTCTTAGTGTTATTAGTTTGAAAAGAATTTCAAATAATATAAACGTCATTTCTCTGAATGTCTCTTCTGTGTAGCATCAGTCATATTTTTGGATTTACCCTAATTTCATACAAAAAAAATTCTTATGTCTAAAAACAGGTATGGGTAGCATTATTGTACTCTATCATGGTATTTAAGATCAATTTCAGAAAAAAAAAATTTGAAAACAGTGCTGAATTTAAAAGTTAAAAACTTAGTTAAATTGCAACGTCAGTCACCGTGGAATGACCCATAAGCCACCAGTGGCGTAGCGTCCATTGAGGCCAAAAAGCTAAGCCTCTCCAGCTTAAAATCTAATTTAAATAATTAATTTAAACATACTTTTATTTATTATATTTTTTTAAATAATTTTGCAAAGATATGTATTATTTAGAAAATTGTTACATTTTACTTGCTTAAAGTGACACGATTCAAAGTATTTTTTCCATTAAAAAGCATATTTTAATATTTTAGAAGCTAAAATCACCCAGCCTTCGTTTCTATAAGGAGAAACATGGCATTAAGACCACCCATTGTTAAACTCTTCCCTACCCTATTAACTAACATGGGAAGCTAGCTTATTAGAAGGCATGGCTATTGCTTTCCTATTTTCAACCCTTTATAAACAATCAATGATTGGATGTGGGACGCGACGTTTCATCAATGACGGGTAGGTGAGGGTGGGTAGTGCAAAACTAATGGGTCCTCCATTTTGGGTCAAACAGGATTCTATTAATTATTATTTGTAGAAAATAATCATTATTTGTAATACTAAAAAATATGAGTCATTTTTCATGAATAACCTAAGATTTACCTAACTTTAAAAAATCTCAAGATGAAGAAATATACTAATAATGACTACCATTAAATTTCAGTAGTTTACAAAGTAGACTTTCTCTTTATATAGGCATCAATATGGCGAAGCAGGCGTTTGTGTATTTGGGAGTTTTAGAAATAATAAGTTTCATTTCCCTTTAATCCCCTGTGAGACGAGAATCTCAGTTAAATAAATGTGGTTGATAATTTTTAGCGGATTCTTAGCATATTGTAATTATAAGATATTTAAGTTTTCATAGTACAGTATTTTTAAATAATTAATAAGTAATATTGTTTAGGGACATTGTTGACTACATTGATTTTCAACAAAGCTTATGTTCCAGATTTCACACAAATTTTTAGTGCACTTTTTCATGTATGGTCGAATGTAGAACGTTTGTGGAGGGGTGGGGGGTGAGTGTAAACTCAAGAATTAAATGTATAACATCGTCTAGATTGATGCTCACCTCTGTTATCTTGAATATCCAAGGGTAGAGTGTCCTCCCCATGACTTCATATTTAATAAAATGGTTGTAAATGCTCAACTAATTTAGATATAAGCAAACATTTAAAATGTTATACTCTGCATGTATGTATCTTATATAGGTAATATATTTTAAAATATTGCGTATTTCATTCACTCTTAGCATTTTTATGTTAAATTATTTTATTTTACTCATCAAGGAAATAAAACTTATTGAAAGTGTGAATTCCAATGTAAATTCACTTATTATACAAGAACCTTTTCCAAGTTAAAATGACAATCGCTTGGCCTCCCCAGTCAAGAATATCATGCTATGCTACTATAAGCCACCAAGCCCATTCATATGCAAAAAAAAAGTTAAATGGCACAAAAATTCTAAAATAGTGGAAAAAAAGTAGTAAAAAGCAAAGAACTACTGATTAGTACAGATGTCACAAAACCAAAAAAGATCAGATACCAAATAACTGATATAATCCGATACCGATGTTAGTTTGCTATTATAACGTATAACAAATACAAACTTGCTTTAAAATTATGTATAAAACTTATTTCAGCCATAATTAACTAGACACCTTCGTAAATATTAAAATATGAAAACCTTTATAATACACATGTTAATAAATATTTTATACACTCTTCTGAAAATCATAGTAAAAGGATGATTGTGACATAATGAATAATTTAAATTAATCTGAAAAGAGTGAAATATTTCGATAGGGAATAGGAAAAATTGTATAAAATACAAAATTTCGGATTATAATCATGGATATAAGAGTGGAAATGCATGAATAAAAAAATCTGATGTGGACAGCACATGACTATATAATGCAATGAATACAATGAATTTGCAATGCAATGAATAATGCAATGAATTTGCTACTTTTACAGTAAAAAAAAAATAAGATTATTTTTATAGTAGTTATTTATATTCTTTCCAAGATATTGAATTTTCGTCAATGAGTCATCATTTTCCCTGTCATCATCATCAATGAGTCGTCATTGATTTAACGTCATTTTTATCCATTTGGCGAGTTTTTCGTTAATTCAGCAACATTTAAAAGTCGCCAAGTTGATGACATTCCATCAAATTCGTCGCTAAAATCTCGCCAAGCGTTATGGACGAAGAAATAAGTTATTCTTACAGCAGATAAATGACTATTGTGTTCAAATACAAAAGTATTACTCAAAGTATCTTTTTTCATGAATGGAACGAGCTAGATCCACGAGAATGATGTCACCAAATTTATCATATGGTATTACATATGAAAAGTGAATAGGCTTCCAGTGTTTACGGAATGTGATTTTTGTACCAAATTTCATTCGAATCGGTCCATTCGTTCGTCAGTTATCGACTCCACAAACTTACTGACACACACACACATACTTTCATACACATACACATCACTTCAAAAATGTTTGATTCCGGATCAGGGAAGCTTGAAACGTGCTCTCCCGTCGAAAACTTGAATTGGAATTTTCGACCCCATCACAATACTTTCCTTATACATTATGTATATAAGGAAAGTAAAAAAATCATACCATAATCAAAACTTTTCTATCAATTGTACTTCTAATGAAACGTGTTTGTGCATTGCTAGTTTTATCGATGCTGGCGAATTGTAATAAACACAGGGTTCTCCCAAAATGAATGAAATTAAATTCCCTGAGTTTTCCAGGTACGATTTAAAAATTTTCCAGGTTTTAATCTCAAAGCTTATCTCGATCCTGAATAAGTAAAAGATAGCAATACTCGAAAAGAGTTATTAGAGTATGTAATTTGATCATGTCACAGCATTTGGAATTATGAAATATGTGTGGATCAAAATTTTAAAATGTAATAAAATTAAGATAAATAAAATAAAAATGTTCCATAAGTATAAAAATATTTAAAATGTTATTTCCAATCAATTAAATAAAATACATGAAAACAATTGCATTAAAGAATGAGCAACATTTATTTGAACCAATTACAATTATTTTACTAAGCACAATGTTCAGATTTTAGCTTTTATTTTATTATAAACTTGATGTATTAAATGTATATATAACAAAGACCAGTGTAATTTATCAAATAGTTTCCTGTCATGATTCGAGCTCTTTCAATTGTTGTACTATGGCCTTTGCTTCTTCTCGCATCTTTTGTTGCTTTGCTTGCAAAATACGTATCTCATTTGCTTTGCGCTTTCTTTTTCTTCTCTTTCATTAGCTTTAGTCAATTTTCTTTTTTTCTTATCTTCTCCAATGCTTCTTCATATCTACTACGTGCTCCTCTCACACTTTGGATCATATCTTTATTGACATATACATTAGACACTCCTCCTGCTACTTTCACTGCATCATAAACTTGACGAATGGCCACAAGCGATTGTTCTTTAAGATTTTCAACTAAAACTTGTTTGTTTATGGAAAATTCACTTTCCACATAGCCATTTCCATGAGATAAAATTAAAATCATCTTAATTACATTCCACAGCTCAAAGAATTCATCTTTATTCTTAAGGATACCCATAAAGAAAGAATCCAGTTCATCATTTTTGACTGAGAAGTTTAAAAATTTCTCTTTCAATTCCTTTTCACTGCTTACTTGATGTAATAAAGTCTTGTATTGTCGAACTACTTTATCTCCAGTTATACCTTTTATTCTTTTCTTTTTAAGAAGTTCCTGCACAAGATTTTCCATGCGCTGAGAGCAACGTGCTGGATACTGAACAATTTGCTTTGGAATTAAACAGCTGGATGCCCGGATGATAGCAAATTTTAGTGGACTACGTTCCATAAACTTTTCTGTTGTTGACTGCAAAAAAGCTCTGCAACTTTTAAAAAAAATAAGTTTGTCCATTTCTGAAACACCACAGGTTTTCAATACAGCCATGGCACTAACTCCGATGTCAATTTTGGTTAATGTAGTTAAGTTGTCAGCTTTCCTAACATCAATTTGAAGCTGCTTTTAGCATTATCCAGTATGTCCTTCTTTATAAATCTTCCCATTACCTCTCTAATGATCTCTTCAAGTGAATCATGAAGAAATGGAAACATAGCCTTTGGAGTTTGATACATTTTCAAAAAAGGTTCAAAGGAGCTAGCAAGATTCATGAAGAAGTTGAGCTTTGCAAGCATAAGAGGGTCACAAAGCCCTACCATGATATTTGATAAAGAACGTGATGACTGGAAATGTTTACTTTGGTGAAATTTTTTTTTTAAATCAGAGAAGGTGTCTATAACTCTTTCGACGACCAATGCATTTTGGAGCCAACCAGATGCACAAAACTTCTGAGGTAGATCAGTCTTACCAGTAATCCTAACAATCTGCACGCCGAGCAGGAGAGTCTCTAAAAAAATAATAGAGGCCTCTAAGGAACTCATTTACATTCCATTCTGATTTCTTGTGGCCAAACTGAAAAGCACCATGAACGACATGAAGACCACAGCTTCCAACTGATAATAGCTCTGGATTTTCCTCGTCTGTTACCAAATCCATAGATAATTCATGAAAGAAAGCCCAATTTACATTCAAACCGTCCATTGACACTTGAATCATTTTTTGCAGAGGCAGAGAGGTCTCATGAGACTTCTCATGCAAGTTTTAAACTGATTCTTCGATGATTAAACAATAACTACAGCAAGTTAGTTAAATCTTAAATAAAAAAATAATAATGGAAAAATGGAAGTACTGGGAGTCTCTGTTTATTCTGGATAGATAATGAAATATCAATTCATAATTCAAATTGAAACACATTTATTTAAAAAACTGTTCAAGCTTGAATAAACTTGTCTCACATAATAATAATTTTTAAAAATTCCCTGAGTTTTATATGTTTCCAAATTCCCTGAGAATTCCAGGTTTTCCATGTGCGTGAGAACCCTGAAACATCATTTAATAATATTCTCTGCACTTTTGGTAAAAATCATTTGTAGTGGAAAACATTCATAAAAATTATAGTCTGCCATTGTAGATATGCAATAATTCAATGAAAAATTGCTGAGCAGGCAAAAAACGGAAAAGAAAGACTATGTATGTGTCAACTGATGAATAAATTAAAAGCAAACTCATCACGAGTAGGACAGCCGACAAGTAGGGGCAAAAGAAGGCTTTGCATACGAGTTTGGGAGGCTTGGGGAGCCAGGTCAATAACTTCTAAAAAATGTAGTCGTAGAAGGGCACATTTATTGTGTAGGGGTCTAAAAATTTTGTCAATGGCACTGTTGCAAGCCTGCGTCTCCAATCCAATCCCTATAAAATGTTGTTGTTTATGCAATTAACTAAACATACTGTAGCAGACTGCAGAGTATGCTGCAGAGAAACTATCTGAAAAATCAGTTATTATACACTGAAGTATTTCCGGCCGTCCAAATAGTTGCTCTTAGTCCTCTGGACGAGTCGGACGGTCTGGGTCTTCTACACTGAAGTATTTAAACAGTTAAGGAATTTTAAAAAAAAAAAAAAGAACTGCTGTTCCAGTGTGGATATGAATTACAAATCACCAATCTGCGAACATGCCACTTTGCTAGCGGATACTAATTTAGATGATCTCTCCAAGGCTCACACTATAGCCCCGTTCATATGCACATTTTAAAGCCGGTATTATGTCCGCATTTTGCACGTGTCACCATTCCCATGTCCAAACTGGCAAAATACCGGTTGGAAAGAGGGTTGAAAGGAGGTAAAATTTTGTTCCTTCTTATTTGAGGGAACGAAGGGGGTTGATTGGAGTTTAACCCATAATTCCACGAGCGTAGCTTTGATTTCTTGAAAAACATGGCAGTTACGGAGATATCTCGTGGACCTTGTCTGAAGATTGTGAAATTGTGATGACTTTGTAGCATTTTATATAGATTATTTTGCATTCATTACACAGACTTATTTATGAATTAAACAGATTGATCCGTATTATACCTCAGAATTTAATGTATGGAGAATCCTACTGAAAAAGATTGATGCGAGTATGTACATTTTTGTTTATTTGAGCTAACTGTTATCTCATGAATTAGAAACATTTGCTCTTCGATATCAGGATAATGTTCATAGAAATTTTTGTTTCTTAATTACAAAACGTATACAATTGAGTATCAGTTAAAAGTGATGTAAGCCAGCTGATTTTACTTTGAAGCAGCAACTTTAAAATATAATGTTCTGTTTCTTGGGCAAATTTTCTGGATTTATCTAAGTAGTTTTTATTAAATATTAAAAAGATTTTCTTAGATTTATATAACATACATAGTCCTTATATAAAACTATCTTAATACTCATTCATTTTATATTATTAAAAAGGAGTATAATGTGTTTATATTTAAATGAATATATGTTGTTAATTATTGTAAATAAATTTTTTATGCATTATATTTTAAGTTTGATGATTTTAGTTTTGTATTCTAAGCTTTTTACATATCAAAATGAAATGTCCAATAACTTGAGATGATGTGATTATAATGTCAATATTATGATTAGTAAAGAATTGTGTTTTATGATTATGTATATTAATAACAAAGTAAAATGCTTAAGGCATTTAAAATTAACTTTATATACATTTTGCAATAAACTAAACTGTGTAAATTAGGTTACAAATTGCCAATATCTCCCCCTCCCCGAAAAAAAGGAAGAAAACTCCATGATTGTTAGTATCAGAAATATAAATTATTTTTATATATTTTAGATACTGCATATGAAGTCGATTTAATTTCATTAATTTTGTTTTTTGGATTACTTCGAAGACTACCTATTTTACATATCAATGAAACATGTCAATCATAAGTATTTTTTATACTATATTAAAAACATTTTTAACTGCAGTATTAATAGTAGGTATATGAAATTTTTGTATCTGGGCCATGCAATAGCGTTTCTAATAAATAAATGAGTTATACCAATTTTATAATAGTTAAAATATATTCAGTATAAATATGCATTTTTTTTTTCTCTATGCCAACATCCTATATTCATTTGTCTTAAATAAAGTTTCTTAAAATGTTGTTACACTTTTTCCACTAATTCAAGTTCATAATTTAACTTATCCAATATTTAATTATTTATCATAATTTAACTTGAAAACGAAGATTAAATGAGAAAAACTTTTTTTTTTAACTATTAAGAATAAATTCTTTAAACAGTTTCATGGAATAAAACTTTATATATATAACTTATATATATTATATATATATATATATATATATATATATATATATATATATACTTTTTCCTTTTAAAATTCACAAGATAATCAATTTTAACTCATGTATGAGTAAACAGGTATATAAAAATATTTTAATAAATCAATTTCATAGGATTTTTAGGTTATGTGAAAATACACAATACAGTAACCATCTTGCAGATTTATTTCGATACTGTAAGACTGAATCATATCCAGTTAATTTTGTTAAATATCACTTTAGAAATTTTGAATACTATTTATAATATATTATTTATTGTTTTAGTCTAATTTGAAATTGCTATTGTATACTTTGAACATTAAAATATTCTTTGAGATTTCAATGTCTTAGTAATAAATTTTGGATACATATTATATAATTGTTAATTATTAATTATTACTGAGTTTATTGCGTATTTTTTTATTTTATTATTTTAAATATATTTATTTTATCTTTATATCTCTATTTTTTGGGTTTGAAACTTATAAATATGTATAGTTAAACATGCAGAAGTATTTCCTATAATTCACATCAGATGGCGCTCTCTTGTACTCTTTCCTAATACTTTGTTTAGTGTAACGAAAATGTGTCTTGTATAATGGTGAAGAAAGGTATGACTTTAATTCTATCCGAATCATTGTGGATTGTTGGTTAGATTGCTTATATGTTTGCTTAATGCACTTTCATTATATTCCTTCCAATTTCCTTTTGCTTATTTTTTGTCATTTTCATTTATGTTATAGTCTGGAAATGTGTCGGATCTTTTGACGTTATTTCAGCCATGTGGTTGTATCGTTAAGCGAAACACATTTGGAACCTCTGTGGATGCAAAGATCCTTGATAAGCTGGATTCACAGAGCTTCTATCCTAATTCATATTTTCGGATTGTATCATTTCTCTTATTTTGTCATTTTAATATTTTGAGCCTCCAGATTTTGATAATGCTTTGTTGTTTGAACTTGATTAGTATGCTTCGCTCTTGAATGTTGATAAATTCATGTGTATTATTCATATTTAAAATTTAGATCTTTTTGTCTGTTATGGTAGCATTGTTTTCCTTTTGTCTGATATTTCCTATCATATCATAATTAATTAATTTTCCACCGTATTGTATTTGAACCAGGGTATGACACTGATCATGTTTTAAATTAGTATAACTATTTTAATTTTATTTTTAATTTTATCTTATTTATTTATTATATATATATATATATATATATATATATATATTAGAATAAGCATACATTTGTTGTTTTAAAAATATATTAAATTTAATTTTGGCATATTATTTTTAATTTGATGTTTAGTTTATAAAGATTCAAGTTTAATTTATATTTAAAGATATTTCAAAAACAATAATAAAATAGTTATTTTGTTTCTCATTTTCGTACATTTGTCATATTATATAGATAAAATAATAACATGAAATAATGAATTAAAAATAATACGCTTTTTAAAAAAGCAATTAAAAAAAAAAGATATACTGTTTACCAAAAATGAATGTCAAACATGTAAGAAAAATTGGTCCTAGCCCTTTAAGCAGGAGTAATGGGGGTTGCACATGTGAACCGGTCTAGAATGGTTCCCGGAAAATATCCCCTTCTTCACCCTACTGTTTCATGGCTGGAAAATACTGGCTCACATGTGAACAGAGCTTATATCTATGAATGGGGTCTTCCTCCCGAAGGGTACTTATAACATCATGAATTCCCAAAAATTGCATCACAATTATTATTCACTACGGGCGCGGTAGCCCATTGGTTAGCGCGCTGGAGTTGCACTCGGTAGGCCCGGGTTCGATTCCAGCTGCTGCCAAAACTGCCGCCGTGTTCACGCGGAGTACGATCACGTTAAACATGTGGGGCCGTAAGTCCTTCCGAGAGGTTGGTGGTAGGGGAAGGAGGGTACGGTCCCTGTGGATGCCTCCCCCACTGGGTTCCGGTCTAAATTGGGTGGCACTTCCCGGCCGTCCAAACAGTTACCTTACACCTTTCTGGTAGGTCGGACGGTCTGGGTCTCAACAACAACAACAACAACAATTATTATTCACTACAATGACTAAAACTAAAAGTTTCATGATCATTGAGCTATAAATTATCCCTTTTATGCAAGATTATGTCAAATTTGGTCCTATGCCCAATATTAAGAAAATAAAATAATTCCAATAAATTTTGAAGTTTTCGTTCGAATTTCAAAAAATTTTTTGATTTTTTGTTAACAGAGCTGAATATAAAATTTTGTGAAAATCCATTAATATTTATGGCAGCTGTTGTGTACACAAAAAATGGACCACAAACAGACATCACATAAAAAATAGTCAAAACGTTTTCAAGAAAGTCCTACCTCATAAATTGACTTTGAAATATTGAAATCGAAAAATTTTGTGAAAACAATACTTTCTCTATATTATATTCTTTTGTATGAGAAAGTAAAAATAACTGGGAATAATGAAGTCGAAATATTGTAAATTAAAAATTTCTCATATTTGAATTCTAGCTATCCAATAGATTTGTGCATGTATAGATATAATAGTCGTCAGCCGAATAGGGACTACGCAGTCAGCTGCCTAGACACATTTTTGAAATGCATCTATATTAAAAGAAAGTTATCAACTTTTATACAGATTCAACAAATTTTTGCTGTAGGAAACATGGTTGAAAAATTGCATAAAATTTTGAATGGAAGACTTCGAAAGAAAACCTTATTTTAAAAACAAAATTGGGCATTATCCCAAAGACCGGTACGGTCTTGAATTTGGCGACTTTTCTGGCGCCCGATGATGAGACAGTTGCCATAGTACCCAACCAAGTCGCAAGGTTACCATGATTATGCGAGCACGAATGTAAATAAACAAACTGCATAGTAAAATGTGCAGAAACGTAAGTGCAAAGGGACATTATTTTTATCATAGCTCGTAACGGTAAACTGACGATGATGCCAAATAAAAATTGAAATTAATCCCATTAAACATCGAATTTATATTTGTAATGAACATTAGTTATTTAGAATACATTAATAGCTATATATATTTAAAGATTTCATTTACTAAAGTGCATTTTAAGTGAATATACACTACTAATCATTTTTATCATAGTCTCTAAGTAACGTTCTAAAGATGTATACATTTACTAGCAAAGTCTGCAATGTATATGCGAGTGAGAGGAAGATATGTAACGATTTTTCGCAAAAAAACTCGTGTATATATTTTAATGAAAATTAATATTTTATTTTCCGGTTAATTAAAAATATCCATCAAAGAAGATAAATTTAGATATATCCTACAAAAATTAGAGGTTAAACGAATGTAAGTTTCTAAAGTAATGCATATGTATATATATACGTATGTATATGTATATATATACGTATGTATATATCGTAATTCAATATATTTGTCGGAGGTCGCACGTAACAACAGCTGTTTGTGCAACAGGTGTTCTGTGACTCATAGAGTGATGCAGCAATTAGAACATGGATCTACGCCCGCTTCGCGAGCTAACCTCGCTACGCTCGCCCGCTAAAAAAACATCACAGAATCCGGTCCCGCTGGCTGTCGGAGGTCGCACATAGCAACAGCTGCTTGTGCAGCGGGTGTTCTGTGGCTCATAGAGTGATGTAGCAATTAGAACATGGATCTACGCCCGCTTCACGAGCTAACCTCGCTACGCTCGCCCGCTAAAAAAACATCATAGAATCCGGTTCCGCTGGCTGTCGGAGGTCGCACGTAGCAACAGCTGTTTGTGCAACAAGTGTTCTGTAGCTCATAGAGTGATTTAGCAATTAACACATGGATTTACGCCCGCTTCGCGAGCAAACCTTGCTACTCTCGCCTGCTAAAAAACATCACAGAATCCGGTCCTACTGGCTGTCGGAGGTCGCACGTAGCAACAGGTGTTCTGTGGCTCATAGAGTGATGTAGCAATTAGAACATGGATCTACGCCCGCTTCACGAGCTAACCTCGCTACGCTCGCCCGCTAAAAAGACATCATAGAATCCGGTCCCGCTGGCTGTCGGAGGTCGCATGTAGCATCAGGTGTTCTGTGGCTCATAGGGTGATGTAGCAATAAAAAACATGGATCTACGCCCGCTTCGCGAGCTAACCTCGCTACGCTCGCCCGCTAAAAAACCATCACAGAATCCGGTCCCGCTGGCTGTCGAAGATCGCACATAGCAACAGCTGCTTGTGCAACGGGTGTTCTGTGGCTTATAGAGTAATGTAGTAATTAGAACATGGATCTATGACCGCTTTGCGGACTAACCTCGATACGGTCGCCAGCTAAACAAACCTCTCAGTAGCCTGTTCCCCTGGCTGTCAGAGATCGCACATAGCAATATCTATCTGTGCAAAAAGTATTCCATAGCTCATAAAGTAATTTTCATGTTACTTCCGCGCTTCAAAATCTCAATCAAACTCAATCTAGAATAAACCATGTACGATTCCTTGTACGTAATGCGCATTCGCTCCAAGAACACGGCAAGCCCACGTATAATCATCAAACTCTTCCGTACTATCATTCCTCTCACACAATCGCATTACCCACTTGCAATCAACTCCTGATTCACACACCATTTAATCACATTAATTTACCACTATCAACCAAACGATCAAAAAGAACAATACTAAATCTTTCACTCTTCACAGCCATTTACTACTACACTCAAATGAAATCAAAGAAAATTTACCAATACTTGTATTTAAATCTTGTTCCCAAACATCTAATTTTAAAATATCAGTACAATAATTCATAATGAGCATAAAATAACACAAATTAAGACAGTTGCCAGAGTTATCAACTCGCAAGGTTACCATGGTTACGAAGTACGATGAGTTAAAGAGTTACCAAGGTCGAAAACATAGCCCTCCGCTTATCGCCGATTTGGCGCGATAGAAAAAAACAACCGTACCGGTCTTTGGGATTTAGCCCAAAATTGAATTCTTGTGAAGGCCAAAAGATAAAATGCAAGTATTTTCATCTCTGGTCAATAACAATATGGTATGACTGTGATAACATTCTTTCATACCAGGAAAGCAAGGCACTTTCCAATAGGGAAGTTTCGCACTGCTCAATTTTCACTTTTCTTCATTTTAAAATGTTTTTTTTTTCACAATAATTTTCTGTTCCAATTTTATGCAAATTTGGTCACCTAAAAATTGATAAAAGCAATTAACTGTATATAAGTCGGTCGAAAAAGCGTTTTTATGAACAAAAATTGAGTTACAATAATATCATGCACCATTAGCTGGTTGGGGTCAAAATCATTTGCGACCACACCTAACTGTGAGAATTAATATTTATTTTCTGGACGTGTGTACCTCAGAATTGTATTTAAAGTAGTACCATAGATTCTATCGGTTAACCCTCCAAATGATTATGTTTTCAAAATCAACAATATCGGTTATTGTTGTGGACACGAAGAATAAAGTCAATGGACACGCTATAGACTAAGAAAACGCTAATTGAATATATCATTACATTTTGTCTAAACATTACAAAATTTCGTTGACTCCTAGAAATTCATCAAAAACCGCAGAATCCAAGCTAAAATCAAATTCTTGTATTCAAAGTGACACTGTTGGTAATCCTATTACAAACTTGAAATATATTATTTTATTCAAGCTATATAGGATATTACTTACTTTTGACCATTTTTCAAGGCATAACAGACAAAAAACATGATCACAAGAATCAGGAGACGCTTTCACTTTATCAGTAAGATCATCAAAACATATAGGACAAGTACTCCCCATCGGGCTATGAAATATAATTACATAAAAGGGCCTGACTGTCTCTTTAATGGATACAAATATACCATTAAATAAAAACTTCAGACGTTTTTCTAAAAGAAATAAATGGAACGCAGATGATCCAAATCTTATAAAAACAGATAGTTGAGTTTTAAAAATATAATGTCAGAAAATATCGGCAATAACCCTGTTATACGAAGCGTTAGAGACAGGGGCCGCTCCACTCGCGCAAAGTATTCTGGGATCGTTTAGCGAATGCGGGTATAATAAAATCGGCGCACTATCGCCTATATGGCGTGTAAAGTTTTATTGTAAGATCGCAGATATAAATTCTTTGCAGATATGCACCGCCGTCGGTCAGTTCATTCGAAGGTGGGGGGAATGGGCGCATTTTTGCCTTGGTCATTCCTTTCACAGTTCTGCAGTTTCAGTTGGCTGTCTGATAAGATTATAATGCGCTACCTGATAAGATTGTAATCACTTTTAAGAAAAATATCTGAATATCGGCCCGGTCCAGCCCGAAATGCTGGTGAATTTTATGTACAAAAACTAAAGTTAACTTATTTTTAAACATTATCTTTACATAACTGAAATCAACCTGCGCTATTTGATAAGATTGTAATCACTTGAAAAAGATTTTAAAATTTTGTGAAATATTTTATTTGATGACGTTGTAATTTAGAGATTGATTGCGAAATAGCACTATAATACATAATATAAAATATTCGCTGAACCTGCTTAAATGTGAAGATCATGCTGAGCCATGTGTGGGGACATGTAATGTACCACCTATCCTTAGCATCCTCACGGAAGAAATTACGCTGTGCGACGCCTTGAAGGTGTTGAAGTCCGGTAAAGTCTGTGGAGGAGATCTCATTGCTACTGAAATGCTGAAAGTAGAAGTGGAGGCAACAGCAGAGTTTTTGAAAACCCTGTTTAATGAAATTTGGGAAACCGAAAGAGTCCCGTAAAAATGGAAAGAAAGTACCATTATCAGGTTACCGAAAAAGGGGGGACTTATCGGTGTGTGATAATTGGAGAGAAATTGGTTTGATGTCTATACCCGCAAAGGTTTTTGGAATTTTGGAAGAGTCCTTTTCAACAGGCTAAAAGGTGAAGTTGAGAGAAGAACACACTGGATTTAGGAGAGGTGTTGGAACAACACAACAAATCTTCACCTTAAGAAATATCATTGAACAAAGCATTGAATTCAATGTTTCTTCGTACCTGAATTTTATGAATTTCCGCAAAGCATTTGATTCAATCAATAGAGAAACGTTGTGGAAAATTTTAGGGAATTATGGTATCCCTCAAAAATTTATCAACATTATCATTGAGCTATATAAAAATAGCTAATGCTGTGTAGAGGTGAACGGATACTTAACAGAAACTTTTTTAATTGAGACTGGTGTTAAACAGGGTTGCGTAATGTCAGGACTATTATTTATAATAGTAATTGACTGGATCGTGAAAAGAACTATTAGAAATAAGAGGCGAGGCATCAGATGGAACTTCACATCAGTATTGGAAGATCTAGATTTTGCTGATGATATTGTCTTGATGTCCTCGAGATTAGATGACTTACAGCAGAAAACCAAGGTTTTTGCTGAACATGCTAAAGAGGTTGGTCTTCATATCAACAAGAACAAAACTAAAGAATTGAGATTTAAAGAAAAATCATCAAACAGTATTGTTTTGGATAATGACCCCATTGAAGATGTGGATACGTTTACCTACCTTGGTGCCATGGTGGGAAAAACGAGTGGAACTGATGAGGAGGTCATAATTAGAATTGCTAAAGCCCAAAATTGTTTTCGTGGGCTCAACAAAGTGTAGAGAGCTTCGGAGATAAAGCTCAAGACTAAACTAAATTTGTTTAATGCCTTGGTGAAGAGTGCACTCTTATATGGAGCAGAAACGTGGAAAGTGACTAAATGCCAGAGTGCCAAACTTAATGCCTGGCTAGGAAAGTGCCTTAGGAGAATACTGGGAATTTTTTGGCCTAACACAATATCAAATGAGAACCTATATAAAAGGACCAATTTAAAGCCCATTGAATTTGACATCAAATATCGAAGATGGAATTGGATATGCCATGTTTTGAGAATGCCATTGGACAGCATTCCCGCCGTTGCCCTGGACTGGGTACCTGAGGGCAGGCGGAAAAGAGGAAGACCGAAGTTAACTTGGAGACGGTTGGTGAAGAGTGAGAGAAACCAGGCGGGAAGGGCGAGCTGGATTGCAGCGAGAGCTGCTGCACGCGATCGCCGTGTTTGGAAATCTAAGCTGAAGGCCTTAAGTGCCACTTAGGCACGAGGAGAATGATGACGATACTCAAATATATTCATTAAATGTTTGCTTTATACGTAATTTTTAACGATGAAAGGAATAAGACCAACCCCATTGCACTAGGACTAGCCGTTCTCTAGATATTTTAGTTTTTTCGTATCTTCACCACGCCACCTTTGAAAATAAGTCCAGTTACCAAATGAGAACGAAAATTGAATAAAAGTGAATTAAATTGAATTAAAATAAAACGATCGTGAATATAAGTCTGCAGCGAAAGTCATGTGTTGCCCACATCAGATTTTTACTTTCCCTGCAATACTTGGTAATGTATAGGGAAAGTATTGGAATCATGTCGAAAATCGCAACTCGAGTTTTCGACGGATCTCCATGTTTTGAGACCTCTAGAATAAGAAACAACTATTTTTAGCGTGTATTGTTACGTTAACTCGTCTGTATCCACTCTAACTCAAAAACCAATGGACCGAATTTCATGAAATTTGCTAAGCAAATCACTTGGATATGACTCTAGTGCTGATTAGTTTTTGGTACGATTCGTAAAAACAGAACTCGCCCCTTTTTTTGCGAAATAGTCCGCAAACGCCTATTTCCACTGTAGCTGAAAAACTAATTGGCCGATTTTCACAAAATTCGGCAGATAAGTCTTTTTGGGGTTACCCTGGTGCTGATTAGATTTTGATACAATTGGGAAAAACTAACCTGCCTTTTTTTGCAAAATGGCCGCAAAAATAGTCAAAATCTAAAATAAAAACTGCGTATGCTCAAATATATTTATTGAATGCTTGTTTTATACGAAATGTTTAACGATGAAAGGAATAAGACAAACCCCATTGCACTAGGACTAGCCGTTCTCGAGATATTTTAGTTTTTCGTATTTTCTCCACGCCACCTTTGAAATATGTCCAGTTTCCAAATGAGAACGAAAATTGAATTAAAAATGAAATAAATTGAATTAAAATAAAGCGACCGTGAATATAAGTCTGCAGAGAAAGTCATGTGTTGCCCACATCAGATTATTACTTTCCCTGCAATACTTGGTAATGTATAAGGAAAGTATTGGAATCATGCCGAAAATCGCAACTCGAGTTTTCGACGGATCCACATGTTTCTAAAACTTTTGAATAGATAAAAACAATTTTTAGCGTAACGTCTGTGTGTGTGTCTGTATCCACTCTAACTCAAAAACTAATGCACCGAATTTCATAAAATTTGACATGTAAGTCACTTGGATGTGATTAGTTTTTGGTACGATTCGTAAAAACAGCACACGCCTTTTTTTGCGAAATGGCCTGTAAAAATTTTATTTATCCGCTCTAGCTAAAATACTAATTGACCAAATTTCACAAAATTTGGTAGATAAGTTACTTGTTGGATGCTCTGGTGCTGATTAAAATTTGATACGATTCGGAAAAGAAGAACCCGCCTTTTTTTACGAAATGGTTCTCAAAAATCGCCAAAATTTAAAAAAAAAAAAAAAGACTACGTTTGCTAAAATGTATCAATTAAATTCTTGTTTTATGCGCAGTTTTTGGAGAGGAAAAGAATATAACACCCTCTATTATACTTTAGGATTAACCATTCTTAAGATATTTGAGATTTCTTGCATTTTTGTTACGCCGCTATCGGGAAAATGCTAATTACCAAATAAAAACAAAAATTGAATTAAAAATGCAAATTTAGTGTTATTTGGTGCAATTGAACTCAATCTGATGAATTATTAAAGAAATTATGAATTTAAGTCTGCATGGAACATCATGTGCTGCCCACATCAGATTTCTACTTTCTCTGCAATGCATGCTAAGGTATAGGGAAAGTGTTGGAATCATGCCGAAAATCGCAACTCGAGTTTTCGACGGATCTACGCGTTTCGAGACCTCTAAAATACGAAAAACTATTTTTAGTGTGACATCTGTGTGTGCGTCTCTCTCTCTCTCTGTGTGTGTGTGTCTGTGTGACTGTTTGGCTGTCTGTACAATATTTGTATCCACTCTAACTGAAAAACTACTGGACCGAATTTCATAAAATTTGGTAGGCAAGTTACTTGGATGTGATCCTGGTGTTTATTAGTTTTTAGTACGTTTCGGGATAAAAGAACTCGCATTTTTTTGCGAAACGGCCAGCAAAAATTGTCTGTATCCACTCTAGCTAAAAAACTAATGGACCGAATTTCACAAAATTCGGTAGATGAGTCGCCTGTGGGTTACCCTGATGTTGATTAGATTTTGGTATGATTCGGAAAAAAATAACCTGCCTTTTTTTGCAAAATGGCTCGCAAAAATCGTCAAAATCTAAAATAAAAAACTACGTATGCTCAAATATATCCATTAAATGTTTGTTTTATACGCAATTTTTAACAAAGAAAAGACCAACCTCATTACACTAGGACTAGCCGTTTTCGAGATATTTCAGTTTTTCGCATTTTCTCTGCACCACCTTTGAAAGCAAGTCCTGTTACCAAATGAGAACGAAAATTGAATTAAAAGTGAATTAAATTGAATTTAAATAAAGATAACGTGGATATAAGTCTGCAGGGAAAGTCATGTGCTGTCCACATCAGATTTTTACTTTCCCTGCAATACATGGTAATGTATAGGGAAAGTATTGGAATCATGTCGAAAATCGCAACTCGAGTTTTCGACGGATATACACGTTTTGAGACCTCTGGAATACAAAAAACTATTTTAGCGTGACGTCTGTGTATGTGTCTGTGCAATGTATGTATCCACTCTAACTCAAAAACTAATGTACCGAATTTCATAAAATTTGGTAGTCAAGTCACTTAGGTGAGACCCTGGTGCTAATTAGTTTTTGGTATGATTAAAAAAAACAGAACCAGCCTTTTTTTGCGAAATGGTCCTTGAAAATGTCATGTATCCACTCTAGCTAAAATACTAATTGACCAAATTTCACAAAATTTGGTAGATAAGTTACTTGTAGGATACTCTGGCGCTGATTAGATTTTGGCACGATTTGGAAAAGAACAACCCGCCTTTTTTTAGGAATTGGCTCGCAAAAATTCCATGGATCCACCCTAGCTAAAATACTAATTGACCAAATTTCACAAAATTCATTAGATAAGTTACTTGTGGGATCTCTGGTGCTGATTAGATTTTGTTACCATTTGGAAAAGAACAACCTGCCTTTTTTATGAAATGGCCCGCTAAAATCTAAAAAAACCTAGTGTATGCTTAAATGTATCAATTAAATTCTTGTTTTATACTCATTTTTTACGAGGAATAGCATATAGCACCCTCCATTATACTTTAGGACTAACCGTTCTCAAGATACTTGAGATTTCTTGCATTTTTTTTTACGCCTATTACGGAAAATGTCCTATTACCAAATAAAACTAAAAATGAATTGGGAAATGCAAACTTAGTGGTATTTTGTACAATTATAAAAGAAAAGAAGAGAACATGAATATGAGTCTGCAGGGAAACTCATGTGCTACCCACATCAGATTTTTTCTAATGTTTGTATGCCATGCCAAATTGTAAATAAGTGATCAATTATACATATAATATATGATACTAAATTTTTACATGAAACAACTTATTAATTAACAAAAGCAATTTTTATTCTGGCTGATCTGTGGGATGTAGCTGAAGGTGTTTTTCGCCAAGGAAACACTATAGAAAGTTTGCTGAGTTTTTCTATGACATTAAGAAAAATATAATACTCTTTTAAAAAACATGTACGTTAAATGAAAATGCAATTATGAATGAAAATGTAAAGCATTTATCATACGAAAAGGGAACAAATCTTCAAATTCTAGTTATAACACAGTGTGATATGCATTATTAGCTTATACAAAACCAATAATATGAATAACATTGTAAAAAATTCATCCTAAAACAATTTTTAAATGTTTCTAGATTAATACTTTATGTAAAAAAATTTTTTTATTACATAATTATAAGATAAAACTTACTTCCAATCACTAAAGTATTTAATTCGAAAATACCAGCACAGCAGTCAACAGGTCAACACACTATTGGCAAATACCACATGCAAACCATTTGCAGGGATTTTGAAAATTACACTAATTTAAAAAATAATCGGAAATTAGTTACTCCAAGCAGGATGAAAAATTCTATAAAATGGTATGCGCAAGGTGGGTATATATTTTACTGAGTAAATAGACACATGACATTTCATAGAAATTTTATAATTATCAAAATTATAAACGTTACTTGTAATACAGCCTCTGCAGGATCTGATCTAAAGACATAGATGAGTGATCATCAACTTCGTATGGTGAGGACAAACAGAAAAGTGTTAGAAAGCTTGTTGAACTTTAAATTAGCAGCAAAGCTGACTAGCACACATTTGGACGACAGGAAAGGGGGGGGGGAAATGCAGACACTTCTGGACAAAATTAATAAAATCTTTCCTCTTGCTGGTAATCTAGACGGGAAGAAATACATTCAAAAATAACAGTGAAGAAAAAAATTCATAGAATAATGCAAATTTAATGAATTCATGTATTAACAACTAGCCGCCTTTGGCGACCAGCCTGTTCGCTACCCTTGAAAATTCTGACCGTGGCAAACTCGTTGGCGCGACCTACCAGAAAGGTGTAAGGTAACTGCTTGGAAGGCCAGGAAGTGCCACACAATTTAGACCGGAACCCAATGGGGGAGGCATCCAAAGAGACCGTACCCTCCTTCCCCTACCACAAACCTCTCGGAAGGACTTGCAGTCCCACACGTTTAACGTGATCGTACTCCGCGTGAACACGGCTGCAGTTTTGGCAATGGCGGGAATCGAACCCGGGCCTACCGAGTGAAATTCCCGCGCGCTAACCACTGGGCTACCGTGCCATCCGCGACAATCTCCATAACTTTATTTTTATTCGGCAATTTTGGGAATCGAACCCGGGCCTACCAAGTGCAAATCCCGCGCACTAACCACTGGGGTACTTCACCCTCCGCGATATTCTTCATAACTTTCTTTTTATTCACCCAATTTAGACCGGAACCAAGTGGGAGAAGCATCCACAGGGACCGTACCCTTCTTCCCCTACCACCAACCTCTCGGAAGGACTTACAGACCCACATGTTTAACGTGATCGTACTCCGCGTAAACACGGCGGCAATTTTGGGAATCGAACCCGGGCCTACCGAGTGCAATTTCCGCGCGCTAACCATTGGGCTACTTTGCCCTACGCGACAATCTCCATAACTTTCTTTTTATTCATCCAATTTAGACCGTACCCTCCTTCCCCTACCACCAACTTCTCGGAAGGACTCACGGACCCACATGTTTAACGTGCTCGTACTCCGCGTAAACACGGCGGCAATTTTGGGAATCGAACCCGGGCCTGGTAACTGGTTGGACGGCCAGGATGTGCCACCCAATTTAGACCGGAACCCAGTGGGGGAGGCATCCACAGGGAACGTACCCTCCTTCCCCTACCACCAACCTCTCGGAAAAACATACGGACCCATATGTTTAACGTGATCGTACTCCATGTCAGTGGCGGAAATCGAACCCGGGCCTACCGCGTGCAATTCCCGCGCGCTAACCACTGGGCTACTTCGCCCTCCGCGACAATCTCCATAACTTTCTTTTTATTCACCCAATTTAGACCGTACCCTCCTTCCCCTACCACCAACCTCTCGGAAGGACTCACGAACCCACATGTTTAACGTGATCGTACTCTGCGTGAACGTGGCGTAAGTTTTGGCAGTGGCGGGAATCGAACCCGGGCCTACTGAGTGCAATTCCCGCGCGCTAACCACTGGGCTGCCGCGCCCTCCGCGACAGTCTCCATAACTTTCTACATATTCACCCAATTTAGACGGCATCCACAGGGGCCGTATCCTCCTTCCCCTACCACCAACCTCTCGGAAGGACTTACGGACCCACATATTTAACGTGATCGTATTCCACGTAAACACGGCGGCAGTTTTGGCAGTGGCGGGAATCGAACCCGGGCCTACCGCTAACTTCCCGCGCGCTAATTTGCAATTTAAAATGACCATATGCTTAATTCCATCATCCTCATTCCATTGTTTCATTGTTCCATCATTTAAAATATCCATAAAATTAAAATATCCAAAAGTTAAAATATACATTTAAAAAATCCAGATCGTCCCATCATTTAAAATATAAATATAATAATTTATATAGAGCAAAGGCGCTCTATTCAGAACCGTGACGTCACCTCCACCTTGACGTCCCCACCCACCACCTTCCCTGCTTCAGCGGGGGAGAAACGAAGCGTCACGCCGAGCGGATCGGCGAGAAATTTAAAATCATGACGTCTTTAAAATTGCGATCCTGAAGGCAATTTTCATTATTTCTGGACCAGATTAGACTTGTAAGAATGCCAGATGTTTGACCTTTCTGAAAATGTAAATTATTAGTCGAAATTATGAGTACTTTTCACGATGCGAGAATTTAAAAACCAAAAATCGTTTTCTTGAGCAAAAAGTGACTTTTGTTTTAAAATCTTTAAAAAATATTAGAAATCGAAATTCAGATTTGAAATTGATATATTTTTACTCGAAATTCTCTGCTCTTTCCGATGGTGTAATTTGTTTTTTTCTACGATGTCTGGATCGTGGAGAAAAAAGGGCAAAAAACGGTCGAAATCGCATAAAACATTAAATAAATAAAAAAATAATTAAAATTTTAAAAATCGGTTTTCACGTGTCCCCTTCCCTCCCCCCCGGGTCTCCGATTGCCAAATTTCGTAGCTCTCCGACGCGCGGTCGCGAAACGTATAGTGTATAAGACAGACACACAGACATTGCCTTTTATTATATAGATGATGTATGTAGTGTAGAAAACCCAGGTCCCCTGACTCACCCTAGGGTATAAGCAACAATTTCAATGACTGGATGTGTTATTTAAATGAAATTCATGCAATCTTTAAAGCTACTACAATAAAGAAAAAAATCATGCAATTCGAATAATACAATTAAACCATGCACTCGCTATAACTGTGCATTATTTCAAGCAATCGTTATAACCGTTAAAATAAAGAATGCATCAGAATAAATTTTGAAAATATTTTGTTTACTGTTTAATAATTAAATTATTTGTTTCAAATTTTGAAATGTTTGTCGGATATGTAAAAGGTAATCAAATAAAGCACAGCACAATATATATTACAATAAAAGAGCAAACATCGGAGATAGGTATAATGCTCACGTACAAAATATGATGCTTATCAACTGCAAATATGATTCATGAAATCTTATGATACATTTCATACTGTCCTACCGCCACGAGAAAGTCTCTGAACAGGGTTGCCGCAAGTAGACGAGTCGAAGAAAGGAGGGAGAAAGGTTTAAAATCGACTGCAACATTTGGCAAATGAAGCGCACTTCGTTAAGCGAAGAATCCGTTTCGTTTATCATGATGTACTAAAAGAAAATAGTAGATGTTTTTTATCCGCCAGTTAAACAAAATTTTCGTATTAAATGACATTAAATTATAAATTAACTTAAAAATTTCTCGTCATTTAAAGTCAGAAAATAATTTGTTATTATAGGCGACAGCGGTTACGGAAAGCGGTCAATCTATTAGAACAAAGTAGTTTTAGATATTTTCTTTTAGGTTCGGGCGATTTTGGGAGAGAAAAGCTTACAATTTAAAACTAGAATTTATATCATTTTATTTAAAACTAAATTTCAAATTAAATGAAAATTATTACAGTTTTCAATCAGCAAGTTACAGAATTATTAGCCAGCAAAAAGGAAAAAATAAATGATAAATAAGCAAAATTATGACTTTAAAATATTCATTCTTTTCATATTTTTCAATCAATTATAAAATATTCATTCACATTCATTGGAATAACTATTATCTACTATGTCCGAATCACTTGAAATGTTTTTACATGAAGAAGAGTCTGAATCGCTATCCGACAGATTTATCACTAATTTCTTCACAATATCTTCTATCAGTCCATCTTTCTTTCAATAAATATTCTCTATTTTTTCAATAAATATTCTCTATTTTTTCACAGTGTTTTTTCCATTCATTTTGTGTTACTTTTAAAATAGCTTCTTAAGCAATAATTGTAAATTGTTCAAATAGATAAAATACTCATCTCAGTGTCATTAAGCGATTTCCCCCTCACGTTTTATCTTTTTAACTAATGACGCTGAAACCTCTGTCGCTTCCGCAGTTCTCTTCATTGCATTTGAAATTGGTATTTTTAGAGAATTTGCGGTTTTTCCTCTTCAAAAAATGCCGTAACATTCTGGACTATTGCACATGCTTGCGAATGCAGTCTT
The DNA here is from genome assembly GCA_951213105.1 of Amaurobius ferox. Lineage (NCBI taxonomy): Eukaryota > Metazoa > Arthropoda > Arachnida > Araneae > Amaurobiidae > Amaurobius > Amaurobius ferox. Next base: position 56,272,379 of record OX578151.1, read on the forward strand.
TCCACTTTTAAATGTAGTCATTTTTCAACTAGACAAAATCCACAAAGTGTGCAACACAATACAAGTTACTTCACAGCTTTAAAAATCACAGAATGCGAGCGTCTAGCATTGACCCTAGTACAAAGCGAAATGCGACTTTCGTCGGTTCTATCTGCGCCAAATCCAAAAAAGCGCTTTCCGTCACACCTAAAATACAGTGGAATAACCTGTTTCCATAGCGACCGCCACCATAACGTCTGCTGTCTGGGGACTTTCTCGTGGCGGTAGGACAGTAGTATATATGATATGGGAAGTAATCTCCTACTGACTAAGGCATTGTGATATTTCTTAAAACTGCTGAGATAAACGGTTACATAGAACTTGTATTGTTTGAAAAGCACCGGCCGACCAAAATTTAGAAAGTTGATGTACAAAACAGCATAACTTTTACTTGAATGTCTTTTACTGGTTTTGGGGAGATTAGTTACATCTATTTGACAAATGCCCCCACCCCCAAAGGATAAAACTATAAGTATAGCTGATAAATTCTGTTCATGAGGGACTATTTTACATAAGACATAGAATACCCAATAAAACATAGAATATATTTTTTATTTTAATCCAAAATACTTTTGGTGCTGCCATCTGTTGTCGTAATTTAATTCATATCGACTATTTTTATTTTTTAATGAACATTTTTAAATGTCTATTCCTTTTAATACGCTATTAAATATAACAGATCGTATATAATAATGCCACAATCACGGAAACGTAATTGAACTTGGTTTTGAAAACAAAGGAACTTGAAGACAAAACTGCAGTCCTCAGTGATGTACATTCAGATCCCCGTATCAGATTTATAGAATGAGAAATTACCTTTCCGTGATTGTTGCATTAGTATATATGATTTGTTGTTGTATTTAATACTGTATTAGAAGGAATAGATATTTAAAAATATTCATTAAAAAATAAAAATAATCGGTATAAATTAAATTACGACAACAGATGGCAGCACCAAAAGTATTTTGGATTAAAATAAAAAATATATTCTATGTTTTATTGGGTATTAAATTTAGTTTTAGTGTAATCTAAGCATTGCATTTTATCTTTCAGAAAATATTTCGCAACTGTTTGAGCAGAATTTCGGCGAAAAATGTGTGCCGCGAAAGTTAACAAAGCGCGGATAGGGCAGAAGATTTACTGACGCTCACCCTTAAATAAGCTATATTTAAATGAAAACTTGTCTTTGATCAAGTTTTTTTAAAGTTTATGTTATTTCGTTTAAAAAAAAAACATATATTTACAGATGAGGACATAATTTTTCAATGCTATATTTTTTTTTATAGCATGTGCTAAGAATTTAACCAATTAACACAGCATATGGTATAAAACCAAAACCATCATTGAGGTGGTAATGATAAAACAAAGTAAAGTGTAAAATTTAAGAACACAAATCAGTTCAAACAGATCAATTTAATTAGACTAATTATAAAAGAAAAAATTAATTCATATACTTCTTTTCGTTAAATGGATTCTCAAAAAAATATATATATAGAACTTAGCTAGCACTTAGCTAAACGCATACATCAATATTCTTACCATATTACTTTTTCCTTAAAAATTAAAAGAATTATGTTACAAAATAAATACATTTAAAATGCTAATATAATGCTTTACTCACCTTTGATAATGTGCAAACTGCAGACGCGAGTGTTTTATAGTCAGTTCACTCCTTCCTTTTATAGTTAGTTCTTAAATTTTGCTACTTTTACTGCTCACAATTCGTGGAAATCAGTAAAACGATATATCACTATCTCGGCCTGTGCGTTTACCGCACCCCAAAATCGCACTAATAACTATAATTATAAATTATTTTGGACGACGGTATACACGAATGCAACGGTATACACGTCTGCTATGGAACAGAGATGTTCTCCAGTAAACCACCGACTTAGCTCGTGACGTCACGTGAATACTCCCTATAATGCTATTATGGTTATTATACTGGATATAATTTTTTAATGAAATATTCATCAAGTAAATGTTATATTTTAATGGTTATAATAACGAATATTTCTAGATTGTTTCATATCATTAGTGGAAAATTTTCTGAAGTTATCTAGGAATTTGTTTTTTTTATCCGCTGGTCTCAATTTCTGAATCCTAGCGCCGTCAAAATCTTGTGTCGCATCTGTATCTTTGCCTATTTGGCCTATTTGTACGTCAAAGTGTATCGCTGCAACTTTTTCTTTTAAGATCTTCATGTTCATCAGTCATGCTGTATTTGTTTTAGAAGTGAAGGGACCACAGTTTTAAAATAATTTTATAAACTTAAAAGTGTGTCTTACTGCTTACTCTTGCAACAATCTCTCTTTATTGCTTTAATGGCGCCTAAGAATAAGAAAAAGAATAGTTTTTATTTCTTCATGAAAGAAATGAAGGATAAGGAAGCTGCTAGGGGCTATAATATATCTATGCAGGATTTGCCCCAGATTGCCCATCCTAAGTGGAAAGTAAGCAATTTTTTTTAACTAACAGTTTATTTATTTTACTCAATTAGTTTTATTAATCAGAAAAATTTATGAGCAGTATTTCTTATTTTACAAGTGTGTCACCTTGTGTTACGACATAGAATGTCAACTGGAGTCTAAATTTTATTTCATTTATATGAGCTACATATAAAAGCTCATTAAAAGTATATTCGTAGAATAAATGCTAATATTCAGTTTTTCTTATGAAAATCTCATTTTCAGTATAAAATAATTACCTAAAGACCATTAAGTTCTAGTAACTGGCACTATAACAATTACCAGTAACTTGGACTAGTAAACCATTAATGGAAATAGTGGCAGGTTGATGGAAGTGTATTTTGTTTTCTGAAATTTTTTTTTTGGAATTTATATATTTTTATTTGTATAATTTAGTTTACCATTTCATCAAAATTTGTGCTAACAATGGCAGTAACCTGCTCTTTTATTTATGGTCTTATGTGTTATAACATAACACATAATTGCCAGTGTTGTAACTCCTCAAATAAACATTTGAACTATTTACTATTGGTACCATTGTTGGTATCATGTTTCAAGGATGACGTGCAAAGACTGAAAAGTTAGAAAGGGCTAAAAGTCCTGTATCTTGCCTAATTTATCTTGACTTAATCTTCATCAATAGACTTTGTGTGTTATTGGAACCTGTTCGGGATTTTTTATTATTTATACTAGCCTTTTCGTGACGCAAGCATGACACTATCATTTGCGAAAACAAATGTAACCCTAAAATAATGCCAAGCGTTGGCGACTGTTGGCAGTTAGATGACGTCACAGCATATTTACAGAAGCTCAGCCAACAGCTGTTATGTGCGACCTCCAACATGCAGTGGGGCCAGATTCTTTGATGTTTTTTTAACGGGCAAGCATAGTGAGGTAATTCCATGAAGCGGGTGTAGATTCATGTTAGAATTGTTATGGATCAACTGTTGCCGAAACAGAGGTTTGCACATTGTGTCCTTGGACAGATAACGATCATTCCTATGTAAATTTTCTGTATTTACATTATTTTATTCATTTTTAGAGTGCGCTGTCTTTTGTTTTCTGTATATTTATATTTTTATGCATTTTTGAATTTTACTTGTATATTTTTCATTATTTACACACTAAGCCTAACATGGTGTTTATAATCACTTTTCCAACACCCTCTTCCTTTGTGACATTTATGCTCACCAAAAGAATGGCGGATCACACAAGATTCCTTATGCTAAAGCTGCTCCAGGCTACTTTCTGTATGAAGTGCATGTTTGCTCTGAAAATAATCTGGATTGTTGTTCCATAATAATAGAAATATTAATATTGAAAATAAAATAAATATTAAAAAGTTTGTGAAATTGAATTGCCAAAAGTAAACTTGTTTTATGTTATAGAAATTGTCCTTGGCTGAAAGAGAGCCCTATGAAGAAATGGCTCGAAAGTATAAAAATGATCCTAACTTGCGTGGTGGTAAACTGGCATCTGATGGGACTAGAGTTGAAGTAAGTTAATTTTATTGTATCTTTGAAAGGGGCAACTAAGAGCTTATATTGATTTGGGTCTGTTGTCTTTTTACTGGGTCATTCCATGTCAAATCAACACCGTAATAATTTTCCTGACCAACTCAGATTTTTATAAAATTCGGTGAACTAGTTAGACGTACTAAGAAAGTAAAGCACACAAAATTTTAACCTTCTGGGCGAATTAGGTTTTTAGTTATTTGCATTTAAAAATGGCCGAAAAAGCAAAATTTACCTTTCGATGGCTACATTTAAATTATCATAACTCCTGTTCTAATTGACATACAAAAACAATTTTGGTATTGTTTTAAAATTCTTTAAATTACGTTCAAAATGATATCAAACACATGAAGTTTTTAGGGGAGAACATTTCAAGGTCATAGTATTTGACCCTTGACCTTGAATTGAAAAAATCGAATTTCTTATTTTTCCCCTGAATACTACAACATCTTAACTACATATATACCAATTTTCAAACTGGCCACTCGAAGGAATCACACACAAAAAAATAACTGGAAACATAAAATACAATATTTAACTATTGACATAACCCTTTGACAGTTTTTTTAACTTTTTTTAGTAATGCTGCAGTTTTTGTGGATAAAAATACTATACTATTACTAGCATTGGGCATGTTGTTTGATTCAGTATTTGGTAAATCCGGAGATCAGGTCACCGCAAATTTTTTTCTAAGTACAAATTCGGGCCAAGTTGGCCTGTGGTTGGCGCTTTCTTCCGTGTTTTGAAATTGGCTCCACCCATCCTCAGTGATGTCATTTACCGTCATTAGAAATAGGCTCCTCCTACCAAAATGATGTTTTGGTAGAAGAACCCTATTTCTAAAGACAGACTATTGTGTTTGTTCTAAACAAGATTTTCTAATATAAATGATAATTTAATTTAACTTAAATAACAGTGAATAATACTCAAAAAAACGTTACAAAATCAGATTTTTGTGTATTTTAAGAAAATTAAATAAATTTATAAAACTGCAGAATAAAAAAATTAATAATACTCATGTAAACGTTCCAAAATCAGATTTTTGTAAAATTTAATATTTTTATGCTACAATTTTATCTGTGCATATCGCACGTATCAAGATCGCTTTCTCCATCTAACTGAGGATCCATATAAAGGAAGGGGTTCGACCTACAGGTCCGTGTAAGGGCAGGGATTCGATCTAAAGATCGAAAATTGTGGAACGGATGTATCGGTGGTCCGTATGTACCAGTGGTCCGTACAAGGGCAGGGGTTCGACCTAAAGGTCGTTCTACACCGGAACGGGGCCCCCACTGATCTTCGGTTTATTAGGAACGGTCGCCTGCGGCGCCCAGACACAGAATATGCTACAATTTTATCTGTGCATATCGCACGTAGCAAAATCACTTTCTCCAAAATAAATCATATAACGAAAGAACAAGCAAATACGCACAACAATGGCCAAAAATATTGATAGAAATGTTCTTTCACATCAAAAAATTGTAGCAAACACAAAAACGTATTCTTATTGGATGTTGCACAATTTCCGCCGAAAACATCCGATACAAGAGGTTACCAGATTGCAACATAAAGCGCGGAACAGATTGGATATAAAGAATTTGGCTAAATCCGCCATTTTTTTTGTCGCCAAGACTGGCGCCAACGCGTACGGTGTTTATAAAATCTTAACGGACGCCATCTTGAACTTTGCGCGTAAGAAATCTAAACATATCTAATTAAAAATGCCGATAATTAACAATACTTATTAAAAATACGAAATTACTAAATTTACGAGAAACGATACTTAGAAAAAATGCATAAAAATGGCGATAATTAACAATACTTTTAAGAAAAGATTTGTAAATTTCAGAAAAACGATACTTAGAAAAAAGTTTGTACTTTAACTAAATTTAAGAAAAACGATACTTAGAAAAAAGTTTGTACTTTAACTAAATTTAAGAAAAACGATACTTAGAAAAAAGTTTGTACTTTAACTAAATTTAAGAAAAACGATACTTAGAAAAAAGTTTGTACTTTAACTAAATTTAAGAAAAACGATACTTAGAAAAAAGTTTGTACTTTAACTAAATTTAAGAAAAACGATACTTAGAAAAAAGTTTGTACTTTAACTATATTTAAGAAAAACGATACTTAGAAAAAAGTTTGTACTTTAACTATATTTAAGAAAAACGATACTTAGAAAAAAGTTTGTACTTTAACTATATTTAAGAAAAACGATACTTAGAAAAAAGTTTGTACTTTAACTATATTTAATAAAAAACGATACTTTACAAATTGTACTTTAAATGTAGAGTGCAAAAATTCATAAAATACAGATATACAAAAACAAGAGAAAGCACGTGTTAACACCAAAAAAATGGCAATGTTCATCCTAATTTATCCTATTTTTTACGAATCCTACGTTTTTCCCAGTCAATTTCTCTGACATATTCCAAAAATCGATTAAAAGTATCGACTCCTTTCTCCGCACAGGATTTTTTGTACATATACACAGCCAAATAATTCTCGAAATCCCCTTGTCTATTGTGCGAAGGAAGTGTGCTTTTAACATGTCTCCACGTGCTCTCTATTGTATTTGTATGGCATCCAGTCGTTGGATCCACAAAATTTAAGCTGTGATTTACTTTCAAATGATCAAAACCCTCTTTCCCTAAACAATCATAAGCCTTCCAGCAATCCGAATGCACCGTCGTCCCCGGCTCAATCCACTCCTTAATCACGTTTATAAGTGTTGATATTTTGCAACTACACTGCTGACGGAAACCATTGAAGAAGCCATATTACAGAATATAAATCAATAATAATCAACAGATAATAAAATCAACAAGAAATAATACAACCTGGTTTATATATTTTTGTTTAAATCCAATTTTGTTCAACACCACGTGGAAAGATTATTCTTTATGCAAAGCACACCACCACCAACATAGATCGTAGAAACAAATTGAATGAAAGGCGCGGAGAGAAAAGAGTGCGAAAAGGGGTGGGGTTGCCAGAACTTCCAGAAAAAGCAAAATTGATGCGCAAAAAAGCAGGCGCGTCACATTTTGCCATTTAGCTCCACAATTGGCTCGCGGAAAAAGTTGAAAAATCCAAATTCTTTATATCCAATCTGTACCTAAAGCGCTCACAAAGTGCGTGGCGTCTTCTCCGATTTAACCAAGGTGACCTAATCTCCGGATTAGCCCAGTAATTTTATTGGGTTGATTTGACAGTTCTCCTAAATATAATAGCCTACCAAAAAATAACCGGATTTATCCATAATGAGGAATTTTCACGTTTTTTTTATTTTATTTTTATCGTGTAGTAGAGAAAAAATCATGAATGATAGTATATATTTTTTAATTTTTGAACTTGGATAGTTAATATAAAAATGTTTAAACTCGCACTTAGCAATCCGGCGCGAAAACGCTGTTTCTGTAATGGTCGCTCTTGTGGACGTAACTATGCATGTAAACAAAGAGCACAATACACTGTTTACTGTGGATTCCGAGAGGGGCTCACTTGATTCTCCGACAAAATATTTTATTTATCATATTTTTATAATGAGTGAGATTCTAAAAACCGACCTACAAGTACTGTTTAGTACCTTGCTGCACAAATACAACCGGTTAATTCAGTTGATAAACTGTTTTTTAATGTTCCAAAAGATCCAATTAAACGAAAAGCATGGAATAAACTAAAGCAATAAAAAGGGACGAGCAGAAAAAATCCAAAATTATCGAATAAAACATCTCTTTGGTGTTGTGACGATCTTTTTCGGTAAGTAAACATTTGCTCCTGTTTTAATATTATTTACTTGGATTTATGGCCGTAACACAAAGGTTTTTTTTCTGGGGTTCAAACCCCCAAAACTGAAAAAGTTAACATTAAAAAGGTAAAGATCCATCAAGATATGAAATGTAAGTTTATCCCCCCCCCCCCCCCCCCCCCCCCCCCCCCCGAAATCAAATCCTGGATACGATCTTGCTTGGATCAATAATAAACTACAAATATATAATCCTGTGTAAATAGTAATTTAAAATTAAAGAATTTTGTGGTCAAGTTAGGGATTGAACAATAAAACATACTCTAGCTTGTATCTCAAAATAATAAGTTTTAAAAACATAGAATCAAACCTTCAAAATATCTCACAATTTATTAAACAGGGATGGCGCTAGAATGTGCCCGAGGGGGGGGGGGGGAAGAGGTGGCAATAATAAATATCTTAAATGACGCCAGCATTTTTGGCACCACCCGTTATTAAGCCAAACAATTTATTGAAATAAAGAATGGCACATTAATTTATAATTATTTCTTTTTCTATTGTATAAATAGAAATGTTAACATAGTAATTTATAATTGTAAATGGCTGTCATTCCTTGTATAACAAATAAGTTGTGATCATAAGTTGTGCAACCCTCATTTGTGAAATAAAGATATACTCTTATCAATATTTATCTGATATATATATACTACTGATATATATATACTACTTTAACAACTATTGTCAGTATAAATGCATTATATCATCAACTTATGCAGTGTTTATACAGTAATGGTTCTATCAACTTTTGTCCCCATATACAGAACACAAAATCTCAGTGCCCCCCCCCCCCCTTTCATCTACTAAATAAAATATTCCTTTTTTTGGAGGGGGGGGGGGGGGAGACGAAAAATTAAATAAACTATCTCTTATAATGCTTTTATTCTTCCAATTATATCAAAATAATATAATTTGACATATTACAGAATATTCTATGAAATTTTTTTTAAGTTTCGATAAATCCTTTTAACTTTGTAATGGGAGACATTAAATCAAACTATAAATGTAACTGTTTTTTTAGAACTGTTTTTTGATTCCTCTCTATATTTCAGTTAAAGGAAGATATGGAGAATTATTGGCAATGGAACCTCACAAATCAGACTGTCATTCAAATTTGGTTTTTTGTAGTTTGTATTGTATTTAAATTTCTTGAGTATTTCAGGCACGCTTTATTTGTCTTTACATAATTTCAAACTACAATATAAACTACTATAAAAAGTCAATTTTCAGCTAAAAAGCAGAATAGGACATTGTAGTGTGCGACTATTTCCACGTGCAATCAAAATTAAAATTTTAAATGTAAAAGAATTATTCATGCATTTGAATAAGTTTTAGATTTATTTGTCAATATTAATGAAGATCAAACATGCCTCTTAGTTTTAACTCCTCGCATTTCTGATCCAATAAAATTGGGATTCGTTCCCAAAAACGAAAACATACATATAGCGTCAATTTTAGGTAGATTATCGGATTGTCCTTTGCCAAATCCCGGAAAAATCGACATCTTAAACAAAAATGAAATGAATGGATTATACAATTAAAATATACGGTAAAATTACAAAAGATTATAAAATTTACGGCTCAAAAAATTATATCTAAACTATGAATGCGAAGAAGCGAATTGATCTAGTGTTGTTTTTAAAACGTAAACACTTTTATACTTCATGCACAGTGACATCAGAGCCAATCACGTAGCGTTTCAAGATCACATGACATCGCATCATTTTTCGCTTATTTAAACTTTAATTTTTGATTTATTCAAAATCATTTTGACATTTAATGTGACATATTTGAAAATCGTAAGCCTAAAATTACCAGGAAAATATAAAATTGAGCATTTTCCCCACGTGTGCAAATTCCTCATTAGCCAAATATAGCTGCAAATGAAATTTTTTAGCTATATTTGCCAATTGGTGTCACCAATGGCACATCCGTACTTTTGGTTTGCAGTTTGGGTTTTAGTTTGAATTAGAGGTGATTGGTTGATTCAGATCAGCAGAGAGAGAGGTGGCGCCAGGATTTTTTTGCGAGTAGGCTAAAGCCACGATTCCCGTATATATATATATATATATATATATATATAAGATTCAAATAAAAAAGGGAAATGACCAATTGCATAGAATAAATGGCAGAGGTGGATTGCGACACCTCTTTCCCGGTTAGAAGCGTGCTTTTAAGCCCGGGCAACACTCCCGGAACCAATGCCATGCAGTGGCCTATCTTCCGGATATGTGTGAAGTCAAAGACACAGAAAAAAAAAAAAAGCGAAGCAAACCATCTAGATTTACATACAAACTAGCCGTCAAATACAGTCTGCCTATACAAGCATTTACGGAATGGAAATATCACCTGACCAAAAAGTTCAATCTGCACTATAAACAATTACGTAAAAAAACATATTATCCATCTATAAAAACTGCAGTTAAAAAGTGTGAAGATAAATATGCTATAACATACACGGATAAAGTCGTCTCTAATTACTAATTTACCTGCCGTAAATATTACGTCGATACTTTAAGTAACAGTTATCAAGACACCCAAATGTATACCCAGTTACATCAAACAGGAAAAAGTTTAGAAAATAAAATAAAAGCTTTGTATAAACGAATTGATATTGATCTAAAAACAGTTAATTTTCCTTATCTTGTACTTATACCGAAGCTTCACAAAAATCCTGTCAAGTTCCGTCCTGTTACAGTGGGATGTGGATCCTACTTAACAATAGCCAATGCAAAACTTTTAACACTTCTCAAAAGTGTAATGACACAACTCAAAAAACATGGCACAGTAATGATAAATAATAGTTACGATGTAATCAACAGACTACAATTTTATAATAAGGACTTACGTTTTAAAAGTTTTGATTTCCGGGATTTATTCAACAATATAAATCTAGGAAATTTATATGAGATATTGAAGGAGATATATGCAATATATGACTTAAAGGAGGTCATTACTATCGGAAAATATCAAGACTTGTTACGCATCGTGCTGTTTGAGAATATTTTATTTGATGGAACAAACTATTTTCAACAAATAAAAGGTATCCCCATGGGAGGGGGCTGTTCCTCCCTGCTTGCCGACCTTTATTTGAATAAATTTGAAGAGGGCACTCACATCTTACATGAATTACCATACTTTCGTTACGTTGACGATGTCCTTTTTGGACAATATACGAATATGCCACTGTTTGATTTTAGTTTTTATCCTAAAGAACTGGAATTGATTGAAAATAAAGGAACGGAAGAAAACAGTGTTGATTTTTTAGATATCACACTAAAGCAAGATAGTAAATATGGCACATATACTGTTTTATTTGACAAAAGAAACAACTTCAATATTAAAATTAACCACATTATTGACTGGAAATCCAACTTAACTAAAAACATATTTAGAAATGTTGTCATCAATCATCTCAAGAGAAATCAACGTATTAATACTTTCAAGACTGATTGTATCATACATAACAGAAATATCATGCAAGAAGCAATAAAAAGAAATTATCCCGAAAACTTCTTGAAATACTATTATAATTCAATTTTCAATACAGAAAGAGGAAAAAAATGCATACTTTAGAGATATAGCGGATGTTTGCAGTAACACTTTAAGTTCTTAGTGGGACCATTGCGCATGTGTGGACAGCGCACCCTGGTGCACGTTGATAACAGATTTCTGCTTTAAGCGTCAGCATGCACTTCATACGGATTACATTCCATCCCTTTCTCTTGCAATGGTCGCTTCTAAAGTCTTGCAATGGTCGCTTCTAGTCTTGAGGTCGTTTCTGGTCTTGTGGTCGCTTCTAGATGGTTTGCTTCGCTTTTTTTTTTTTTTTTTCTGTGTCTTTGACTTCACACATATCCGGAAGATAGGCCACTGCATGGCATTGGTTCCGGGAGTGTTGCCCGGGCTTAAAAGCACGCTTCTAACCGGGAAAGAGGTGTCGCAATCCACCTCTGCCATTTATGCTATGCAATTGGTCGTTTCCCTCTTTTATTTGAATCTTATATGATACTTTTTGTGCATGTGCTGCTTTGCGCCAACACTTGAAGTATAAGAATTTCCGTTGTATAAAAGTTTTCACTTCGTTTTATATGATATATATATATATATATATATATATTTTTAGTTCTTTGTTTATTTTTGTAGTTGTTTGTTTTTTTATAATATAATATACATTGTACAGCATGAGTGTAGCCAGAGGGGGGGGGGGGGGGGCAGCTGCCCTCCCTTGCCTTCTGCCCCTAAAAATGAAATGTGTAGTATATTTCACTATTTGAGTAGTATTTTCGTAGTATATTTCAGGGTTGACAATTATATTTACAATTTCAACATAATTAAATCATTTAATGAACCCCATTTAAGGAGCAAATGAGATTCGCCTGTTGGAAACTTTTCCAAATTCGTCAACCACCATGGTAGGATCCTCCTTCAGTCAGATCGCTCAAATCTCTGTTAATGGAGAGCAGTGTTAAATTTGATGATCTGTTCTCAGTCATAGCATATTAATGATATCAGTCGTGCATATTAATGATTTTATGCGATTTAATAAACTAAAACTTCTTTCACTGCTTGCACTAAACACCGGTATAGTTAAAACTAGCCTGTAATAAAGAAATAAATGTGATAAAGTTTCTTTCATTGGCAAAAGGATTCTGTAGCAATCCATGACATTCTTAGCTTTCTCAGCAATGAATAAATTCTTCGCAACAAGTATCTTATTTTTCAAAGAATTTGTTAAAACTGAACCGACTAAACTTTTTGCAAAACTCCAATATTTCTTCACAGTTCATGAATAAATTGCTTTTAGGTTCAGCCACCCATAATCCTTTAGATAGATCATTATACCCATAATCTTTTAGATAGATCATTATTATCCAGAAGTCGCTTTGACATCTCGGCAATGAATCGATCAGTAATTTCAAAATAAAAAGATTGTAGACTTAGTTGAATTGTTGGAGTGTCGGTGCTACTGCTTCCTGTTGTACTTAACAGCAGGCTGTCTTTAAGTCGCTTTGACGATATTTTTCTGCGTTTTTTGCCTTCAGCACTAGCACTGCTGATGCTGAGGCATCAGGTGCGAAATCAGGATTTGGTACTTCCACAAATATTTTTTCTGCTAAGACAGCAGCAGATCTCCATATTTCTTCGAATTTGACGTCATGTCTCATTTCTTTGAGTTTCTATTGTAGCTTTGCACAAGGATATAGCTCATGTATAAATTAATTCAGGATTCTGCAGATACTCCGACAATGTATTTGTTGTGCCCCATTAGCACTAGTAGTAGCAAAATGTTAAATGACTGCAGCTGCTTAATGTAACCTTTGCATTCAGCCGCTTCAAAAGGTTTGCCTTTCTCCACTATTTCTTCTAAGGCCATAATTACTGCTTCAATCCTATTTCCCTATTTCTGAAATAAAATACCCCTTTTTTCTTGCTGGACCATCTCGTTTGGCAAATTTGAGGCATTTTCAATATTTCAAGTTCCCTTTTCGACTCTTCAAAATATTCTCGTCTCAAGGCAGAATTACATTGAAAATTGTATATGGCATGTAGCAAACCAAACAAGTCCCTCAGCTCTGGAATGTTCGAGCAACAATCGACTAAAACCAGATTTATACTATTTGCATAACAGTGCACATAAGGACAAAAAACCCCAACTATGTCCGATATTCTTTTTTTCACACCACTAATATCTCCTGACATTGTACTAGCTCCATCATACGTTTGTGCAACACAGTTTTTTATATTTAATCCTTGTTCATTTATAATTTTAATGATAGACGATGTAATTGACTCGGCATCAAATTGGTGCACATCCAGAAATATGATAAATCTTTCTTGCACGTCTTCACCATGTACGTGCATCTTAAACGAACACTCAACTGTTCAATACCTCCTTTATCTTTGGACTCATCTGCTATGATTGCAAATGCCTCAGTCGAATTAAGAATTTCTTTGGTAATTAAGCTTTTGACCAAGCATCCACTTATGTTCAAAATTTCGTTTTGCATTTCATGATTTATGTACTTTGCATTATTCACCATGCTCTCTGATTTCAGCTTGTAGTCCGGACATTTTCTTTTCAAAAGCTCAAGGATTTCTAAGAAGTACCCTCTATTCACTGATTCATCGTTTTCTCAGTGACTTCTCAGGGCTATGTCTTGTTGAGCATAAAGCAAAATTACTTGAACATGAGTTGCCAAAATTTCACGATTCCAGGGATCGCATTCGTCCTAAAATTCCTAAAAGTTTGAAGCTTCCCTGAATTCCTAAAATTAACCTAAAATTTTTAAATCATCCTAAAATTTTATAATGTTTTGCTGTGGCGTGAAATTTACCCTACTATCGCCCGAATACATTCCATGCATACGACAATCAATGTTAAAAAAGACTTAAAACGTTATTCAAAAGAAGAAAAAGAAATTAAAACGTTATTCAAAATAGCACTCATCTTTTACAAAGACGACAAAAGTGTCAATCACGACAAAATCGCCTATTCTCAATGGTTAAATCCTCTCTCTCCGCGGGTGGTTTTAGTGAAATACGATCGCAAGATGAATGGCGACCCACATGATCATTTACAGACCGGAGTTTGGGGGAGATTCTTTTGTTTGTGGGAGTGGGTATCTCCACAGGATATCTTAGGATTCTCTAGCGCAAGCTAACAAACCTAGAAGCCTTTAACCTCTCAAAGAAATAAAATGGAAAAAGACTGGTTCGATTGTTGAATAGTGTGCTTCCTCATATTTACTAGATAAATCACGAAGTTTCTCTTTTTTTGCAAAGTTAAAATTTTGCTCAACTATTCTTTGTTGGGAATCCATTGTGTGCAAAAATTTTGAAGAATTTTAGGTCTAAATCCAATAATACAAATATAGTTAGTCGGATTATGATTCTCTTACGCCCCACATTACGTAATATTTGATCAACATCATGTCAAAAGAGGAGAGTAGAGAAGGAATTTTTGTCAGCTGTTAGCAACCTCTCTAGGCATTGCTGATATTAAAGGATATCTCTTCAACAGGATGCATTGCGTAGGGGCCTGGACCACATAGCAGTTTATGAAGAAAAGCAATGGATAAAATAAAATGCGGCATAGTAGGGAGGTCGCGCAATTGGATCGCCACGCTCCCCATAAAAAATAAATTAAAAACAATGAAAGAGCAGAAATGTGAAGAACGTTAAATAAACACATTCCCGTTTCTAACAGATAAAACTTTTAAACAGTTTTCATTTCTTTTTAAACTTAAAATTTTGTCAAATTATTCCATGTTTAGTATGCATCATGGAATAATTTGACACTTTTCATGTTTTCATTCTTTGGTACTTTTCATGGGATGAAAAGTACCAAAGATTTGAACTCTGTAAGAATTTTTGCTCAAAAACCAATATTTAAAAATATAGTTTTCTGGACTAGAGTTCTTTTGAGCCGCAGGAACTTGTGTATGTGTTTTTGTTGATTCTATCAAAACAGAGGATGATTGAAGGGAAATAGCTGTGTCTAGATTAACACGTTGCAGTAGCTTTGATGAAATATAGGATAACTTATTTCCCTCATATTATTTAATTACTGCCTTCGGCGACCAGCTCTATTGTTTTCAAAAAAGTTTTTAAACTTGCAATACCTTTCTTGCAGTAACTGTCGGTCGTGCACCTCTGCGACGCAAGCCCTAAATAACGGGGCAGTTCATAAAGTAACTGTCGATCGCGCACCTATGTTACGTGCGCAAGTCACGGCTAAGTGTGCAGTTTATGAAGTGTTGATCTTGTACCTCAGCTACGTGCGCAAGTTATGGCTAACGATGTAGTTCATGAAGTAGCTGTCGATCGCACGTCTCCGTTACACGCTCAAGTCATGAGTCGCTCAAAAGTTGATTCAGTTCATGGAGTAGCTGTCTATCGCACACCTCAGCTACACGCATAAATCGTGGCTAGCGGCGCATTTCATAGAATAGATGTCGATCGCACGTCTTCGTTACGTGCCGCAAGTCATGGCTAACGGTGCAGTTGATATAGCAGTTGTCAATTGCACACCTCAGCTACACGGCCAAGTCATGGCTAATGGTACAGTGGATGAAGTAGCTATCTATCTCAGCTACGCGTGTTATGACTAACGATATAGTTCATCAAGTGTGTCAGATATTGACAAAATTAAAAAATTTGAAGATAGCAAAGCACGCACCGTCAGAGTCAATAAGTGTTGGCTGGGTCATGAAAGCACACAAGTCCAGTTTTAAAGGAAAACTTCGTTCACTTTATTTGGTGAAAAACACAACTAGGCATATTACACGTACCTGGTAATTTTCCATGCCGTAAAACATCAAAATATACTATGTACAAAAAGGTTTGCAGTTGTAAATGACTAGACAGAGATCCCTTGAAGCATTTAGTAGTAAGTTACTATACTACCTCTATCACTTGCGTGTATTTCAGCCACCATCGAAGGTATCACACTTGGCAAAGGGAAACCAAAGGATAGAACATCAGGAAAATATTTAAAGCGGCTTCCGAACGTTTGTAAGTAAATTTAACGTTCAATACATGCTGGTCCAAACTGACCACATCTGCATCCGTTTCGACTATTAACCGTCGTCAAACGATATTCCGCAGTGCTTCTGTCAAAAACATTTCTGTCTGCCTGCATCAGACCATCATCTCAAGTCTGTCTCGATCGTCTTATCTCGATCGTCTTAACTCGATTGTCTCAAGACGTCGTCTGTCGATCTATCATCTATCGATCGATCGATCTGATTGCTTCAAGAAACCTCTGCCCTATATATCCGAGAATGGACAGTTCCGGAAACGCCCCCGGATATGCAAATCAGATGCGTACGCATTGAGAACTGATTTGCATGAAACCTCATGTTGAAAAATGTCACGGTTCACGCCGGTGAACGGGAAGAGTCGTTCATATTAAATTTGAATAAACGCCCGTTCACGGGAACGTGAATCGCAATGTATTGATTATTTCCAACAATCGGCCCCCTCATGCAAATCCTTAAGTCTCAATGCATATGCAAAAGAAAACTTACTCTGAGAGACCAAGGTGTATCAATAAACACCAAGGCCCCCAGTATCCTATCAAACATATAATGAAGGAAAAATTTAAAGTATTACATCATTATTAAATTTAAAATAAAATGCATAAGTACTTATAGCATCTGAAAAAAATAGTTAAGTATTGTCGACAATATTGTAACAACAACATTTCACATCAAGTAGAAATTTATATACAACACAACTTCAATGCTTAAGTATCAGCATTCAAAAATTTAAATTTTAGTTTAAATTTAGTTATAAGTATCCAAAATTTAAGTATAAGCACATTATCATATTAAACAAGTCAACTTTAAAAGATTAAGATTTTGTATAAGCATAGAATTTAAGTTTACTTTCAATTTGAGTATAAACACTATAATTCAAAAAGCTTAAAAAATTTAGTCTATTAACACAATATAAGTATACATAATTAATACTATTAGACTGCATTGATATACCAAATATTTAAAAATACATGATTGAAGTAATTAGATAATAAAAGTCCTTTATCAAAACTTTCAACACATACTTTTTACTAAGTTGAAAAATACAAAATTTTATACACATAAGCTACTATTTAGCATCATGCGGGTCATGAAAAATGGATGTATATACAAAGGTGTAAAGTGAAAAAGATTCAATATCACAAAAATTTATACTCAAGATATACTATCTTATATCAATGAGGTTTAAGCTAAACAATAATGTATATATATGACATCTTTTAAAAAAATTCCCAAGTTGTAAATTCAATTTAGTATTTAAAATTTTCTTTAGACTAAACATTTAATCTCAAAGTTTTGATTTAGTTTTTAAAAATTTTATTACAAAATTTAAGTATTATTTCCTTAGTCATTGGTTTAGTAAAGTGATCTGCTAAGTTATCTTTACTATTTACAAATTTAACATTAAAAGATTCATTGACTATTAAATTTCTTAGGAAATGATATCTAACATCAATATGCTTAGTTCTATTGTTTTCAATTGGAGAGTTAGAAAAATTAATGGCTGCTTGGTTGTCGCTAAAAATAACTGTTACTTTTATTAAAATTTAACCCAAGTAAATGACATTCTTCAATTATGTTTTGTACCCATACCATTTCCTTAGCGGCTTCTGTTAGTGATACATACTCAGCTTCCATGGTTGACAAGCTGACACACTTATGTTTAAAGGTACGCCAAGAAATAGGTACATTATCAATAAAGAGTATCATGCCTCCAAGTGAAACACGGTCATCTCGGTTTGCAGCAAAGTCAGAATCTGAATAACAATTCAATTTTAACTCCTGAATGTTAGATAAATTCAACATATAATTTTTAGTCTTTTCAACATATCCTAAAAGTCTTAACAATGCATCCCAATGCTTAATTCCAGGGTTTTCTTGAAATTGAGATAATATATTGATGGCGTAACAAATATCAGGTCTTGTTCTACTAGATATAAAAGCCAAACACCCAATTAAGCTCCTGTAAGGAAAACTTTGCATTTGCTTTATTTCTTCACTTGTCTTTGGACAATCTATTTTACTTAGAATATTCCCTTTAGAAATGGGAAGTGAAGTAACTGGATATTTATACTGTTGAAACATTTGACATACTTTATCTATATACTGACTTTGATGTATAAAAAATTTATTGTCACACTCTTTAAATTCCACACCTAACAGTTTTCTAATTTTTCCTAATACCTTGATATCAAATTCTATGCTAAGTAACGAAACAATGTGGTCTATGTCCCTTTGATACTTTGAGAAGAGAATTATGTCATCCACATAGACTAGCATAAGAACTTTGCTATTGTAAATATATGCACAATTACACCATTGAAGTTTTAAAAAATTTAATTCTTTTAATTTGGTGTCAAGTTCATTAAACCATTCTCTTCCACTTTGATGAAGACCGTAAATGGCTTTCTTCAACAAACAAACATAATCAGGCTGTTCCTGATTGACATAACCTTGAGGCTGTTTCATATATACTTTTTGACTCAATTTAGCATAGAGATAGGCAGATTTGATATCTAATTGGAAATGCTTCCAGCCAAGCATGCATACGAAAATTGAGAAGAATGCTCTAATTAAGTTGAAGTTAACAACAGGGCTAAAAACTTCATCGTATGATTCTCCCTTCTTCTGACCATACCCCTGGGCTACCAAACGAGCTTTAAATCTCTTGATTTTCCCATTCTCGTCTTTCTTAATAGTGTAGACCCATCTATTGCCTATATGCTTTTGTGAGGTGGATGCAGGAACTAGTTCCCAGACACCCCTCTCTTGCATTACGGCCATTTCTTCATCCATAGCTTTACACCATTTTTCGGACTGGGAAGATTTAATAGCAGCGTTGTACCCTTTTGGTATATTTATTTCAATATTGCTTGCTTCTGGTCTGCCTCTGACCCTTTTAAGACCTTTATTTTCCCGAAAATTAAACAGTTGCTGATCAAACTGTATATTCCTTTTCTCACAATATTTCTTAACATCATTGTGCGACCTCAGCCTTTTATTATCTCCTTGAGCGTAATAATACACATCGGTTCTACTCCCATCGGATCTTGGAACCGTCTTTCGCTGCCAAGCAATATCCGAGCAAGGAGTTATACTGGATTCAGCAGGAGAGTCCGTTTCCTCACTGGATTCAGACGGATCGTCACCAGTGTCTTCACTCTCTCCTGCCCCCCCCCCCCCCCCCCCCCATCAGACTGCTCTCTCGGATATTCCCCGTTGGAGTATTCTGAAAGGTTATCTCTTGATATCCCTAAGGAGATATTTCTGGGACAAATTGGGTCCAGGATGCCTTCCACTACATCACCCTCATCAAACCTCACATTGCAGGTCTCAATTGTTCGTTTCTCTCCTGACAAAAATATCCTATAGCCTTTAGATTTAGTAGCATAGCCTACCATCACCCCTTCTGTAGCTTTCATGTCTAACTTTTTTCTGAGCTGACTGGGTTTGCTTACATATGCTCTACAACCAAAGGTTCTAAGATGTTTGACTGAAGGTTTTCTACCACTGTAGAGTTCATGTGGAGCTTTTGTATTAAATTTGTGACATATTCGATTTTTAGTGTATGCAAAACACAATATTGCTTCCGCCCAGAATCTGTCATGCAATTTGCTGTCGTTCAACATGGCTCTAACACAGTCAAACGCGGTTAAATTAAATCGCTCTGATACTCCATTTTGCTGTGGGGTATATGTGTTAGTCCTCTCAGCCTTAATACCGATATCCTTCAGGTAATTTTTGAACTTATCATGGCAGAATTCCATCCCATTATCCGTCCGGATGCATAGAATTTTAGTACCTAATTGCCTTTCCTCTCTGGCCTGAAACTCTTTAAAATGTGAAAATACTTCTGACTTCTGTTTCATGAGGTAAACAAAAATTTTTCTACTATAATCATCTGTTATAGTTAAGATATACTTATTCCCACCATATGATGCTGTGGATAAGGGACCACACACATCCATGTGTAACAATTGCAATGGTTTAGTGGACCTTATCCTACCGGTGGGTTTATACGATACTCTCCTAGACTTAGCCAATTTACACGATTTACAATTTAACTTTTTGTATTTAAGCCTAGGAAGTCCGTTTACGGCAGAAACTTTGCTGGTTTGGAGGAGATATTCAGCGTTTATGTGGCAATATCGTTTATGCCAAAGACAGTTTGTACTATTAAGTTCAGTTACTGAACTGCTAGGCTTAGATATTGAGCTATTCACATTTTTATTCTGCTTAGTTTTTGTTTTGTCAGATTTAAATTTAGTTTCTTTAAGATTAGGTGCTATTCTAACTTTAGGTGTTTTTCTGGAAGCACTAGGATCCCTATCCTTGGATTTCTTATCCTTTTTGTGTTTCTTGTCTCCATCTCGATCCCTATCTTTAGATTAACGGGTTTCTAAGTTATGTTGTTCCTGGGTACTATACTTAGGTTTTAAAAAATACAACCCATCCTTTCTTTTTGCATAAAAGAATTTCTTCCCTTTAGGTGTAAAAAACCATAGAACCCCATTAGCTCCATTAAAACTAAAATTTTGTTCCTCAAGAACAGATGCAGCTAATAAATTTCTCCTAAGTTTAGGAGAATACATAACATTTTCCAATTTGATAATACTTTGCTTATCCTTAAATTGGACATACATTTCCACCGTCCCGATAGCCTCAACTGGACTTTCGACATCCCCTACTGCTAGCGACATTGAAGTGCCTTTGCACTCATTAAATTTTGAAAATAACTTAATGTTATTACAGAAATGTCGCGTAGCAGCAGTGTCTACTACCCAGCTGAGTCTATCGCTAGGATCGATTACAGTATTAGCCTCAATCTGTGGAGACCCAAGAAATTCCACAATACTAGATCCATTATTTCTAGGACAATTAAATTTAGTATGACCTAGTTTGTTACACTTAAAACACTTATTTTTACTTTTAGAACTATTTACAATATTACTAGAAGTATTTACATTAGACACTTTATGAGATACATTTGGAAATTTAAATTTAGACACTTTTACACTATTTACACATTTCTTAGAAGTAAGATATGCAGAATTTAAACTCACAGTTTTGGAAAAGTCGCTCGCTTGCTGCCTAAGCCGGCTCTCCTCTGCTGCTAGCTCTGCTTGTATTTTGCTGAGCTTGAAGTCCGAGTCATTCCATCGGTATATAAGTTGAACGATACCTCGGAATTCTTCCGGAAGATATCTTATTGCTTGGAATGCAACATACAGGTCTTCAATGGGGTGTTTCGTGTCTTTAAGCCTCGTCACGGCCTTCCGCAGTCTTGAGCAAAAAATGTCAACAGGCTCATCTTGCTCCGGCCGAACGTCGAAGAACTCATCTAGTAATCTAACCAGGTTGGCTCTGGAAGGCGCTTGAAAATGTTCTTTCAAGGTATTCCATACTTGACTAGGTTCGTCGGTGACGTTTATCAACTCCTTGTATTCCGAGGATAAACTTTGATAGATGATGGCTAATGCTCGGTCTTTCCGGCGATAAAAATCATCGTAGTCGCGACGACTGGCATCTTCTTCTAAAGGCTTAACACTTCCATCTACATGTCCGAAACATCCTTCTCCCTTGAGAACGAATGAGATGTCGGTACGCCAGGTAACGTAGTTGTCCTGCGTCAGCAACTCCGTTCTACTTGCCTCCATGGCCACTCGTAGTTTTGAAGAAGCAGAAGTAAAAGTTCTTTTGTACAATGTTTACGTTTACACTGTTGCGTTTCGTTGTTCACACGAACTTCAAAATGGTGCCAGGTGCGGCCCCCATCTGAACACTGGAACGATTTCTTTAAAAATACTTGCACTTGTGACTCTATTGGGCGTTAAACTGGCCCATAACCGTCTGTCAGATATTGACGAAATTAAAAAATTTGAAGATAGCAAAGCACGCACCGTCAGAGTCAATAAGTGTTGGCTGGGTCATGAAAGCACACAAGTCCAGTTTTAAAGGAAAACTTCGTTCACTTTATTTGGTGAAAAACACAACTAGGCATATTACACGTACCTGGTAATTTTCCATGCCGTAAAACATACTATGTACAAAAAGGTTTGCAGTTGTAAATGACTAGACAGAGATTCCTTGAAGCATTTAGTAGTAAGTTACTATACTACCTCTATCACTTGCGTGTGTTTCAGCCACCATCGAAGGTATCACACTTGGCAAAGGGAAACCAAAGGATAGAACATCAGGAAAATATTTAAAGCGGCTTCCGAACGTTTGTAAGTAAATTTAACGTTCAATACATGCTGGTCCCTGGCCTGCTTGCTTTTCAATATTGCACTCCAAAAAATTGTGAAAGACTCTAACATCAATACCCGTGGAACAATCTTTAACAAGTCTGTCCAGATTTTTGCGTTTGCTGACGACATTGACATTGTAGCACGCACTCCCGAGTTACTTAAGGAAGCCTTCACATCCTTAGAGGCCGCAGCCAGTAAAATGCATCTAACTATTAATCAAAATAAAACTAAGTATATGCCCTGTGGTAATTATGACTGTCCTTATTTCGAAATTGGGGTTTACAAGTTTGAAACTGTAAGCAACTTCAGATATTTAGGATCTGAAGTTAATACTCTCAATGACATTATGCCCGAAATTCGTGGTAGAGTTACAGCTGCTAACCGATGTTTTTTCGGCCTTAAAAGGTACTTAAAGTCTGACTTCATCAGCAGAAAAACGAAGATTATAATATACAAAAGTTTAATCAGACCCATTCTTACCTACTCTGCTGAGACTTGGGCAATGACAGAAAAAGTTAAAGACATCATTTCTGTTTTTGAGAGAAAAATCTTGAGAGGTATTTTTGGTGGCTTAAATTGTAACAACATCTGGAGAAGAAGAACTAACTCAGAGCTTTATAAGTCTTTTAAAGAACCAGATATAGTCAATTACATCACGATTCAGAGAATTAAATGGGTGGGTCACCTGTGCAGGATGGCCGAAAGCCGTACAACAAAAAAGATCTTCTCTGCCAGACCATTCGGCACCCGTAAAAGAGGAAGACCTAAACTCAGATGGCTCGACTGTGTGGAAAAGGACTTTAAAATTTTAAAAGTTTTGAACTGGAGGTCTTTGGCCAGGGATAGGGGAGCCTGGAGTTCTATACTGCGGAAGGCAAGGGCCCATCCTGGGCTGTCAGGCCATTGAAGAAGAAGACATGCTGGTCCAAACTGACCACATCTGCAACCGTTTCGACTATTAACCTTCGTCAAACGATATTCCGCAGTGCTTCTGTCAAAAACATTTGTGTCTGCCTGCATCAGACCATCATCTCAAGTCTGTCTCGATCGTCTTATCTCGATCGTCTTATCTCGATCGTCTTAACTCAATTGTCTCAAGACATCGTCTGTCGATCTATCATCTATCGTATCGATCGATCGATCTGATTGCTTCAAGAAACCTCTGCCCTATATATCCGAGAATGGACAGTTCCGGAAACGCCCCCGGATATGCAAATCAGATGCGTATGCATTGAGAACTGATTTGCATGAAACCTCATGTTGAAAAACGTCACGGTTCACGCCCCGGTGAACGGGAAGAGTCGTTCATATTAAATTTGCATAAACGCCCGTTCACGGGAACGTGAATCGCGATGTATTGATTATTTCCAACAAAGTGGCTGTTCGCACGTTTCTGTTACGTGCGCAAGTTATGACTAACGGTGCAGTTCATGAAGTAGCTGTCAATTGCACACTTCAGCTACGCATGCAAGTTATGGCTAACGATGTAGCAACATGTGCGATTTACGGCTAATGATGCAGTTTATGAAGTTGCTGTCGATCACACACCTCCGTTGTGCGCGGAAGTTACGGCTAACTCATTAAGTAGCTATCAATCGCGTTTCCGACCGCGATGCAGGCACACAGGTAATGATACAGCTGCTGCGTATAAAATGAATCATCTTTTATTAGCGGGTGCATGCAATCCACGTACGATATATGAAATATTGACAATTCTACTGCATGTAATAACGATGTACACGCTGCACGGGCAGATGCAATCTGCATAGATTTGAAATAGTTGTCAATCGCGTTCCAGCTCACTACAAGGGTTTAAGGCTAACAGATAAACACTTTCCCCAAAATAAATTTGCTTTTATTAGCATTATTTGCTTTAAGCCCGCCCGCTGTGTGGGTGCATGCAATCCTTGTACGTTATATGCAATAACTACTAACTTACCAGCTAGATTTTTGCTCTTATGGCCGTATTTTATTTTATAATTCTTCAAAAATTTTAAATGTGATTTTGAGCTTTTGGGATTCTTTTTTATAAATTAATTATATTTTTTATAAATTAATTTTATAGTTAATTATATTAAGATTTTCTTTTTCTGTTTATGTAAAGTTGTTTGAACATTAAACTAACATTTTTCTAACATACATATATATAGTGTGTATGTATGTATATATTTACACAAAAAATACCTGTGATAAAGTGGCCACTGGATCCTACTAAGTGATAATTTGAATTTTCAAGTCTACAGAGCATTAAAATGAAAACTGAAATAGGAAAAATATTCAAAAGATTATCTTTTTCTTTCAATGATGTTTGTTTTTTGTATTAATTCTCCTTTAATTAATGAAAAGAATGGTAATTAAACAGTACTTATAATAGAAATAATAAAAATTAGCTCCTAAAATTTTGAAAAAAATTCTCTAAATTCCTACCTAAAATTTTTTAGAAAATCTGCTATGATCCGTGAGATTCCTCTTTATGTCATTTTGGCAGTGAACAGATATCTGAGTAGCAACAGATCCTCTTGCCTTCGACTGGATGTAAGCTGTATATTTTTCAAAGGAAAAATGTGTGGATTTAGCGGATACACAATGATTTTCAAATTGCTTAGGCATATTTTTCCAATCAGAAAATCCAGCCATGAACGAATTTTGTTTGCCAGTGGGAAAATGTCGACAACAGAAACAGCAAACTTGATCTTTTACGACCGAATATTCTAACATGTTATACTTTTCATACCAAGATGAATTAAAGCTGCGGTTTTGCCCTCCTTTCTGAGTCTTAAGACGTGTTTTCAATCTAGGCTGTACAGGTGTGGAATCTTTGTCTTTGCTAATGTCAGTTGGTGTTGCCACAGTTTCACACATTTTGATTCACAAATGCAACGAATTATTCTATAAAATAAAAACAAAAACTATTCAGCAAAAGGCAAAACCAAAAATGATCTATAAATTTCAGTTTGAGATTGCAGATAAATTTTATAGTTCAAAATTTTAATACGTAATTATCAGTGTTCGAAATTAGTGGTCGTTAGTCGTAATTTGTGACTAGAAATTTCAATTTGATGACCAGATTCTTCAATCTGGTCAACAAATTTGATGCCTAACAATGCTATTGTTAAATATCAGTCTTCCCTTTCTCTTTGACTAAATTATGATCCCTGGTAGAGGACTGGACAGCGGTCGAAAAAAAAAGCATTTCATACACGCCCACAGTAATAAATCTGCAGGTGGTAGACAGACAGTAAAATCCCTCTCTGTCTATTCAGGGAAGGAAACATTGGGATCTTTATTGTACTTCAACTCACCCCCACCCTTCAAGACCTGAAATTGCACTTCTGAAGAATTTATTTGTTTGCTTTATCCTCAAACATTCCGTTGTCCGAGATTCCGGGTATTTAACGAGTTTCTATTGCTCCCCTCCCCTTTATTCCCTCGTAGATCTACGTATCCCTCTTGTAAGATAAGGGAGTGATCCCGTGATCCTGCATTCTTTACATTCTAATTTATAGATATAATAACCTTGCATTTAATTGCTTACTATTATAGAACACACTGCATTCCAGATTAAATCATTCCAGCGTCTTGCAAATTTGGTTAGCTAATATTTTGTTATTAGACATTGAAAATGACGTTTTTATAGCTGCCAAGTGTTCAGATTTTAGTGTACTTGTTCTGTTTTTTCAGTCTTGTTCCGGGAATCCGATTTAGATCCACAGTAGTCAGATTTTTCTTTTCCATAACATCTATATTTTATTGTATGCAAATCTGCATAAGAGTATCTACAAGTCATGAAATCGGAAGTAGGTCACGAAATGAGAAACAAAGTCAGGAATTTTAAGATGGAGGTTTTCCGGCATTTTTATCTAAAAATCCGTTTCCACGTGATTGCGTTTGTTTCTAATTAATGTGGGAGAAACACATTTGCATTGACTAAAATTTTTATGATTATTCCTTGTTATATACAAGAAAACTATTTTTCAGACATATTATTAAAGAAATGAAGAGCTATATTGCACAAGTACCGGGTACAGCGATAAACGGCACTTGTCCGCGATCTTCTTTATATTTCGTTTTATTGTGAAAATACTTTTCCACTTCTGCAGTCTGTTTGCATCGTCTACAACATTTGTAATTATTTCGTATATACTATATTATACAGAAAAACTATTTTTCAAGCGTATTTTTAATGACATGAAAGGCTATATTGCACCAGTATCGCAATAAACGGCATTTGTGCGCGATCCTCTATATTTCATTTTATTTTGAAAGTATTTTTCCACTGTTACAATTTGTTTGCGTCGTTTAAAATGTTTGTAATTATTTCGTATATTATATAGAAAAACTATTTTTCAGATGTATTATTAATGAAATAGAAGGCTATTTTGCAATAGTATGGGGAAAAATGGTATTAGTGCGCAATTTTTCCTCATGCAATATGTTCCTATCTTTCTTTCTGGCAGGTTGGCATCTATGCATTTTTTATATCAATCCCTGAAATTAATGCGATTGATATCTTTTTTATTATTACCCAGGCTGTCTAGCTCACCCAAAGCGTGTAGATGAGTTTAAAGGGTATGCTTTATATTTTGTCAAAGTGACAAGAAAGAGTAGCAACTATAAAACAAAAATTTATTATTGACTTGCAAATACAGAACCCTAGCTGCCAACTCTGCATTTCTTCGTGAAGTTCCGATATTTGCATTGACTGCCGATCTCCGGACAAATATGCAAATTCCCCCCCCCCCCCCCCCCATTTTTTTAAAAACTTTTAAGATGAATATAGTAAATAGATTTTAAAATGAAATTCCATCTTTGACAAAATTGGCCACAAAAAGTGACTAAATTTCGCTCAAGATTCCCTTATAATATTTTAATTTTAAATGTGTTTAATTCTTATATTTGTAAGTAATATGAGAAAGATTATATGGAAATGTCACTAAAATGTGCATTTATACATGATTATCGGTTTATCTCGTTTTATTATCATGTATTTTCCATCCTCGCAATTTGTTTTCATCAACTAAAACTTTTATATTATTTGCTGTTTTAACTCATGAAAATTAATTTTCAAGCATGAAATGAAGGGGTATTGGGGCAATGACTGTACAAGATGACCATAATTGAAAATTGTTAAATAGAAGTTTATTTTTTTAATTTGTTGTTTTTTTATGCCCTTTTTACCAAGTAAAAACAAATTAGCAATTTTTTCTATTTATCTTTTCTTGAGTTTCTTTTTCAGTTTATTTCATATTTTAAGAAAATTTAAAACAATTTTTAATACAAAAATCTGAATTATTCTTTTTTTATATCTTTAATAAAAATGGGTATTTAAAAAATAGTTGTTATTGTTAGAGACGTAAAAATGGCAACTAGCCGTGTCTATTTGGCACCTAGAGTCAGAACCTATAGGCGTCAAATGACGCCTAGTTCAAATTTTTAATGTCTAACACTGGTAATTATACAGAGCAATATTTACATGTACAATTTAAGGGGATCCCACACCACTTTTCAAAAAAATTTATTTTTGAAAAATTTTTCTCCATTTTTTTCTGTGACAGTTACTGCATAATTATAACATTAATATATAATTAAAACTTCTGTATGATGATTAGTAGTTTTTCAAAAATCAAAAACCTTGAAAAAGTAGTATCCAGAAATTTTGATATAACTCTCTTTGATATAATGGTTTTTAAGAATTGTAAAATGTGCCTTGTGAAAAGAACTTCTTTAATGTTAATCTTCTTTTAAACAACAGACTTCTTAAAAACAACGGACACGAAACACCAACTCCGCAACGCCATAGCTACACTTCCAAGCAAACGTCTAAAAATGCAAAATGGCGCCGTAAAGCTTCAATAGAGACGCTATAGCTAGCTGTAAATCTAGCTGATGTAGCTAACCACGAAAAGTAACCGTATGTGGGCGTGGCTTCAATACTCAAGGGTTTTATTTTTCTCTGTGTTTATCAGCTGATTCCAGCACCGTAACTAGACATTTTTACGCCCGGAGCAAACAACTTTAGAACAGCAAATGGAACAACAAAAGGAACAAAAAAACTTTAATTAGAATTCCCATTTCTACCGAAATGGGAATTCTAATTAAAGTTTTTTTAAATTAATTCACGATTTTTAGTGATAGATTATTATAACACAATTTTGGGCATTTTGTGGTGCATTTGTGGAATAATTGAGTACTAACACCAGAAAAGTCCAAGTAGGCTACAGCCTACTCCAGCATACGCTGCCGCTGCCCCTGATTCAGATGGTTTTGGTTTGCAGTTTAAGTTTTAGTTTAAATTAGCACTGACTGTTTGATTCAAATGGTGTTAGTTTGAAATTTGAGTTTTAGGTTGAAAAGCCAAACCACATATAAAGCTTTTAAAACATATTTATGATGAAATATTGCTACATTGATACTGTACTTCACTAGAATTTGTGTAAATATTTTTGTAAAAATTTAATTTTTAAGTAAGGAAAATTTTATTATGAACAAGTAGTGGTTAAACAGATTTTGCAACCCTCTGGGAAAAGAGAAACATTCCTGCAAAAGAAAAAGTCTACATCCTGTTTCTAAGTTGATTTGTGGAAAATTTCCTGAATTTGTTGGGTAAATGATATGTGACCGGTGCAGGAAAGAAATATGTGCATTAATAGATGACCCAGCTCTGGTATCTAGTTCCAAAGAAGACCTGCTACCTGGACCAAGTGTCCTACAAGTTTGTGATGATGAACTAATGAATTTAGATTGTGATGAAACACTAGATTCGTTAATTCATAGTTTGAATGTCTTGAGAGAGTCACCAGTGAGTAAGAAAAAACTGAAACAATATAAATATCCAAAAGAAATGTCTAAGAAGATAGGACTTGCAATGCAAAAGTTGTTTGAATTAGACATGACTGATGTTGAGGAAGTTAAACGTATGAACTGATATGTCAATTGAAAGAAAATTTTCTTACATCCACGAGCCACAGTGAAAAGGTAACAAATTCTTACTATTTTGCCAAAAATTTGGAGCATAAGAAAAATTGAAAGAGTTTAAAGCTTCTAATTTTATGGTGAGAAAAGTGAAGCTAGTAAACAAAAAAGCGATTTTATCATCACCGAATACAAAACCTGGAAAGTCATTAGCCGAAAATGTGCTGTGAGAGAATTTTATGAATTTGACATTGTTAGCAGAATAATACCAGGCAAAAAAGATTGTATATCTGTAAAGCAATTGAATGAAAAACGAATATGTAAATAGAAAAGGCTTGTTCTGAGCAATCTTAAGGAAGTTTATGCATTATTGAAAGAAGACTACTCTCATAATAAAATTGGATTTTCAAAATTTGCAGAACTGCATCCAAAACATTGTGTTCTTGTGGATGCTAGTGGAACGCAATCTGTTTGCTTGTGCACTATTCACCAAAATTTTAAATTAATGATGACAGGTGAAAAAATTACTGAACTAATGTCCAAAGAAAATGTTAATTTGTATTCCTCCTCAGCCTACTTGTTACCTGGGGGATTGTAAAGAATTTATGGAAGCTAACCGTATGTCTATTCTAAAGGAGAGGTTAAGAAGCCTGATGGATGCGAATATGGTGGATACTCAGTGTTAGAAATTAAAAATTTGAACTAGGCGTCATTTGACGTCTATAGTTCTGATTCTAGGTGCCAAATAGACACGGCTAGTTGCCATTTTTACATCTCTAACAATAATAACTATTTTTAAATGCCTGTTTTTGTTAAAGATGAATACTTGTTCAGAGATCGGCACTCAATGCAAATATCGGAGCTTCATGAAGAAATAGAGTTGTCAGCTAGAGTTGAGTATTTGCAAGTCAATAAGTTTTTGTTTTATAGTTGCTACTATTTCTTGTCGCTTTGACAAAATATAAATCATATACTTGAAATTCATCTACACCCTTTAGGTGGTCCCCGGCCACACATTTAACTGCCGTAAACCTCTGGGTTGGCTGTGTGGTCTGGGCTTTCGACACCCTTTAGGTGAGCTAGACAGTCTGGGTAATAAAAAAAAAGTATGAATCACATTAATTTCAGGGATTGATATAAAAAATGCATAGATTTAACCTACCAGAAAGAAGGAACATATTGCACGAGGAAAAATCACACACTAATACCGTTTTTCCCCATACTGCTGCAAAATAGCCTTCTATTTCATTAATATGTTTGAAAAATAGTTTTTCTATATAATATACACAATAATTACAAACGTTTTAAACGATGCAAACAAAATGTAACAGTGGATAAATACTTTCAAAATAAAACGAAATATAGAGGATCGTGCACAAATGCAGTTTATGGGGATACTGCTGCAAAATAGCCTTTCATGTCATTAAAAATACACTTGAAAAATAGTTTTTATGTATAATATAGTATATATGAAATAATTACAAACGTTTTAGACAATGCAAACAGATTGCAGAAGTGGAAAAGTATTTTCACAATTAAACGAAATATAAGGAAGATTGCGGATAAATGCTGTTTATCATGGTGCCCGGTACTCGTGCAATATAGCTCTTCATTTCTTTGATAATACGTCTGAAAAATAGTATTCTTGTATATAACAAGAAATAATCATAAAAATTTTAGTCGATTCATATGTGTTTCGCCCACATTAATTAGAAACAGACACAATCACATGGAAACTGATTTTTAGATGAAAAAAACGGGAAAACCTCCATCTTAAAATTCCTGACTTTGTTTCTTAGTTCATGACCTACTTTCGATTTCATGACTTGTAGATACTCTTATGCAGATTTGCATGCAATAAAATATAAATGTTATGGAAAAGAAAAATCTGACTACTGTGGATCCAAATCGGATTCCCGAAACAAGACTGAAAGGACGGAACAAGTACATAAAAATCTGAACACTTTTCAGCTATGAAAACGTCATTTTCAATGTCTGATAACAAAATATTAGCTAACCAAATTTACATGGCACTGGAACAATTTAATCTGGAATGCAGTGTGTTCTATAATAGTAAGCAAATAGAATGTAAAGACTGCAGGATCACTCCCTTTTCTTCCAAGTGGGATACATAGGTCTACGAGGGGATAAAGGGGAGGGGAATAATAGAAACTCGTTAAATACCCGGAGTCTTGGACATCGGAATGTCTGAGGATAAAGCAAATAAATTCTTCAGAAGTGCAATTTCAGGTCTTGAAGGGTGGTGGGGGGTGAGTTGAAGTGCAATAAAGATCCCAATATTTCCTTCCCTGAATAGACAGAGGGGGATTTTGCTGTCTGCCTACCACCTGCAAATTTATCACTGCGGGTGTGTATAAAATGCCGCTCTTTTTTCGATTGCTGTCCAGTCTTTTACCAGGGATCATAATTTTGTCAAAGGGAAAAGAAAGACTGATATTTAACAATAGCATTGTTAGGCGTCAAATTTGACGACCAGATTTAAGAATTTGGTCGTCAAATTGAAATTTCTAGTCGCAAATTACGACTAACGACCGCTGATTTCGAACACTGTGGATACTATAACATATAAACAGGGGTTATTGGTGGACATGTCTACACTTGAAACTGTCACTAAATTGTCCAATTACTTCCTTGATTCATTCTGTGAAAAGTTACAAATGCTTATTTGCCATTCATTTATTGCAAAACAACAACCATTGTTTCAAGCCGATTTTAAATTAAAGCTGCAACCAGGCCAGTTTCTGGTAATATTTGATTTTGCAGAAAACTATTCTTTTGTACTTCAAGTTGAAGTACAAGGTTTTCATTGGAATAATTAATTCCCGGGCAACAATCCATCCATGTGTTACATATTTCATTGATGAGGAAGGAAGGAAGACTGCAACATGTCAATTTTGTAATTATTTCAGTGTGTGTGGTTCATGACACTGTTGCAGTTCATTTATTTCAATAATTCTTAAAGATAAGATGCACCTAACTGTAATTAACTGTGATGCACCCAACTGTAAAAATTATTTTTCTGATGGTGCAGCAGCACATTACAAAAGTAGAAAAAATTTCATGAATCTTTGCTATCATGAAGAGGATTTTGCAGTATCTGCCGAGTGGAATTTACAGCGACAGCTCACGGAAAAGGAACTTGTGATGGAATAGGAGGTTCTGTAAAAAGGTTGGCTGCATGTTCCAGCCTACAACGGCCATATGATCAATAGATTATGAATCCTAGACAGTTGTTTCAGTGGGTAGTCAATAACATTCCTTCAATATCATTCAAATACATCACAACAAATGACTATAAATCGAAGAAAAGAAACTGTAAAGACAATTTGAACAATCACGTACAAGTGCTGAGACTCAAAAGCTCCACTCGTTTATTTCTTTAACAGCACATGCAATTTGCAATAAAGTGTATTCTGATTCACTTCACCTGTATCAAAAGTTGAACGAGTTACCAAATTAAGATGTGAACTTTTGATCAGTAATATCAAAGGATTTGTGACTGCTGTTTATGACGAAAAATGGTGGGTGACATATCTAATTGATACTGATGAAGATAATGCAGTAGTTAAATTAAGTTTTCTCCATCCATTTGGATCTTCTCCATTACTCAAATTTCAAAATAAGTCAGATGTATTTTTGGTACCTGTACAAGATGTATTAACAGTAGTTGATCTCTGCACAGCGATTGGAACGAGTTTACACTGTAACTGAAAAGGAAACTGTAGTGGCAAATGCAAAATTGTGCTTATGGAAAAACCAGGTAGTAATTTTATTTAAGGTTGTATATGAAACTACAGCATTACTAAAAGAAAATAAATAAATAAATTAAAAAAAAAAATGCCTGTCAAAGGGGTTATGTCAATATTTAAATATTGTATTTTTTGTTTCTAATTTTTTATTTGTGTGATCCCATTGGGTACCCATTTTGAAAATTGGTATATACATGTAGTTAACATGTTATAGTATTCAAGGGAAAAATATAGTGAAAAATAGGAAATTTGGATTTTAACAATTCAAGGTCAAAGGTCAAATACTATGACCTTGAAATGTTTTTCCAAAAAAAAAAAACTTCATTATCATTTTAAAGGTCATTTAAAGAACTTTATAACGATACCGAAATTGTTTGTGTGTTAATTAGAACAAGAGTTATGATAATTTGAATGTAGCCATCAGTGGGTAGATTTTGTTTTCGGCCATTTTTAAATGCATATAACTGAAAAACAAATAGGCTTAAGAGGTTAAAATTTTGTGGGCTTTACATTCTTAGTAAATTTAATTATTCCACCAAATTTAAAAAATATCGGAGACAGTGTGAAACAAAATTACATTTTCTTGTCATGATTTGACATGGAATGACTCTACTTTATGGTGAATTGTCACTAGCCCTGCAAATGACATCAAACTAACTCGAATACAAAAAGCATTAGTATGAACATTTTAAGTTAATTAAGAAAAAGGAAATATCAAGCATATTAAGATTTGGTAGAAATACTTTTTAGGGAGAAAATGCATCTTGCTAGGAAATGCCTAGGAATCTTTTTGCTAGGAAATGCATCCAGTTCTCTACTTGAGATTTAAAACAGGGATTTATTGAAATCATTCATTACAATTTTTAAAAGATGACTGAGTTGGTATTAGATAAATGCATCCCTGCTTTTTATTTTGGACAATGCTGGTTAAAAAGTGCATTTTAAATAATCTGGTTTTGCTGGTCTTTTTCTCAGTTTCTCAATTTGATAGTGTATTTATATTTATGTGTTATTTATTAGTCTTTGTCCACAAAAAACCCTAACATGATGAGTAAGAGTGAACAAAAGTACTGGCAGTTGGAATTGTTGTACTGAAACAAAATATTCTGTGTTTCACATTCCCACTCTCCATTTTGAACAAAAATATTAATTTCGTTGGCAGCTAAGAAATTAAAAGTTGGCTAAATTAAAATTTATTTTCTAAGTTAAAAATAGTAAGTGATGTTACCTTTCACAACATTAGAAAAAGAATTAAAGAGGCACAGGGCTATGGAGACTAAAAAGTCTAAACTTTTCTCTACATTTTATTTTCTTTAAAATTTGTTTCCCCATGATTCTTTAATTACATTTAATTTGTATTTCCGCAGTAGGTATGCAACACCTGACCTCTACTTACAAATTATTTACAATCAACATCTGAAATGTGTGATAACTATTCTTTCCCTTTCTTGTCTTTGATGATTTTTTTTATGATTTTTCTCTTTGGCAGAGCCATAGTTAATGCCACAATCAGACGAATAAAAAATAAATAATGTAAGATATGTATTTCGTTAAATGCAAAGAACATTTTTAAATAAAGTATTCTACATTTCATACACAAATTAGAAACTGAAATTTTTCTGAAAGTTACATACATTTTTATTATTCTACTCTATGCAAGATATACTGTTTTTATGAGATGCAAAATACACTTTTAAAAAATCAGAGGTAGGTAGCCTTAACCTGGTGGAGCCGAAATGGTTTTGCATGAATAACATTATGAAAATAAAATTCTAGTGAAATTCAATAAGTTAATTCGATGTTTTCATACTCATTTGTTTCGTTTACAGGCAGGACCAGTGTTAGGCTTTTTCGTGCCGTGGGCAAGGTACGCTACTTGCACCTCTCCCAAAATATGAATTTCGATTTTTAGGAACAGATGTTTTGTAGAACAAGTAAAAAGTACAAAAATTGAAACTGCCAAATGTATTTAAAGTTGTAAGGATATGTCACATTTGAATTTGCAATTGATTATCTCAAGTACAAACAAAAATATTTTGGTACACAAATTACAAATCATTTTGACCTAAATGACACTTGATATAATGTATACCTTCACTATTAGCAAAACAGTTTTAAAACCTTTTACTTCACATATTATTAAGTATTTGCTGTTTAAGGTTACTTTGTGTAATCAACCCATTATGTTACCAATACTTACAACCAGACAAAGCTAAAAACATCTCATAAAAGTTTCAACTTAAGTTGCATCAAAATCTCACTTTATGTGCTTTTTCCTTTGTAAATCTTCTCAGAAATTCAACCAGATCAAGTCAGAGCCAATGTTTGGGTATGTTTAATTGATATTGTTCTGACGTATCCTCAGGAATCGTGGGTGTGCACGCAAGATATAAGAATGAGTCCAAATTTCTGGATAAGTAGCATGTTTATTCACAAGCACGGTGTAAACAGGAACAGTATCTAGTAAAACAGCACTTTTAAATGCTCTACGAATTTCACAAAATAACCGATATTATTATCAAAACATTGACAAACTCATTTCACAAAACAGTGGCTACTATTCTCAAAACATTGTCGAAGATCACAGTTCAATGTGGCTTGTGTCTCAACTGCTCTCCGACTGAATAATGATTCCTTTTATAGACTCGCTATAGAAACTTCTGGAAAACCTCTCATATCATGTAGAATAATCTTTATCTTGAGGTGCTTATCGAAGATTTGAGAAGTCATGATATTAGATGCATTGGATTATCAAAATGCATGCTGTTTGACAATAATATGTTCTAGAATATCTGCAGAAGAAGAAAACATATGTTTCTGATAATTAAGTTTCGAGCCAAAAAGGTTTTTATCAAACACAAGGTTTTCATTTCATGCATCCGCAAAGCACATTTTTTAAAAAATTTATTGCTAAAAATCTAATGCATGGAATCAACTAAAATTTTGTATGATATTATAACTCTGTTATATATTATAACTCTGAGAAAAATCTAAGGTGGCGGGTGATATTTTCAAGCATTTTTGGTTGAATTGACATTAAATGACCTACCTATAAGAATCTGTTCCCTTTTTACAAAATTATCTTCATGGCCAGATCTGAAAGTATAGTATACTCATAC
Source organism: Amaurobius ferox (assembly GCA_951213105.1). NCBI lineage: Eukaryota > Metazoa > Arthropoda > Arachnida > Araneae > Amaurobiidae > Amaurobius > Amaurobius ferox. Next base: position 56,308,797 of record OX578151.1, read on the forward strand.
TATTTTTATCTTATTTTAACAATCAGTTAAACACAATAAGAAATATGAGGTTAAAAAAATACAAAATATCAAAAATTCCCGTGATCTTATATTCTAGGATGATAACTGATAGAAGTAGAATCCAATCTGAAATATATTACTGTTCATTAAATGTATTTCATATCCATTTATTTATTATTTAAATCATATATCAAATAAATTGTCGCATTTTATTCCACTTTTGAGCAACATGTCTAATTTTCTATTACTCAACAGTTGCTCAACTTCGAATAAAGTTATGGGAAATAATCGTCTAAATAATGCTATTTCAATGGAAGATTTAATTTTGCATTTTTCGTTAATATCTCAACCCCTGGTCTTAGAAACTTGAAACATATATGAGGTTACCTGCAGTGAAGTAGTAAATAACCATATTAAATTGGAAAAATTGTCTGTCATAAACTGTTGTTTTGTATACGGAACAGAGAAACAGACTTTCTGTTTTATTATATAGATATCATTAATGTGTTTAGATTTGATATTAATATGCCATTGTATATATTTCTAGACAAACTATTATTTTATTTCTTAGGATAATTTACGAGAAGAGGAAGAAAAGATATGGCTGCGGAATAAAATGAAACAAGATATAAAACATTTCTGCAACACAGACTGCACTAATGAAGACGAATTTATTGGTAGGTGATTAATAAAATTTTTTCTTATATAATGGTCATATAATGGTCTCGTGATCTTTTCATATAATGGTCACGTGATTGCTTGATATAAAAGGTGTAATTATTTTAATTTTTATTTAAAAAACTACTAATTATAATTACTATTTTATTTAACTACTAAATTTATACTAAATTATTTTTATAAACTACGAAATATAATACTATTTTATTTAATAAACTACTAATTATTATTTTAATTTTTATTTATAAAACTACTAAATATATTTTGCTGAAATTTTTTTTGTATATTTTATGGGATAATTTGAATATTTCCTAAAACTTTCAAAGTAATTTGTGAAATTTAAATTTGCTTAAAAAATGTTTGAAAAATTAGGTCCCATAGTGTTCAATGTATTTCATTTTTTCAACCCGGGTTCAATCCAAAACTAATTGGGTGATATTATTCATTTATATTCCCATAGGTCCCACAGACTGTCTGAATAACATACTAAAATTTCATTTTGATAGTCATTTTTACGGCAGTTATTGTGCTAATGGACAGACAGACAGAATGAACAAAGTCATAAACACTTTTCAACTTTGTTGTAAGGTGTTAAAAAAGGATCAGTACAGATAAACAATTAAATTCATAGAGATGTTACAGCTGTACATCATATTTGTAGGGGCATGAAAAGCAATGCAAATTTTTACTTCATCTGATTCATTTCAAATTTGATTGATGGAATATATTACCAAATCAAAATAAAATGTATTCAGGTGAGAATAAAATGTTTATTGTAGTGCAGTTGAGTTTACCCTGCTCTTTTGTTTACAATTAGGAACAACACATGTGATGAGTAAAACAATGATTGCCATCTTGTTTCTATACATTTCCTGTTTAAAAACAAGACCAAAGTTATAGATTTGTAATATGCATGATACATTCTTCAATATTTAAAATAAGATTTCAGTGGCGTAGCATCCATTGAGGCCAAAAAGCTGAGCCTCCCCAGCTTAAAATCTAATTTAAATAATTATTTCAACATACTTTTATTTATAATTTTTAAAATAATTTTGCAAAGATATGTGTTATTTAGAAAATTGTTACATTTTACTTGCTTAAAGTGACACGATTTTAAGTATTTTTTTCTTCAAAATGCATATTTTATTGTTTTAGAAGCTAAAATCATCCAACCTTCGTCTTCTATGAGAAATATAGCATTAAAACCACCCATTGTTAAACTCCTCCCTAGCCTATTAACTAACATAGGAAGCCAGCTTATACAAGACGTGGCTATTGCTTTGCTATTTTCAACACTTTATAAACAATTAATGATTGGATGTGGGATGTTACGTTTCATTAATGACGTGAGGGTGGGTAGTGCAAACCTAATGGGTCCTCCATTTTGGGTCAAACAGGATTCTATTAATTATTATTTGTAGAAAATAATCATTATTTGTAATACTAAAGAATTTTAGTCATTTTTCAAGAATAACCTGGGATTTACCTAACTTTAAACAATTTCAAGACTAAGAAATATTCTAATAATGACTACCATTAAACTTCAGTAGTTTGCAAAGTAGACTTCACTCTTTATATAGGCATCAATATGGCGAAGCATGTGTTTGTATTTGGGAGCTTTAGAAAGAATAAGTTTTATTTCCCTTTAAAATCCCCTGTTAGACAAGAATCTTGATTAAATAAAAGTGGTTGATAATTTTTTAGTGCATTCTTGAATGAATGAATGACATGAAGGCGGGTGGCTCCAAAAGAGCCCAACACATTGACCGGAGGTCTATTGTACTACCCCCAAAAGTGAAGGTCTCTAAGAAAAGAGACCAGTAGCCGAAGCAAAAATAAGCAGGCACTTGACAGGAATGTCATACAACTCTTAGGGTTCAATCACATGTGTTCAAACCTATGGGTGGAGAAAACCTCACATTCACAAAGAATGTGAGCGGCAGTTTCTTCGCTATAATTGCAGCCTCTGCAAAGCAAATCTTTAGTGACACCCATAATATTTAGCCGTCTTTTAAGGGTGCAGTGCCCAGGAAGGAGCCCAACAGCCCTTCTGATGCCAGTTCTAATGAGCTTGAATAATTCCTTCTGACGTATGCTAGGGCAGTTGTAGTTAAGTATTTTAACCTGCCTTTCGCCCTTAGTATTACTCCAGTTCTCGCACTGAAGCTTTCTGAAGATGTCATAGATAATTCTTCTAGTAAGTTTATTGGGAACACCCAAAGCCGTCTCAGGACCAACAAAAGGAGTACTTGAGCCTTTCCTAGCCAATTCATCAGCCAACTCATTTCCTGGAATGCCCGAATGTCCAGGCACCCAGTAGAGTATGACTTTATTGTTGCTAGCAATTTTACAAAGTGCAGTATAGCACTTCCAGTCGAGAGAAGACGTCATAGTAGACTTCCCTAGGGTCATAAGAGCAGCTTGACTATCAGAACAGATAGTATTTGGTTGCACCTGTAGTTTCTGTCATAGCAAATTTTACAACACATTAAAATGGCAAAGACCAAGCCTGAAAGACAATAGTATACCTGCCGAGAGGGTAAGACAGTTTTATACCATCATCCGGACATCAAACACCAGCACCAAAACTAGTGTCTAGCTTCGAGCCATTCATATATCAAACAATACAATTCTGTTTATTGTAAGTAGGAGTCCTCTTCCATTCATCCCGTGAAGGGACCTGAATTTCATAAGGCTTATCAAACGTATATTTGACATGATCTAATGGCATATGGAAATAAGGGTGATTTATAGCATTATTGTTAAGACCACTCCAAGATAAATATTTTGAGTAGTCCTTCCAGTGGTTTCAGATATTTAAGTCTATTCATGCAGATGAGAGCCTCAGCTTCAATGTGCATGTAGAGAGGGTGCAATCCAAGCAGAAGTTTGAGAGTTGCAGTGGGAGTGGTTTTCATGCATCCAGAGATCGCAATACACACCATTCTTTGAAGCTTAATTAATTCTAATTTAGCAGTTTCACATCTGATTCTAGACCACCAAATGATGGAGCCATAGGAAATGATTGGACAGATTACCATCCAATGGATAGCCTTGGGATTCAAACCCCAGGTTTTCCCAATAGCATTCCTACAAGACCAAAAAATTCTTCTAGCTTTAGTTATGCAGTATTCAAAGTGTCTTCCAATTGAGGTCCTTGTCAAAATAAATTCCTAAGAATTTTGCCTCCTTAGAGCAAATGAGCTTCTGATCAACGAAGCTAATGTCTCTAAGATTAAGAATGTGTTTTTTTGTAAACGCAACCATAGCAGTCTTCTGTGGGTTAACAGAAAGACCAGCATTTTTGCACTATGTCCAGCACTTTTGCACTTCTAAGAGCAGTGGACATCATGTCAGAGAGAGTATTACCAAATTTGCCCCTGGCAATGATAAATGATTCACCAAAGAATTGGTGAAAGTACACCTCCCTGCGAATAGCCTACCAGAGCATGCACCGTCATATCACAAAGTAAAGATGCACAGATATACCTATTAGATAACAGGTTCTTGATCCAACAAGAGATCGTCATATCAACACCTTTCCTATCAAGAACATGTAGGATGGTGTCAAAAGTGCCTTCAATGTCAAGAAAAGTGGCAAGAGCAATTTTCTTGGCATTTAAGTTTCTCTCCAGAATAAAGGAAAGATTATAGAGGGCAGTATCCTTAGATTTACCCGGTTGATAGGCATGCTGAGAGTTAGACAGGGGCATGGAAGCCAGAGTCACTTCCCTAATATACCCGTCAATAAGCTTTTCAATAGTCTTTAGCAGAAAAGATGTAAGGCTAATAGGCCTGATGGATTTGGCCTCGTAATAATTGTCCTTGCCAATCTTTGAAATAAAGATTACCTTTGTATGCCTCCAGATGGACAGTATGTGACCAAAGGCAATACAGACTCTGTATATTCTACAGAGAATGGGAGCAAGCACCTCAATTCCCTTTTGGAGAAGAATCGGAATGATGCCTTCAGTTCCTGGAGTTTTATAGGATTTATGGGAATTAATTCCCATTTAACCCTATCCAAGGTGACCACACTCCTAGCAATGCTCCACCTACTGCTATCGCATGTAGAAGTGGAGCGAGCATCAGGAATGGTGCTGTGGCTATTAGATTCAGAAACTGGAAAATGTACCCAGAACAGTTTAGCCAGGGTCTCTTCCCCAGTCCCAGAATAACCACCATTTGGCAACCTAACAGTATTCAGGTTGCAATTCCTGTCTTTTGACATCAGCTTGACTAGTTTTGCAGTAGCAGAAATGTCCTTAACACTATCACAGTAGTTTCTCCAGGAATTTCTCTTGGAGTCTCTAACCGCCTTATTATAAGTAGTAAGAGCAGATTTATAAACCTGCCATTCACCACTCTTTTTGGCTCTATTAAAGTGCTTTCCACACTTGCCATGAAGACAGCTGAGCTTTTTCGACCACCAAGGAACTATCCTTGGGGAGTCAGCTTTAGTGGCCTTACAGTTCTTATAATATGATTGGATAATGGACTGTTGCACAAAGTCAACAGCCAAATCCAATTTATCTGTTGAAGAATACTTACCAGTTTGACTAGCGATATTGGCAAGAAGATCTTCTTTGTAGGAACTCCAGTTAGTTCTCTTGGAGTTCCTGCCTTCTGCTGTGGTTAGTTTTGATGGACCTTTAACAGAAAAAGTGATTAAACTATGATCAGACAGGGATATGTCACCTGAAACATTCCAGTTTAATACATTTTCATAAACAATATTATTGCAAATACTTAAGTCGATGATTTCATTGCGATTTATTTTAACAAAGGTAGGCAAGTTGCCCCTACTAAGAATAAAAAGATTGGAGCAAATGATCTGCTCCAAAAGATCATCACTACGTCGGTTGCAGTCACTGGCCCCACACAGTATGGTGGGCATTAGCATCACAACCAATGATTAGCCTCTTACCCCCACTACAGTGCTCAATAAGACAAGTAGTGACATTGGTAAACGTTTCTTTTTCTTCATAAGGAAGATAAGCAGAAGCAAAGATGTATTCAACCTTATGCTCATTGGTTTTAAAATTCACACTGATGGCAACAACATCACCATCAAGGAATTTCACAAGATGAAAGGCATTGAGCCTGTTGCTAACAACAATACAGGCTCTAGGTCTAATACAGGATGTATCATGAAAACATTATAGCCCTTGATCCCTAGACCTAAAATTTTGTTATTGCAGGTCCAGGGCTCCTGAGTTAGAGCAATATCAGCTCTGCCATTCATCAACCTTTTGCCAAGCATAACAGAGGCAAAGCGACTATAGTGCAGTTTGATTTGCACAACATTAAGGCAACCCATGAACAAAAGCAAAAAATGGGCAGCGAAAAACTAGGAAGAAATTATTGTCTCAGTATGATGAGAATGATCAGTGTCAGACAAAACGTCATTCTCAGTCCTGCATACATCTTTCCAGCTCATCATCAGATAGTGGTAAATTAGCATGCAGTGTACTTTCAGAGCTGGAAATAATTTCCAATTCATCAAGCTTAGGTAATACAGTATCAACACTTGTGATACTTACCTGAGAGGAGGTTGCCTGATTTTCTGGCTGTACCTCCATCTCCAACTTCCCTTTGGGCCTTTCGTTTGGATCCCGAAGAATCTTGAAGACTCCATGGTCCAAACTACTGTAAGCACCAAAGTCAGCCTTGCGAATCGCATCCGCAGCCTCCGAATCCACCTCGAAGATCCATCGTATGGAGAGGGGTTTCACAAAGTTTTGCAGAACACGCCCCTCCTCAAATTTCAACTCCGGGTTGAAACGGTTCAGCCATTTCTGTAAAACGCTCTGCTCCTTGGTGTTTACGTCCATGGTCTTAAAGGCCACCTTGACTGGTTTAGGTAGATCATTGGCACTCATAACTTTGAGTGCCTCGCCTAAAACCTGTCTGTTATTGTGGAAGATTTTCATAACCCATTCCATAGTTGTAGCATCATTACATTGAAGAACCAAGGCTCCAACAAATAAGCCGGAACCATGGATCTTCAGAAGTTGCTTACCAGTAGGGATCTCATCTATTTTGCCGAGAATCTCCACCTGGATGAGGTCAGCTTCTTCCTTGCTCAGCTTACCAGAAGGCAGACGTGCCAACTCTCCGGATTTTGGCCGGAGACTCCGGATTTTTCATTACTTCTCCGGCCTCCGGATTACTAACAAAATTCTCAGTCTTTTTTTGTTTGAAATTTATCAATTACCCAGACATGGTATAATTCCTCGGAAACACCGATTTCTGCTTTTTTAGTACTGATTTCTACCATTTCCGGGATCATAGCAAATTCATAATAAAATGCACGGTAATGCCAATCAAATTAATGGAGATTTACGGCCGCGTGTAATGTAAATTAAGATCGCGATCGCTTATTTTATGAAAGTAATAAATATACTTCTTCAAAGATTGTCTAATTCAGCATAAATCGCTAAAATGTTATTTTGTTCATTAATTTCGCACAAACAGTGCAATTGCGCAATTCAGTTTGCTCTCATGAATCGCCGAGAGTACAATAGTATCTTTTTCCATCCATCTCAATCTTCTAAATATTGCATTTTTGATTGACTAACTAGCTTATTTTCATATTCTGATTAATTGTTACGGTTAATTTCTTAATTATTTTCGCATAAACCGTGCGATTGCACAATTCAGTTACTTCACGTAAATTGCCGAGAGTACGTTAGTATCTTTTTCCATCCATCTACCTACATCATTTAAATGTTGCATATTAGCATGCATCGTTGCATCGACCAAACTAGCTTATTTTCATATTATGGCTAATTATTAAGGTTAATTTTTAATTATATTTGCATAATACAAATTTTTTTATTTTGAAAAATGGGTATAAACTCTGTGAAGGGATATTATCCAAAAGTGATATTAAAGCAATGGTTTAGGAAAATAAAAAGGAAACCATTTTGGCAGGAATATAATTCAGTGCTATATTTTGTTTTTTATTAAAGATCAATATTTGTTACTCTTTTGTGAAAACCTGTGTTTTACCAAACATAAATATTTGTTTTCATTATAAAGTAATTTTCACCGGATAAAACCTTTATATATTTTTTGTTTTATAATTTATTGTCCTGAAATTTATGAAAATTGGTGTCCTGAATTTTCATATTCTACCAGTACTATGTCTGATATTTATTGCAGTGTTTTTTTTTTTTTTTTTTTTTTTTTTTTTTTTTTTTTTTTTGTTTTTTTTTTTTTTTAGGGGGGGGGGGGGGGGAGACATTGAGATTTAATAAATCAATCAAGAGTTAATATTATCACGTTATTTTTTTTTGTAATTTGTTACTAACACTACTTTAATTCAAAAGATAGTTCATGAATTTTTTTTCAAATAGGTTTAAAGCACATAATGTACTTAAGTGGTACAGTATTTTAATGTTTTAAGCGAATATTAAGTGCCATAAGTGAACAATATATTTGCTACAAAATAGTCTCCTGCTTTTTCTCTTTGGAAAGTTGGCATGTCTGAGAAGGGAAGGAATCCTTAATGACTGCCATCTTTATAACCTGGACTGCCTGAGCATATGATCCAGGTTGGATGTCAGTCCTTGGCCTCTTTTTCATGACCACATTTCTTGGAGATGGTGTGGTCCTATCTGACCTAAGTCGTTTGGTGCCTCCGACCTTCTCTTTGACAGCACCAGCTTTTAGCGGATTCTTAGCATATTAAGATATTTTTTAGTTTTCATAGTATAGTATTTGTAAATAATTAATAAGCAATATTGTTTAGGAATATTGTTGACTACAGTGATTTTCAACAAAGCTTATGTTCTAGATTTCTCATAAATTTTTAGTGCACTTTTTTATACATGGGTGCATGTAGAACGTTTTTGGAAAGGGGGCAGAGTGTAAACTCAAGAATGAAATGTATAACATTGTCTAGATTGATGCTCACCTCTGTTATCTTGAATATCCAAGGATAGAGTGTCCTCCCCAATGAGTGACCATGACTTCATATTTAATAAAATGGTTGTAAAAGTTCAACTAATTTAGAAATAAGCAAACATTTAAAATGTTATACTTTGTATGTTATATCATACATAGGTAATATATTTTAAAATATTGCACATTTCATTCACTCTTAGCATTTTTGTTATTTTATTTTACTCACCAAGGAAATAAAACTTATTGAAAGTGCGAATTGCAATGTAAATTCACTTATTATACAAAAACCTTTTCCAAGTTAAAATGACAATCTCTTAGCCTCCCCAGTCAAGAATATCATGTACTGTAAGATACTGTGAGATTTACTGTAAGTACACTGGTATCCAAATCATCTTTATATGCACAAAAACACATATTTCTCAACAACTGTTCAATATAATAGAGTAAATTTTTGGGGGGTAATTAATACATAGCATCATAATACATACTGAAAAATTGAATATGAGTGAATACAATACAAAACTAATTATGAAGCAATTTACCACTTTCATCAATGTCTGCACAGCCTCCAAATGGTCAACAGCTTGCCACCTCAGATTTTCTTTCCAAATGATACTTTGGAGTCATAAAAAATCTATTTTCTGTCGATAAACACCAAAATCTAATCCTGAATTGTAGAAGTTCGCAGGGAAAACATGTTATTGCTATGTATGTATAGATTATTTTGGATACCAGTATAAATTAAAATTTAAATTATTTAAAAAAATATTTTAATATTTACATTATTAGAGCAGTTAGTAAAACATTTTTAAAACCAGAGTATTTAAATTATTCAAAAGGGAAAAAGAAATTTTGAAATTTAACTTAGCTAAAAATAAGTAAAAGATATTGAAATTTTAAATTATAAAAAGTAAAAAAAAAATGTACATTTCGGTGATAAATGGGTCTCTCTTACAAAATATCTTAATTGAAATTAAAAATATAAAACAAAAAAGGTTTTGAAACAGAATGACAAATACATCTTTTGCTTGACATACTGCTTATTAAATTAAATTGTAAATTACAATCTGGTTTTTCTAGTTGCATGTTCTAATTTTTTGTTTTGAAATTTTTTATGTATGCCCTTGAAAAATAGCATTTAGTGAGCCTAGCAAATGGGGTGGAGCACCCAACTATATATAAAATGTTTTTTGATGTTTTAGAGATGTATAATTTAATTCTTAATAACATACCTTTAATTTTATAAATGGTTTGTTTAAAACTTTCATTTTTAACGGGTTAACATCAGTATAAAATATAAAACACATTGTCTGTTTAGTTTGATTTTTTAAAAAAATATACATTCAAATTCCTTTTTATGTTTTGATGTTTAGAGATCCCTACATGTGAGATTATCAATTTATCGAAAATATTTTTTGCGCCTATTTGAAGATAAGTTTTTTTTTATATATATACAATGGTCAAAGACTATAAAAAGAAAAACAATAAACTCTAGCATCTAATAAAATTTATTTTCTTATTTATAAGTTTAAATTGCTAAGAAATATTCTTGGGAATTTGAAAAAAAAAAGATTATTTTCAATTGTCAGATGGTCCATATGTATGTAATTGCTTACCTATACATAACACTTTAAAACATTCTGAAAAGTGTATATGCACATGATTAATACTATATTATACCCTAATAGCTAATTTAATTATTTTAAATATGTAGATATGTATATTTTTGCATACTGCATTCACAAAAGTATGTGTAAATAAAAAAAATAGTGTGCCCAATGTCCTTGACTGTTAACTTATTACCATACTTTAAAACGATGATTGACTTACTGGCAAAATATTACTGCTTACCATGAAACTAAAAGAAAAATGTTTTTAATTTGATGAACTTTTAAAATAATCCAAAATATTACTGCTTATCATGAAACATAAAAGAAAAACACTGTAATTTTTAATGAGATGAACTTCTAAAAATCAACAGTTTTTTGGGTTTAAGTCTTAGTAATGATATGACTTTTATATAAAAATTGTGCATTTATTAATATTTCTAGCATTTCAAAATATCCCTGATTAACTCAAAATTCATGACGTTTCGAAAGAGCTTTCAGAAAATTGCGATATAATTTAAAAGAAATTTCTATGAAAAATGGTTCTCTTGGAAATAAATGGTTGAAATAGTTGGATGATTTTTCCGTTCTTTGTTCAGTACAACAGGTGCTTTATTAACAAATTGTTTTAAATTGTCTGTCAATTTCCGCATTGGGCAGGTTACTTTTCACACAGGTAAAATAATCATAAATTTCCTATATTTTTGGACGGGGCTAAGAATAGTTTCCACTTATTACAGTATTCCTTTTGAAATAGGTTTGATTGTATAAAATTATGTATTCAGTCTGAATTAATGAGTTTTTTTCCCCTTGTTGTTTGGTTTAGTTTCAATGATATAAATGATTACAGCAGTTATCCATATTTTTTAAACTATTACTTTCCCTATATACATTGTATAAATATATAGGAAAAGTGTTGTGACGGAGTCTAGAATTCGAATTTGAGTTTTTGACAGAAGAGCACATTTCAAGCATCCCTGAATTTGAATCAATAGTATTTAAGGTAATGTCTGTGAGTTTGCTTATGTGATATCTCACGAACAAATGGATTGTTTAAAATGAAATTTATGTACGGACCCCCCTCCCCCCAATTTTTAAATAAAATTTTGAAAAAAATTAGAACCATCATCATCAATAAAGTTGTGAATAATCATTTTTTTTGTAATTTTATATTAAAAAATGATTAACATAAGTTTTAGAACACTTAACATGAACCATTCTTGTGATATTGCACTTTTTCAAATAAATTTATCAAAAAAATATAAAATTAAAAGAAGTATTAACTATTATGAAATATGTTTACTTTTCAAATATATAATATTATGAATAAGTTTAACATCATTTTTGTGGATCTAGTTTGTTCCATTCATGAGAGAAGATACTTTGCATAATAGTTTTCTATTTTGATGCCTAACAATTCACCACCAGTTATTTATATATCACCAACATGGCAATATTTCACCCCAGATTGATGAATATTTAAAATTGCAAAAATGACTTCAAATTAATGAATTATTAAAATATTTTAATATATGAACTATATTGCTTATTGCAAATACTGTCTATTGATAATTGGTGTTACATAAAATATAAGTTAATTGGGTACTTTGAAATAGTTTTGCATGTTATTTTCCATAAAAGTGCTAAATATACAATTCAACATTAAAAACTAAATATGAAAATAAAGTGTACAATTCAACATTGTACGATAGATCTTATACATAATTTTTTCACTGTAAAATTCATTGCATTATATAGGTAAAGTCGTGTGCTGCCCACATTAGATATTTTTTGTTGAGTATCAAAACTACAACATTTCCATAAATTTGTTACTGAAAGAAGCCAAAATATTTTATTTATAAATTAATTTTCTTTATATTTAAATATTTACTTAAACTATCTTTTTTTACTTTCCATGCAGGGAAAGTATTGGAATCATGCTGAAAATCGCAGCTCGAGTTTTTGACAGATCTACACGTTTTGAAACCTCTAAAATACGAAAAAACTACTTTTAGTGTGATATCTGTGTGTGTTTATCTGTCTGTTTGTCTGTGCAATGTATGTATCCACTCTAACTCAAAAACTAATGGACAGAGTTTCATAAAATTCAGTAGATAAGTCACTTGGGTGTGACCCTGGTGCTGATTAGTTTTTTTAAGTATGATTCAAGATAAAATAACCTGCCTTTTTTTTGTGAAATGGTCTGCAAAAATTGCCTATATTCACTCTAGCTGAAAAACTAATGGACCGAATTTCACAAAATTCGGTAGATAAGTTGCTTGTGGGTTACCCTGGTGCTGATTAGGTTTTGGTACTATTCGGAAAAAAATTACCTGCCTTTTTTTGCAAAATGGCCCTCAAAAATCATTAGAATCTGAAATAAAAAATTACGTATGCAGAAATATATCCATTAAATGCTTGTTTGCACGTAATTTTTAACGAAGAAAAGAATGAGATCAACCCCATTACACTAGGACTAGCCGTTCTCAAGATATTTTAGTTTTTGTATTTTTTCTACGCCACCTTTGAAAATAAGTTCAGTTACCAAATAAGAACGAAAATTGAATTAAAAGTGAATTAAATTTCATTAAAATAAAGAGAACGTGGATATAAGTCTGCAGGGAAAGTCATGTACTGCCCACATCAGATTTTTTTACCTGTGATTTTTAACGTCATTGGCTAAAAAAAAGTTTTCTGAATTTTATAAAGAAAAATGATTTGGAATGTGTATAGAAATTATATCGTAATTGCTAGCAATGCTTTGCACCTTTTCTGGGAGTAAATACATAGTATATTGTAATTTAATATAAATTGCTAATTTTCAATTCTAATTCATTCCTTTAGAACTGGCTCCCAAGAAACTTTTCTATTTTATGACCTTCAATATTCTTTGTCATAAAGAAGATGATACGTACATTCCAATTGAAGTGGGCTTGATTGAATACTCTATTCAGCATGGAATCCATAGGGAGTATACAAAGATTTTATATCCAGGTTAGTATATATTTTTAAATTACTTTATTATAATATTGAATTAGGAGTAAACATTTAATATTTCTTCATGAGGTAATACAATAAATAAAATGCTGATTTAATGTTTTTGAAGGGGATTAATAATTTAGAAGTTAAATATAGCAAAAAACATCATTCAATACATAAGATTGGATGGACTTAAGTGCTATAATAATTACATTAAAATAAGGTAAAAAATTATTGTAATTTATTTAATACTGTAAATATCTGCATATTACTAGTTTTTTTAATACTAGAATGAATTACCCAATATTGCCCATGTTCTAAATAATACAGATACAGATAACACTACTCAATTTTCAAATCGCTTGTTTTAAACTAAAATTATTCCCATGCTCCATTTTTACCATGTACAACCATGCTAATGGTACAACACAGATGCAATATGCCCTAAATAAACACTGCAATTTGCTATGTATGTGCACAAATATCTAGTTTGTTGTATGTTGGCAGAACGACACAGAAGTACGTTATATGCTTTACATGCTATATCTTATAAATTCAAGAAGTTAATACTTTTGAGTTGCTTAAAATATAAATGGAAATACTTGAAGTCTGAAAAAAGAATAAAGTTTCTGTACCCCAGAAGCAAAATTCAAAATAATAATTATCTCAGGGAGAAACTGTCAGACATTGTAGATTCTGTGATGTCACGTTCGTCTACTTTCCACCCTAAGGCTCCTATACTGAGAGCTGGTGTATATAGAAACTCTGCAATAATATTTTAGATTGCTGATGAACCGATTTGTGCAAAAGCTCCATTTTGAAATGGCACTAAATTTAAAATTAATTTTAATTTTTAAAACATTTTCAATGAGGTGTCTCTTTATGGAGTTTCTCAGTATTTCTGCTTTTCTCATTTTTTTTTCGCATGAAGATTTTCTTTTCGTGGGCAAAAATATTTTTCTCTCATTTTCCAAAATTTATCTTCCTTAAGCAGGGTGTTTACAAGTCGCAAAAGTCCAGAAAAAGGTATGAAACCAATTACGAATTTTGAGATTAGAGTTTTTCCGATCTTGCATCTGAAATTTTTTTTTCCGAAACAGCACTCACAAGCTGCGATTCCTTCTGTATCACAAGGGAGATGACCAATAATTGTTTCCCACTTATACACTATATCTCCCACTGTATACAAAGAAACTATTTTTTAAACATATTATTGATGAAATGAAGGGCTATATTGCTGCAGTATTGCGAAAAGGGGCATCTGCATGTAATTTTCAGTATAACTAATTTAATTGTGAAAATATTTTCCACTTGTGCAATCTATTTGCATAGACAGAATTTTTTATAATTATTATGAGTTAAAAAAAGTAAAAATTGTTTTTCAAGCATATTAATGAAATGATGGCCTGTTTTGCAGCAGTATTGCAGAAAATGGCAATCCCAGATATATCTTATTTAATATGAAAATATATTTCACTTATGTAATCTGTCTGCATAGACTAAAATTCTTTAAATTATTATGAATTGTATATAAAAAAGTTGTTTTTTTAAACTTCTTGTTAATGAAATGGGAGCTATTTTTTTCAATAGTATCATGAAAAACATTTGTACTCAATTCTCAATATATCTCGTTTAATTGTAAAAATATTTTCCACTTATGCAATCTGTTTGCATCAACTAAAATTTTTATAATTATTACGAGTTGTAAAACTTTAATGATATGAGAATTGCTTTAATAATAATTGAAGCAGGAACAAACAACGTTCAATAGCTAATAAAAGAATTGTACAATGATCAACAAGAGCAGAATTCCTAATAAGATTTCGCTAGAGACTTTTTTTCTTGCTGGTGGTCCCCAGTCCCCTTAAAGATAATTAGAATGCTTTGGTTACTTCTTTAAAATAACGAATAAAATATATATTTCGTAAAATTTTATTTACTGGAGATTTTTAATGCATGGATGTTAGTTTTTACATTTTTCTTTAACTTGGTCGAATAATTTAATCAGAAATCACGCATGGGGTGATTTAATTTAATTAAATCACCCCATGCGCCCTATTGTTTCTAAATGTACAGGACCTACTTATCTTTTAGAGAAATTCCTTGCCCATTTCTTAAAACCGTATTTTAGTAATCATAGTTTTTCCATCAGCTCTACTGAAAATTTCATCAATTTATTTTTTAAAACTAAATTTAATCCTAATAGTACTCGCCATAGTTTTGATGTCGTTTCCCTTTTCCCTAGTATCCCTGTTAACATTGCTATTAATATTATTACCAAAAAACTTCATAGTCACCAATGTAAAATCCCCACTATCGACGCAATCACTTCTGTTTTGAATATTAGTGCAGAAACAAATTACTTTGCTTTCTGTGACGCTATTTTCTTACAAACTTCTGGCGCCCCTATGGGGTAGCCCTTTATCTGGTATTTTGGCAGAGGCCGTTTTGCAGGAGCTCGAGAATGAGATTTTGCCTTCTTTAACAATTAAACCTATTCTTTGGTGCCGTTATGTGGATGATGTTTTTATTATCTGGGATCGTGATTTAAATGATCTCCTTCACCTTTTGGATAAAGTTAATGATTTCTACCCTTCGATTAATTTTACAGTTGAGCATGATTGTAACTGTTCCTTGCTTTTCCTTGATGTTCTGGTCACCCATTCTAATTTTGGTTTTCATATTTCCATTTTCCGTAAATCCACTTTTACTAACTCCTGTATCGCCGCTAATTTTTTCCATCCTGTATCCTCTAAAAAAGCTTCTTTTAACACGTATTTTAATCGCGCATTTAATGTTTGCTCTTCTATCCCCTCTTTAACTGATGAAATTAATTTTATTTTTAAATTTGGCCACGAGGCTGCTTATTCTTTTGAATTTATACATAAGATTTTCGCCTACGTTCGTCTTAAATTCACTCAAGTTGATACTAAACTTGTTGCTATTAAAGATCGTTTAGTCCATAAATCTAGTGTTCCTTACCATCCTAGGATTTTCTGTCCTTTTATTACTTTCTGCCATGAATTTGGTTTCAAACCCGCTCACTCTAATATTACCACTTTATTTAATTGTATTTGATCCGATAAACTTGGAAATTTTGATGACTTTAAAAGCTTTGCTGGGGTGTATGTCGTTCCCCTGTTATCTATCCCCTGCTGGTGACTATAAATTTTACATTGGTAGTACAAAACATACTGTTGGCATCTATTTAGCAGAACATGCTCGCGATGTCAAATCTGGTAAACTTTCTACGTCTCTTGCTCAATATGTGACTAATGATAAATTTCTTCCCGTTTTTGAAAAACTTTCCTTTTGGTTCGTTGTAACAATCCATGTAGTATTCTTCTTTATGAATCCCTGTTTATTTACATTTACCGTGAATCAATTTGTAATTTTGATCCTGTTCAAATTTTAAGTTATGCTTGGCGACTCATTCTCGACTCTATGCAATTCAAATCTCTTAAAAGTTTTTTGTGACATCATTCTCGGGAATATCATGCTTGACGTTTTTCTAAAATTTGTATTAGTTCTTTTCTTATAATATTTAAAATTCGCAAGCGTTTAAACTTATTTTGTAATTTCAGTGTATATTTCTTGTATTATTTTAGTAAGTTTATTTACCATTTTATATTTTATGCAAATTTGTTTTAAAATGGTCTATGTATATAAACATTCCATGCTTTTACTACTCATGTAGCCACTGATGAAGGGCGTATATACGTCCGAAAGCACTCTGGCAGTTTTTAACAATATTTTGTACGTCTTTTAGGATGTTAAATAAAATACCTTTCGTTTTTTAAAAACGTTTTGTTCGTTTCTTTGTTTTTTTCCTGTATTCAAAATTTTCTAATTTTACTACTATTTAAAAAAAAGTTGATGTTGGGCGTTGGGTAATTGGAAATACTCCAAAAATGTGCTCAATTGCATTCTTAATTTCCATATAAATGTCCATTATTTTGAAGTTCCAGAGCTGGCATGTCTGTTTTCAGAGATATTAAAGGTTCAACGTGTTGTTGGAAAATATTAATCAATAAATGTGAGATCCAAAAGCTTAAATACTGATAGGCAGTCATGACTATGGTACTAAAATAGGAGAGTGCTAAGAAAACTAGCATTAAATTAGTAACATGGCATTTAAGTTAAATGAAATTATTTAGCATGTAGTACATGTAGAATACATACACATTTGACTATGTGACAAAGGTGGCATAGGCGTAGATTTGTAGAAAAAGTTGTGGGGGACATAGTGCTGTATTTAGGGGGTAAGAGGTTCGAGAATCTCTGCCTGGATTGTTTTTTTTTTTCGCGCTCTTTATATGACAAGCAACATATTCTATTGGAGGAGGAGGAGGGGGGGTAGGATTTCAGCAGCTCTTTTTGAACCCAAAACCTAGGTAATTCCAACTTTGCGTAGAATAATATGCATGGATATATACCTTAGTAAATATGTACAACCTAAGTAAAGCATTAACTTACATGGTAAAAAAATGCAGCCTAAGGCCACGAGAACTAACATTTAGTTCTAGTTATAGATAAATATCACACTTTTGTTGCAATAGAAAATAGGTCTACAAATAGGAAAAGAATAAAAACAGTATATGAAATTAAGAATCTTCTATTGAACGCACCTTTAGGACTAGGAAAGAGAATCTTACTACAGGCTCGAGTCGCATTATTGTAACCATCTCCTAATTTTGACTTCAACAGTGCATAGTCAATGCAAGAAGACATGTGTCGTGAACTGTCGAGGTGGGTATATAAGGTGTAGTGTAGGCATTCTGGAAACATATCACTCGTTGCTTCTATGGAGAAAAGGAGTAATTTATCAGATTTGGAAAAGGTGATGATTATTGGATTGGAAAAGGTGATGATTATTGAATTTTGGTTCAAGAGTAGCAATATTTCCGAAACAGTGCATTTTGTGAACTGTTCGTGTGCTGTTGTGGTTAAAGTGTATCATCAATGGAGAAATGGCACTATTGTGATTAAGCGACATGGAAAACTGCAAAGTACCATGTGTCATTGATGCGAGAGGTGAACGTCAGCTGTGAAGGTTCGTGAGGGCCGATCGCCATGCTGCAGTGATATAACTCATTGGCCAAATTAACTAGGGGGCTACCGGATGTTTGAAAATTGATATTTGGATGTCTTTTTCTAGAGCTAGTTAAGTTGAATATGATATTGTATGTGTATATATTTTGTATACTTTTTACTGACATATCAAAAATACCCCCCTCCCCTTGTAATTAACGATTGAGTTCCTCACCTTTGATAGTGCATTTATGTAAATTTATTTATTATAAGAATATTAGTGTATTTAAAAAAATATATATATTATCAGCATCCCAGAATAAATTAAGAACTAAGTGATTTAACAATCAACACGCTAGTATACTTTTTAGACTGAAAATATTATATAATAATTCAGTCTTTTGAGTGTGTTAGCTTGTAATTTTTGGTAAACAATGATTTATAGTGATGCAATGCTTCAATTTTTATTTAGTTTGATTACATAAATTAAATATATATATCTGTATTTAAATTTACTTAAACTAATAAATATATTACAGATAAAAGTATTTTTAAATGCTGCTCATGTTTATAGTTTAAAAAATTATAAAAGTACACCTCCGTAATTTTTTTTGGAAATATTAACATAAAATTGCCAATCTAGCGATAGTCGTCAAATCTAGCAGCCAAGCTTTGTTTACACTGTAGTTTCGATGGTTGGCTCCCCGACTGCTAGTGTCTATGCGAAATTGCTACTAGCAGTCGAATCCCTACTATCAGTGAAATCGACACTAACAGTCACATAGACACTAGCAGATCCTATAGATTTTCCTGGGATGTTGTCATGAGTTCTTATGGAAATTAACCTACTGAATATAGTATTCTGTGGGCTCTCCGAATCAGACGGATGATCACTGTGTGCTAATGAAGGTGCATCAGCAGAAAAGTCTTACATTTGCACAGTAGTATCGAAATTGGATCTCTGCGGATTGGCAAAAGATTGCTTTCTCTTTAGAGTCCTGTTTTCTGCTTCACCGAAAGGATGGACGTTGGCATATAAGATGTAAAAGATCGGAGAACAAACATTCATTAACCATAACTGGAAAAACACAAGGCGGTAGAGGCAGTGTTATGGTCTGTGGAATGTTTTCGTGGCATTCTCTGGATCCACTCATACCTGTGGAAGCCACTATAACCCGAATTCGTTATGTGTCTATTCTTGCAGACCATGTACACCCATGCATGCTGATTGTCTTCCCTGGAGCGAATGGGATGTACTAGCATGACAATGCGATATGTCACAAAGCGAGAACAGTCTGAGAGTGGTTGGAGGAGCACGATGAAGACCTCAAAGTACTTCCCTGACCCCCTAATTTCCCAGACTTAAACCCAATTGAGCATCTGTGCGGCCACCTTGATCGGGTTGTTCGCTGTATGGATTCTCCACCACGCATCCCCCAGCAGCTGTCAGATACACTGCAGTCAGCATGGCTCCAAATATCTGTGAACATCTTCCAATACCTCCAGTCTTTCACAGCTGGTGGTCTAGCTGCTGTTCACCCTGCATGTGACAGTTACTCTGAATATTAGCTGGTTGTCACAATAATGTGACTTGTCTGCTTATTATTACCCATTAACCTGTGAAAAATCACAGGAAATTTTTGATTTTTTTTTATGTTGAAGATATCATCAAAAAGAATATTTTTAGCATAAATTTTATATAGTATTATTTGCCATAGTAAAATGGTTCAAAATTATCTCATTAAATCAGTTTTAATTTTCTGTTCCTCAAATGACTGGAGAATAATGACGGAAATGCTAAGTATTGGTTAGGTTTAACTGTATGCTTACAGAGAATCTTCCTTGAACATATGGAACTTTTACTCTGGTTTATGATTTAATTAATCAGCTGAAAGTTATAAAATCAGACAAATATGCTGTATATAAAATGTTTTTATTGCAAAAAATATTTTAAAATAACATAATTTCTTACTGTGTTAAAATCGAATAACGTTAACATACCCAAATTATCAAACATGTACATATGCTTGTTGCCATTTAACAAATGATAATAGCATGTGCAAAATACTTGCACTTGAAATTATGTTCTTTGATATGTAGATATAATGTTATATAGTGTCAAATGATGACACTTAAGATTAATAAATGTTTTACATTCTTATAAGCAAGTAAAATATTTACTATTATCCACATAGTCTACCATCCTTTATCTTTCTTTTGTATTTATATAACTGTAAACATAAAAAAAAGTAGATATAAGAATTATCGACTATTCGTGATAAAGAAAAACCTTTTAGTCCAAATTCAAAGATAATCCAAATACAGTTAAAACCCCGATGATCTGAAATTTTGGATAATCCAAACAGTTCAATGGGCAAGGAAAGAAATATCAAAGAGCTTTTTAGCAGATATCTGGAGATGTAAAAGTACAAAATCAATGTTCAGTTATGGTGTATGTGGTATTTTTTTTCTAACTTTCCAATAATCAATGTACTTACAATGAATAATAAAATTAAATAATGCATCATAAAGGTGTAAAATAAAGAAATAACACAATACAATAATACCAAAAATAAAGTGATTCCCTTTAAGAATGATAGTCAAGAGCCAACATATATTATCTGTATTAGCGAGAGTCCATTATAACAGGAGCCAGTAAATCTGAAGTAAAATAGTAATGAAATGCATAAAATGGTAGCGAAAGTTTGCTTTCCTAAACTTTATGTAGCATACTACACAATTTAAAAAATCTAGAAAATCAACTAAAAAACTGTATTAATAGTAGGTATGACAAAAAAAAGGAAAAATATTAACATTTCAAAACATAACAAAATATTTGTTTGCTTCCTAAACAAACAAAAGTTTGCTTTCCTAAACTCTTTGTAACATACTACATTATTAAAAAAAATAGAAAATTACAACTAAAAAATTGTATTAATAGTAAGTATAACAAAAAAATAAAAAAAAATAACAAAATGTATTAGTTTTAAAAAATAATCTTCTTTTTGTCATTCTCAAATTTAACCAATTCCTCAAAAGTATTTTTGGAACATTTTCCTCTAATTGATAAAATTAAATAAATGGTGTCTTAAAGAATGAACAAATATATTAAGCAATGTTTATAATATGCAACATTAAGAGATTTTAACCGCAGAGTCCATATGTAATAACGAGATATCTATCTTCATGTGCCATCTTGATGAAAGTCCAATGTATTCTATTTACATACTGGAATTTTTTTTTTTCCACGAATGACAGAAATCTGGGATGAAGCTGCTACGTCCTACCAGCACTTCATAAACATAGCATTGCTGAAGGTGACTTTGCTATCTCACTCCATATATTTTAGAGCAGTTTCAAGAGCCGCCACCCCTTTGGTATGAGACATTGCTGCCTTGCCTCTGGACTGTTATCAGATTCACATGGATTTTCTCTGGTTTTTAAAGCCATCCCAATGTCACCATCAGTATAGTTTTCATGATTACTGTCATTTTCATCAGAAGTTAACAATGCCGCAGCAACTCATTTTGATGCCTGATGTGAAGTAATTTTGTCTTTTCATATATATCATATCCATAGAGACACCACAGTGCCTCCAAATTGGTATGACGCCTAGTGTGAGAGCACCACTCCCACTTCCCTTGCTGTGGCGCTGGATGTTACCCATTCTTTCTTTTCTGTTAGATTGTAAAAGATGTTTTCTGTGGAAAGTTTTGAAGCTCTACAGAATTCCCCAGTCCATAGGTTGAAGTAAGGGGACCATATTCGGGGACTGAAAAACTGTTTTAGTGTTACAGCTAGTAAATTCAGATTCAATAGGATGCGATGGAGCATTGTCAATAAATAGTAAGGCCTATGGGGAATGAGCCAGGTAGACCATCACCTGAGTAACTGGAAAAAGTGCCGATATGTTCTATACCAACATATGAATTTTTAGTCACATGATCATATGCCTGGTAAGATTTATTTCTGGTGAAAATAGGTGAGCAGTGGCAAAATAAATGAATGGTCTGATATCCTTATGAGTGGCAAATGTCCGGTAGGGATTTTATTTCAAAAAATCTCTTAACACTCTGCATTTAATCAGAACCACTTGCTAATTCGAATATACATCTGTCCCAATTAGTTTGGACTACAAAGGTCTTACTATATAGTGTTCACCCTCTACTTCTTAATTGTTACACATTTTTTAATCTAATACTTGTTTATTGGTGTCTCTCTGATTATCTTGTGAAAATATGCTGCACAAAATTTTTAACTTTTAACTTTTTGTTAAAAGTAAGATCAATAAGTAGAAAAATTGTTCCAAGCCCCCAAAACTAAATTTCAATATAGGTCCACTAAGGTTTATTTTCATACTCAACATATTTCAATACAATAGCTAAATCTAAACAAAATAAATGCATTCTTTATGTTGAATCACATTAGGAATCTTGCTTAAAAATCTATTCTTTTCATAATAGGTCGTCCTCCTACTGGATATGCCGGAGCAGCAAAAATTTTGAGTAAGTTCAAATGTTCTATTCAATTTTATTGAAATAAATTGCTTTAATGATTACACGAATGAGTATTTTCTGCAGTTTTTCCACCTTTTGCACCTTATGTATGACTTTTTTATATAAAGGACATTATTTACACACCATAAGTAATGTTTAAAAATAAAAATTCAAAATCTGAAAATTGGATCAAGTAACCATAGTTCTCTCTACGTCTTGCCAGTAAGGCTTTGTACCTGACTTTGAAAGGTATGGCTCTTAGGTGTCCTAAACAGGTCTCTGGTGACTGTTCTACTCATTTCGAATTGTATCCACAAACATGAAATGATAGAGGGGTGCACACAAAGAAATTTGCCACCTCCATGATGGATTGTCCAGCTTCAAGTCTTTCAAAAGCATGTCACCATTGTTAATCATCCTACATATTCTCTGGGCCATAATAAAGCAGATGGCTATTCCAACTTTTCTTTTCCAACTCTACCCAAATTGTCTGACCTACTACTTACCCGAAAGTGTAAGGTAAATGTTTGGATGGCCAGGACAATGTCATCCAATTTAGACCGGAACTCAATGGTAGTGGCAACCACTAGAACTATACCATCCTTCCTTTAATAATCCAATTTTATGCAAAAAATGTTCTTGTTGTGATGATAGCTTTAGATGCAAATGCATTGCTTTTACCGAATGCCTAATTTGCATATTTGGAGTGAAGCCAATTACTTTACAGCACTTTTCGATATTTGCATATTCTATTCGAAAAGTACAGCAAATTTCGTGCAATAAAATCCATGCATGTGATGGCTATCGAATAATTTGTATTTTGTGCTTAATTTTTAGAGGACGGTGTATTTTAAGGAAATATTATAGAAATTTGCAACTTCCATTGAGAACAACAAAAATAAAAACTTACCTTCACCCCCACCCATATTTCTGGATTCCGAATAATAGTCTGTTACTGTATTGGCATATATACTGTATATTGTAGAAAATGAATTTTTTAAAATTTTAGTACTGGGACTTCTTTTTTAAAATTAACTATTTATTGTATATACCTATTTTTCTTTTAACCAATTTTCAAATATCTTTCTTACTTGTGTTATCAGGTGACGATAAGCATCAAATTGATATATTTGGGGAAGACGGAAGTGAAAAAGATATGAAAGCTGTGTATAATGAAATCAAGACATTCACAAATCCTACTAGATCGGATGAGTTTCCTCCTATATTTTGTGACGATAGTAATATTGAAATAACCAAAGGCTGTTTAGACTGGCTTTCTTTAGTCTCAGGTAATTTTGTATAGACATTTTAAATTGAGTTGTATTGCATAGTTGTCATGTCTACTTTTTTTTAGCAGGATACTACTTGCTTTTTATACTTTTACAGTATCTCATGTCACAGCTTTATTATTATTTTTTTTAGGGGTGGGGGTGGCATGTTTTGTAAATTTGCTTAACTTTAGGGAATGTTTATAAAAATCTTAACATAATAAAAAAAAGTGTGTGCAGTCTGTAGTGGGAAATCCAAGTGTCCTACAGCTATGGAATTTGGTACACAGGTACTTCAAGATAGGCTTCAATTTAGAGGAAAAAAAAAATTGTTAATGTTTTTGCTTAGCAATTGAACAGTGTATTTAATGCTTTTAAAAAGTAAGCAAAGAGAAAAATTCCACAAGAGGTTTCAGAGTTCTCTCCAAATGTGTTTCTAACAATCTTTAAGTACCAAAATAATAATTAGTAATAATGTTTTAATAATGTTATGCTAAAAATATAGCTTTATTTAATTTAGAATATGTTTTAAAGATGTGTTTGTTCTCTGTATAAAAATGTAAATAAATATAGAAATATTAGTGGATTTAAACAAATTGCGAAGATGAAAAATATTTTAAAATAAACGAAATGTACTCATGATCGTGTGTAAATGCAAATTTTCATGGTATTGCTAACCTTTCTTTAGCAAATCATTAACTAATAAATGAAACATATACTCAAGGCAATTTTTGCTAAATAGGAGGGGGGGGGGGGTCAAAATACCCATTGTATTCAAGTGAAGGATTTCGATTAAAAATATATTAGTATTTTTATATAATAGTATTATATAATAAAAGTTTTTTATCCATCTATATAATGTTCCAACATTTTTTCTCTTCCATCTCCGAAAACTGAAAATTGAGTTTATAACTACTTATGCAGAAAAGGTCATTGGTTTTTTTTATAACTAACTGTACTTTAAAAATTTCACAAAAAGTTTATATCCAATTATACAGTAAAAATCTAATGTGAGCAGCACATGACTTTCCTTATATAATGCAATAAATTTACTACTTTTACAGTTAACAAAATATTATTCTTATAGTAGATACTTATATCCTTTCCAAGATATTGAATTTTCTTCAATTAGTCGTCATTTTCATTGATTTAGCATCATTTTTATCCATTTGACGAGATTTTTGTTAACTTGGCAACATTTAAAAATGTCGCGAAGTTGGGGATATTCCGCTAAATTCATTGCCAAAATCTCGCCAAGCATTATGGATGGAGAAATAAGTTATTCTTACAGCGCATAAATGACTATTGGCGTTCAAATACAAAAGTATTACTCAAAGTATCTTTTTTCGTGAATGGAACGAGTTAGATCCATGAGAATGATGTCACTAAATTTATCGTATGATATTACATATGAAAAGTGAACATGTTTCTGAACAGTTAATATTTTTTTTTAATTTATGGGATTTTTTGGTAAATTTATTTGAAAAATGTGCAATATCTCGAGAACAGCTCATGCAGCTTTCTAAAGTTTGTCAATCATTTTCTAAGGAAAAATTGCATAAGAAATGTCTATTTGCGTAACTTTATTAAAGGTTTTGATTTTTTGATTTTTTCAAAATTTCACTCGAAAATTTAGGGGGGGGGGGTTCTGAACATTTGATTGTATTTTAAAACAATAGGTTTCCAGTATTCATGGATTGTGATTTTTGTACCAAATTTCAATTAATTTTCTCCATTCGTTCGTGAGATATCGTCTCCACAGACTCACTGACACACACAGACATCACTTCAAAAATGTTCAATTCGTGATCAGGGATGCTTGAAACTTGCTCTCCCGTTGAAAACTCGAATTTGAATTTTCGATCCCGTCACAATACTTTCCTTATACATTATGTATATAAGGAAAGTAAAAAGGGGAAAATTCCTACTTTTTTTTTTATACCTTAGTATTTATTATATACATTAACACTTATAATTCAAATTTTCTGTATAAAAAGTTTCAGGAGGATTGACAGTTATTTTATTTAGTGTTTCTTCAAAGCATTTTTACAAGGGCATAGTGCCAGTTTTTGCTCTGCCATGCTAGATTTTTGAGTGTCATAACTTTTTGGGATGAAAATGCTACATGGATCTACTTTTTATGTCTTTTCTCAACATTTTTTTACAAATTCCACTTCTTCTGAAAATTTTTTTAAGAGGTATTGCTTTTTACAAAAATTTCCTCAATGACTTTATATGGAACCACTACAAAGTACCAATCGAGTCGTGACCCAAGTTTTTTGCATTATGGAAACAAAGATTTTGCTTTTTATTAAAGTATCTCTTGTTAATTTTAGATTTTTTTTGGCTGGAAAGGGTGAATTTCTCGTCCTTATTTAAACTCATCACATAAGGTCGCAGTCTATAGAAATTCGGATTTGTTACACAAAGAAGTCTTAAGATGTGCCATTTTCACTTAATGCATACTGCTACAGTAGTTTGATTTTTGACATAAATTTTGCCATATTGTGTGTTCTTAGCGAAATGTAAAGTTACATTATTTTTACTTAACAGTCGATACATACTACTACAAAAGTTTAACATTCAGCATAAATTGCGCTATACTGTGCCGATTTTCAGTTGCTGCAATCATTAACAAAATTTGTCAAAATCTGCCGAAATTTTTGTTTTGTCATAGTGAAAATTCTTAACTTTATGTGCAATTATGCCATTTTAACTTACAACTGATGCTTACACATACTGCTACAACTTTCCCGGCCTTCCGAATGGTTGCTCGAGTCCTTAGGATGAGTCGGACGGTCTGGGCCTTCAACATACTGCTACAAAAGTTTAATTTTCAATATAAAAGTGCCATACCATGCAATTTTTTCCCCCTATGATGAGAAATTTTTCAAAATTATGTCGGGAATTTATTACAGATTCATATATCCCCGAATTGGATATGTATCATTGTTAGCAATATTTACAGCAGTAGTGATAAAAAATAATTGCCATAATTGCCAAGCAATTAAGATATGATTTTTATCAATTCTAAAGCATTCATTTCCATCCATATTTTGTATCAAATTATTTTAGTTATAAAAAGTAGAAATTTCTTTTCTTCATACTATGTTTTTTAAGTATGATTTCTTGCATACAGGTTACATTCCCTTATATTAATACTAATGAAGCCTTCTTTTTCATTTTTCATCCATTCAAATTTCTCAAGTTTACTTTCTGTATTACCAGTATTATTATTTCAAAATTTAAAAAGTTAGATTCATCCAGGCGGCTACTGGTCCGTATGTACTCCCCAATAGATTTGTCTACGGCATTAAAATTTAAATATCAATAACCTTACTTTTTTAATAATCTTTTTTCACATTGTACTCATATGACTGGTAGCATCCATAAGGTTTTTTAATTGGGGGGGGGAGGGGGTATTTAATCGCTTGTAAAACTTGGTTAATAAAAATATTTTTATCATAAATTTAGACGAGTGTGCATATGCCTGCAAATTATGACTTCGAAATTTGCAATTCTGCAAATAAGAGTTTAAATAAAATATTCTGCGATCATTCCAAATTGTGATACCATTTGAAATATTACAAATATAAAAGAAGCATGCTTGTTCAATATTAAAGTGTCCTCTTTAGGAGTAGGTTACCCTTTTGTTAACTCTGCCCAAATTTGATCCTGGAGGAACATAGTATTGTAATTGATTTTGTATCTCAGTTTGTCTCATTGCATTTGCTAACTGTTCTGTTATTCCTGTAATTATTCATCTGTTTTGGCATTCCAGAAATATGAATAAATTTGAGTTTTAGAAAAATTAGTCTAGTTTTTTAAATTTTCAAAGAAATTGTAATTGCTTCTATGATCACATTGATTGTAATGTGCCATGCAGAGTTTATGTTTGCACCCTGTGGTGTATAATTTAGTCAAAGCATCAAATGCTTAAGATGGAAATTTAGTCTGCTAAAATTTAGTTACCAGACATTAAAAATGGCATCAATCCCCCTCTAATTAAATTGTCCTTTACCCAAATATAAAAAAAAAAAATAGTTGGATTTAATATTGCATTTTAAATTCACTGATTGACTTTCAGATCTGGAGCTGTTAATGCTGCATATTATCAGATATTTTAATCTTTACATTTTCTGTTGATCTCCAAACCACTCAGCATTTTAAAGATTTTTTAAGAAATTTCCTCCTGTAAATATTTATTTTTTGCTTTGACATTTTGTCCAGTGCAAAAAATTGTGATAAAGCTATTTGCATTTTGAAAATTTGTAATAATATTATTCCATGGTAATGCTAATATAAGAAAGGGCTTTTACAATTAATAGCGATTGCTTGTGAAATAACTTGAAAAAGAAATCCCATGTAATATGCAAGATTGTTTATAACTATATTTCTTTAAGTAGTAGTATATATAATTTTAAGATTCTAAGGAAAGTGTTGTTGTACCTAAGAAATGCTTGATTGGGATTTGTTGAAGTGACTGAAAAGCATCATAAAAAAGAATGAGAAAACACTTGAGTGGATGAGGGAGACTGTAATTCAACTTATGGAACTACAAGTAAAAAGGGTCAAATTCTTGCTAGATGTCCCCTAAAAATGTGGTATGATAGAAAATGAATGTTTGTAAACCTTTTTTAAGCTCTTTACCTCCACATAAAAACTCCTGCCATCCATCTAAGTAGAACATTGTGTTTTCAATACTTTTGTCCATTGTGCTGTGAACATTCCTTCCATCTAACTTCCTTTCTATTTAAACATTCCTTCTATATTTGCTCAATTATCATTTTACTAATTTTAGTTTTCAAAGATATCATTTTACCATTTTTTCAACAAATTGCTAAAATCCTAAAAAAAATTTAATTTCAATATTGTGTTTACACCAATTAATAAGCTTAAGTTTTCCAATCTTAAAGATCCTATAAAAAATTTGAATAGTTGAGGCACTTGCAGTATTTCTTGCCAATGTAGTCTTTCTTATGTTGGTCGAACTAAATGAGCTCTAAAATTTTGTATTAAAAGAACATGAAAAAAAAAAAAAAAAAAAAAAACAGGAATTTAATAATACATCTTCTATTGCTCAATATTGTTTTCATTTCGATCACCATTTCATATATTTTTCTCTCAAGGATTATATGAAAATGCACACTGATCTATGATCTTCACTTTTTTAAAGTCTTTCATATTCAGAAAAATTCTTTAATTAAAAATAAATTATTCAAAATATTTATTGTCTCATCTTAATATTGTGGTGCCCATTTCGTTTTGTTGACTTCAGGTTTGTTAGTTTTCTTGCACTGAAGAAGGGGGATCCAATGTGTCCTTGAAACAGCTGTATGTTGATTTAATAATTTGTGCTCAATTACATTGTTTGAGTTTTTCCCTTATCTTTTGCATAAAGTGATTTTCTTTTTTAATTGTTAATTTTTTTTTTGGTATGCACAACATTTACAATTTTAATTTATTAGGGGGTCAAGGTGATATTGTTCTGCAACTCATATGTAAGATTGACTACTAAAAATGCTGGAATGTAGTAGTTGGTAAGACTGCTGAACTATAGAATCATAACCGAAACTATAGTTAGAATATCAATAAGTACAATACTTTGCGAAAGATAAGGAGAACTTTAGCAATATATATAAGCACAAATAATAATAATAATAATAATAATATAGCATATGCTGTTTTGAGGATACTTTGGATCCACGAAATGAGGATTATACAAAAATGCACTTCGATCTATATTCTTGACTTCTTTGAAGTTCACCACATCCAGAAAAATTGTAGTAATTTAGTTAATAACTTGTCTAGTACTTTTTTTTGTCCAACATCTGGTAGAATGCATTGTAAAATCTCCCCCCCCCCCCCCCCACACACACACAAAATCCCTTTTCTGCATTCTATTCATTTGGGGATCTTTGTTACATTGTTCATCTCAGTTATTCTTGTTCAGACTTGACTTGTCAAGATGTCGCTTTTGTGTCTTGGTGTATGCCAATCTCTTATCCTATTTGTTTCCTAATTGGGTCATTCCATGTCAAATCAACTTTTCCTCACCAGCTCAGATTTTTATGAAATTCAGTGACCTACTAAGAAAGTAAAGCACACAAAATTTTAACTTCCTGGGCGAATTAGCATTTAAAAATTATTGCATTTAAAAATGGCTGAAAAAGCAAAATTTACTCTCCAATGGCTACATTTAAATTATCATAACTCCTCTTCTAATTGACATACAGAAACAATTTTGGTATTGTTTTAAAGCTCTTTAAATGACGTTTAAAATGATATCAAACACATGAAGTTTTTGGGAAAAACATTTCAAGGTCATAGTATTGACCTTTGACTTTGAATTGCTAAAAATCGAATTTCTTATTTTCCCCCTGAATATTACAATATCTTAGCTACATGTATACCAATTTTCAAAATGGACACTCAATGGGATCACACACAAAAAAAAAAATAATTAGAAACATATAAATACAATATTTAAATATGACATAACCCCTTTGACAGGTTTTTTTTATTATTTTTTTTAGTAATGCTGCAGTTTCTGCTTTTGTGGATAAAAATACTATATTATTACAAGCTATACTGTACTATTACAAGCATTTGGCATGTTGTTTGATTCAATATTTTATTGGGTTGATTTGACAGTTCTCCAAATATACTACCAAAAATAACCAGATTTATCCATAAATAGCTAAATATAGCTGCAAATGAAATTTTCTAGCTATAAAACAGTTAAATTTGCCAATTGGTTCCAGAACTGGCACATCCTTACTTTTGGTTTGCAGTTTGGGTTTTAGTTTGAATTAGAGCTGACTGTTTGTGATTCTAATGGTGTTAGTTTGCAATTTGAGTTTTAGGTTGAAAAGCTAAACCACATATAAAGCTTTTAAAGCATATTTATGGTGAAATATTGCTACATTGATACTATACTTCACTAGAATTTGTGTAAATATTTTTGTAAGAATTTAATTTTTAAGTAAGGAAAATTTTATTATGAACAAGCAGTGGTTAAACAGATGTTGCAACCCTCTGGGAAAAGAGAAACATTCGTGCAAAAGAAAATGTCTACATCCTGTTTCTAAGTTGATTTGTGAAAAAGTTCCTGAATTTGTTGGACAAATGTGACGGGTGCAGGAAAGAAATATGTGCATTAACAGATGACTCAGCTCTGGAATCTAGATCCAAAAGAAGACCTGCTACCTGGACCAAGTGTCCTGCAAGTTTGTGATGATGAACTAATGAATTTAGATCGTGAAGAAGCACTATATTCTTTAAATCATAGTTTAAATGTCTTGGGAAACTGAAAGAACAATTTGAACAATCACTTTTAATTGCTGGGACTCAGAAACTACACTCGTTTATTTCTTTGACAGCACATACAATTTGCACTAAAGTGTATTCTGATTCACCTTTATCAAAAGTGACTACTTTGTATTGGGCTGCTCGTCAACTTATGACCCAGAGGTCGGAGACGGGCATAGGATAAAAAAAAAATAATAATAATAAAAAAACTTATTAAAAGTTGAATAAGTTATCAAATTAGGATGTGAACTTTTGATCAGTGATATCGAAGGATTTGTGACTGCTGTTTATGACGAAAAATGGTGGGTGACATATCTAATTGATACTGATGAAGATAATGCAGTAGTTAAATTAAGTTTTCTCCATCCATTTGGATCTTCTCCATTACTCAAATTTCAGAATAAGTCAGATGTATTTTTGGTACCTGTACAAGATGTATTAACAATAGTTGATCTCTGCACAGCGATTGGAACAAGTTTACACTGTAACTGAAAAGGAAACTGTAGTGGCAAATGCAAAATTGTGCTTATGGAAAAACCAGTACTAATTTAATTTAAGGTTGTATATGAAACTGCAGCATTACTAAAAGAAAATAAATAAATTTAAAAAAAAAATGCCTGTCAAAGGGTTATGTCAATATTTAAATATTGTATTTTTTGTTTCTAATTATTTTTTTTTTTGTGTAATCTCATTGAATGCCCATTTTAAAAATTAGTATACATGTAGTTAAGATATTATAGTATTCAGGGGAAAAATAAGAAATTCGATTTTTAGCAATTCAAGGTCAAAGTATTTGACCTTGAAATGTTTTTCCCCAAAACTTCAAGAGCTTTAAAATGATACCAAAATTGGTTGTGTATTAATTAATTAGAACAGGTGTTGTGGTAATTTAAATTCAGCCATCGGACAGTACATTTTACGTTTTCGGCCATTTTTAAATGCATATAACTAAAAAACAAATAAGCCTAGGAGATTAAAATTTTACGTGTTTTACATTCTTAGTAAATCGAATTAGTCCACCAGATTTCAAAAACACCGGAGACGGTGCAGGAAAAGAATTACATTTTCTTGTGTTGATTTGACATGGAATGACTATTATCTTGTTTGTTCTTCATGCTGCATTCTGTTTGGATCTCTCTTAATCCAGGCCTTTGGTTTATAATCCCAGTATATAACAGTAGTCTTGTTATTTGTGCTTATATATGTTGCTCAAGTTCTCCTTATAGTTAGAACAATTAACTAATATTTGTACTTGCAGAATTACTGTTGAATGTTTTTTCTCTGTAGGAAGTGAAAATGCCTTTGAAGTATGGAGTGCAGTTTACCTTTTAATGGAACTTCGAGCTGGTGTTGGACAACCATTTCCATCAGTGACAAATGCATCTGATATGCTGAACAAAACTAGCTTCAATTACCACCCAAGTACAAGGTAAGTTTAAAACTTATAAGAACTAGCTATAATATTATATCTAATTCTTATGTAATTGTTATTTTTGTGCCTTTTATACCAGACACTACATTTAATTTTTACAAAAATGAGTATTTTAATAGGTATCCATATAACAAAATTTGTATAGGCTTTTTGGAAAATTCCTTCACAGTGAACATGTCAGGTTATATTTAATAGAAAATACCCATATCTTAATTTTAACAACACTATTTTGATTGCACTATAATTTGTGTTCATTACTTTCCTTATATACATAATGTATAAGGAAAGTATTATGACGGGGTCAAAAATTCGAATTGGAGTTTTCGACGGGAGAGCACGTTTCAAGCATCCCTGATCACGAATCAAACATTTTTGAGGTGATGTCTGTGTGTGTGTGTGTGTGTGTATGTCAGTGAGTCTGTGGAGATATAGCGATTCGAATGAAATTTAGTACAAAAATCACAATCCTTGAAAACTGGAAGCCTATTGTTTTTAAACGTAATCGAATGTTCAGAACACCCCTAAATTTTCGAGTGAAATTTTGAAAAAATCATCAAACCTTTTAATAAAGTTACGAAAATAGACCTTTCTTATGTAATTTTTCCTTTATCTACTATAAGAATAACTTATTTCTCCATCCATACTGCTTGGTGAGATTTTGGCGGAATGTCGCCAACCTAGCAACTTTTTTAATTGTTGCCAAATTAACAAAAATCTCGCCAAATTGATAGAAATGACGCTAAATCAATGAAAATGACGACTAATTGAAGAAAATTCAATATCTTGGAAAGAATATAAGTATCTACTATAAGAATAACATTTTTTTTAACTGTAAAAGTAGTAAATTCATTGCATTATATAAGGAAAGTCATGTGTTGCCCACATCAGATTACTTTACATTAGGTATCAAAAGCTTAACTTTTTTATACCTAATGTAAAGTAAAAATGAACATTAATGCAAAACCTTTTTAATACAAAATAAGCAACACTTTTGTCGCCTGATTTTACATTAGGTATCAAGGTTCCTATTTTGCATTTAAAAAAATCCTTCCACACTCTCTGCAAAGTGACTTGTTAAAAGCACTGCATAAGGGCTACACAGATATATGAAGATTTATATTAGGCTACTTTCTCCCTGAACTTTTCCCAGTACTTTGATTTTTCCGAAAAAGCTTTCCCAAAATACACAATAGTGCTTCCCCCAGGATCAAATTTGTGTGTGGTAATATTTTAACTAAAGGACAACTTATTCCTAAAAAAGGCACTTTAATATCAAATAAACATGTTTTTCTTTTTATATTTGTAATGTTTTAAACAGTATCATAATTTGGAATGATCTCATAATATTTTATTTAGACTCATATTTGTAGAATTGTAAATTTGTTTGCAGAATTGTTAATAAATATACTATACTTCATTGTGATAAACATAGTATAATTAATCAAACACTGTGCATTTGACATATACACTGTAAATTTATATATTATATATTACAAGGAAAGCAGAAAAAACTATAAATGATCTCCTATTTTTTTTTCTTTTATGCTAGATAGTAAAAAAAAAATTGACAGCATATTATAAAAAAGGTCTGCCTAATTAATACACCATCTAGTCATTAGAATTCTGAGAAAAATAAATACACAGAAGCAATTTAAAATAAAACCAGAAATTTAAATGGATTATATAGTTAAGAGTGAAATCAAAGAATTAAATCAAACATTTAATTTGCATTGGATTCCAATGATGAAAACATTTTACAAGCCTTGGTACTGAACTGTTGAACATAAATGAAATTTATTAAAAATTCTATACTTGCATTTGAAGGAGTAATAAGATATTAACTTTGTGATACTTTAATTCAACTATTACTATATATTTGAGCATAGAGTTAAAATGTTTATATGTACCCCATACCTTCA
Organism: Amaurobius ferox; assembly: GCA_951213105.1. Classification (NCBI taxonomy): domain Eukaryota; kingdom Metazoa; phylum Arthropoda; class Arachnida; order Araneae; family Amaurobiidae; genus Amaurobius; species Amaurobius ferox. The sequence goes on from OX578151.1 coordinate 56,343,429, forward strand.
GATCATGTAGATAACATATTTTTTTAATACATTTATTTATTCCAAAACTATAGCTCCTTATAAAATTCTTGAACATTAATTAAAAACATTTAGACATTTAAAACAATATAACTTTTATACCAATATTTACATTATTAAATGAAACAGAAAATATTCAATTCAATTTTTTTACGACTCGTATAATCCTGATCTCGTCTTTATATTATATGTAAAATCATTAATAAAGCCTTTAAAAATGAGTTGCAATTTAGAACAATTACAGTTTAAACTAGCTGAAGATTACAGCTACATGAACAAATATTAGAAACTGGTTATTGGCCAGGCTAAAGATAAGAAAAAATTACTTATACAGAAATTAAAACATAAGAAAAAGAAAAACTTGCAAATTAGCATGAAAAATCATAATACATATTTCTAAGCACTTGTAAAATTTCGAGAACATATAGTACTTGATGCGTAATAATGCATTTTAGTAAACTCTGAAATGGGATTTGAATGCTTTTCTGTGAAATGTTTGAATGTTGATTAATGATTATGTGAGTGAGTCAGGTTGGATGAATTGAAAAATAAACGTACAACCACTTAAATGTAAGTTTTCTATCATTGTTTTTTTTTTTTTTTTTTTAAATCCGTAGTGGTTTCAAATCCATTTTAGATTAAAGGTCTCAGTATAATTAATCACAGGATGCGATAAAAATGACCTTGGATATCAAATTTTGATTTCCCTTTTAAAAAAATCTTATGTTTTCTACATAACAAACCCAGTATAAAATACAAAATACATTGCAAAAACTGGCAAAATAATTTATGTAAACCCCTCAAACATCATATTCAAAAACATATTTAATTCAGTTTCATTAATCTATGTGCCAATTTATATTTACGAGCAATTTCTATCAACACTTTGGGAATGGTCCCCAATAAAAGTAATAATTATAGTATTTTGAATAAAATTAGATGGCACACTTGATATTGCATGAATAAAACTGAAATTGTGTATACCAATGTTTCAGAAGCAGCTGCATCGTGTCAAAATGAACCGCTATTTCTATTCATAATTTTTAAGAATATTAATTTGATAATTAATAATAAATATTTCAAATATATGTGAATATTAAAATGTATATGGATTTTGTTTGAGTTTTTAGTAGGGTAGAGTTTTGGGTAGAAAAGTATGCAAAAGCAATTTTCTTACAAAAATTTATTATGAATATATATCCCAAAAACTGGAAAACCCATTTAACATCAAGATCAGTAAATTTCAAACACTTACAAATAAATGAAAAATCCTTTGAATATGGTAAACTTTTTTCTTGATCCTCTTGAGTTTTTTTTTTATAGAATCTGAATATATAATGATCAACGGGAGTTGCCCTTGAAGATAACTTTGATGACGGCACCTTAAGCAAATTAAATGCAGAAGATATTAATCCTTATCAAATTATATCTTTTGTTTTGTTCTGCGATGTAAATTGTGCATTTGTGGTCAGACGTTTAGTTTTTTTATACCTCAAAATTGGGTGTAAAATAATCTTTTAGTTCAATCTAAGAATATTTAATGAAAAGAACTATTATCTAGTAGGCAATTTGTATACACCTCCCAATGATTTTACAATGTCATTGCCTTCCATCCATTGTTATTCATTTTTTTTTTATTAGTTTTATTTCCTACTGATTGTAGTTCTGTTTACCCCAACTAATTTATATCTTAGACTTGCATTCTATTAAAAACATTAAAATATTACATTAACTAAAAATATTTAGTATATATACTTTAATTGCAATGAATTAAAATTAACAAATATTTATAGATGTGATTTTCATGAAGAGAAAGACATACATTTTTGTGCTCTGTCATATTCTAAACGTCTTTGGTGAGTTCTTTTTTATTTATAGATAATCTTGTTTTACTTACAGAGATCAGATTATTTATTAGCATACATATTACATATACAAGATGCCTCAAAAGTTCTCATACTCCAATATTTAGAAATTTACTACACTGAGGACTTTACTGTTATAGTATTCATGTCATGTACAAATCTACTGATTTATTGAGATTGAAAACGTAGGGTCGTACTTCATGGATATCATCACCTTGTGGATGCCACCACTTTGTAGCGGTACAGGGAAATCACTTTATGACATGATTCCTACCTTCAAAATTCTCAACTTTCACTCGTAGCCAATGCTTGTGCATGCTAATTTGGTCTATCACGTACATATTTCCAATCATACCTGACTTCAGAGTGCTGATAGAAAATATTACCTGCTACCACTAAAGATCTTTATAAGTTGAGGCATAAATCCAAAAGTTAATTTATTTTATGTGAATATAGCTTTCTTATAGATATCAAGAAATTTGATTTTTTTCCCATGATCCTAATACTATTTGATGCATCTTGTCCAATTTATTGTAGATTTATTATGTGCTATTATTATATTTATTCTGTGTAAGTTTTATATTTAATCACTATCACTGAAAAATTGTATTAATGCTTAAAATTTATATTTATTTGAATGGATATAATATTTAAAATAGTTTATTTTGTACCGTTATCATTCTTTGCAATTCTTATATCTTTAAACTTTTATCTTTTTTTGTACTTCTCAAAATTGTATTTTTCATTTATATGTAATAATTTTCAAATTTTAAATAAATATACTTTTGAGAGATTGAAATTAACTACTCTTTAAACCATTCTGTGGTAAGAGTATCTATTCTTAAAGAAAGGTGAAAAAAAAAGCTTTACCCCAAGTTCTGAACTTCCAAGTAGGACAATTGGCAATCATTCTATGGTAACATCTGAAATACCAACCAAACGTGCAGCAAAGGACCCCCCCCCCCCCCCACCTACATTTTGGCACTTTTTAAGCACTTGAAAATCCTTAAAAAGTGCTTGATTTTTATTTGTGGTAAAAGATGTTTATTATTTTAAGAAAAACATATTTTTATAAGCTTTAAATATATAAAAAGCTTTAAATTTTTATTAATTGAAAGCAAACAAGAATTTTCAAAATTAAAATTATTTAAAAGTAAACAAAAAGCTTTTGAAGTTTTAAATTAATAAAAAGTAAACTAAGGAATTTTGAAAAATAAAATAAACAAAATGTGAAGAAAAGGTTTCCATTATTATTATTATAATACATTAAACAGTTTAACTCTGGTTAAACCTGCACTATAACTCGTTGCAAATTCTCGAAAGCCAAACAGAAAACCGGGTACATTTTGTAATAATAAATAAAAATGCCTGTATTTCCAAATATTTTACACTCCACAATTCAAAACAGATGTTTCAGAAAGATCCACAACTAAAAAGTATCTTGTGATGTCCCAAACCAGCTGTAGGTGACCTAATAAGCAAACTTATTTCCCACTTTGTTTCTCGAATGAAATGAATAAAGAAAAAAATAAGGTTCCGTTCGTTTACTATAGCAGATTTGAAAAATTATGAGAATGCCTTATAAAAATTATAATTAATGAACTGGCGGTTTCAACAGAAATTTTGTATTTAAGCAGTGTGCAGTATTGAAAGGAGCTGCTGTTAAATTATACAGGTCAGGCTGTCAGTCAATTTCTTCTTGGAATGTTAAGATCTATTGTCTTCAAAACATAAAATGTGTATATATATTTTTAAAATTTGCCTATTAATAGTATGAATTCCATTCAAAGTTTGTTTAAAAGATAATTTTTGTATCTTCCAATGATGTTACAATTGAAACTCTTTAATAATATTTTCAATCATAAAGGAGTCAATTTGTGCAAAAATCACTCAAAATGAAGTTTCAACATTTAATAACTAAAAACTATTTTGAGTTTCAAAAAAGTCTTGACATGGCAATTTTTCTCATGAACTGAAGTACCTCTATGTCAAATTTCATGGCTGTATGACACTTATATTTTCCACTATGCATGACACAGGCAGATAAAGACATATTTTTTATTATAAATTTTATATTGGTATTTTTTATTCCCAAGTAGATCTAGGGCTTTTTTTTGGTATATGATTACCTTTGTTCATATTTTATAAACCACCTGTCAAAATATATTTAAATAGTTTATTTTTTAATTTCTTCTTGTCTGTTCTTTTAATTATTTTCTTCTTCCAGCTATCTACTGTCTGATGCCATTTGTGAATTATTTAATGTAACCCTGACAGAGAGGCACATACCTACTCGAGCTGTAGAAGAGAAAGCTTATTCAATCACTGTATTCAAGGTTTGTTAGCATTAGGTTCATCTTAATTTTACTTTATAGTTTTTGTATGCACCTTCCATCTTTAAAAGTACTTTATTTTAAAAATTAAGCATGCTTAAATACAAAATTTTACCGCATGTTGATATAAAGTGCTTAAAAGTACTTAATTTTTGTTTTAGAATCTTGTAATTTGAACGTTTTTATGTAGATTTTTAAATGGCTTTATGTTGTTACGGAAAGAAATGATGAAACATTCTGTGCCACTAAAAACCTCATTAATTAAGAATTCTTCCCTCCCTCTCCCAAGAAACTTTGAACATAAATAATGAAATAATTTGAAGGAAAAACCATTCACTTTGCTTTGTACAGGATTTTTTATTTATTGGGCGGATACCAATGTTTGGATTTATGGCAGATGACATCACATATGCTGTAAAGGCCATTATTTCGAACGTTTTGTCTTTGATGTTATTTCATTATTAAAAATACGATGTTCTGGCAAGATGTTAGAAATAACATCAAAGCATATATTTACATTCTTTGATCAACGATGAAGTTTTGATAAATATCTAACCCTACTTTGAGAAAATATTAGATTTAATTTTTTATTTATTGGTGCAATATCAAGATGCCGATAAACTGTATGTGTCTGGCTTAAGAAAAAAAAAATTGTTTGATACTATTCTTTTGTACTGGATTGTATTGCAAAAAAGCTTTGTTTATACTACTTTCAGTACAGAGTTATTGTCATTTCAAAGTGTGTGTGTGTGTGTGTGTGTGTGGCATTATAGCAAAGTAAATTTGCTCTTATTCTGTCATCTATCATTTTTCAAATTTTCTTTTCAGGACCCAATACGTTCCTCTTATTCTAATCCAGTTCGTCTAGATAAAGCTAATAGTAAGTAATACAGTAAAATTAAATTCATTTAATAGTTATCATTTTAAGAATGGAATTATATGCAAAGCCATTTTGTATTGTATATAAAAGCAAAATATTTTTAATTATATGACCATTAAGTGAAGCTGTAGACTTTTGATTACTTCAATAACCACTTTTCTACAGTAAACTACTTATTGGTGTTTTTTATAAATACAAATTTTGATATATCGCAATTTATTTACAAAAAGTAAAATGTGCGCATTTGCAATATACTCTTTACTACTGAGCAATCTAAATATTATGCATTTACAATGCAAGGTATAACTTTATTTTTTATGATGGAAGAATTCCATCATAAAAAATAAAGTTCCTGAAATGCCACAAATGTATGGCAGAAAGAATGAACGATGAATAAAAATTTTAATAAAATTTGAAAATGCTAAATATATATTTTGAAATTAATTGCTTTATAGTTTTAATTTTAGTGTGGTTTGTTATTTTATTGACTACATACATCATAACACTTTTGGCGAATCAAACACTCTTTCTTTTTGCAAGTGAAACCCGGGAAAAAGAAAATGTCCTTTTGGTGTCTGAAATTTCCCAGACTTTTTTTTCTTACAACATTTTTGTTTCATTTTGGATTTTGTGAATTTTTTGGTTGATTAAGCTCTAATGTATAGAAACATCTTATCGAAATATAGAAGCATTTTTAATATACAGTTTAACATGTATCATATCTGTAAGTGCTTTATATTAAATGAACACTGTAAGCTAAAAAAGTTTTGCAGTGTATAATATGCATGCTTTTGCAAAAGTTTTGCTTGCTTTAAAAAACATATAAATTATCTTCAAAATAAACTTCAGTTTTTGCACTTGCACGTCATTCTTTATAAATTTATTTGTTACATAATTTTTAAATTATTGTCTAAACCAGAAATTAGTAATGAATTCTCAATAAAATATTAAGTATATAAAAATTTAATGACACACAAGTCATATTTTAATGATAATCATGCCAAATATGACACCTCCTCTCTAACTTGCCTGTGATGTACTTGGTGGATGAATTTTACCTTACCAAATCAGAGCATTAGATTTATGCAATTGAGACTTTACCGGTTCTATATAATGAAGTTAAGTTGTCCCTAAGTATAGTTCAAAAACTGATCATTGTTTCTTATGCTAGAAAAAGTTCTTGGCTTGTGTGTAATCCAAGCTAAAATATTTGGTCTCTGGAAAAGAGTCCCACAAAATATATTGTTTTGTGTATAACTTATGGGGCTTATTTTGTATGAATTATATATAGTATGATTGAATTTCTAAATTTTAGTAAATTTAATAGTAGTGAAAGCAATGTTTTATTTTGGTGGTGGTGTGAGGGGGGGGGGGGGTGCATTCACAGTAATGGCATCTACACGCAATGCAATCAAAATATATCAGCTCTAATAATATCACATCAGCATCGAGAGGAGGAGAAACAAAATAAAAGGGAATATTAGATGGATTGTGCTTCTGATCTCTTACTGTGCATGTACCCTTAAATGTATGGATTTGTTCATAAACTTTATTCTTTAAAAGAAATTATACACAATCTCCTTGTTCACCTTTTATGAGGGGGGTCTGTCAGTGCAGTTTTAATAGGTAGTGACTTCATCCATCGGATTCTAATTTTGGGTGCATCACATTGAAATGATTGGCATTTTTGCTTTTTTTAAATTTAAGCTTTTAAATAAGAATTTTTGTCTAAATACAGAATGAAGTAGTGTACTTCATTTACAAACAGCCTCTATTTAGATTTTGTATAACAGGCATAAGAGTAGCGGTTTGCAGTGGATGGTAATTTTTAGAATGTTGCAAAATGGCCCACAGACGTTTAATTCTGAGGAATTGAACTTACCGTGGAAATGTTCTCTTAAATGAGAAAGAAGAGATAAAATATTCATTTTTTTTGTTATTAAATATACAATATAAACACATTTTTGAATAACCATGTACTTTATTTTTTTACATCATGTGAATTGTGTATATAGAGTTCCCAAAATGCATAATTCCATGCCTGGTACACATTGAAATACCTATTTACTGCTTGGAATTTTACCAGTGCATAAAAGTATGCATAATAGTTGTAGCATTCAAATGTACTCCCACCCCCCTTGAGTTATCCCATTTTCTTATTTTAATACATATAATTTCCTTTATTTTGACCTTACAATTTGTTATTTCTTTATTAAAAGTGTGCTATAATAAAATTTGCATTAATGTGTCATTAAACCTCAAGTTTTAATATGTTGTTTTGCAGTTACTCTCCCTTAGCACACCCTGTAATTTTTCAATTAGTAATGCATATGCAATCCTATTGTGCATCAATAAATCTAATTCTTACTTCTTTCTAAACTGTTTAATTTTTTTATTAGTAAATATAGTCATGAAAATAAACTATTTATAAATAAAATATCTGTATTTGTGAATAAAAAAAAAAATCTGTTAGCAGTACTACAGTAAAACCAAAATATAAGGATACAAAACGAGCATTCTTTGGAATAAGAGAAACAGGACACTCAAATAAGTATTGCTGTGTTTAGAAATATATAAGAAAATGATTAATATTATTACTTTTATTTTTTTAATGCTCTCCAGTTTGCAAAATCACTCCTTAAATTTTAGGAAAGGAGTAAAACTGCCCCTCAAAAATTTGTTTGTGGCAATCTTTGTGTGTATGTAAATCCACCAATTAACTTTTCAAATGAAAGTAAAATTGTACGCAAATATGTAAAGCAAAGTTTGAGCAATTGTTAATTATTGTACTAGTAATATTTTGCATATTCTTAGATTATTATCAAAATGAAGATAGTGATGATAAGAGTTGTCAAAAGCCTAAACCAGAACCTGTGAAGCAACCAGTTGCTCCTATGCCTAGACAGCCAGCTTCTAGTTGTATAGCTGAAGAAATGAATCGCTTACGACTAAATATGAGTGCTGCTACTGGTAATGTATTTGTTCTATCTGAAATCATATTTTCACTTATTTTACTCCATAGTCTATAGTTAGCAATTGTTGGAAAAAGAGCAAATAAACTGCAGTGTTTTGTAGTACTAGTTCCTCGACATGGGTTCTCAGAGGGGGGGAAATTATGTTGGCAGATCACGTTTCAGGGGTCATACACAAATTATGAAAGAAAACAATTACATAAATAAATAATAATTTTGCTATTTATTGGTACAAAAGTATCTACACTGTGTAGAAATAAAGACTTTACACAAAGATTACAAAGCTTGTTCAAAATGTTTTCCATCCATGGCAAAGATCCATTAAAGATAAAAGGCAGATATTATTTGCCTATGATCATTTCTGCATTGCATCATTTGCACTCTTGCTGTAAACATTTACATTTTAATTTGTGATTAATCCCTCACCAACTGTGTTTAAACATATCTCTGGGACTTTTTATGATAAAATGCTGAAATTTTGTACATCACCTTATTAGTGTATGGGGCACATTATACTCATTGGAAATGTTTTTGTATGGGGGCCGTATAAAAATTCAATTTTGTATTTCTTCAAATTAATCGTATGAAATTTTTTATCGATTTCATAAAATTCTGTACCTTTTTTTTATGCAACTTTGTAATTTATTATATATGTCTAAGATCAATATTTACGGAATAAAAGCCAAGGTCAATGTTTTTGGGACACCCTGTATATATATATATATATATATATATATATATATATATATATATATATATATATATATATATACACACATACATATCTATATATATATTTGCTTATTCCTAAGCATTTATTTAATCCGGGTTTTAATGTGTCTGCACATTAGTTTATATATTTTCAAAGTGTTTTAGATGATCCATTAGTTTGAAAAATAATGGTACCTTTCATATGTTGTAATTGTGTCTCCACCATTGTAATTGAATTAAGGTGCATTCTTGGCTAAAGAGTCTCTTTTTTTAATGCAAGTGCCTTTATTTTGGGGAAATAAAGGTTACTATCTTTCCCTTTTACATGATGTCTTATTATAAAAAATTAGCGACTGGCAACTGGATGCTTTCTGACATCCAAGCTCGGTATTCGAGAACTTGTTGGGGTTCTCCTAGGATCGTTATCCAGCTACCAACAATATCCTTTATCCTCTATGACTATTCCATCTTCATTCGGTACATCCAGCCAGTATTCTTTGTTCACTTCATATAACTTTCAATTGTACAGCCATGCATCACTAAATAACACACTTAAATTTAAATCTTGTAATTCTAATAGATGTAAAACTTGTCCGTTTGCTAATAGTAATCAGATCAATTGTAACAATAATCTTGTCTTCTGTAAAACATATAATTGTATCTACCAAATTGAATGTAAAAAATGTAATATGTCATATATAGGTCAAACCAGCAACCCTCTGCATCTCCGAATTAACGTACACAGGAATCACATAAAATTTTTTTCAAATAATGCAACTACCTTTAATGAATCAAAATTTGAATACGAACATTTTTCTAAACATGGGTTCGACAACATTGAAATTAGTATTCTGTGTATTCAAAAAAATTACTATGACAGATTGTTTCTTGAAAATGAATTCATTTGTGCACACAAAACCATTTTTCCATATGGACTCAATCAAATATTTAACCATCATAATATAGTTAAAAAGTCCTTTAATTCTCCTAATGAAGACCATAATATTTATAATTCCTTCAACAATTATAAAAGTAAATCAAAAAAGAGCAAGTAAATATAATAAAAAATTGCCATTATTATCTGAACTAAAAAATGGCATCCTTCAGCAACATGCAAATTTTAAAATTACTTTTGATTGGAAACAATGTAAAAACTGGATTTTCGCAATTAAAAAACAGCAATTAAATATGGTATATAACCTTTTTCTAAGTACTGCATTTGATAACGTTCATTTTAAACATTTATTCTATGATTTGCTCATTACCAGAAGTAAAAATCTTAATAGTTATTTATATGTCACAGACTTAAACTTTAATGACGAATCAAAACAAAATACTAAAATAAATGAATATTGTACCTTGAATTTTACTAATTCTGTATTAAATAATCTGTAAATAATTTTTTAAAATCGGTTTCCAATTACTTTCCAGTCAAACATGTAAATCCTAAAATTGCATATAAATATGATAAACCGCTAGGACGTTATATTTTCAACTATAATCAAATTGCCAAATCAGTAGATATTAATCAAAACTATGAATTGGATAAAGAGTCATATTGCCACTGTCATTTAGAAAAATACAAAGACTTCGTAGATAAACACCATGGGCATGTTATAACAGGAAATCTAAATATTATTAATTATGATGCACTAAGATCACTGATGTTACTGGGTACTAAGTACCGTATACCTACTAAATTTAAACATAAATTAATATGTAAAGGTTTATTTCTTGACTTAAATAAATTTATCTATAAAATCAGTTATAAATATCAAATCCCTGTAGAAGCCTTTAAACCTTGGAGAGTCTTAATAGAGCAATACCACTTCAATCCCTGATCACGAATCAAACATTTTTGAAGTGATGTCTGTGTGTGGGTGTGTTGTGTGTCAGTGAGTCTGTGTGTGTGTGTCAGTGAGTCTGTGGAGATAACTGACGAACGAATAGACCGATTCAAACCAAATTTGGTACAAAAATCACAATCTGTAAACACAGGAAGCCTATTGTTTTTATACGTAATCAAATGTTCAGAACCCCCCCTAAATTTTCGAATAAAATTTTGAAAAAATCGTAAAAAAATCAAAACCACTAATAAAGTTACGCAAATAGACATTTCTTATGTAATTTTTCATTAGAAAACGATTGACATAAATTTTAACATGAACCGTTCTCGATATATTGCACATTTTTCAAAAAAAAAAATATCAAACAGTCATAAAATGAAAAAAAAATATTTCCTATTGAGAAACATGTTCACTTTTCATATGTAATACTATGCGATAAATTGGGTGACATCATTCTCGTGGATCTAGTTCATTCCATTCATGAAAAAAGAATCTTTGAGTAATACTTTTTTATTTGAACGCCAATAGTCATTTATCTGCTGTAAGAACAACTTATTTCTTCATCCATAATGCTTGGCGAGATTTTGGCGACGAATTTGGCGGAATGTCGCCAACTCGGCGACTTTTTAAAATGTTGCCAAATTAGCGAAAATCTCGCCAAATGGATAAAAATGACGCTAAATCAATGAAAATGACGACTAATTGTTGAAAATTCAATATCTTGGAAAGAATATTAGTATCTACTATAAGAAAAACCTATTTTTTTTTACTGTAAAAGTAGTAAATTCATTACATTATATAAGGAAAGTCATGTGTTACCCACATCAGATTTTTTTCTACTGTTGAAGCAGACCATATTTAACAAAATGTTGCACTGTAAATTAGTACCTATTTTGTCATAAGCAGTTTTGACTGTACTTAGCTAATTTGCATGAATGCAATAAAATGGGTTCCTTTGTATTTCAGTACCTGGCCATGGCATTGGAAGAGGAATCCGAAGAAAAGAATAAACATAGAGCTTTTTACATGCAGAATATGGGTTCTTTTAATTACCAAAAGAATTGTGATAAGATTTCTTGCTTAGGATATTTACTGTGTGAAAAATCATCAAATGCATCATTTTTAAAGGTTGACAGCTGTCATATGTATTATATTTCATAAATTTTATTGAACTATTTTATTAGTTGACTTAACTTTTTGTAAACTGTTCTGTACTATTTATGTTTACATTAATGTTGCTAAATGAGATAATTTACACATTACTTTTGATCTAAACTTTAATCATGCATAATTTAATAATATTCGGTAGTATTACACTTTGTCAACCAAGAAGCATATTTTGGAGGTGCGAACAAATGGTGCTAAAGTACATTAAAGTTTTATCCTAAATTTTAAATAGAACTGTGTATCATTTATTGTATCATTTGAAAACTATTGTAACTATTGTATCATTTGAAAACAAATCTGCAGAATCTCAATTTATATAAAAGATGAAAATATATATTTTGTTTTGATTTTTGTATGTTTATTTCCCATTTGGTCTGAAATCCAGATTTGAGGATTGTTCTTATGCTTAAGATATAACAATCACTCATTTGAAACATTTAAAACATATTTGCTGATATGTAAATATATTTTCATGCAGATATTTTGTTAATAAATTTCAGTTTAAGAAAATTATTTTTTTGTTTACTTAGATATACATACATGCATCTATAGATCTTATTTTCAAGCATATTCTTTTGAAACTGTTTGAAAAATTACACAAATCAGTGGCTCTAGTCTGCTGGAGCCAAAACCGGTTTTAGAGCCATATTAGATTGCCACAGGTCAGAAGCATCGAAAACACATAATGCACATATACTACCGACAAATCATAAACAGAAGATATGATATATATAATAAAATAATTAATTTAAATATGTGGATGTCTATTGATAGCAGTAGTAGCATTTGTTATAATTTCAATAGACTTACGAACAGAATTTCCTCATTAAAAAGGATTATAATCAGTTTTTCTTTTGTGTGTGTGTGGGGGGGGGGGGGGGGGGGGAGAGGCTTGGAGCAGTTATAATAGGAATTTTTGAGTGTAGACAAGAGGATTACAATTTTGAATTTTCAGATAAGACTTATTTCATAGCTGCCAACACTTAAATTTTTGCACTTTCTCCCGATTTCCTGAAATTATGAAAATCTTCCGAATTTTAGATGATTTCGACCAAAATCCCTTATGTAAGAAAGTTTAAGAAAGAAATCGCTACATTTTAAGCATTTTTGAAGAAAGTAAAGTCTGTAGCTTATCAACATGCATAATATTCTTCAGCGGGTCAACAAATTTTTTTTAATATTTGTTTTTTTTCTGTTGTGAAATTTAATTCTCATGGGCGAAAATATATAGAGACCGAAGTTTTCCCGCGAGTGCGGGGCTCTCAGGTGATGATCTTTCACAGCAGTATTACAAAAAATCACATATGTGATTTTCGGTATATTTCATTTAATTTTAAGTGTTTTCCACTTTTGCAATCTATTTGCATCAGCTAATATTTTTGCAATTATTTAGTGTTTCATATGTATATTATTATTGTAAACTATTTTCCAAAAGTATAATTAGTAAAATGAACTATTTTTCGGCAGCATCATGAAAAACTGCATTTGTATGCAATCCATTTGCATTGAAAACATTTTTGTAATTGTTTCATGTTTTATATATAAAAACTATTTTTCAAATGTGTAATTAGTGAAATGAAGGATTATTTTGCTGCAGCATTGTGAATAATTTCATTTGTGCACAGTCCCTGTATATTTCATTTAATTCTGAAAATATTTTCCATTTTGCATGCAGCTCCAGGTTCTGCAGAAGACAGATACCCCAACAAAAAAAGCAGAAGACAGATAACTGTTAATGAACAATAAATGTACTTTTTTTACCATTAAACAAAAGTTAGCAAAATGTAATACAAAAGTAGTTATAAACAGTTTCTATACATTAGAAATATCGGAATAAACAAGATAATAAAGATAAATTTTGGATATCAAGTAATTTTTTTTTAATTTTCTTATCAGTGCCTAAAAATTTAATTTTATATTGAAGAGTTAAAATCTGTAACTTATCCAAATCTTAATATTTATGTAGTTGCTGAAAGTGATATTTTAATTTGCATAATAGAATAATTAAAATTTTATAAAATATATTTTATTAGGAAAAGTAAAAATCCCTCTAAAACTAAAAATAGCTTTCTCTCATTCAGTCCAAATTTTATATATGCTATAAGGATTTTGACACAATGTGAAATCTTCCCTAATTTTATTTCCCCAAAGTTGGCAACTATGTTATTATCATGGTTTCTTTTTTTTAATTTCAGTTATGATTTGAAAAATAGTAAAAATGAAAATAAATGCTGCAATAACCTTTATGTATATTCAGGCATTACTGTGAAATCGTTTTAGCCTGGAAGTAGGCTTTTGTAATTATTTTTTAGTTTCATTAAAATTTTATATTTTTTCTCAGAACTAAAAAAATGTTTTTATTTAGAATAAAAAAAATATTTTGGAGAATTTTGAAACCATCTGCGCTATTAAAATGTGTTCGATCATGTCAATATGATTTAAATCCAAATTTCTCAACATATAAAATTGCAAGGTTTTTTTACAGATAATTAAGGATGTGTGTGCATTTCTTGACAGGATGAATTTTTATCAAACATTTATAACATACAGTGCATGCGCAAAAGCCCCTCAATGAATATATAAAGTGTGCATGAAAGATAAGAGGAAAGTTAATTGAACCAATGAGGCTACAAATGCACTTTTGGCATGTAAAAATCAATTAGCTAAGGCGATGCTACTTGCACATCCCGCTAAAGATGCGAATTTAATTTTATATGTCGACACATCAGATTTTGAAATTGGTGGCTCATTGAACTACATCCTTAAAATGGGTATCGAACCCCTGGCCCTGCAAAAATTTTCCCCGGCAGAGGCAAGATACAGTATGTTGGACAGGCAACTTTTAGTTGCGTATTTGATTATTAAGTATTTCAGGTATGCTGGAAGCTTGAAATTTCACTCTGTTTACGGACCACAAGCTGCTAACGTTTGCATGTCAGATAAAATTCGACAAATGCTCACCTTGCCAAAATTAACTTGTGTTTGTATCAGAATTTACTGCCGATATACATTACGTAGAAGGTACAGGTAACATCCCGGCTGACAATGTCCTGCATAAACGTGATTAGATGGTACCTGGTCCAATCAGTTACGAAGAGCTTGCAAATTTGTAGAACAATTCAGAGCTTCTAAATATTTTAAAGATAATGTCCTTAATCAACTTAAAGCAAATTGCTATTCCTAATGTTGGCTAAATTATTTTGCGATGTATTCACAAGTACAGCTAGAGATGTGGGTCAGAAAATTTTCCACTTTTTTTATGCAATACTCTTTCCAAACTATTTTTTTTAAAAGCTTTGTAAAAATTGTTTGATTGATTTTTCTAACTTTGGAAAGGATAATGAAAGGGAATGAGTGGGGGCAAATGTGTATATATGTTATTTATTTTAAGAGAATGGATGACCACCAAAAGAGGTACAAGTGATATTTTACTCATTTTCAGAAAAAAGCAAATAAAGTTTTAAGAAGCCCATTCTTTCAATATTAAGTTCTTCAAAGTGTATAAAAATATAAAAAAAATGGAATGTTTTCACAAGTTCTGCTAAGGGAATTCTTTAATAGCACTAAATATATGCTTAACTCATTTTGCAAATTGTCTCTTTTTCCCCATTATACTCATTTAATTACAAGCAGGTATTTTTTAAACAATTTTCAATGTTATATCAATAAGTGCTTAATTACAAACATTTTTTTAAGTCGTATAACATGTTTATATATTTAATAATTTATTTTTATACATATGTCCTGTCTATGATTAATCCATTCATAAGATGGCTTGAAACTATTCTGATTCCAGACATCACGACTTCTACAGTGACACAAACTCTGGTCAACTATTTGGTTGCCGGATTCAGGATGCCTTCCAGAATAAACAGTGACAAAGGGCAACAATTTGAGTCTGAACTTTTCCGGTCTTTAGTACAGTGCCTGGAAGTTAGGGGAATATGTACAGTAGTAGCCAAAATTGTGGAAACCTTTTGGAAAAAGTGTATTTTTGATTTTTGATGGCTCATAACACCCCAATTTCTTTGTACCAATACCATAAAATTATATATCAATGGAAAGATAATTTAATCAAGATTGTAATACATTTGTTCCGTTACCTGTATTCTGTCAAAAGTTTTAGCCAAATAACCAGAAAAAAGAAACAACTTGATTAGGTTTATATGAAGTAGCGTTCCTTCATTTGAATGTAGCCAGTGAGTGTTTATAGAGCCAATCAGGTGTCATTTTGTTTTGGCAATGAGCCAACAGGTCACAGGACATTTCTGTGTGTTATGTGATTGCTATCAAGTTGGTTGGGTTTTTTTTATGTTCTTTGATTTAGTGAGCTTGTAAAACGTAATAAAATTAAAGAAATAGCTCAAAGAGTTGACTGATCACCTAGAAAGCAATGCAAAATAGTACTGTTAAGTGAACAAGGCTACAGTTATGAAGAAATATTGGGGAAAACTTAACCAAAGGTGGTTTTTCTAAATTTTTGAAGGGGTATAAGAAGACTGTCATTACAAAACCAGATTAGTAAAAGCACGGAAAAGGTGCACAACAGCAAGTGATGATAGAAGAATTAAGAGACTGTGCCTAGGTGACAGAAGAAAACCATCTCAGTGTATACAAAGTGAAATGGCGCAATGCAATGTGAAGTTGAGTGCAAGAACGGTTTGGTGCAGACTGCATGAATTTAGTCCAAATGCTAGAATTCCACGGAAAAAAGCCATTTTAATCTCAAATAAAGGTTGAAAAGATTAAACTGGACTAAAACCCATGTTAACTGGACAATGGAACAGTGTAATTTGTAGTGATGAGACCATAATCTCCCTGTTTGGTAGTGATAGTGTAAAATACGTAAGGAGAAGATTTGCATCCTGATTGCATTACATCTACCGCGAAAAACCCAGTTAGCTATTTGTGGGGGAAAATTGCCTGGCATGGGTTATGATCTGGGGTTGTATGACATCAAAAGGTGTGGGCAGAATTTGCATGAGCAATAGAAATACATATACATAAATGAAATACTTAAGCTCAAACTGCAGCCTTCTGCATGTGATCTTTTCGAAGATAATGAAGCATTTGTATTTCAACAGGATTCAGCTCATAGTCATGTTGCTCATGTGTGCAAAAAGTGGCTTCAAGATCATCATATTCAACTGCTGGAATGGCCTGGGAATAGCCCAGACCTTAACCCCATCGAAAATCTATGGAGCCAACTAAAGAAATTTGTTAGTCAGAAGCAACCCAGCAATAAAACCCAATTAACAGAAGCAATAATTCAATCTTGGTTTCACATTATAACAGCTGTAGAACTAAAAAACTTGGTTCACTCCATGGGAAAGTGCTGCAAGATCTTAATTAAGGCTAAAGTTTACCCAACTAAGTATTAACTGACATGGTGAGAATGTTTGTATATCTCATTTTTTCTATGTATTTCACTTTTCTTCTTTATAAATGCTATTCTATTAAAAAATAACTCATAAATGTTATTGCATTACAATCTTGATTAAATTATCTTTCCATTGATATATAATTTTATGGTATTGGTATGGTGTTATGAGCCATCAAACCTCAAAAATACACTTTTTCCAAAAGGTTTCCACAATTTTGGTCACTACTGTAGGACTGCGTACCATGCTTCTAACAATTGTAGAAAATTTCTATCAGCAGCTTTAAAAGCACATGGTAATTAACAGTGGTCTAAAGCTCTTCTAATAGTTTTGCTGGGACTCCAATCTGCAATCAAACCGTATATATGTGCAACATCAGCTGAACTTCTCTACAGAGATATGCTGCACCTGCCAGGCAATTTCCCCCCACAAATAGCTCCCAAGTCACTGACCCCTCTAACTTTGTAATGCAGCTGCAAGAGGCAATGCAGACCTTTGTCCCCAAATCGAAAACCGAGGATCTTTGTACCACCCGCTCTTCATATATTATTGCATGTGTTTGTATGTAATGCTGCTGTTAATGACTGCAAGCTCCATACAATAGCCCATATCAGGTTCTGAAAAGAAACTTATTCTTGAAAATCGATATCAAAGGTAGAAAAGCAAATGTTGCATTTAATCATATTAAACCAAAATTTTATGTAAATTATGTTGACTGATATGCACCAACAAAAACTGGTCTCAACCAGCCAAGCTTCCTCAGTACCAAAGATTTCTTTGAAAGTTATGACACACTCGGGCTGTTAGTGTTTGCTTGACGGAGCATTATAGTTTCACTTGAAATTTTTAAGGAGGGGGAGTGTTAGCTCTTGCTATTTCTGTTACTGAGTGCTACTTGCACCAAATTCAGCTTGATGCTGAGTTTCTCTTAGTATCATATAACTGTGGAAACTGCATACCATTTTCTGTTTTGGAAGCCTGACTTCTGATAGGGACTTTCACATAACTTTGTCGATAACAGTATGTTGGCTGTTGAAATCAATAATTTTTGGCATCAGCATCTGTAAAATCTAATGATGGTGTGTGTGCCTTATGAACATGTATACGACTGACACCTCCACAAATGAGCCCTGTGACCAGTGACTGCCAATGAGATGATCGATCACTCCCTCAGGGGTGTCAAATAACTTTTTTAAACACACATGGAAATGTTCTAACTTTTAAAATTAAAATTGCACATGGATTTCCTGGCAAAAATAGTTAACAAATATACATTTAAAAAAACAGATTAATTAGATTTTATCCACAATTCACCATTTATTTCACACATTACCTTTTGATTTTCAGTTCCATAACTTGCAAATGGAATTTCACTTTCAATTACATGTAACAGTTCATAGAGGCAAATAATATCAAATAAATTTTTCACAGAAATATTGCAAAAAAATAATGTTCATCATCAAAAGATATTTTAATAAATTTTTAACACAAAAAAAGCAAATTTACGTAGCAGCTTCCATACTTTGAATTCCAGAACATGCCAATAATTGTGACGAAGCTGCCTACGCAACCTCAGTACCTCGTGGGAACTATATTTAGGAGGGGGCTACACATTTACTACATTGAGGTCCAAGAAATTCAGTCCGCTGCACTGCCTGCAGGCTTGCTGATGGGAAGGAAGAAAAGAACATTTTTCACATTTTGCATACTCATAGTAACAAACAGTTGTCGTAAAATAAACTCGAAGCTTTGATTGGAGCATCAACAAAATAATTGCTCAAAAACTGTTGCAATATACCATGATAAATTAAAGCTTCATAAAAATACAGCATAAATACAAAAACTGGTTTCAAAAGCAAAAAACAGGCTTCTTTAGAACCGACCTCACATAAGTCAGGTTAGCAACTCAGGAAAGCACACGTGACTCAACATTTCCTTATGTAATATAATTTTTTTTCCGTTCCTGTTGTCATCCTTCTTTTTGATTATTTGTCCATTTTTTTCTGTATTTTAGTTATTGTTCCACTATTTTATATTTATTTAGCTCATATGGCCTCCAAAACTAGATGGTTCCTTCATATTTGAATTTCACTTTTTGCTGCTTGTTCTGATTGGTTTCTTGTTGTTTCCAGTAATTTCTACTTATTTTTTACAGCTGGTTCTAATGTTTCAGGTGTTTTTCATTACTGTTTTAGTAGGTTTTCTCACTATTCAGTTGTTTCTATTAATTCTGTTATCTATTCTTTTACTCTCTTTATTTTTTTTTTTTTGTAAGTTTGTTGTTTCGTGCCAGTTGTTTTGGTTATTTCCTCTTTTATTTCTTTCCACAGCATTAGCGACTTCTTTTCTTCTACCTTCAGCCATGTGTGCTTTCCTCACTTCAGTAAAGGAAGTCACGCTTCTTGTCAGTCCTGAAGAAGACTTTTTTCCTCTGAAACCAGTTTATTTTCATATTTATGCTGTATTTTACAAAGCTTTAATTAATCATATTATAGGGCTTATATTCTTCCTAATTTTAAGAAAAACTCCTAATTTTTAAAGCCAAGGGCACTCTGCGAATAGTTTCATGATTTTACGCCCAACAGGTTTAAGGTTCAAAACTGGAAGCCGAGTAAGTGCAGTATGGCTCTTGTGCAATAAAATATCACCAGACCAAACAAGGCTACTCCAGTTTGAGAGATGATCAATAAAGGTATGTTCAGGAAAGATTCTGAGGATCATATCCACTTAAATTTTTGATAATTACTGTTAAACTATCAATTTATATGTTTGCTAACCCTACTATTTATATATCATACTATTTTTACCCTAGTATTAGAGTAGGGTATTATTTATGATTATAGATGTAAAAACATTTTTTTACGATGTCTAATTCTGAAATCTGATATGAAACACAAACTTACATCACCTTTTTCAAGTTTAACATTTTACTGAGTCCACTTCGGTGAACAAAGGTAGCTTTACCTCTCGATCCTGGTCCGACCAATAGCCTTTTAGGCAGCTTGCACTTGTCAGCGTTCCTCTGATGGCAACCCAGTATGTAATGCCCAATTGCTGACTTTAACTTTGTCTTAATTCTTGCAAATTATTGATTTCTGTACTTTAATTTTCTCGTGACTCGCTCTGACAGTTTTCTTGCCCTTTCCTTTACAGCCAAAACAGGTATTTGAAATACCAAGACAGTTTTCACACACCCTCGCTCAAAATAATTGGAAAAATTGGCAATCACTCGGAAAAAACCCCAAATAACAGTGGGTTTTATTTATCATAAATTTCACTTTAAAAACTTTTTTTTTACTTTAATTTTCTAAATGTCCACTACAAAATCAGTTTTTTTTTTGTTGAAACAAAATCTTTGACGTCCATGTTGAAGCAAAGCCATCTGATGGACGTGGGACAATGGTTTCTTTTCTGTGTCATAAATCCCCTTCAAATACAAATGGCTGAGGGCAATGACAACTAGGGTGGTCCCGGAAGTCCCCAATCTTTGTCGGCATTTTTATTGAGGAAATTCGGAGACGCAGATCTGGCACCGGGCGGGTGCAGATCATTTGTAGAACACATTTTCGTGAGCAAAACCATCGAAGACCAATTAGGTTCTGATAAGAGCTCTTGGGACAAAACCTCTTTTCTTCATGCAGTCGAAAAAAAGCAGAAGAAAAATACTGAAACCGTAGATGGATGAAACACATTGTCCAGGGATTTGGAAAGCAAGCCCAATGTGTGTTCGCTTAAAAGTGTCTTTAATTGGGCAAGTAATTTATGACTCTCAGAAAAATATCTGTAAAAAGCATGTGATCTTCATTCAGTCAAGTCCAGATTCCTGCATTTCTTCGCAGAGTAAGTAGGCCAGCTTCTGTATGCGTAGTTTATTAAATACATTTCGTGTTCAACATGAAAATATCGTATAATCGTGAAAGGTAAGGCAGTACTTTTAAATTATTTAAAAGCGTGCATAAGAATCGTTTATATAGATTTCTCATATTTATTATTATTTAGTTTTATTGCTTTGTTTAATTTTGTTATAAAATTCATATGCTTTTTAAAAGTATCTTTTAACAATCCATAGCTAACACAAATAAATTTTTTGCGACAAAATAAAATCGAAAATTGAGATAAGACACTGAACTATATAAAAAATCAGCAGTAGCTCCAATAGGGTCAGAAAGGGCCGAAAATTAATCCTGCCCGACCCGACAATATCAGTGCTTAAAGACCATTGAGTCTAGGTGTGACCCGGCCGGAAATAATTTGTATTCATATGTTAGAAATAGGAATGCATGAAATTTTTCTACGAAGAATTGAGATAAAAGTTTTTTTTAAAACATTTATCTTTACATAGCTTAAATAAAGACAATAATTTCATGTATTCAATTAAAACTAATTTGAAAAGTTTTCAAAATTAAATATGTTCGACTCAGCCATACTTTTTAAAAGTCCGATCCCGGCCCGAAACAGTGTTATAAAACTCGGTCAGGGCCCTAGCCGAAATGATTTTACGTAAATACCAATTTCGTATGTAGGTAGTTTATTTTCTTTGACGTTTTTAAAACAATTTTAAATATTAAAATATCGAAAATAGAACCACTTTTTCAAAATAGTTCAAAATATTAAAACATCGAAATTAGAACCACCTTTTCAAAATAGTTCAAAATATTGAAATTAGAACGAACGACCTGTTCAAAATATTAAAATATCGAAATTGTTGCCCCTATATTTCAAAAACTAATAATCCGATCCAAAATCCAATTATATACTCTTATATGGTTTTCAAAGGGCTACAAATTACCTTATATAGTTCATAGCTACCTCTCCTAGTTTTCGAGAAATAAGAATTTATAAACTTGAAAAACGAGAAATTTTCAATCTTTTTCAACTTAGTAAAACGATTCCTCGAAAATTATATTAAATCTTTAAAAACAAATTATTAATCTAGAATCTGGGTTTCCTACTAAATGCTCTTGTCGCTTATTGTTTATCTTTTACAATTTAGAAGATAGTTCAAGTGAAAGTAAAGGGAGACTAAAACTGCTCTGACAAAAACTTTATAGTTTATCAAAAAAAAAAAAAAAATGCCAATATACTAAAATGTTGAAATTATTTCTATAGATACATAAATGGTACTATATTTCTGACAAAATACGTAAAGGTTAAGTTGATATTTTTATGTATTAAGTTCGGAGATATGAGCGTCCAAAATGTTTATATTTTTCGTACTGTCTCGATTCCCGCCAACCATATATACCCGAATCATGCATGTTATTCACATTAAAATTTATACAATGATCTGTCATTTCATATTGTGATTATTTTTAGGAGAATATTATATACCAAATAATTGCGGGGGAAAAAAACAAATCAAGGCTTTTTTTTTTTTTTTCCTGATGATGTATTTTCTTTTCTAAATTGAGAAATAAAATAAATTGCATAAAAGTATGCAAGTGTGAAAACGGGTTTAATATTTTAATTCATGTTTGCAACTAGTTATTTAAAACAATTCATTAAATTAAAAAGTTAGGCTTCCTAACCCCTGAAAGATGCTACTAATGTATAAAACACAGAACTCAGGAAAAATTTTCGGGATGATAGCAACAAATAATTTCTACAAATATAAGAATTAAAAATCATTGTGTTTAACTTATGGCTGCATATACTGCAAATATTGAAATGGGAAAAATTGAAAGTTTAACTTAAAATGTTATTAATTTTATAACTTAAATAAAGTTAATTAACTCTTAAGTTGCAGTATTTTTTTAAGTTATAAATACTAATAGAACCCACCAAAGAGAGGTTTTCCAAAAGATAGGACAACGCTTTCATTGCAGATTCTGACATCGATACTAGAGTTATCCTAGTTTTAGGAACGTCCCCTTCAGGCGGGTTCTGTAAACATTAACGCTTGGTTTCGACCATTGTCCATAGACGAATCTTGCAGTCTGACCGCGATCTTTGTAAAATTTAATGCCAACTGCGTAATAAGACTGAATTTGTCTGTCTCTATAAAAGTTCACGAATTTGTGGATTATAGCAAGTTTTTGTGTTTCCATTCCACAATAGGTATATGTGCAGAGCGCTAAAAGCGATCCACATATACCAGGGGTCGGCAACCTATTGAAACGGAAGAGCCAAAAGTTACAATTTGCAAAATTTCCCAGTTTTTAAAGAGCCACTAACAATTTTCGTTTCAATATTATAGTATTTGCTTATATATATTTGATTTTTGATTTAAAATAAACGGCTTTAAATAAGGAATAATATTTATTCATATAAAAACACAAATATAGATAGTTACATCAATGGGAGCATTGGCTTTGCATGCCTTTTGAAAGTTTGATTAAATCTGGCTCATAACTTGTTGTTTTAAGTTTCAAGCACGACTCTAGATTTTTATTTGTTAGTTGACTTCTAACTTTACTTTTTATTATATTCATGCAAGAGAACGCTTGCTCGCACGAATATGTCGACCCGAAGATCGTCAGCACTCCCTATGCCAACTTCTGCACCTCACTGTAGCATTCTGGGAGACTATTCCATGCGCCGAATATGAAGGCCTCAACTCGCGGGATTTCTTTTCGAGCTGTCCACTTGTGCTGCGCGATGTGCATGCCTTTTTGGACCTCCAACTCTTCCAACTGGCTCTTGAGTTCTGTGAACTTGCCACTCCACAAGTCTTTGCTTTTCAAATCTAGTAATTGCATTTGGAGCGATCCAGCATCAATTCCAAATGGCTCAATGATCTCATTTGTATTTGTGTTGAGAGGATTTACTATGAACGCGAGAGTACTTTTGTTTGTTTTGAATTGCTCGAATCTCTCAGCGAATCCATCCTTCATATTTTTTAAAGCTATGCTGAAGTAAATCGTGTCAATAGTTGCATTGGTCTCATCGCGATATTGCTTCAGAATTTTAAAATGAAGTAATTTACCGCTCTCCATGTCTTCAACAAAAAGAAATAATTTTTTTTCGAAACAAACTACTTTTTCAAGCAAGGCTAGGTTGCCCTTTCTTTGCAGTTTTAGATTTAGTTCATTTAGTTTCATTGTGGTATCTACCATGAAGTTGAATTTTTGCAGCCATTTGTCTTCTTTCAATTCGGGATGGTCAATGCTTTTTTCATTGAGGAATGTTTTTATTTCACTCAAGCACAAAGCAAAACGTTGCAATACGTTACCTCTGGAAAGCCATCGCACTTTATTGTGCAGAAGTAGGTCAGAAAACTGGCTATCTATTTCTTCAAGGAAATCTTTAAACTGGCGATGGTAGAGTGCTTTTGCCAAGATGCTGTTAATAATCTTAATTACCAAGTTCATGACCTCAACTATTTCGGCCGGAAATGTTTGAGCACAAAGCGCTTCTTGATGAATTATGCAGTGAAACGTTAGAATTTCGTGGTTTATTTTTTTCTGAAGAATTGATGTTACCCCTCCATGTATTCCTGTCATACTTCTGGCTCCATCAGTTGCTATAGAAACAATTTTATTTGTATCGATTCCATTGTCTTCCAGGCATTTTTGCACAGCATTTGCTATATCTTCTCCACGAACTGCTAAAGAGCGGCCTGAGAGCGGTAGCAATCCTAGCAGTTCTTTTGGACCTTGGAACGGCATTTACCTGACGAAAAGGGTAACTTGTGCCGTGTCTTTTATGTCGCAAGACTCATTTATAGCAACTGATAAGGCAGAAGCCAGTTGAATGTCTTCCACTTGCATATGTGTTACATTTGAAGACATTTTAGCAGTTCTATCTTGTACTGTTTTAGCAGATAATGGCAAATCTTTGATTTTTTTCATGATTTCTGCTTTGTTTTTAAAATCACGAAACAGTTCTTTAGATGTACGTATAAAACAATCTTTGACGTACTCACCATCTCTGAATGGTTTTTCTCTTTTTGCAATTTCTAATGATACTGCAAAGCTTGCCAGATTTACATTATTGGAAGATTGCGCCCAGTTACTTAGCATGGAACTTGACTGTTGTTTTTTTTAGCTCTTCAACAGCTTTTTTTCGTGTGTCACCGGTTGGATATTTACCAGCAAACTGGGTATGTTTTGTAGTGAAGTGTCTCTCCAAATTTGACTTCTTATTGTCTGCGAGTTTTTCGTGGCAAATGAGACAAGTCGGATGGCCATCTGTGTTGCATATGAATGCAAACGACTCCGTCCAATCCTGATTGAATTCTCGGTTTTCTTCTTCAGTTCTTCTCTTTTCTTTACTAGATGCCATGCTGGCGGCAGAGCTGAAAAAATGATTTTTTAAAATTTTACTTAGCTATCTAAAACACAAACAATTTGTTTACCATTATTACTTCGTTAACACGATCCTCAGATATGTAATCCAATTCTGTTACTGATTTTATTATATTATACGCGTATATACCTTTGAAAAGATAATTCGCTTCTAAATCGTATTCTTCTTGAAACAATAAGTGAATAGACACGCAAAAACCTCAAGCGATTAAATTAACACACATGCAACGTAACGTCGACCGCGCTATCCGAGGATGACTGACTGACAACACGTCTAGAGTCTAGACGGTGGCTGTTTGGGTGAGATGGAAATGAAATGCAATTGGCTGAAAGATAAACATGGTCACGGAGTCTCATCTCTAAGAACAAAACAATAGTTCAAATTTATCTCATTACGGTCATGTTAAGCGTAGCGATTTGTAATTAACGATTATGAAAATAGAAGCTATTGAGAAATTAGGTACTTAAAAATATATTTTCTTATTTTTTAAGGGTTTTGATAATAAATTATTAATTTTTTAGTATGGACCTGGAGAGCCGCAGGTTACCGACCCCTGACATATACTGTTAATTTCAATAGGAATGCAATTTTTATGGAAAATAATTGGCTGATATATTACCAGGAAAATGAAAGTTATTTTATGTTTGTATTTTAAACTATATGTCATTAAGGAATTTAAAGTATTTACAACTATTTAAATGCAGTCATCATTTACATGAAATTTTATATGTTTTGAGTTGGAATAAACATGTTTCAATAATTCCTTTGTATAAATTAAATGCATGGAAGTATGTATATTTAGAAAGTTGAATACATATTATAATAGTGTCGAAAATCAAAATTCATTATTGCAATCATGTCGAAAATCGCAACTCGAGTTTTCGATGGATCTACACATTTTGGGGCCTCTAAAATACGAATTTTTAACTACTACTATTTTTAACCTAACGTTTGTATGTGTCTGTGCGTCTGTCTGTGTGTGTGTCTGTCTGTGCAATGTATGTATCCACTCTAACTCAAAAACTAATGAACTAAATTTTATAAAATTTGGTAGATAAGTCAGTTGTGGGTTACTCTGGTGCTGATTCGCTTTTGGTACGATTCGGAAGAAAAATAACCTGCCTTTTTTTGCGAAATGACCCCTAAAAATCGTCAAAATTTAAAATAAAAAACTACGAATGTTCAAATATATCAATTTAATACTTGTTTTATACGTAATGTTTACGATGAAAAGACTAAGACCAACCCCATTGCACTGAGACTAGCCGTTCTCGAGATATTGTTTTTTTTATTTAAGACCTAAAGAATGTAAAGTGAATTAAGTTGCGAAATTTAACGAATATGCAATAAAAAGGCAAATTTGATATAATATCAGAAAAGTATCTATGTTATTTTCAGCAATTAAACTCAATTAAGTTCACAATGAAATAGAAAATGACAAAATGAATTCGAATCTGCAGAGAAAGTCAGGTGCTGCTCACATCAGATTTTTTAAATTACTGTAATTAAACCTTTTTGCACAATAATTATCATATTAGAAAATTTTCACCCGTTGATATTACAGAAAACACTTGTGTTGTGCATATTTTTAAAAGATTTTTTTTATAGAATACGATTTAAAATTTATTACATCTTACAAATTTTTATTAGAAAGTTAAATAATTTATATAAAGTTAACTTTCAGAGTTTTGAAATGCAATAAATTAAAGAAAGAACAGAATTATGTCAGATAAGTTTTCAGGAAAAATGCGTTTTCATCGGACTTTCTAAAGGAAAGAAAATAACATTTTAGCTTACATGTTTGTCTTATAATTTTATAATAACTAGCATAAAAATCATTGTAACAGAATTGAACGAGTAAACATGAGCGGTTTTAGTGATATGGAGCGGTGCAAGTTTTTCCATAAAATGCATTATTCTATACTGTAAAGGCAACCAATCCATTAGCTTTCCTGTTGAGTGCCGAGATTACTGTTCGATAATTTTATTGTGGTAAGACTAATCTAGACAAAAATGGGATTCAGCTCCTATTGCAAATAACAATGATTGTCCACTGCGCTGGCGCACATGCGTTTGCACTCCACACGCTACGAGGGCGTAATACTCCCTCGATAAACGCCCAAATGATTGCAGTGTGGGTTTGAATATGTGGGCTCGCATTTAATCCGCATATGCAAACTGTACGCCCTAAATAAGCACTTAAACACACCTTCTCCCATTGCGCTGCGACACTTTCAGGATTGAACGAAAAGCAGGGAAGTAATGATCGGGATTATGGTTGTTATTATCTGATTCAAATGATTTTTTCACAAAATCCTTTTAATGACAAAGAATTGTATTTTTTTTTTTTTTTTTGAAAACTATAAATCATATATTTAAAATTCAAGAAATAAGAAAACTTCTCAATTTAAATCACTTCATGTCTTTCTTCTGCTTTGTTTCCGTGAATGGCGAAAAGTAAAATTAGAGAATTAAATGCTATCTCTGAATATTTTCGTGCTATAGAAGAGATTTATCGAGCGAATTCTCATAACAATTTGCACGTCTAAAAAATCCAAATGATCTGTAAAATTCTGAAACTCAGAATTTTTGATTTTATCTCCCAGATCGTGCCGTACCAATTGTTTGTAACCGCCAGACATATGTCTCTCATTCTTCAAAGAATTGTCTGCTGGGATAAATTGGTTTAAAAACGGCGAAATTTCGACTTTAAATATTCATAACCTTTAAACTAATTGGAATTAAAAAAAAATCTCGGCGAGGTTCATATTTGCATAAGCTGAGATACCACCTCTATACAGATTTTCACAGCTGTTGAAAGCTTGATTTTCCGCTATGAGGTATGCACACACAGAAACAGACGTCTTCTTGCAAAATACTATAAATAACAAAAATACAAATTTTACTCGACCGTTTGATATTAAATTGTGTATACATTAGAATGTTAACTATGTCAAAATATTTTTGTAAACCTATTATTAATCGAGAAAAATATGTTAATTAATTGAGTGCCCATTCAATCAAAATTTGCATTTGTTATAATTCTGCTGTTGTACATTTTGTAGACACATTTTATATATTATATTTTTATTAATAAATAATTATTATTTTATTTATAATTACTATTATTTTATTTTCAGAATTAACTTTTTCTTTCCCGTTCAAATCCCCCCCCCCCCCCTAAAAAAATATATTGTTTAAAATTAAACAGAGTTATTTTAAAATAATAAACCAACATTGATAGTTGCGAAATATTGTATTCAGATTTTTTGTGGCCATCAGAATAGTCACAACCTCATTACTAGAGCTGCCACTATAAGTAGGAAACAAAAAAGTGATGAAATTGATCTTATATATTAAATATCGATGAAGACGCCAGTAAAATTGATCAAAATAATGAATAACATAATTTTTTATTTTTGAAAAACAGCTGTCCATAAAATTGTGATGCTTTATGATAGTCAAATCACTTCTGATTCTATTTGCGCCACTTAATATGCACTAGTTTCCAGTAATAATTTACCTATACTAAAAATATTGTTTAATTCACAAAAAATGTTTAATTCACAAAATAATTTTTTTTTACATTTTGTGGACTTCTCTTCTCTGCAATTGGTTTATTTAATCTCCCGTTCCTTCGAAGTATTTATTTCTTGGAGACTCTGAGCGAAGTTGAAGAATTTTTTTAAACCAACAAAGTCCGTGTACTTCGTGCGATACGCTCGTCCAAGTACACCATGGCCATGCATGGGAAACAGGAACCGGCGGACATCGATTGCCACCGGTCCTCCCATCCACTCCTAATATCCACAGTCACATGCGAATCATACACCCCTCCAATTCAATATTACTATCTCTTATACGACTCCCTATCAAAACATACATACTATATAACGACTCCTAACATAACGCAATGAATTTACACTCCCCTATAATCTTCGCAAACCAATTTATCAAGTTTAATACCTCAAACTTTTCATCTCAAGTTTTTAATTAGTCTGGTCATACCATGGAAGAAAAGGGACTAAATTTATGGCTCATATAATTCAGCTCCAACCAATCTATCTATCTATAAACAAAGTTTGTATAATTGCATTACTTACAAAGTGATTTTGAAGATAAAGCAGAAAACAAGTCTCTCTAACTCCATGGCTTAGATATTCATATTCTGAATTTTTAAATTGGGATGACCTCTCAAAATTAACTTTCCTAGTCAGCTGAATCATGGAGGTGGTCTCACCTCTAACTCCATGAGCTGAATACAGTTTTCCTTTTATTTCTTCAAGCATTGAGTTCTCATAACCATGCAATTGCATCATGTTGTGGCAACACCTTCGACCTGAGATTACAAACACAAAAATAGCAAAAAAGGCCAAACTTTGAGAGGCTATTTTCCCAGATCCAAGGATTAATTTGGAAAACGACTTTCAGATTTGGATTCAGCAGGGTAAACAGAAGTTTTTTCAGCCTTCGGGGTTGCATTGGGTACTTTTAACATACTGACACTGTGCTTTTAGAAACATGAATTCGTTCAAATCACTGCTGAAGAAACATCGAAGCTATATATACTCTGTTGCAAAAAATTATATGCACCCATAAAAAGTTGAATAACCTACAGCTGCGAAGCTCGGCATGTATGTGTCCTTTGAGAAATATGCAAATGATTGGAATTTGGGATCAATTAAAAGCGTTTTACTAAGAAATAGTGACAACAGGAAGCTGGCATTTTAGTAAGTGGTAATCGGCTATACAAGTCGCTATTGGGTGTGGTATAGGGTCAGTTAAGTTGCTTATGTCCCTCTGCGGAAGATTCTGTCACAAATGTTGCAACTGATGAGCTAATTTAGTGGTATTCAGAGACGGCTGCAATTACTGTCACAGCATGTCCCAGACGTTCTCTATTGGTGATAAATCTGGGACCTGGATGTCCATAGGAGGGTATTAAATCTGTGAAGACATTGTTGAAAAAGTTGTGCAGTATATGTTCGAGCTTTGTTTTGTTGGTAAACGGAACCTGGGCGGCTTGACAGCATAGGCAGAACAATCGCCTGCAGAATATCGTCGACATACAAGCGAGTCGTCAGATTGTAGGATTCTTCAAGCGCAGATGCTTTTCACCAACTCCAAAAGGAACCACGGCCGAACATTGTTAAAAGTGTTATATGCACTCACTCAAGTTATATATTATAGCTCACTGTTATTCGAAGTTTTTTGGCCTCGAAACCACTTTCGGAAATTTAATTTAATACCGGAATCCCAAAATGCGAAAAAGTCCAATGCGGTTCAAATTGTGCATCAAAATTCTTTAATTTTCCGTAAATTTACACTAAACTATAACGCACGTTGAAAAACTCTGTATTGCTCAATGTTAATTTCAAACCAAATTTATACGCATACGATCCACACACCTGGAAAAAATAAAGAAAATAAACGATCCTTTCTCTAGGAGAGAGCTCAGTCATTCGCAGTTAGGCCGATCACGATTTCGTTAATAGATCGTTTAAGTTGAATCGCCATGGGCAAGTAAGACTTTTAACGGCTGGGTTGGGGAGAAATAAATAGGATACCTACGGAATATTCTCCCGAGGGGGGGGGGACGACAATGAAAAACCCTTTATGATACCAGTCTTGTTTACAGACTGTCTAATTTGGGTTTGGTTCAGAGGAATTAAGCTCATCCGTGCGGGTGTTCCTGAAACTCCACAGAGATTAGACTGTTGACGTTCTGATATAGAAACATGTAAATTTTGCAGGTCGCCATTTTTGGCGATAGACATTACATTTTACGGTCGCCAAGAGTAATTCCTTAGTCGCCACTGGCGATGTGGCGACCGCTAATCTCGACCTTTACTGTTATGTCGATGTACACAGATTGCATGCAATTTTCACTGTTATATGAATAAAATTTATTTTATTGTTTCTATAACTGCCTTGCTTTAACTCCCAAGCAATGCTGGGTACATTTTATAGTATAAAATATATGAGTAGTGTTATTTTATTTTACATACCGCACCATTTCATAAGTGAGTTTTGATTCATAATTTCAAAATCATTTATTTTAAGTGATTTTAAAAATATTCAATTAAGCTAAAATGATGATAGCTCAATTGAACAGTTCCTTGCTCTTTAACATATCCTCTGTATTAAACATTTCTGAACACAATTAACCAAATGACATTTCATAAAAATACATGTTTATTTAAATAATTGTTACAAAATTTCTGCAGATTACATAAAAGGCAATAAAATCTGGGAATATATTGATTAAAATTTGTGTATCCTGCTTGAATATCAAAATAAATGAGTATGAACAGTGGTGGTACTGATTAAACATTTCCACTAAGCACAAATAGAATATTAACCTGATACTGCATTTGTTTAGCCGTGGCTTGACATAATGATGTGATTACACTTGAATCATAGCCACCTCTATCTAATTACATAGAGATATACCCATGAAGTTAGAAGTTTACTTTACCAATGCTAATTTCAAAGTGGTTCCACATGTTTCGATTCCATGGTGCTCCATCAGTTGTTACATCAACAAAGAAGCCAGAATTTTTAAGTAAAATTATGCACTCAAAAACTAAATGATGAAGTACAGTGCCTGAATAAAAAAAAAATAAATTGTCAATTTTTAATTTCTTTCACTACAGTTGTAATAGAAATGATCATTAGAAAACGAGTTAGACTTAAAGAAAGCTTTAATCAACTAGAATGATGCATGACAAAATGGCAAAGCAGTATCGCACGCTAGTAGTTGGAACATCAAAACATAGTAGTGTTGCCATTCTTCAAGTACCTAAAGTTAGTGTTGCCAAAACAAGAACATAATATCACATTCACCCCTCCCATAGTGTTAGTCAATCACATAGTCGGCTAAATAGGAAGGCAGGCGTTTCGGTCTGCTGGGACGAAGTGTAGTAGGATCCTGGGACCTCTCCCCAGTATTCTTACAGAAGTTCTCTGATGAGGAGGCTGGACTGCTAGGATATGGTGGTACACTG
Source organism: Amaurobius ferox (assembly GCA_951213105.1). NCBI lineage: Eukaryota > Metazoa > Arthropoda > Arachnida > Araneae > Amaurobiidae > Amaurobius > Amaurobius ferox. The sequence goes on from OX578151.1 coordinate 56,375,857, forward strand.
TCTTGAGCTTCATCTTCTGTCATATTTTTGAGACTCACCGGTGGGGTTTTTGTATGTGCGTTAGACAATTCAGAATTCAGAATATCAGAAGAAGGCAGATGGCTGCTACAGCTGTCTCCGTCGTCATTGATAGGTAAAGGAGTTTCCCCTCTTGGAGCTAAGTGCCGTATAGAGACACTGGTTTCACGTCCGTCTGGGAGTCTAACATAAGCATAGTCTGGGTTTGCTTCAATGAGTTCTACTTCCTGCACAATAGGCTCATACTTATTAGCTCGTGTGTTGTTCCTCATTAGCACTGGACCTGGATGGGTAAGCCAAGTAGGTATGGAGTAACCATTGTAGGATCTTCTAATGTGGGAGAACATTCGTTCATGAGGTGTAGCATTTGTGGAGGTGCATAGTAGGGAGCGAATCGAATGTAAGGCAGGTTGTAAAACATTTTCCCACTGTTCAATTGCCATGTTTTTTTATTTTAGTGCCAGCTGGATAGTTTTCCATACGATTCCATTGTATCTTTCGACTTGGCCGTTTCCTTGCGGATTGTAAGCAGTCGTCCTGCTAGTCGCTATCCCAAGTGGAGTGAGAAAAGATTTTAACTCACGGGACATAAAAGATGAACCTCTATCAGAATGTATATAAGCCGGCATTCCAAAAATTGAGAAGATGTTTTGCAAGTGAGTTATAATGGTAGACGCCGAGATATCAGAACAGGGAATTGCAAAGGGGAATCTCGAAAACTCATCTACTACAGTCAGGAGGAAGCGGTTCCTGGAAACTGTTGGTAAAGGTCCTTTGAAATCCAGATTTAATCTTTCAAAAGCAGCAGTTGCTTTGATTAATTTTCCATCATTTTTACAGAATCGTGGCTTGACTTCGTTGCAACAGGGGCAAGCGTTTATGACCCTCTTAATGTCGTCCAAAGAGAAGGCTAAATTTTTAGATCTGATCCAATGATACATTCGGGTGATTCCCGGATGACACAATGCCTCATGTAATTCTCTTATATTCACTCCTGGGCTGGTAGCCGCCGTTATTCTTGATAGAGTATCCGCAGTTGCATTTCTGTTTCCAGGTCGGTAGATAATATCAAATTTGAAGCAGGTAAGTTCCAATCTCCAACGCATGATTTTCTCATTTTTAATTTTACTGTTATGACACTGATCAAACATGAATGTGACTGATCTTTGGTCAGTAAAAACTTCAAAATGTCTACCAATTAAGTAATGTCGCCAATTCCGTAGGGATTCAACAATTGCATAGGCCTCCTTTTCAATCGAGGAATGCTTCTGCTCAGATGCGTTCAGAGTTCTTGAGAAGAATGCCACAGGACGTTCAGCTTGACTCAAGGAAGCCCCTATAGCAAACTCAGAGGCGTCTGTTTCCACTCTAAAGGGTATGTTGTCCTCAATAGCAAACAAGGAGGCATTAGCTATATCGGTCCTTAATGAGTCAAAAGCCTTCACAGCAACTTCCGGAAGAGGAAAGGGACCCTTAGCCAAGAGAGGGCGAATCTTCTCAGAGAATGTGGGAATCCAACGACAACAATGGGCAAACATGCCCAGCGCACGTTGTAGAGACGCTGTGTCTTTAGGAATAGGTAAGTTCAACAGTGGAGCCAGTCTGTCGGGGTCAGGTTTTATAGTTTTGTTCTCGATAAAGTATCCTAGTAGTTTGATCGATTTAGTAGAAAAAACACACTTCTCATCATTCAGTGTTAAGTTGTATTTCTTAGCAGTAATCATGAATTTTTCCAAGTTGCAGTCATGCTCTCTTTGATTTTTCCCACATACCGTTACATCATCAAGATATGGAAAAGTGCCTTCTAAACCTTCATCCTTAATTATTTTATCAATGATTCTCTGGAAGCATGCTACCCCATTAGTCACACCGAAAGGGACACGTAGAAAATGGTACAGTTTACCTTCAGCTTCAAAAGCTGTGTAATGTTTTTCAGATTCTAATATGGGTACCTGATGATAGGCACTTTTGAGATCAATAGTACTAAATATTTCATATTTAGACACTTGTGAAATTAATTCTTCAATTCTGGGAAGAGGATAAGCATCAAGCATCGTGAATCTATTAATTGTCTGTGAATAATCGACAACCATTCTGGGCTTGTGGTGTTCTCCTTTCACGACAAATGCTTGTGCACGCCAAGGTGAATTACTGGGTTCGATTACACCTTCTTCTAGTAGTCTGTTTACGTTCGCAGCTATAAATAGTCTATCTTCTTCCGTTTGACGCCTTGACTTCGTGATCACTGGTCTACAGTCAGGGGTTAAGTTAGCAAACAGTGAGACAGAGGGGACTTGAGCAATTGCCAATGAGCAGATTTTCAGAGGTGGTCTGTCACCGTTGAAATCAATCTCAACTGAAGAATGATTTTTTAGTAAGTCATGGCCGATCAGAAAATCTGCACAAAGGTTTTTCATGATTAACACCTCTACGTTTGTATATGAATGAGTTTGTAATTTTACCGTTATCATGGAACAGCCAGTAATGTCCGAGCTTAAGGAAGAGTTAGCCATAGTTATTCTACCGAAGTATGGCTTCACTAGTATTCGACACTTTTTTACCAGAGATTGGTTTAGAAAACTGAGTGAGCTGCCAGTATCGATCAGAGCATTTAGCTCTATTCCATTTATATCCACTTTAGTAATAGATTTTTGGAGACAACTGGGGATAATTGATGCTGATGCTAAAGTATGAACTGATGCCGTAGAATTGTTCGGGGGGCGCGACAGTCTAGACTTGCAAACTCTCTGGTAATGACCTTTCTTTCCACACCCTCTACATAGTGCGTCCTTGGCCGGGCAGACGTTTCGAACATGGCGGTCATTCCCACAAAAAAAGCATTTTCCGGTGCGGGCTGGTATAGCTGCAGTTGCGTGAGTCTCCTCGGGTTTTTCGTCTTTCTGCTCCATAGCAGCCACAGGTACCGAATTCGAATTTGCAGAATATGAAGCGGAGTGATGTTCTGCCAGTTCTAATGCCCTAGCCTGGTCGAATGCATTATCCAACGTAATTGTAGTGTTCTCCAACAGGCGTTCTCGAATTCGAGTGCTCCTTAAACCCCGGATGAATGCGTCTCTAATATACTCATTTTTGTATTGTTCAGCCGTAACAGATTTGAAATTACAATCTTTGCTCATTTGTTTAAGTATCTGTAGATATTCACTCACAGACTCTCCCGATTGTTGAGTTCTCGAAGCCACGCAGTGTCTGGCGAATATTTCGTTTCGTTTAGTAACGTAAATAGAATCCAGGGCAGTAATAGCCGTATTGTAGTTTTCTGCTTCGTTGATATGCTGATAAACACCCGCCGACACGTAATTACACAAGAGATGAAGCTTATTTTCCTCAGTCGAATGCTGAACTTCGCCCAGGAAATTTGAAAATGTCCGTTTCCAATGTTTCCATTTTGCTTCAGCTCCTACGCACGTTGGATCCACGTCGAATCTCTCTGGCTTGAGAAGTCGTTCCATCTCATGTGAATTTAGATCCAAGAAATCTAGTTGATTAAATTGTAATAGAAATGATCATTAGAAAACGAGTTAGACTTAAAGAAAGCTTTAATCAACTAGAATGATGCATGACAAAATGGCAAAGCAGTATCGCACGCTAGTAGTTGGAACATCAAAACATAGTAGTGTTGCCATTCTTCAAGTACCTAAAGTTAGTGTTGCCAAAACAAGAACATAATATCACAACAGTATTATTTAAAATAGTAACACAAACTGAAAACTTAAGTACTAAAATTTTATGTAGATAAAATATTAATAATTACCAGAAGCTGCACCTTTGCTGAGAAGACATGCAATTGACCATACACATTTGCCTTTAAAGGGCTGAAACATAAATACAAATGCATGATCTCATTTCTGATGCTTTAGTGTATAATTTCTCAAATCTGTAAATCCTTGGATTTTCATCGTTTGTCTGTCAAACACAAGAGTTGGGGAAATTTTCATTTCATCTACTAACAATGCTCCTGGTATAAGCTAAACATGGCTTTATACACTCTTGTTGAGCTGGTTACCTTACACCTTCCTGGTAGGTCAGACGGTCTGGGTTTCAACAACAACTTTTGTTGAGCTTCAATAGTTGATACAAACTCAAATTCTCCTTCCTTCAGCTTTAATTTTTGCTCGATCTATGTTGTAGCCTGTTTTACAACAAGGAACAAAACAATGGCTTCGTCTATACATAAAATGTAATCAATCAAATATATGACGCGCGTTGTTTCACATGCGAACAGAAGCAAACAAATGTAAATAGACAGACGAAATTAAATCATTGCAGCATCCAATGATGTCATTGGGGAAATGCTTCGTTGCCAAATTACAGAACGCTTTCAGATTAGAGTTCGTATATGTAAAAATATAAAGATATATGTATATCTATATGAATTATTATATCTATATAAATGTCTATATATATTATATGTCTATATAAAGGCACTGGTAGCTGTGCTTGAATACATCTTTCCAGCTTTTGAAAATCAATATATGGCAACAATTAATTCCTTCTGCCTACGCGCATGCGTCAAACTTTGTCACATGTGTTTATTTACAAAGTTACTTCAAATCAAACCGTTTATGAAGTTCCTTCTTATTATATCAACTATACTTATTTTATATTATCAATTGTGGTTTTAAATTTCTAAATGGGTAAGCAAAAAATTGATATTAAGACCCGATCTCTTATTGAGAATTGTGTAGCTTCACAACAAAGAGCTTTTTTTCTTGTCTTGGGACAAAAAGCTCGAGATCAAGTAAGTTATTTTAGTTGTACCAGTTTTATTTTGTTTATCGTAGAAAAACTTGTGAAAAAATGTTTTTTGAATGCACTACAAATTTTCATTTGATGAATGGAAATTAAAGTCTATTAACCATTATATTTTAATTATTAGAATTTGTAATCTTATGGTTATTATTAATTACTCTTATCTCTTAATTTCCAGTCTTTATAAATATTGACTAATAGACTTGGAACATAGCTTATTAGTGAACAACTTTTTTTGACTTAATTTTGAAATTAACACAAATGTATTTAACATTGGATTAACAGGGGGAAATAAGTCCTTTTTTGTTTTTATGAATTTACATTAAAGGTATTATTTAAGTTTAAACTCATAAGCTTTCGGCATATAATTGAGCTGTTTTATAAACATATATAAACTAAAATAAATTATTCAACGAAACCTAACCGAGAGAAACGAAACCTAAGAGAATGGCTCTCAATGCCTGAATGGGGACCTCACTTTGGGATACATGCTGCAGTACCCAGTGGCTACTAAACAATCGAATTTTAATTATACCTAATAGCTCTTAGTATAATGCTATTAATTTACATATAATGGTAATAATAATGTGTTGAATCTACTAGTTTACTTTTAAATATTAGTTTGTGATTTTTTTTCTAATAATAAATGTGGTTAAACTAAACTGTTATGTTAAGCGTGGTATAAGAGAGCATAGCTAAGTATTTATGCTCCAGTTTTTTTATTAAAATTTAATAACTTTTATTTATTTATTTAATATTTTTCACACAAGTCCATTCAAATCAAGAATAAGGTGGTCTGACAGCCCAGTGATTAGCACACTGGAATTGCACTCAGACAACCCAAGATTCCCATTTCCCACCTCTGCCCAAACTGTCCCCGTGTTCATGCAGAGTATGGGCACATTAAATGTGTGGGTCTGTAAGTCCTTCCAAGAGGTTGGTGGTAGGAGAAGGAGGGTACGGCCCCTGTGGATGTCTCCTTCACTGCATTCCAGTCTAAATTGGGTGGCACTTCCCGGCCGTCCAAACAGATTGAGATTCCTTACACCTTTGAGTAGGTCGGACGGTTTGGGTCTAACAAATCAGCAATAAAGGTTAAGATCACTAATGATTGCAATAGAGAAGATATGGTAACACATTTTCTTTAACGATGTTCTACTTTTTGAAATGATTACTGAATTGGAATAAGTGTCTAAAAAATGTTGGCATCTGATGATATTTATAATTATTTTTGGATGTTCAATTGCTGTGTGAAAAGAAATGTTTTGTATAAAGCATATAAAATTTCTAAAACTTCAAGTATATTAAATATTAAACAAAAATTATCTTTAAAATGTAGGGATCATAAAGAGTAGAGAGTAGGAGGAATATTGTAATAGGCTTTTTGAAAGAAAGCTTACAAATGATTTCTGGACCGAAAAGTTCTAGCTTAATGATGCTATTGTTGATAACCATGGTTTTATTCGTGATTTGTTCCATTAAAAGAGCATTAGGTTGATTAGACATTTATTTAATTTATTCTTTTATTATCAGAACTTCTATTTTCTCAAAATATGATTTCTGGTGCCTGCTTTGTACCTGATGATAAATCAGGATGTAACAGTAAATGGTGTAAAATTGAAGGTAAAAGGAATTCGAGTTTATTCCACCCTCCTCATTTAAGTAGTATATTATTGTTTGGTGGTCTAGAGTCAGGTGAAATACCACCAAGTAAGATATAATTAGGCTTCTAAAGATAGTTTGTATTGCAATTTCTGGGTGCAGGAGAACTACTCCTACTGCAACTGTTGAACCCTTGCTCGGACAGCATCCTCTCTACATGTGTATCAAGGCAAAGGCTCTCATAAGCTTGAAGTGGCTTCAATATTTGGGCCACTTGAAGGAATAAGTGATCAGGGGTCTATTCAGTCTTTTCCAAATAGTACCCATTTTGTGAATTTTAGAAATAATTTGTGAAAATTAAAAATGCTCTGAACAATCAACCAAAATGCACAATGCAGATCATTCAGTTTTGAAATACATTTTAAAAAGTAAAGATGCCAACCTCTCAGTTATAGTTTCAGTAATCTAGACAGGAAAATTTCAGTAATCTTTGAGTAATGATGCAAGTGGTTCAATTTGCTATAAAAAATCATTCACAATAAGAATCGGAATAATATTTGATCAAACATTTCAAATTCTTTATATATATTTTTGTATGAAATGTTCAAATTTAATTAACATTATAACTAAACAAACATAATATGAATACATTAGTCTTCATTATTGAACAAAAAAGAAGTTTCAAAGTCCTTAAAACTTCATTATTGAACAAAAAAGAAGTTTCAAAATCCTTAAAACAAAATATGCTTAACTTAAATTAAATTTAGTTGGTTAGTTTTTTTTAGCTTGCATCAGACTTTTGTAATTTCTCCCTAAAACATAAAAACTAAAGAACATTTGGCATGCTCTTTAATATTTTTAGTAATTAAAAAGTGTAATGTGTCTGCATTTAAATTTAGACTAAAATTGGCCACATATATTTGAATAACAATACAGAATACATTCCGGTACAGCATTACTATGGGGAACAAATAATATTGCCTTCTATCACCAGATAATATTAAATTTTCTGTTAATAGGCAAGTTGAATTTCTAGATGATGAATTGTCCTATGGGCATGTTGAATTGTGCAATCACAATATTTATGTAAAAGTAATTAAAAATTAGTAACCTATAATTAACCAAGATGTGAAAATAAGCTAGATGTTTAGAGATCGAGATGTTTAGAAAAGGATACTTGTGGACTCGCACGACTACACGAGAATTCCCTGAATTGTGTGATCATACTGAATGTGTCAAAATAATTAAAAAATTAACATGAATAATAAACCAAAATATATAGATAAGCAAGTTTTGTCAATTTAATGTGCAATAATTACAGGATGGTGACTTATGCAAAAAGATACTAGTCAGCGATACCACCTGAATTATGCAATCCAACTATTTATGAAAAAATTAAAAAATTAGCTTTAATTAGTAACCAAAATTTGAAAATAAGCAAGTTTAGACCATCTAATGACTAATATTTAGGGGATGGGAATGGATAGAAAAGGATACTTGTGTACCCCCAGGACTACTCAAGGATTCCCTGAATCAATAGTACTAAATGTGCCAAAATAATTAAATATTAATATGAATAATAAACCAAAATAAGCAAATTTTATCAATTTAATGTGCCATAATTACAGGATGGAGATGGATGGAAAAAGAAAGAAAGATGGAAAAAAATAGGCATTTTCTGTAATTTTACAGGTATTTCCTATAGTCCATAATTTTATTCAGAAATCCGCAAGAATTACGGAAAATCCGTAATGGTTGGCATTTTTGAAAAAGTAATAAAATAGTTGTAAAATATCAGAATCTTGTCTTTCTAGTGAAAAATTGGCTTTAAAGCCCTTTGTGAAGGTGCCATTTTGTCAAGAGTTGAATTTGTGAAAGTGCGTAAAATGGCACTAAATTTGCTCAGATCACTGATGATCTAAACCAGGGGTGTAGTGGAGCCGAAACATCGTTCCAGCACTTTTTTTTATTTTTTTAATGCGGGAAATAAATAAGAAAAAAATTGTAAAATACTTCCTTAAAACAGCGCAATCTTATCCTTACCTTCGAAAATATGATTGATATTTCAAATTAATAAAAGTAATAAGACACTGTGGTTTCTGCAGAAAGTGTTGATTACGAGAATAATGATTATGGGTTTCAATTGCCCTCGTGGTTCCCGACTAGTTAGACGTGGTTCCTAGCTAGTTTTTTTATGCCTTTTACTTCTGCAAAGGATTTTTATAGCGTTTTCATTTTAATATTCAAGTAATTTATTTTATTAAATGGTTCTGTTTGTTTGTGGCTCTTTACAAAGTCATGGAATCTAATAAAAGGCAAAAAACTTTGTACTCCTTCTTTTCACGTGCGACAATTCCAGTTACAAAAGATGACAATCATGGAAAGCTCGATATTGCAATAGCTCAACTAGGTGAAACTAAAACTACCAAAAACTGTTCATTGCCAGATTTGAAAGATGACGGAAACGTAAAAAATCACAATATGGAGGTTTTAAATTTTGGTTTGGAGTGTTTACTTAGTTTAAATTCGTGCTCCTTAGAAAGGGATTCCCAGACATAATGGCCTTCTGTGTGGACTGAAGAAATGTGGAATCGAAAAAAGTAACTTTTACATAGATAGACTGTAAAAATGGGAAACTTGGTTGAAAATATGTAGTGACATTTCCCATCTAGGCGCTTTTATAAAAGAGTGAATTGCTATTTCAAAGGAGTGGCTTTCATACAGTGTTACATTTTATGAATCATCAAGGCTTATCCAGCTCACTTCTCTTCAAAAACGAAATTTTAGAGCATAAACAGTTTACTGCTTACTTAACTGCAGAAAAAATAATTTCTGAAGCAAAATTACAAACTCTTGAAAAAGTGTGTGATTCAATGGCATCACATTTGGCCTCAACAAAATCAGTATTTAGAACCGCATTATATCGTTAAAAGTGATAGACCTTATTCTGATTATTTTGGACTTTTGGAACTGCAAAAATTAAATGGTGGAAACATTAGTATCTAGCTACATTCAAGATACAGTTCTGTAGAAATTATTGATCATATTTCCAATGAAATTAAGAATAAAATAATGCAACAGGTTTTGGAAATTTCGGGGAACATTTCTGTCATTATCGACGAATCCACAACCTTAGAGGACAGATAAATCTACTTTGACTGCATAAAAGTGTGAAGTTAGCAAAGAACTCCCCCCACATTTTCTGTTTTTGGACCTAATTGAATTACCCGATCAAAAATCTGAGACAGTGTTTGAGCTTTTGTTAAATTGCTTGAACATGCAGGGTTTCCACGATGATTATTTAAAAGAGCATTTAATTTCATTTACAAGTGATGGTGCAAGTGTAATGTTGGGTAAAAATTCTGGGGTTGCAAAAAAACTCCTAACGTTAGTAAATATCCTAACGTTATTGTGTGGCACTGTATGAATCACCGGTTGGAGCTAGCATTGAGTGACGCTGTTGACAAGGTAGGTGCTGGTGTGAACCATTTTCAGATATTTATAGATAAGTTATACACTATCTACAGTAAATTACCTAAGAACCAACGTGAACTGGCAGAGTTAGACAAACAAATGAATGAAATTGGAAGAATACTAAGCACAAGATGGATCACTAGCTCATTTAGAACTGTTTCGGTAGTTTGGCATGGATATAACTCATTATTTAACCATTTTACATCATCTGAACATGATAAAAGTAGAAATTTGACTGATCGAGCTATGTACAGTGGATTAATTAAGCGGTTCTGATCCCCTCAATTTTTGAAGGTCTTGGCCATTATGTATGATATTTTAGCAGAACTTTCAATGCTCTCAGAAAACATGCAAAGCAAAAACATGACAGTTTTTTATGCTGGCAAATTAATCCGAATAAGCATCAGATTCATAGAAAATCTTAAGAAGAAAAACCCGAACTAAGTATCTTGAAGATGAAATTGCTATTAAAGAGGGTAATTTTTGCAGAATTACGCTAATTGAAAACAATAAGACTTCAGTAATCAACCAGCAACAACTGTTGACAAGTGTAATTAACAATTTGAAAAAGAGGCTGTTAACCACAATTTCAAGCAACGAAAAGAAATCTTCAACAGTGGAAACCAACAAAAAACAGGAGGAGTATAACTCACTGATGGATGAACTAAAAGTGCCTGAAAGTGATCAGTGGCCTTCGGGAAAGCCCCTTGGTTTTGGAGAGTATGAAATTGAAAGTCTTTGCCGGAGATTCAAACTTAACATCTCCAAAAACAAAAAAATGCATATCACGTTTACTGGGACAGCTCACATGTTCCAAAAGACTTAAACAATTCGCTCAATTGCTCAAAACTTATTTCTTGTAGTTCATCTGAGTGTGAGAGGGGATTCAGTCAGATGAACCTCATAATATCTCCAACAATAACAAGATTAACAACAACACACTTTTCATCACTTAAATGTTTGTGATAAACGGACCCGACCTGAGACATTGGAATGCAGAACCAAACATGCGTCAAAACCTGGTTAAGAAAACATCGTTTTGCTCATAACACCAAAACATGTGAAGCTCAACCAAAAGAAAGTGATGAGAACAATATTTTTGCAAAGTTTTTGTATATAATATTTAAATTTACAAACATTTAAGTGTATTTTATGTTTTGATTCTGAAAACCCATGATATTTTCTATCTTACTTGCAAATGTCATGATTTTACATCCATGCTGTTTCTTAAAACCCCTTACCAACAATACCTGTGGTATTGTTGGGATGGGGGTTGAGGGATCTGGGTAGTATTATACTTTCCAGGTCAGAGCATTCCGGCACAGCTTAATTTATGACTACAACCCTGATCTAAACATAATTCTGTGAAACATCCATATATCAGTATGTTCTCTGATGGCATGCTTATCAGGTTTGCTTTTGACAAGCCTAATGGAATTTAGATCCTCTTCACGGGGTCAATGGAGAAAGACTCCACCTAAAACAAGAAGAATTGCACCAAGTTTTGTCCATACCAAGTAGTTTGCACAATTCCGTGAACGTGCCAGAGCTAAAGTTCATTCCGTGGTTAGAATGGATGAGAGAGGGAACCTTGTAATAACATATCCAGTTCCGAATGAGAACTTTACTGATGGTTGTACACTCTTGGCAGGGTTCCATTTCAGCGAGAATCTCGTGAAATCCATAAAACATCTCGCGTAAACATTTAGACTGCGCGAGAATTTCTCTCTCTCCAGTTCCGGCCTAACATTATTTTTTTCTTCAAATTGGATACCGAGAAATCCGATGTCCAATGACGAGATACAGATTTGCGGTGGCCAGGTCACCATTAGCGACTAAAATTATTACAGTAAGTCGCCATTTCTGGTGATCGAAATTTCTCCAGAATCCTTTCAGTTCCACGGCGTCAGCGGCCAGTAGATCGGACCAATTGCTTCGCGACCGCAAATCGCGATCAGCCGCCGAACCGCGATTCCGTAGCTACGTGTGAATCACAGTCAATCGAGAATTGGGCACACTAAAAGTACTACGTGTTTCTAATTAGCGAGATATTTTATAAAAAACTATAATTGTGTCCCACGCTTGCTGGTCGCAAATTCGATCAAATAAAATTTTCCTTTTTAGGAGATAGGGATTCTTTCACGGATTTGAATTATGCTTTTTCCTAGTACTTCCCGCATTTTTCGTGTTTTGCTCGAGAAATTTTCTTCTTTCCTCGGACGAAAATCCTTTCCCCCGTACACAGTCTGTCTATCGGTTACATAAAATCCCGAAAATGTCGTGAAATTGGCCATACATGCCCCAAAAATGTCGCAAAATTTAAGCAAAAGAATTTTTTATCAGATATATTCCTTTCTTACATCTGAAAATCTGTTTCTCCGCGATTGCGAAAACGGCCTTCGCATACGATGATTCCCACAGTTTCTGAGGAGAAATGATCAATGAATATCTTTTTGCCATTTTTACAATATATTTCCATCGACTGAATTTTTTTATAATTATTTCGTTTAATATACAAAGAATAAAAACCAAACCATTTTTCTACCGTATTATTAAGAAAATGAAGGGCTATTTTGCAGCAGCATCACGAAAATCTGCATTTGTACGCGATCCTCAGCATACCGCGTTTAATTTGAAAAATATTTCCCTCTTTTCCAATCTGTTTTCATCGACTACAGTGTTTGTAATTGTTTCGCGTTTTATACAGAAAAATTATTTTACAAACATATTATTTATGAAATAAAGGGCTATTTTGAAAACAAAAAGAAAGAAGTCGACACTTTTCAAACAAACTGGCTAAAATCACATGACTGGCTTGAGATTCAACAAAAGGACGATGCAACCCTTATGTTTTGCAAGTTATATAAAAAGTACAAAAAAAAAAGGGAATCCATTTTCAAACATCAAGTCAAAATTATTACCTAATTCTATTTGCCTAGTGAAATAGTTTTCGTCGATATCCGCCTTTAGCGATCAAAAATCGTTAAAGTTTTTAATTGCTATTGCTGCATGAAAATTGATCATAAAATGATTTTAAAAATCAAAATATAAAGTAAATACAGTCGGCCCTCGACTTTTGCAGTTTATAGACAAAAAAATCGTAAATTCACATGTGAGTCATTTTACATAAAATAACCCATGTAGACGTTTTTATGTCAGCAAATAAAATCATAACGTAAGCATGGGGGAAGTCAGGAATTTGAGTATTTTTGCTAACAAGTGTGTGTGTGGGGGGGGGGGGGGTATAAAATTACAAAAAATGTGCTTACTTAATACTTAAACAACTCCTAATTAATTTTTAAAAAGAATGTTAGTAAGAATGTTAAAAGAATGTTAGTTTTAAGAATTAAAAATTTAAATGTCGAAAAATATGAGTTATAGTTAATGGTATCTTTTTTATTACTTTCTAAATTAGCATGGTAAAAAAAAATGAAATTTTAAGCTTCTCTCCTTATTACAGAAAATCTCTCCCAAAATTTTCTGGAAGGAGAGAAATTCTCCCCCTCTTTTCCTGACTAAGTGGGAACCCTGACTCTTAGTCAGGGATTGCGTAAGTTTCTGACCACTTTGTGAAGTAGTCCACCATTACTAGGAAGTATTTGTTATTGTTCAAAGTTTGTGGTAGTGACCCCAAAACATCGAGTGCAATTCTCTCAAACAAAAGAAGTTTCGACATTGTAACACTAAAGAAGCCCTCATGTTCCCTTCTTCCATCCCTTTCGAGCTCCGCATTCTTTGCACCAGCACTCAACATCGGATCTCACCACATTGTACCAGGAGAAATGTTCACTGACTATGTTCAGCATCTTGCTGATACAAAAATTTCCTCCAATGGGGCTGTTATGAATCTCTTTCATCTCATCTTTCGTCTTTTCTTGTCCGACTTTTGTCTCATCTTGTCCGGCTTTCATTTTGTCTTGTCTGGCTTTCATCACATCTTGTCTGACTTTAATCAAAACCATCTTGTCTTGCTTTTATCTTGTCTTTCATTACTTTAATCAAAACCATCATCTCTTTCATCTGCTCCTCCATCACTTTTCTAGATACTACCATATATGCTTGTCGTTTCCAGAAATTCCACTTCTGACACCAATATGTTATGAACATATCCTCAAGAATCGTGAGTGTATGCTCAGTATACAAGAATAAGTCCAAGTTTCTGAATAAATTATGTTTATTCACAAGCACAAAGTAAACAGGAACAATGTGCAATCAAACAGCACTTAAATGCTCCACTAAATATCGGCTACTATTCTCAAAACAGTGACAAAAATCACAGTCCAATGTAGCTCATGTCATGTCAATTTGTCAACTGTACTCCAATAGAGGGATGGGTCTTTTTATAATCCCTGTATAGAAACTTCTAGAAATCTCTCCATATCTCCTAGACTAATCGTTATTTCGTGAAGTTTCTGTAGCATTCTGGAAGTCGCCAAATCTGGAAACCCTTCTAACTGGAAAATCCTGGCAACCCTAGACTGGTGTCATGGACTGTGTTTTCTTCGCCTGGCCTTTGCGACAGATGAAAGTGGAGGCGCCAAACGGAATATTGCACATTCACAACAATAGTATAGATAATGTTAGATTTTAATATCTTCATACCCTGAAATTTTTACACTTCTATATTTTAAAATTAATGGACAAGTGCTATAATTCTATTATAACTGTTAAAGAAGAAAATTAACATGGCTTGCATTTTTTAAAATTTACTTTCAATACAAATGAAGCACACTAATAGTGAATGTGATTTTGTTTTTAAACTGAAACATTAGTTTTAAAACAGTATATGACAGTTGGACAAAAGCAGTCAATAGTGAAAATTAATAGTTTTTAATTTTTGCAATCTGCACTAGATGGCGATACCATTTGTAACCTTACTGTGTATCATTTTGGTCCAGAAAAGTTTGCCACTGCTTACTAAGGTATGTCTTATCCTATTATCTTACTCTTCATGATGGGAATACACTGCATCCTCCAAAACGCCCTGAGTTTAAAAGTGTTGTTAAATTTTTTATTCTAGTAAATAATTTTTATTTTCTTTGAGTGTGTAATATATGAATGATTTGCCCTCACTCCAATAGAGAAGTATAAACTGGCAATAATCTTTAAAGTGTTAAAATAAAGTAGTTTTCTCTTGCTTAGTTAATTTCTTTCATTTTATTTTAATTTCAGGTTGTTTTACTTTTTTACATTTTACAACAAAACCGAGGTCACATAAAATTATCCAAGCCATCTATTCTGTGGTGCTATAAGAAAGATCATGGATTTAGTTTGTATGTTGCTTTTTGCTGTTTTTTAAATTTATTTTAATTAATGTATTAATGTAATATATTACACCGGCTTGAAGTGATATGTAATTCTAAGGGCGAGTTTCCACCAAATTTACAAATTTGCAACAAATCAGACTCCGTCAATTTCTTAGAAAAAGAAACTCATGTTTTTAAATTGAAAAATACTTCTGGAATTTCTATTCATTGTCTACCATTTTTGACAACAACCATGAATCCCATGTTATGGTAGAACGATCAAAAGTTTTCCTGTTTTGTTTGTGTTTCTAGAAACAGTTTGCTTGGTTAAAATACAGTGGACACAGTTGTGTTTTTGTTTATATTTATGTGTGAAGTAAATTTTTATTGTTATGTACCTTTTTTATTAACATTTTACAACATAGTTTAAAAGTGTTTATGATTGTTCATTCTGTTTGTCTGTCTATCTGTCTGTCTATTCACACGATAACTGCCGTATAAATAACTTTATCAAAATAAAATTTTAGTATGTTGTTGCGACAGTCTGTTGGACATATGGGAATGTAAATGAATAATATCACCCAATTAGTTTTGGAATGAACCCGGGTTGAAAAAATGAAATACATTGAACCCTATGGGACCTAATTTTTCAAACATTTTTTAAGCAAAGTTAAATTTCATCATTTGGAGTGGTGTTGAAGCCGAGCATCCTGGCTGCCAGCAGACTGGCATTTCATAGTGTTCAGCGATTAATCATACTTCAGTCTTTCAGCAGATGACCATCGGGTATATGTGTGAAGGCTCCAGGGCCAGTGGTCCCAATCAGCCTTTATTTTACACAGGCACACAGCCATTACATGGTGTGATGGTGTGGGGTGCTATCTCTTTCAACAGCAGGTTGCCCCTAGTCATCCTGCAGTTGAAAAGTGTTTTATAATCAATGCTTTATGCATATTTAATCTTTCTTGTTCTACTTCATCTAGTCCTAGTATATACCAGTTTTTATAATGAAAAATGGTTACATTTTTTTTTTTTTTTTTTTGTAATCTTACAGTCTATTTGCCAGACTGATGCTTCACTAAAATAGCATCTCTGTAATTTATGTAGGTTGCCTACAAATTTTTGGACCAAGTACTCATACCAAAATCTCAAAACTGGTGCTAGACATTTTTACAAAATTATGAAAATAAGTTCTTAATTCCCCATTTATTTCAAGATCAACATTTTCCATGTCATCCATCATTTCTTTCCTTACATGTTCTTTTCTCCAATTTGCAAGCCTCACCTTGGCTTCCTTCGTGCTTTTCTTTGATTTTCCAGAGAATTAATAACGAAAAACTCAGAACGGAGAATAAACAAATCATTGTTGTCAGACATGATGATGATGAATAGGGCTCAGACTTTGATAACATTTCTATTTTGGGGACTTCTTTACTTTCCCTGCAGTACATGGTAATGTATAGGGAAAGTATTGGAATCATGTCGAAAATCACAACTCGAGTTTTCGATGGATCTACACATTTCGAGATCTCTACAATACGAAAAACCTATTTTTAGTGTGACGTGTGTCTGTCTATCTGTGTAGATTTTGTATCCACTCTTAACTAAACAACTAATTGAATGAATTTCATAAAGTTTGGTAGGTAAGTCCCTTGTGGGCAAATCTGGTGCTGATTAGTTTTGGGTACGATTCGAAATAAAAGAACCCACCTTTTTTTGCGAAATGGCCCGCAAAAATTGTATCCACTGTAGCTAAAAAACTAATGGACCGAATTGCTCAAAATTCTGTAGATAAGTCGCTTGGAAATTACCCTGGTGCTGATTAGATTTTGGTACTATTCGGAAAAAAATAACCAGCCTTTTTTCGCAAAATGGTCCGTAAAAATCATCAAAATCTGAAATAAAAACTACATGTGCTGAAGTATATCCACTAAATGCTTGTTTTATATGTAATTTTTAACGAAAAAAGGAATTAGACCAGCCCCATTACACTACGACTAGGCCATTCTCGAGATATTTTTGTTTTTTCGTAATTTCTCTATACCACCTTTGAAAATAAGCCCAGTTACCAAATGAGAACGAAAATTGAATTAAAAGTGAATAAAATTTAATTAAGATAAAGAGAACGTGGATATAAATCTGCAGGGAAAGTCATGTCCCGCCCACATCAGATTTTTATTTTCCCTGCAATACATGGTAATGTATAGGGAAAGTATTGGAATCATGCCAAAAAGTGCAACTCAAGTTTTCGATGGATCTACACATTTCGAGACCTCTAGAACACGAAAAAACCATTTTTAGCATGACGTCTGTGTGTGTGTGTCTGTTTGTGCAATGTATGTATCCACTCTAACTCAAAAAACTAATGGACCGAATTTCATAAAATTTGGTAGGTAAGTCACTTGGATGTGACCCTGGTACTGATTAGTTTTTGGTATGATTTGTAGAAACAGAACCCGCATTTTTTTGCAAAGTGGCTTGTAAAAATTTCATGTATCCACTCTAGCTAAAATACTAATTGACCAAATTTCACAAAATTTGGTAGATAAGTTACTTGTGAGATACTCTGGTACTAATTAGATTTAGGTATTATTCAGAAAAGAACAACCTGCTTTTTTTTACGAAATGGTCCTCAAAAACTACCAAAATCTAAGAAAAAGCTACGTATGTTCAAATATGTCAATTAAATGCTTGTTTTATATGTAATTTTTGATAAGGAAAAGAATAAGAGAAACTCTATTACTCTAGGACCAACCGTTCTCGAGATATTTAAGATTTTTCACATTTAGTTATGCCTTTCTGGTAGGTCGGACGGTCTGGGTCTCAACAATCAACAACAACAACAACATTTAGTTATGCCTCTTTTGGAAAAATGTCCAATTACCAAACAAAAACATAAATTGAATTAAAAATGCAAATTTTGTGTTATTTTGTGCAATTAAATTCTATTTAATGAATTATTAAAGAAATAAAGAAAAAATGAATTTGATTCTGCAGTTAAAGTCATTTGCTGCCCACATCAGATTTTTACTTTTCCTGCAATACATGATAATGTATAGGAAAAATATTGGAATCATGCCGAAAATCGCAACTCGAGTTTTTGACGGATCTACATGTTTTGAGACCTCTAGAATACAAAAAACTATTTTTAGCCTGACATTTGTGTGTGTGTCTGTCTGTCTGTGCAATGTATATATCTACTCTAACTCAACTAATGGACCGAATTTCATAAAATTTGGTAGGTAAGTCACTTGGGTAGTGACTTACCTACCAAACCCCTGGTATTGATTAGTTTCCCTGGTATTGATTAGTTTTTGGTACGATTCTTAGAAACAGAACCCGCCTTTTTTTGCAAAATTGCCCGTAAAGATTTCATGTATCTACTCTTCTAGCTAAAATACTAATTGACCAAATTTCACAAAATTTGGTGAATAAGTTATTTGTGGGATACTCTGGTGCTGATTAGATTTTGGTACGATTCAGAAAAGAACAACCTGCCTTTTTTTACGAAATGGCCCACAAAAATCTAAAAAAAGACTACATATGCTCAAATGTATTAATTAAATTCTTGTTTTATACGCAATTTTTGCCGAGGAAAAGAGTATAACACACTCCACTATACTCCTTCCCGGTAGTCCATTTTGTTGCTCCAAGTCCTCTTGACGAGCCGGACGGCCTGGGGCTTTCACACTCCACTATACTTTAGGACTAACCGTTCTCAAGATATTTGAGATTTCTTGCATTTTTGTTACCATATTCTATAGTATGAAAAAGTAAAAATGTTCTTCTGTCACCGCATTTTAAATTGGAATATTTAATAAAGCTACCTAGCGATATGAATTTCACAGAAAATTTTCCTGAAAAATTTGAAAATATTCTCAATATTGTACAGTTGGAATAATATGTTCAGTGACTTTTAAAAGTATTTGTTTTTACATTACAGTCATTCTGTAGTTAAACATATATCACATAAAAACTTAAAATAGGTTTAAATTTAGAAATATATAGAAAATTTTATCTATGAAAATTTCTTATACATGTATACTGCAGTTAGCAGCTACAATTCAAAATTTTCTTTAAATAGTATACACATGATTTTGAACAGTTGTAAAAGCAATTCAATTGTATCTATATGATTTTCTTTTTCAATTTTATTAATGACACATTACCCAAAAGGAATAGCATGAAAAATAATTTTAAATTGTTAAATCTAATCAGAATCATAAATAATTTACTATTTATTATAGGTATAAAAAATAAATTATTAAATATAATATTATTAGAAAAAATTAAAAACTGATTATAATTGAAAAATGCATTATTAAATATTATATTACATTTTTTTTTATCCCTACTGTTAATTCAAAGTGAAACCTTTTTACTACTAATGAAAATAATTAAAATAAAAAATAAATTACTCAGTATATTTATTATATGCCTAAAAATAAATTATTAAATATATAAAAATACAATACCACAAAAATAAATTTTATAAAATGCTTATAATTAAACACTTTTTTAATACAAATTATTTTATACAATATTAAAAATTGTTTAAAAAACCCCTGCTTGTAATTGAATGGGTAAGTATCATTGGAAAGAAAAGACAATTTTCAAGATGAATTATATTTAATATTATTAAAGCATTTTTTTTCTGCAGAAGACTTGCAAAAACGTTCTGTATTTTTAACGCTTTTATAAATATTAGAGAATTTAAAGTTGAAAGAATAGTTTTCTTAAAAATTTACCTGCTTTTTTCTGAGAATGAATAAAATGTCATGTGTACCAGTTTGATTCTCATTCATTATTTTTCTTCAAAATAAAGCACACACACTCACATACCCCTAACCCCCTTCTCTTTTGCTTTTCAAAATTAGAAAACTCAATGATTAGAGACTTCTTGTAAAACAATTTTTTTTATTAGAAAACAGTTTGAAAAAATATTACATTCGTAATTTCCAAATAAAGACAGAAAAAGGCAAAAAAAAAAAAAAAAATGGAAAAATTTTCCATTTCTGGAAAATTTTCTGACCCACATCTATCTC
This sequence comes from Amaurobius ferox, assembly GCA_951213105.1. Taxonomy (NCBI): domain Eukaryota; kingdom Metazoa; phylum Arthropoda; class Arachnida; order Araneae; family Amaurobiidae; genus Amaurobius; species Amaurobius ferox. Next base: position 56,396,012 of record OX578151.1, read on the forward strand.
CAAGGCTACCAATTAAAAAAACAAAATGATTTTATATTTTTTGTAAGATTCCCTAACACAAATAAAGATTCATTCTTCAGTTTCTGAATAATCATTAATTTTATTAGTCAAAACTGTAAATGTTTTTTTCTCACAAATTGTCCTTTCCTTACTGCTGGAATCTACTTATACATAAAATACAAATGTTTCATCTTCAGCAGTAATACATGCATAAAAAAATGTCTCCTTTCCAGTATCTCTATTTTTACTGTTACATGCAGATTAAATAAATAGTATCTTTTAAAATCATTATTTAGAGAGTTATTCTCCTATCATTTCCAGTGAGAGGGGAGCAAAAATGCTTAGTACTAAATTTGCAATGCTCTACAACTTTGTGACTTTTTCCCCTTTCTCTAGTCAGGAAGTGAGATAGTGTTATACGCTTTCGATAGCATATAACTGGCAGTGATGGTAAAACGGGAAAGGAGCTAAAGTCGTGCAGGCGGTCAACACTGGTAATAGATGTGGGAAGGCGTAGGGCATTAGGAAAGGTGAGAAGGCATCTGCGATGACGGAAAACAGTTCGGGACTCCGGTCAATTCCAATTAGTTGAAGTTGGAACATGAATAGTAGAAATGGAACAATCGCATAGAGATAGCGATGGATGAGTGGCGTGTTAGTAGGAGTGACGAAAGATGAAATTCAGACAGTTAAATTCTTCTTTATTAAATGAGGCTTTTCTTGTTCCACATAATTTACATCAGGATTTCATGACATTAAAACGATTACAATAATGCTCGAGAGGTGAGCATGAGCTTTCAATATACTTGATGACATTCATTGAACGTAATGGCAATCGATATTAGAATTTATAAGATATTTCAAAATTTCCGATAACATATAATTTCCTAAATTAATATCATCTCACAACGTAACTTGAATAATTCACTCTTTCATTAAATCAATATCATTTATATTCTCTTAAGAACAAAATGTTCCATTTCAAGCCCCACCGGCAAAACGTGACCTACTGCTATGAAGTTACATCGCCAACTGAATCTAATCATAATATTCTCACCAAAGCGTCTTAGTATGAATGCGCGTTCGCTCATGACGAAACAGAAAAGAGTTTCAATGCATTTCAATACGAAATGCGAATCGAGGTAAATGTACAAACGCGCGGGAATGTAACATTTCAACAAGGGTTATCGAAACAGGCGAGAAAACTTCAAGAAGCCGAAATACGCAATTGGCACTTTATCAATTTGGAATAAAATATTTAAGAACAAGTTTTGGAATCAAAACAAAAATAAAATTTACCGAATGTTAAATTTAGAAAGGAATAATTAATAAACACATGTTATGCATCTCATAACAATAGTCTCTTGTGCCTCTCTAAAGAAGGAGGTCAATTCCCCCTCCCCCCCAAAAGTTGTTTCATCGTGTAATGCGATTGGGGCTTCCTTATACACCTGCATAAAAAATATATGATAACCTTAATACTTCTCGAATTATTTGCCTGATACATGACTTTTTTTGACACCTTGTACGTAATCTTACATAATAAAAGAAATTTCTGTGTGCATGTGCAGTCTGTAGCGAAAAACCTGAGCATCATACGGACAGGAAATTTGGTACATGGGTACTTCAGGACCTGGAAAGGTGCACCTTGACAGTATTTTTTTCAAATTAGTTTTATAGTTATTTTATGGTTTAGTACAATGTTGAGTGATATTCACACAAATTGGTTCCTTGGCGAGTGAAAATATTGACACCAGCAAAAGATCAAAGATTGTTCTTTCTAACAATGTTTGAATCATATTCGTAAGGCAATACCTTCTTATTTATTTATTTTTTTTAAACTAGTTCTAAATTTGCATATTTCTGGTTATGTGACTACTTCATTCTTTTACCACATCCAAAAATCCAAGATTAGCACAATTTTATAGTTTGGCAAAGTGTTAGGTGTATATTTTCATATTCTAACAAAAAAAATTATTTCAAAAGTAATTTCATTTTTTGTCATTTCTTGAAGCGAGTGAACCTGAAAGAATTTTGATGTTTTGCAATGAAGTTCCGTATATTTTTCAACCTGCTGACTGTGCATGCTCACCCAACAGTGGGATTTAAGTCACACCTTCTGAAGAGGGAATCTTTTCAGCAGATTGTTTATTTTATTTATTTATATTAGCTTTCAGCATTTGTGGAGCAGTGCTCTTTGTGCTTAAACTAATGGTTTTGCATTTTGTGGTTGTTGAATGAATGAAAGTAGAAGCATGCACAACTCAAAAATATATTTCACTCACTCAAGTGTCGATTTATTAATGAACTGTAGTAATAATACACAAATGGAAAACAAAAGCACAAAGATAATACGCTCATGTATACACACACTGAAAACGCTACTCTCGAACTCAGATCCTCAAGAATAAAAAACCCGATGTAGCGCGGCTCATTTTGAGAAGCGCCATCTCGTGGCACCAAACATACCCCCAGCCTTGAAGCCTCAGGGGGGTTCAACACTTAAGATTAAACTGAACTGAAAGAGAAAATACATAATTACAACATATAAGTTAAGTTAAAAATAAGAAATGTCACTAAATTCAGTAATTCAGTTCATGAATAGGCAGTTCAGTGGCAAAGCACACAGTTTAGAAATAGGTTTTTTCAGTTCACCGTTAGCAGTACGTAATTCTACAACGTGCACCTTATTATCCTTGCCTGGGCAAACATTAACAATCCTACCTAACTTCCAACGTAAAGGAGGAAGATTCTCATTTTTCACTAGCACTAAGTCACCCGGTTGAAAATCACGTTGTAGTTTACACCACTTAGGCCTTTGCTGCAATCTAGATAAATATTCGTTACTCCAACGTTTCCAAAAATGTTGGAATAGCTTTTGCATATTTCGCCACCGATCAATGTGACTTATTTTTTCTTGGGTTAAGTCTGATTCTGGAAGGGCACTCATTGATGCTCCAATCAAAAAGTGTCCAGGAGTCAGGACTTCTAAGTCATTGGGATCCGAAGAAGCTGGAGTCAAGGGTCTTGAATTTAAACAGGACTCGATTTGTGTGATTAGCGTCAAAAACTCTTCAAATGTTGGTACGACATTCCCAAGACATCTCTTTAGATGGTATTTTAGTGATTTAACTCCAGCCTCCCACAGACCTCCAAAGTGAGGCGCAGAAGGAGGGTTGAAAATCCACTTGATGTTTTCGGAAGACACATAACTATGAAGTCGATAATTCCGTTCAATATTTATAGCTCTTCTCAACTCCCCACTAGCTCCTTTAAAATTCGTTGCACAATCACTATGTATTTCAACAGATCTACCTCTACGAGCTATAAACCGTTTTAATGTCGCTATAAAGGATTTTGTTGAAAGGTCTCCAACTATCTCTAAGTGAACTGCCCTAGTAGAGAAGCAAACAAAAAGACACACATAACATTTAGTAATTTTGACTCCTCTACCAGAACGATTCTTGATATTAAAAGGTCGAGCAAAGTCTACACCCACAAGAGAAAATGCTCTGCTTTGGGTAACTCTTGAAGCAGGAAGATCAGCCATAAACTGTGTTGCATTTTGGGCTTGAATTCTGCAACAGGTGACACATTGATGTAAGCATCTACGAACGGCATCTCTAGTGCTGATAATCCAAAACTTTTGCCATAAAATAGACAGAAGTAATTGTGGGCCAGCATGAAGATAAACTCGATGATAGTAACTGATGATCAAATTTGTAATATGATGATTCTTAGGCAAAATTATCGGGTGTTTTCTGTTGTTTGATAAGTTCGCATTTGTAAGTCTTCCGCCAACACGCATGACTCCTGAAGAATCTAAAAACGGAGTCAAAGATAAAAGCTTGCTGCTTGATTTCAAAGGTTTCGCAGATTTTATGCTAGTAAGTTCCTCGGAAAATGCAGATTGCTGTACAATCTTTACAATTAATAATGTTGCGGTAAAAAGTTCCTCTGTTGATAAGTGACTCTTTAAACGATTTTCCGGTTGTTTAAAACAATTATTTCTAAACCTCATACACCATGCTAATATTCTGCATAGCTTTATCCACGAAGAAAATTTTGAAATTAAAGTTGGTTCTTCAACCTTTGAGACATGAGAATTATAACTCCTTTTCTCTTCCTTAAACACAATTTCACTGTACTCAGCGTCAATATCAATTGTTTGTTCTGTCATTTCAAGGGGTTGTTTTAGCCATTGCGGTCCTTGCAACCATAATGTGCTCTCCAAAAGTTCTGATGGAAGATAACCCCTAGTTCCGCAATCTGCGGGATTCTCTACCCCATGGACAAAGTTCCATTTGACATTAGGAATAGCTTCTTGAATTTTGTACACACGATTTGCAACAAAAGGCTGCCAACGACGTGGCTCAGAAGAAATCCACGCTAATGTGACACGTGAGTCTGTCCAAGCATAGACACAATTGATAGGTAATTCAATGTATGAGAGAACAATCTTCAAAAGATTTGATAGCAACAAGGCTGCACATAGCTCTAGTCTTGGAAGAGACTGTATTTTTAAAGGTGCAACTCTGGTTTTTGCAGTTAACATATTCACATGCAATGAATGCTTAGAACTTGCAGATTTTACATATATGACAGCACAATAAGCTTTCTCCGAAGCATCAGAAAAGCCATGAATATCTATGACAATGGGATTGCAGCACAAAACATAACGCGGAATTTGAAATTCTGATAATTGCGGCAACTCCGAATAAAATCTTCTCCACTTTTTGTAGATTTTCTCATTAACAGGTTCATCCCAACCAATGTCATAACTCCACAATTCTTGTATTAGAATTTTAGCGTACACAATTACAGGTGCCAACCATCCCAATGGATCAAAAATCTTTGCAATTTCTGAGAGAATAGTTCTCTTCGTGCATGTTTTTTGAATGCTAGTGGATTCAGTAAAATGAAATGTATCTGTAGTTGGTTTCCAGTTAATTCCCAAGACCTTGACCTTTTTGTCACTATTAATTTCTATGGAAGTATTGTTATCTCTAAATTTTTCAGGAATATCTTCCAAGACTCTTGGCACATTTGAAATCCATTTCCGTAATGTAAAGTTTCCTCTTTTCATCATCTCAAACATTTGTTTAGCTAAAAGTTTAGCAACCTCTTCACTCTGTGCGCCTGAAAGCAAATCATCAACGTAGAAATCACGAATAGCTACATCAGCTGCCAAAGGAAAATTGTCTTGTTCATCCAATGCTAGTTGTTTCATGGCTCTTGTAGACAAAAAGGGCATGCAAGCAGTTCCATAAGTAACTGTTACTAATTTATAAGTATTCAACGGTTCATTTGTATTTTCTCGCCACAAAATTCTTTGCCAATTTATGTCTTCAGGATGAACTCTGATTTGCCTAAACATTTTTTCCACATCCGTGCAAAATGCAATCTGATATGTTCTAAACCTAAGGAGAATGGGAAACAACTCTTGTTGAATTCTTGGACCTGTCATCAAAAGATCATTTAAAGACAGACCTGAAGCTGATTTCGCTGAAGCATCAAAAACGACTCTTAACTTGGTAGTAGTACTGGATTCTTTCACTACACCATGATGGGGCAAATAGAAAGTAGAATCAGAAGACACCTCATTGTCAGGAACCTTTTCCATATGTCCTAGGTTATACTCACTCATGAAAGACTTGTACTGCTCATACGCCTCGGGGTTGGATAGCAATGAATTTTCCAATGATTTGAATCTACGAATTGCTGATTGCCTTGAATCACCAAGTAAACTTGGGGATGAATGGAAAGGCAATTTGACTACATAAAGTCCATTTTCATCTCTCGAAAAGGTAGATTTAAAATGATCTTCACAGGCTTGCTCTAGTTTTGTAAAATTAGAATATTCAGGTACAGAGTCTAGCTTCCAAAAATTAGTTAGTAACTCTTGTGTTTCTAATTGAATATTATTCACATGAATAGTAGGTTTTAACTCAGAAGGAATAGTAACACTACCTGAAATAATCCAACCTAGATCAGAACGAGATGCAGTTGGCATATTCTCTTCTACCTTAATGGTTTTTCCTTTGAACATTGGCAGAGAAATGTCAACCCCTAACAAAATGTCAATCGGTCCACTTCTAAAAAACGTTGGATCTGCTAATGTGAGATCATTAAATAGCTCAATAAACTCCTTACCTAGAGTTAAATGAGGCAATTCTCCTGTAATTTTGTTAATTACAAACACTGGGGTTTTAAATGATAACTTATTTGAAAAATGTGGCGCAAAGTTAATTTCTGAAATTCCATTAGTTTTAGCATCTGCTGATCCTAGACATGAAATGAGAAATTTAGCTCTTTTTTTAGATAGACCTAATCTCTGCAAACAATCCTCAGTTATGAAACTAGCTTGACTTCCAGGATCGAGCAATGTTCGACAAAGTTGTAACTTGCCAGAAAAATCCACTACTCTGATAAGGGCAGTACACAAAAATACCTGTTTTTGACAATTAAAATCTGAAACACAAGAATTTATACGTGTAGGAACACCTTCAGCTATTGATGAATCTCTATAATTATCAGTATAATCACTATTTAAAACAGGTGTTGATTGTGGACAAAATACCTTAGCATTTGCAGATAAAGAATTAGAACTATTCGCACCTTGATTAATCACTTCAATGTTATTCTCAGGTTGATCATAATGCAGCAAAGTATGATGATTTTTAGCACATTTTTTACACTTGTAAACACTTTTACATTGAAATACTCTATGATTTGGAAGTAAACAATTGAAGCACACATTATTTTTCTTCACAAAATTTACACGATTTTGAATGCTTAAGCTCAAAAATTTATTACACTTCATTAAAGAATGATTAGCCTTGCAATAAACACATTGAACATGGATCTCTGAAGCAAATGTTGAAACCTTTTGAGGAATGTTTTGTTTCCTAATAACCAGTTGTTTATTAGTTTGAAGAGTTCTTGAATGAGATTTTAAAAACTCTAACAATTCTTCAAGTTTTGGAATGTTATCTCCTTTCAGTGAACGTTCCCACCAACCTCTTGTCGATACATCTAATTTGAATTGCACAATAAACATTAAAATAGTATCCGAAAAATTCTCTACTTTATATTGTAAAGTCTCGAAAGACCGAATGCATTCTCTCGCAGTATCCACTAGACTCAATATTTGTGAAGGATTTTCTGATTGTAATGAAGGTAAATATAACAGTTTTCTTATTAAAGCACACATAAGTTCTCTTTTATGTGAAAATCTCTGTGAAAGTAACTCCCACGCAATGTCGAAGTTCGTATCCGAAATCGGTAGCGATTGCACAATTTTAAGAACTTCACCTTTTAAAGAACACTTTAGATACTGCAATTTCTGTCCACCAGACAACTTTCCATTATTCGAAATCGCAGCTTGAAAAAGGTCACTGAAAGATATCCATTCATCAATACTACCGCCTGTAAATGCTTTATGCTATTCTGTTGCAATTCTCTGTTTCGTTCGTCGTTGAAAACGATTATCTCAACACGATTGCTGTCCGTCGGTCTCTCTCCCCAAATATTCAGGATGGGGTGACCGAAATCGAACCGATGCGTAATTACAACAAAGTAACGTTGCCCGAGCGGATTTTGCACATGAGTTGCGATCCGTGAGAATCAGTGAGTGAACCATGAGACATACTTGGATTCTGACACGGCAAACTTATTTTAAACATAACAAGAATTTATTTAAATTTAACAGTTAAACAATTTTACAGACTAAAATATCATGGGCGAATGATCCAAGATGACACATCCTAACAATGGATGTTAAGTAAAATTGCCTTAGCTCAAAGTCTTAACAGACATGTTGCGGAGACGAGAGGGATCACGATGAAACCCTCGGGGCATCAAAAATGCGACCGTTTGTCGTGGCTGCTCGCCGAGAGAATCATGACGAACAATAAAGTCCGCCGTATATATATTCCATCAAGTTCATTGGCCCCTGGCTGTGGCGTCTTCTTAGGAACTATGAATTTTGAGCCTAAGCTCCACAAGTGACACATTAATGTTTCTCATGTCCCTATATCGACATGTTTACGTCCCCACACTGCCGTTCTTTGGGCGTTAAGCCCTTGTGCTGACACATTCATGATACAACCTCCGTGCCAAGTCTGGGAGATATTTCGTTGGTGTGGGGTCTTTTCCCCGAACTTATACCGCACATAGAGTGCGGGGTCATTGGCATGTAGGTCTCCAAGACATTTTTCCCAGCAGAACCTTACACGCCCCCCCCAAGAGTGAAACTTTCTGCCTACCCAATAGGCAAATTTCGCCCAAACAAAGTTCTGTCTGGACAAAATAGTTACTGTTATTCACTCCTATGCACTATGAACTTGTTCATATTGAAAATCACATTGTATTGGAAGCACAATTGTCACTGGGTCCCGTCATGAGTCCCGAATCTGTGATGTAGGTGAACACACACACACAAAAAAAAACACTTCTGTAGGCACACCCGAGCACTGATATCCGCCGTCGAATGTCCGTAAGTGACCCTCACCCAATCAGTGCTTCTCACCCTAGCGTGAGAGACCCATGCACCTATAGTACATGCCACACTGACATTCATCTGCTCAATTTACCTACAGAGAATTTACATAAGCTCACCCAACCTCTACTCCCTATACAAAAATTTCTTAATACACTATAAAATACTATAAAACTTAGGATATCCAGGACCAAAACAAAAACAAAAAGAGAAAGTTATTTCTCCTACCCCAGTCCTGTCGTTTAGAAGCAATAAACAAAAAAAAAATAAAGTAAAACTTGCTCCAAGTCACCGCACTGCTTGTGGCAACAAAGAAAAACAAAGAAAAATCAAAACAAAACAAAAGTAAACAAACAAATGAACACTGTCTCAGCCGGTGTTCAGTCTAGCCCGCTCAGAAAAGAGAGAGCTATTTGACCCACATTTCTAGGATTACCCTACTCCAAATCGGTCCCTAGCTATCCTTTCAGAGCCCCTTCGAATGTTTTCCTTCCTTGCCTGAGTCTCCTGCGCTCGCGATGATCTTTGCTCTCTTCTTTCCCCCTCATCAGCTGTTCATAACCCTTCACTACCGAGCCTCTCTTTCGAAGTAGCAAAATCTGGGGGGTCCGGGTTTCGGCCTATCGCATCCCCTTCCTCATGAAAATCCTCCACCCTAGAGGGGTGTAGGGACGACCGTCTCTTTACGAGATAAGCGGGAGAGAATGACCCAATTTCTCCGGCTGCATCCCTGGAAGTAACTTTTCTTGCTGGGTCCCCATGTTTATCCTCCGGAGATTTCATCCGCTCGCTCTCCGTGGTATCGGTATTCGATACCTCGTCACCTCCCTGCTTTCCTAATAGTTCTTTTATCATCCCCGGTGGTAATATTAAATCGGTGGGAAGTGCCTTGACCACTACGCATCGAATTTCCTGTGGTACCTTTTCTTTCCCCGTTTCATCGACTATGGCCATTGTCACGCTTGTCACTGGGCACCTTTCAGCGGCCCCAAAAGTTCCTTTCACAAAAACTTTCGGCTCACCCTCTAAAGATTTACCCTGCAGGATTTCCTCTCTGATGATGGCCATTTCGCTGCCCGTATCGCTTACCGCATTCACCAGGGTCCCCTCGACTCTCACTTGAACCCTCTCTGCCTCAAAACGCTGTCCCCCTAATGCATTTTCTGGGTCCCATATCTGTACAAATTCGGCCCGAATTGTACGACCGTTCTCCTCCCTGAATATTTCTTCACGATCCGAATCCTCCAATTCCTTACTCACGGCCTCCGCGCTCGCAATACGCGCCGTTTCTCTGGAGCACTGTCGCCCCCCCATCTTCGTACCTGGCGCCCCTTTTGGCCCATTTATCTGAGTTCCTTTGAACCCCTGTCCCCTTAGGACCGTACAGTGGGCAGTCTCGTCGTAAGTGCGACGCTGACCCACAACCATAGCAATCGGATCTCTGTTTTTGCTTTCCCGACCCTCCCGCAGAGGTGCGCTCCCTCACTGATCGGTACTCGCCCTTCTCCGGCGTAGCTCCCGGTTCCATTTCCTTCTTGCGGAAATCCCAAAATTCCTCGCGCTCTTGCGGTCCATACGACTTTCCCTTGGCTGCGAAAAACATATCGCACTCTCTTGCCAACTCCTGGGGCTTGAACCACCCATTTCCTTGTCGTATCCTGACATGCGCCGCTGTCTCCGTATCTAGCGTTTCGAAAATACAGTCAGACACAATCAATTGATTGATCGTTTCCGCATCTTCCGCGTTTCGGACCTCACAATAATGTCCCCACATAGCACTCAGTCTCGAGGCTAGCTGAACAAAGTTCTCGTCCGCATTACGCCGGGTTCTCTTAAAATCCTGTAAACATGCCTGCGGAGTCGGTTGAAAATGAGCCAGAACCAATTTCTTGATCTCCTCAAAATCCCTAAACTGCTCCGTCTCTAAATGCGTTACAAAGTTCGCAGCTTTGTCTCCCAGTAAATTCAACAGAATTGATCCTCGGGCATCATCCGGGATCTCCTCGCTCTCAAACGACCGCTGTAAACTTTTAAAAAAGTACGCCCATCCCTCTGATTTGGATGGCACTTTCACCGTTAAAAGTTTCACCGTCCTCACCATTTCGTCCAGAGATTTTCGTCTGGGCGAAATTTCCATATCTGCCCCTCCCGCGGGACTCGAACCACCGTGCTGCGGTGTATGCTGCAAACGGAGACGCTCCAGCTCCACTTCCGTTTCAGCCCTTAGCCTTTCCCGTTCTAGGGTCAGTCTAAAATCCCTCTCTCTCTCCTGAGCCTGAGCCTGAGCTGCGAGCTCTCGTTGCTCTACTTCCACTCTTTCCGCCGTAATACCGTTCAGCAGTTCTTTGATCTCCCCCTCTTCATAATTTTCGCTTGCTAAGATGATGCTTTTAATCTCTATCATCTTAGCATTCTCTGGCACCGCCAAATCTAACTCGGAAGCGAGTTTACACAAATCTATTTTCCTTGCTCTCAGTAAAAACGTCATGTTGAAATAAATTAAATTTAGAGCACTAAGTTAATAAAAAAAAACAATATATAAATACATTAATACAGTGAATTTAATTAACCTTTCGAAATAAATGAATAAAATAAAAATGAAACATAAAACTCTTAAAATTGCTTCTAAAATTTCGTCCCGATATTCGCGATCCACATAAAAACAATTCCTAACTGGATCTCTCACACGCTTAGCAAAAAGAACACTGAGTAGTAGGGTTAAAGGGTCACTAACCTTTTGTCTTTCTGGGGGATCCAGGATCAGCTCTGCCTTCTGTACTGACGATGGGTCTTTCTGCCGGGTAGATTCCTTCTCTGTGCCGTTCCACTTTCCGTAGTTCGTTCGCTTGAATCCCACCGCTGCCACCATTGTAAATGCTTTATGCTATTCTGTTGCAATTCTCTGTTTCGTTCGTCGTTGAAAACGATTATCTCAACACGATTGCTGTCTGTCGGTCTCTCTCCCCAAATATTCAGGATGGGGTGACCGAAATCGAACCGATGCGTAATTACAACAAAGTAACGTTGCCCGAGCGGATTTTGCACATGAGTTGCGATCCGTGAGAATCAGTGAGTGAACCATGAGACATACTTGGATTCTGACACGGAAAACTTATTTTAAACATAACAAGAATTTATTTAAATTTAACAGTTAAACAATTTTACAGACTAAAATATCATGGGCGAATGATCCAAGATGACACATCCTAACAATGGATGTTAAGTAAAATTGCCTTAGCTCAAAGTCTTAACAGACATGTTGCGGAGACGAGAGGGATCACGATGAAACCCTCGGGGCATCAAAAATGCAACCGTTTGTCGTGGCTGCTCGCCGAGAGAATCATGACGAACAATAAAGTCCGCCGTATATATATTCCATCAAGTTCATTGGCCCCTGGCTGTGGCGTCTTCTTAGGAACTATGAATTTTGAGCCTAAGCTCCACAAGTGACACATTAATGTTTCTCATGTCCCTATATCGACATGTTTACGTCCCCACACTGCCGTTCTTTGGGCGTTAAGCCCTTGTGCTGACACATTCATGATACAACCTCCGTGCCAAGTCTGGGAGATATTTCGTTGTTGTGGGGTCTTTTCCCCGAACTTATACCGCACATAGAGTGCGGGGTCATTGGCATGTAGGTCTCCAAGACATTTTTCCCAGCAGAACCTTACACCGCCAAAACTAGGAAGTGTTAACTTAGGTAGCTTGATATCTGCTGACTCAGAACATCTGGTTTCGTTAGGGTTAACGAGAATATTATTTTTAGAATTAGCTCTAGAAACTTTAAGAACCAACTCATCGATTGTATTACACAAATTTTGCTGCTCCGTAATAAAAGAATCAAGTTCCGATTCCTCACATGAATCGAAAATATTGTTAAACACATTAGTTAATTCGTTACTAATATTCGTAAGTTTTGATTTAAAAAGTTCAAGTTCTGCCAAATCAGCACTATCAACACAAGAAGCCACTTTATCTCTCAATTTCGTTAAATTAGCTTTAACAACTTTCTTTCTAGTCTTCAATGCTTTGAGATCCATTTTCAAAAGAAAAAGAACGATTATACTCACTCCGCTGAAGTAAACAAACTCCGGCTCTGACGGACCAAATTAAATGTTGAATGAATGAAAGTAGAAGCATGCACAACTCAAAAATATATTTCACTCACTCAAGTGTCGATTTATTAATGAACTGTAGTAATAATACACAAATGGAAAACAAAAGCACAAAGATAATAAGCTCATGTATTCACACACTGAAAACGCTACTCTCGAACTCAGATCCTCAAGAATAAAAAACCCGATGTAGCGCGGCTCATTTTGAGAAGCGCCATCTCGTGGCACCAAACAGTGGTAATTTGGATTGAAACTGATTTAAGAATTTGGAAACTGATTGGTTCCCGCTACTTAAATAGTGGGTACTTATTTAAAAACCAGATAATTTGTTCTACCTTAAATCCTTCTTTCCTAGAGAAAGGTCCATTTTGAATCTTTTATCTTTTTTTCATGTGATATGGTCACATGGGATCAGAGGCATTTTAAACTAGAAGGAAGGGGATAATTTCTTATTTGGAGATGGAGTCATATTATGCTGGTGAAAGATTGTATGCAATTTTAACTTTTATTTTTAAGAAATTAATATTTATATTGCTATTTGTTTTATTAATAAATTCTATTTATCACAGCTTTAACTCCCAGGTAATGCTAGGTACATTTTCTGGTAATAGATATATAAATAGTATGGTATAATAATGACCAGGAGTCAAATTTTCATTACTCCCAGCTTTTCTTTACCTGTTTGTTCTATGTATTAATTTTATAGAGAAAATGTAAAAATATGAAATTATGCCCTTTTAATTAGTTTTATTAATTTTAGCATCTGCAATAAAACACAGCGTATGTTAAAGAAAAAATATTCAGGAAATCATTGCGTGTCTGAAGAAGATTGCTATGATCATTTCCTTGCTTCATCTGACATTCATTTTTGTCATTATAGGTAAATATATATATTTTCAGGAAAGCTTTTCATGTGTAAGAATATTTTTTACTATTGTCTTTGAGATTTGAGAAATTACTATTCACGGCAGGATCTCTGAATACCATAATAAGATCATGAAGTTTTCAAAATATGTTAATAGTCAATTTTATTATATATAAAAGCAGGCAACAAGATTTATGAAAACAGCACTGTTCTTAAGAATCCTTAAAAACTCGTTTTTTTATAAATTTAATTTAAGGGTCCTTAAAAGTACTTAATTTTTGCATTGAGTTTTTATTATCTATATATACTAATTGCCAAGTGTCCATCTGTCTGTCACGCTTTTTTTAGGCACTTCCCGAATAGATAGAGACTTGCAATTTGGTACATGGCTCGATCGTTCGATAAATCCCCCTGAAAAAATTGAATTTTTTGAAAACGTTCTCTAGAGGGGGTGCTCCACAGCAAAACGTTCAAAAAGGGAAATGATAGGAAAGCATACTTTGCCATAAGATAGAGACTTCAAATTTGGTGTATGGGTAAATCGTTCGAAAGGAAGAAAGTATGCAATTTCAGATTTCCAATATTTTCTACTTAAGGTGGTGCCGCACACCAAAATGTTCGATTTACCGAATAAATGAGAAATGGCTCCTTTAAAATTTGATAAAGGCTTGAAATTAGGTGTCAACTAATCATTTGATGAAAACACCCAAGACAAATATAGTTTTTCAAAAATGTTCGTTTAAGGAAGTACGTAGAGGAATATGTTCGAAAGGTGAATTGATAAGAAAACATACTTCAGGATGAGATAGAGATTTGAAATTTGGTGTACGGGTAGGTAGTTTGGAAGGAAGAAAGTGTACAATTTCAGTTTTACAATACTTTCTACTTTAAGGGGTGTTGCACACAAAAATGTTCGATTTTCGGAATGAAGTAAAAACACCCCTTTTAGAACGTGATAGAGGCTTGATATTTGGTATATGAGCGAATCATTTAATAGAAAACCCAAGAAGAATGAAGTTTTTCAAAAATGTATATTTAAGGGGGGGGGGGGTAATCCACAGAAAAACATTCAAATGTTAAAATGATGGAAAAAGCGTGCTTCGCGATGAGATAGAGACTTCAAACTTGGTATACGTGTAGATAGTTAAAAAGGAAGAAAGTGTGCAATTTCAGTTTTCCAACATTTGCTATTGTAGGGGGGTGCCACACACTAAAATGTTCAGTTTGATGAACAAATAAAAAACGCCTCCTTTACAATGTGATAGAGGCTTGAAATTCAGTTTATGGGGGATAATCATTTGATAGAAAACCCTAAGGTTATTACGATTTTCCAAAAATTATCATTTAAGGGGGTGCAACACAGAAAAACGTTCGAAATATGAAGTGATAAAAAAACATGCTTCGCGATAGGATAGAGACATCAAATTTGATGTACTGGTAGATTGTTTGAAAAGAAGAAAGTGTGCAATTTCAGATTTCAAATATTTGCAACTTTAGGGGGTGCCGAGCACCAATATGTTCGATTTTTGGAATAAATGAGACCCGCTTCCTTTTAAATATGATAGAGGCTTGATATTTGGTATATGGGCCAATCATCTGATAAGAAACCCAAGGCGAACAGAGATTTAAAAAAATGTTCCTTTATGGGTGTGCTCTACAGAAAAACGTTCGAAAGGGGAGATGATTAAATAGTATGCTTTGGGATGAGATAGAGACTTTAATTTGGTGTACTGGTAGATAGTTCGAAAAGAAGACGTGTGCAATTTAAAATTTCCAATATTTTCTTAATTAGGGGGTTCCATACACTAAAATATTTGATAACTGTGATAAATAAATGTGAAACGCGAATTATTAAAAAAATGACAATATTCTGAGGTTGCTTATTGCGAGACTGTTGATTTTCAATGGGTATTCGGCTAGTCTCCTTTAATTTTCAGATAACTTGGAATTATTTGAGAAATTAATTTTTTATATTTACAAGCAGAAAACATTTCAATTCAGTTTATTACCTCATGTAATTACAGTACTTTAAATACAAGTGGACAGTGGTGCATATTAAAAATGAGTTCAGGCTCAATTTTGAGAGACCGCATCAGCTCAAACCTGCCTGGGCCTGAACTATTCATCGTAAAATTGAACCTGAATCCACACGAGCCCTGAATATGTTATTATCTTTCTCAATTGTTGCAAATTTTCAAAAACATTTATTTGTGAAAATGGACAATTAAATTTAGATATCAAACACAAAAATTGTACAATTAAATACTTATGAATCTTAGGATGTATTACAAGTTATGTTATGTGACCACACACATTCACACAGCAGTTTGGCAGCCTCAGAGCATTACACCACAGCAACTGTTTATGACTCGAGTATAAGGAATATGAAAGCTATAAAACTATAACAACTTCATTAAAAGAAACATACAATACAATATTAATAGTGTTGATTGATTTTGAAGGCAATAAACGGCCATCTTCGCCAGGACAAACAATGAGTGCAACTTCACTCAGACCAGGATCGGCAACTTGTTGCCAAGCTTGTCAAATATAATTTCAGAAACCTGTTAGCAGAAACTTACCTGTTATAAAATAAATTGTGATTATCTTTGATTTCTAAGTTTTATAAACATTTTCTAATCTATGACTATTCAGAAAAAATATATGTTTATTAAATAAAAGTGATAGTTTGGATCCCGAGCCTGAATCGCACTGAATTACAATAAATTCTATCTCATTTCTAGTGCTCAACCCTTGGGTTGCGATGGTTTATTAAGGGTGAGCGTCAGTAAATTTTCTGCCCTATCCGCACTTTGTTAACTTTCGCGGCACACATATTTTGCCGAAATTTTGCTCAAACAGTTGCGAAATATTTTCTGAAAGATAAAATGTAATGCTTAGATTATATTAAAGCTAAATTTAATACCCAATAAAACATAGAATATATGTTTTATTTAATTTAAAATATTTTTGGTGCTGCCATCTGTTGTCGTAATTTAATTCATACCGACTATTTTTATTTTTTAATGAGCATTTTTAAATGTCTATTCCTTCTAATATGCTATTAACTACAACAACAGATCATATAAAATGCCATAATCACGGAAACGTAATTGAAATTGGACTTGAAGACAAAGGAACTTGAAGACAAAACTGCAGTCCTCAGCGATGTACATTCAGATCCCTTATCAAATTTATAGAATGATAAATTACCTTTCCGTGATTGTGGCATTATTATATATGATCTGTTGTTGTATTTAACACTGTATTAGAAGGAATAGATATTTTAAAATGTTCATTAAAAGATAAAAATGATCGGTATGAATTAAATTACGACAACAGATGGCGGCACCAAAAATATTTTGGATTAAAATAAAAAATGTATTCTATGTTTTTTTTGGCATTAAATTTAGTTTTAATATAATCTAAGCATTGCATTTTATCTTTCAGAAAATATTTCGCAACTGTTTGAGCAGAATTTCGGCGAAATATGTGTTCCGCGAAAGTTAACAAAGCGCGGATAGGGCAGAAAATTTACTGACGCTCACCCTTAAAGGATTGCTAAAACTTTTTTATATAAGATAGAGAGGATACAAAAAAAATCTGATTAGGAATGCTTTGTAATCCTTAATCTCTGTTTTGGCTTATTGGCTCACACTATGTACTAAACTGTTCATATGATATTATCAAGTAGTTAGAAACTAGAGTGGAAGAATATATAGACATGTGTGCATTTATAAACAATCAAATACTCTCACAGACTTTGTTTCAGCGAAAAAGTGCTTGGTGATGTACCAGTGTTGTTGATGTAGACTTTGTGACCAGTGGCGAAGTGTGAAGGGAATTTGGGCAGACAGTGACTACTTAAACAACTCACTACCAAGCAGCTCTCTCTTTAATTATACATTAGAGGGGGATATTTTCTGCACTTTTTAAGTTTGATGAATGAATAGAAAGAAAGTAACATGGTAACAAGTTGTTTTTGTAAACACTGTATCCCCAGATTCTCTTCACACTTCATTACTGGTGGTGATGTAATGAAACACAATACGTTCTGTGCAAGAATTAATGCATTGTGTGTTTTTGTTTTTAATTAATGGTGTTTATTTTTTATTTCAATATATAGATTTAAGCTCAAATTTCACATTAGGATAGTCAAACATTTTGTGTACATTTTTTATAAATTGTGTTTTCTTGTTTCAGTATATACTTCATACTATTTTTAGCTGAATGAAATATTCTTACATTTTTAATTGAAAAATGTAACAAATATAAACGAATGTAAAATATATTATCTTTTAAAAATGTATATTTAATTATAATTTTTAACTGATTGTTTTATATACATAGTGGCATTGGGTGTCCCAAATAAAATAATTTCTTAGTGGGTTTGCACCAGTAAAAAGGTTGTGCACCAATGCTTTAAATTATAAGTTTGCAAATTAAGGAAGAAGGAGGGGAGGGGGGGGGGTGACCAAAATTATAAGGAGTGCAGAATTTTCTCTAAATATTTATTTATAGTTATTTAAGTACAGATTATCTTAAAATCAGCTAATGCAAGGAGTTTAACTATTAGCACTTGCAGCAAAAAATACATATATCAAGTTTCTTGTTAATAATGCATCTATCACTTTTTGATACATGATAATTCACACAATGGCATTTTTGCACGTTCTTCTAATAGTTCTAAAACAACCAAACTTTTTCCTTTCCATACACTGCAGGATAATGTATAGGGAAAATAATAGAATCATGTTGAAATGGAAAGTCAAGTTTTTGACAAATCTATATGTTAAGGGTACTCTAGAATCATTAAAAAACTATTTTTAGTGTAATATCTGTGCAATATACAGGGTGTCCAGTACTATCGGTGCCCAATGGCTATTTCCTCAACCGTTAGTCACAGAGATACACTTCCAATTGCAAAAATGTTTTAAATTTTAAAATCTATTATCTTAGAAACAGTTTAAATCAATAAATGCATTTCTGAAAGAAATATGAAATATAAATTTTTATACAGTCCCCCGGTCCTACCAATTATATTTAGGAAAATCATCCTCGTACAATTTTATGCAAAATAAATTAAAAAAAAAAATCATCCTTTTACGACCAAAATTGACCGACTTATAGCTGTTTAAAGTTGGAGCACTTTTTTGCTGAGAAATGGTCAGTACGGTTCTTGATTGGCTGGTTGCCTGAAATGGGACATTTTTATGTGTGGAAAAGCGACTTAAATCATAAAGTTTAATGCTTCATAACTTGGTGAATTTTGGTCGTAAAAGGAAGATTTTTTTTTTATTTTGCATGAAATTGTATGAGGATGATTTTCCTAAATGTAATTGGTAGGACCAGGAGACCATATAAAAATTTATATTTCATATTTTTTTCAGAAATGTATTTATTGATTTAAACTGTTTCTAAAATAATAGATTTTAAAATTTAAAACATTTTTGCAATTGGAAGTATATCTCTGTGACTAACGGTTGAGGAAATAACCATTGGGCAGTGATAGCACTGGGCACCCTGTATATATCTAATCTATAGTACAATAGGCCTGGTTGCTGTGTTAGGCTTCTTTTGAGCCACCCACCTCTAAGTCATAAGTCATGTATCTAGTCTAGCTCAAAACCTGTTTTACAAAATTTCATAAAATTTATGAGGTAGGTTACTTGTGAGTTACCTTAGTGTGCTGATTAGATTTTTGTATGATTTAAGTAAAATAGAACCTGTCTTTTTTGGGAAATGGCTTGCAAAAATCGTCATAATCTGATATAAAAGACTAAATATTTTTAAAATGTGAATTACATTTTTGTTTTGTACTTAATTTTTGACTACAAAAAATAAATAAATGAATAAAAATTAGACCAACCCCATTACTCTATGACAAACAGTTCTCAAGATATTTTAGTTTTTCGGAACTTTTGCAATGTTTTATTTGAAAATATGGCCAATCACCAAATATAAATAAAAAATGAATTAAAACTGTAAATTTAGTGTAATTTCAAAAAGTATACATTGTATTTTGTACAATTAAACTCAGTTTAATATATTTTGAAAGAGAAAATTAATTTGAACTTATAGAGAAAGTCATGTGTTGCCTACATCACATTTTTGCTTTGGGACTTTACACAAAAATAGATAAGTGTTAAAAAGTCCTTAAAAACACAACTGCAGTCCATAACTTCTATAGATCGATTAGAATTAATTACCTGGCATTATCCATGATCTAAATAAGCACCCACTATATAAATAATACAGATAACACAACTTAATTTCCAAATTGTCTGTTTTAAACCAAAACCATTCCCACCTTAACAGAAAATGAGAAAACAGAGTAATATTTTTGTTGTTAGAATGCAAAGATGTGCACCTATATTTTTGCCAAACTATAGAATTATGCTTATCTTTATTTTTCAAATGCGACAAAATAATGAATTAAAAAATAAAACTGCATATTTTGACATTTAATAATGAATAAATATAAGGGAATTATCTTACAGATTCAGTTCAAGGATCATTAAAAAGAACGTTCTTCAATCTTTCCGATGATGTCAAGATGGAAACCTGAGATAATATTTTTGATTGCTAAAAAACCAATTTGCATGAAAATTGCTCAAAATCGTATTTCATAAAATAACTAAAAAACTAAATCGAATTTAAAAAAAAATTCACCAAAGTGCATCGTCCGAGGATCTAAAGTACTTATGTAACAAATTTTACAGCAGTTCGATGCTTTGTTTTTCTGCTAGAGATGACATACTCAGACAGACACCCAGACAAACATATCCCTTTATTATGTAAGATATTTCATTTTTATAATATTTATTTTCTGTTTTACTGTGATCTTTGAATGTAGCAATGGATTTTTTATTGTTCTAGTTTAATAATTATATTTTTGCATGTTTTAGTGACACAACATCAGTTTTGGGACAGACCTTTGGCATGTTAGTTATTCAAGATTTTGAATCTATAACTCCAAATATTCTGGCTCGCATCATTGAGTGTGTTGAAGGTGGTGGTCTTATCACTATAATTCTCCCAAATGTTCAGTCGTTTGAAGAAATTGCTTCTTTGAAAATGGTAAGTATCAAATTATGTTTGTTCTAAACTGATTTTGGTTTAATTTATCAAAAATTTATTCTTAAAATTTAACTTTTATTTATAGTGTTCTGCAGTTTATGCATGTTTACTTCAATATTGGAGGGTTGTTTGATCTTTTATGTTATTTCTCTCATTCATTAATTTTTATTTATGAGCAGGAATGGGCATGTATAATACATATTCTACATTTGACTTCTAATATTTGGTTTTCTACTGATGTACTCTACATCGTAGAAAACCTGAGGTTTTCTATCTATTCTACATGTAGAAAACCTAATTAATAGATAAATATGACTCCCCAGTAGTCAAGTCCTAACAATGGGTAAAATTACTGTATTTGTGACTGTATAGGTAATTTCTTATTTAGAAATTTCTTAGCTTTAAAAGTGTTTCCTCACATAAAACTCGATCAAAACAGAAACTTTTTCTTTGTAATGAAGAAAACTTTACATAATGTATGTAAAATTATCAATGTTTTAAAAATCATCGCACATTTCTGAAAATGATTGCATGTAATTCATGGAGAAAAGAAGACATTTTCTAAATACTGAATAATTAATTTTCTGAATAATTGGTTTCTGTAACGATTGAAATAACTTTTCATAGCCTGTAAGAACTAATAAATAATATCAAGCATTGTATTATTTAACACTTTTAATAAACAAGCAGTTACAAAGGCTAACAGTGTAAGATATTTCCACTCGCCAATGGCGAGTAGATTGTTTTATCTGGCTATTAAAAAAATCTGTATATTGGTAGGGGAACCAGAGGGGCTCCACGTGACTCCCACCCTGATCCTACGAGACCAATTTTGTATACACCTTAGGAGGGACTAAAAATTTTCTCGGTTGTCCCAAATAAAAAAAAAACTGGCTATACTATCATATTGGTGGCCATTTTTAAGTTTTTTAATTTAAATTAAAAAAAATTAAAAATGTTTTATTTGCTAATATGAGTAATAATTTTATATATATTTTGACCTGAAGAAGTTAATAAAACCATTTTTAAGCTCCTAAAGCAAATCGTTTTTAAATTCTTCACAGTTTTTAGTGTTTTTTATAAAATATTATACATGGGACTTTTCTGAAACAAAGTAAATATGTAAACTTTTTTATAGTAATTTTACATTAGAAAGCGAGTAAATAATTATTTAGGACCACATAAATAGCAATTCCTCAAATATTTTACTGTTTCCTAAATATTTGTAGGGTACTTTGTGCAGTTGAACATCATTTGAAAATGCTTCAAATACCACCATCTTAAATGTCAATGATCAATAAGTATCCATACATGTCCTTGTCTCAGATCCTTATGAATACATTCTATTGTATGTCTTAAAGAGTGTTGATCATTTGTTAAGATGTTCCTATAAAAAAATTGGCAATACTACAAAAATGGCTTTCATTTTGGCCAATCCACAGCAAATCTAAAAAAATTGATTATTCTTATACGAGGCATGTTTTTTAAGTAAGTACCGTTTTGGAATTAAAAAAAGACGTGCAAAGATATCGCAATAATTTTATTTCTACATGAAAGCCTGTACCTTAATCTACTTTTCTACATAATTTCCGTGAATATTGAGGCACTTGTCATAACGTGGCACCAGTTTTTAAATACCCTCCTCATAAAATTCTGCCGCCTGACTTGTTAACCACTGTATCACAACTGTTTTGACTTCGTTATCGTCTTGAAGACGCTGACCACCCAGGTGTTTCTTCAAGTGCAGGAACAAATGGTAGTCGCTGGGCGCCAGATCAGGGCTGTATGGAGGATGATCTAGAGTTTCCCATTTAAAAGATTTGATGAGATCTTTGGTCCATTAGCCACATGTGGACGGGCATTGTCATGCAGCAAAACGATACCCTTACTCAACTTGCCACGTCTTTTGTTCTGGATTGCACGACGCAGATTGTTCAATGTCTCACAATAAGACGCTGCATTGATTGTCTCATTACGAGGCAGAAACTCCACTAGCAATACTCCTTTTTTGTCCCAAAAAACTGTGCACATGATTTTCCGGGCAGAAATTGTTTGCTTAAACTTCACTCTTTTGGGTGATGATGAATGTCGCCATTCCATGGATTGTTGTTTTGATTTTGGTGTGACGTAGGCCACCCATGTTTCGTCACCAGTAACAATTTGGTCTAAAAAATCTTCACCTTCATTGTGGTACCGCTCAAGGAAAGTCAATGCACTGCCTAAACGTTGGGTTTTGTGCAAATCCGTCAACATTTTTGGAACCCAACGTGAACACAATTTCCGGTAATTCAAGTTCTCGGTCACAATGCGATACAAAACACTACGAGAATATTGAGGAAACCAGTCGCACATTGATGAAATTGTAAATCGTCTGTTTTCTCTCACCTTTTCTTCCACTTTCTGCACCAAATCTTCATTAAAGACCGAAGGACGCCCACTCCGTTCTTCATCATGCACATTTGTGCGGCCATCTTTAAATGCTCTCACCCATTTCCTTACCATTCCATCACTCATAATGTTTTGTCCGTAAACTTCACAGATCTCACGATGAATATCGATCGGTTTTACGCCTTTAGCACTAAGAAATCGTATAACAGCCCGTACTTCACAATCGGCGGGACTCACGATTGTCGGAGGCATCTTAAACACTCAGTAAACAACGTATACAATGAAGAATCAGACTGTAATGGCGTCAGTGCGTAGACAAGAGATGTAAGTAACCAGCGCGCATGCGCGGAACGCCGACCGTAGCGCTGCGGCGGCGGAATCGCAAAACGGTACTTACTTAAAAAACATGCCTCGTATGTATATATAACACATTAAGATTCACTTTATGCATATTTTTATGCAAAAAAATAAATTATCTGATTTTTAGAATGCTAAAACTATTTGTTTTGAGGAAATTATATATTTATAGACATTTAGAAATATAGTTAATTTGATGGGATCCTTCAAAAGCCCTCTGTACTGTCGTAATATATATCAGAATGATTGGGGCTCAACACATGTGCCCTTTCAGATTCTTGGGAACACATTTTTTTTTTTTATGTTGACCTTTTTTTTTAAGATGTACCTAGAAGAAGAAAAAAGAAATTCTACGTTTATAGACATTTAAAAAAATAGTTAATGTGATGGGATCCTTTAAAATCCCTCTGTACCATTGTAATATATATCAGAATGATTGGGGCTCCACACATGTGCCCTCTCAGATTCTTGGGAACACATTTTTTTTGTATGTTGACCTTTTTTTTAAAGATGTACCTAGAAGAAGAAAAAACAAATTCTACGTTTATAGACATTTAAAAAAATAGTTAATGTGATGGGATCCTTTAAAATCCCTCTGTACCATTGTAATATATGCCGGAAATATTGTGACTCCACACATGTGTCCTTCTCTCAGATACTTGGGAACACATTTTATTGTATGTTGACCTTTCTTTAAGATGTTCCTAGAAGAAACAAAAAAAAAAAATTGTTTTCTGCAAAAAGAACTAGATGTGCTACAAAATTTTCGGCCATTTCCACCATCCTGTTTTCAAATTAAAAAGAAAACTGAATATTCCTTATTATATCAAGTGAGTATTCATTATATATATTTTTAGCCAACTTTTACAATGTTAGAACTAACCATTCTCAATAAATTTTAGTTTTCTAGATTTTCTTGCAGAATAGTGTGTACTACTAATGCGTTACTGAGCAGCATGAAATAACAAAAGAATCTTCCTCATAAAATACTCATAATTAAATAATTAACTGTTTTGATGGCTTCATATTTTTCATTGTTGAGTTAGAACCTGCTGAAAATAAATCATGGAGATAGAATTTCTACTTATCTTTAAGTTTTAAACCAGCATTTTCTAACTTTTTTTATTCGGAGAAACCATTAAGTTAGAGAGAAGTTAAAATTTTATGGAAGGTTCATTTTTCATTAATATCTCAATATTCCCTGGTCCTAGAAACTCGAAAGATAGTCTAAATTTGAAGTGAAGCTATTTCACGACTTCCCAAAAATTTCATGAAATTCAGTGCAGCCATTCTCCCATGATGATGAGACAAACACACAAATAAACAGACAGATTTTCAATTTTATTTGCTACTAGCAGCATACCCGTTCTTCGGAGAATATAATATAAAGAAACTTATAATTTGCAATCATGTGCAAATTCTGTTAAAATATTAAATTTATTGCTTCTAAAGAGAAGTGTAAGAATATCTGTTCTCACTATGCAAAATTGTCTTCATGGGCAGATCTGAAGAATAAAACATCCTGACCCCTTTTGTAAGCAAATTTACAAAAAAAAAAAAGGAATTGAATCAATATATGCAACCTCGTACTACTTATATTGTCGCAGATTAGAAAATATGCCAATTTGTTAGTAGAAGATTAGCCGTATTACAATATGAGTCTCAAAAATCTTTGCCAAAATAAAAGAGATGATGTAATAAATTGAAAATATCAATAATACCCATACTCTTTATACCAAAAGGTCGTAATTGATTCCAATATATGCCAATCTATATCAAAACATATGCCAATATACCTGTACTACTTATATTCTCGTAGATTAGAAGATATACCTGTTGTTGTTGTTGAGACCCAGACCGTCCGACCTACCAGAAAGGTGTAAGGTAACTGTATGGACGGCCGGGAAGTGCCACCCAATTTAGACCGGAACCCAGTGGGGGAGGCATCCACAGGGACCGTACCCTCCTTCCCCTACCACCAACCTCTCGGAAGGACTTACGGACCCACATGTTTAACGTGATCGTACTCCGCCTGAACACGGCGGCATTTGTGGCAGCGTGCAAATCTAGTGCGCAAACCACGGGGATACCGCACCCGAGATGGCCAACAGCACGCGGCGTTCCGAGGTGGTCACCCACCAAGTACTAACCGCGCCCGATGCTGCTTGACTTCGGTGATCTAACGAGAACCGGTGTTTTCAGCACGGTACGGCCGTTGGCCTGAAGATATACCTGTGTATTTGTAGAAGATTAATCGTACAACATACAATATATGAGTTTAAACAATTTTTGTCATAATGAAACAATTGCATAATAACTTGAAAGTATCAATAATCCCTAAATCAATAATCCCTGCCGAAAATATCAAAAATAATAACGTTTAAACCTGAAGACCGTAATTGATATTATTCACTCAAAAATGCTATAAGAAAAATCAAATCGTTCTTTTCTAAAATATGTTTTTATATCCATTTATTTATTATTCAAATCGAAAAAATAATAATTAAAATTAACAGACAGATTTAATTAAATTGCGTTTCTGAGTAACATGATATAAGATAGAATTTTCCTCATAAACTGTGAAATTAAATAACCATTTTGATTTCTTTATACTTTTCATCGTTCAGTAAAAGCTTGTGAAAAATAAACCATGGAGATATATTTTCCATTTAAATCATGTTTCAAACAATTCATGTTTTCAGAAAGTGACTAATTAGCTCAAAAAATCTCCCATCAAGCTCAAAGATAAAGTTTTAATTCACTTTCAAACGATTTTCAAGCTTTTCATTTGGATAAATCACGGAGTTAGAGAGTAGAACTCCTAGGAAAAAGTTTCGTTTTTCATTTATATCTTAACAACCCCTGGTCTTAGATACTCGAAACTTGGGCTAAATTTATGGGGAACTATTTCAAGGCTATTTACAAAATTTCATTAAATTCAGTTCAGCCATTCTCCCATGATGATGAGACAAACGGAAAATTCATTTTTTACTAATATCTCGAGAACCACTGATCGTAGAAACTCCAAACATGGACTAAATTTTAAGTGGGACTACTTCCAGGCTACCCACAAAATTTCATCAAATTCGGTTCAGCCATTCTCCTGTGATGGCGGGACAAACAGACAGACAGGCAGATTTTCAATTTTATTTATATAGATATAGATATTTTTTACCTCAAAACAACTGTAGTCACCTAACTGACATATGCCTGCTTTCTTCAAGGAAGTTGTGCAAGTTTTTGTCTTACAAGCAGCAGTTTGATTTATTGTAATCTGTATTACTGTTGATTTTTTATGAAAATATAATGTTTAAAATTTTAGTTAGTTTATAACCAAATTATACAGTGTCTTTCAGCATAGTTGACCTCACATTTCGAAGTCCAGCAATTGGGTTTATATACATACTTCTCATTTGAAAGCTTGTTAAAATTAAACGTAAAATTCTTTCATGTATTTTCCCCCCGAGTGTGGCATTTTTAATAAAAATAGGGAGTCTACATTTTTATACAGACTTTAGTTCAATTAGAAAAAATTGTACTCAATAGAAACTAGTTTAAAGAAATAAATCTGGTGTACTTATCTGAAATATTTGGCATGTTATTATTTATTTAAAAAAATAGCCCTCAGGATCAGCTGCAAGTAAAATTGCACAAACGCATTTTATGTAAAGTCAGATTTCAATTCAGGCAGTCCCTGCTACAGCAGTCAATGTCGAGGGATATCTAATTTTAACATACTTTACTGGCTTTTTACATTATATTCTAGTGTAAATATCTTCATGAATATTGTTAATAACTTCACTTTTCCTTTGACTAGTTTCTACATAGCACAACTTTTCTAAACCTTTTCTTGCTTAAGGTACAGTATAAAATTTAGACCCCATATTTTATGAACTACCTACTAGAATTACTTTTTTACTAACTACTAGAAAAACTATATATATATATACATAGGAATGCCAAATTGCAGTGACCACGATGACAAGAGTGACAAAAGAAAAGAAAATAATAAGATGACAAGAAGGCGCATTGCAGCTCATTATCGTCAAATATACATAAAAATGTCAAAAAGTACAATATGTGGAAAGAAGCCAACAGGAGTATACGAATAGGCCTGGGGGGATTGTGACCCCCAGTTCCCGGTTACAAGTCGACTTTTTACTCCAGTGGAAACGCTCCCGGAGCCGGTATAAGCCTGTGGCCCTATTTCCAGGAAGCATTAAAACAAAAAACGCACCCTATCTGAAGAAATGCGGACAATGTGGAACCACCAAAGTAACGGTTTGCAAACGAGTTTGAAGAAAATGAAAATTGTGACAACCACCATTGGATGGAAGTTATAAGCGTCACACAACATGTCGAGCGAGCCATTCGAAAAGGAAAGGGGAAAAAGTGCTCGTAGTCAGTAAATGCGTTGCCATCAGGAATTATATATCGAAGGTGTTGCCAAAATCAGTTGTAAATACATTTTTATCTTTCTTGTACACTGCATTGTAATAATGTTTGATGAATCCCAAAGGATAATTCTGTCTTAAGACAGAGAATTTA
Source organism: Amaurobius ferox (assembly GCA_951213105.1). Taxonomy (NCBI): domain Eukaryota; kingdom Metazoa; phylum Arthropoda; class Arachnida; order Araneae; family Amaurobiidae; genus Amaurobius; species Amaurobius ferox. Next base: position 56,423,868 of record OX578151.1, read on the forward strand.
ATATTTAATTTAAAAAATTTTTTGAATTGGAAGTATGTTTGAAATCAATCATCGAAGCTTAAAAAGCTAGGTCAAATATGCTGAAATACCTTGTATATTTAATTCAGATGTATTGTTTTCTTAGTATACTTATAGTTTTGGGTTATGTTTCTATTGGTTAATAAATTTGGTTATAATTTTGCCAAAATTATATTGAATTATTTAAATAATCTGCAAAATATTATTTCCACATTAATGAGCTTTTTTATTTACAGGATGCACACTCACGATATGTGACAGCCGCTCATTCTGAAGTTCATCCTATGTTCAATTTTCGCTTTTTGATGTCTTTATCAGATTGTAAGAATTGTATCGTTCTTGATGATAATCACAGAGTTCTATTGTTGCCCAACAATTTATGTTCTATCTCTTCTTCAACACCTCTGGTAATCAAATTATTTTACTTTATACTTTTATATTTACTTTTATTACTTTATATTTTAATATTTGTTTTATGTACTGAAACCACTTAAAATAAAAGAAAATTAAAAACTTCTTATAGATCCAAAGTTGTATGATATTATTTGGTGCTACAATCAAACGTAGTTATAATGAAATGCTTTGGACTAAAATAAACTCCTTGTTATATTTATTCTCAATATATCTATATAAAAAAAAAATAGGTCTGTCTTCTGCAGTGGAAATTCAAAGCTTTGGACAATGACAAAATTATATGCAGAGGTATTTCAGGTCCCCCAACGTGACTCTGAAAGATTTTTTTGAAATTTGAATTAGTTTTTTAGTTATTTTATGTTGAAGTGCAATTTTGAGCAATTTTCACACAAATTGGTTCTTTAGTAATAGAAAATATTATTGCACATGATCGGAAAGATTGAAGAACATTATTTCCAATGATCTTTTAACCGAATCCTTAGGACAGTTCTTTCCTATTTATTCATTTGTTTTCAAATACATTGAAAAATGAATGTTTAAGTTATGATTTTATGATTTTTATTTCATCCTATACAAAAATTGAAGATGTGTATGATCATGTCCTTTATCTTGAATGTAATAGATTTATGTTTTTGCATTCTAATGAAAACAGATTTTTTAAATTTTTCTATGAATTTTTAAACAAAAGCATAAAAGTTGATTTTTTTTATTTCTGGTGAGATGAACAAGGTGGAATTTTTTTCTCCCCATACTTTGCTATGCTTCATGACATCACAATCTAAGGGAGTTGTGCATTTTTATAGAATTGTTAATGGCTTTTTTCGAAACAGGTGTTTCTTCTGCTATTTGTGTGCCATTATTTAGATTCTGGTAAATAAATTCTGATCATATAAATATACTTTTATTAGTGTGTTAAATTGTGAAATTAAAGTGCTATTTTTTTTCGATGATAGTGTTTTGAAATGATAGTTTGAAGTAGTATTTTGAATGTAATGTGATGCTTTGATTGTTGAATACCTCCTCCTCCTCATCCCCTAATTTTAGCCATTTCACTAATTTGATACCCTAATTTTAGCCATTTCACTAATTTGATCCTATCAGCTTCTAATTATGCTAAAGTTTAGTTTTAAGGACTATACTTTTTATTTTGAACAAATTAAGGCAGTGTATCAGGATTGCTGTGCAGAAAGTTGTTAATTTTTGTTCCAAGCAAGCATATTGTAAAAGCATTGTTTGGTTTTTGAGGATTCGCTGTATGTTCCGTTGTAGCTTTAATCAGAGGTTTGCATCTTAAATCATGAGCAATGCTAGGTACATTTTCTAGTCACTTATAAAAACCAGTGAAATATAAATCGTGCATAGCACAAATTAGTTGCTTTCTGACCCTTATGCCCTTACCACCCCCTTAAGGAAAATTTCAAGTGTAATTCACTCCTAGTTATTATGCACAGAGGGGCTTGTCATTGAACCCCTCTATCTCTAAAATTTCTAGCAAAATAATTTTATTTTAAAAAAGTCATGAAAAGCGTGTCACTGAATAGTCAATAAAACAATAAGTAGTATTAAATTATTTTTTATTAATTGGGGGAAGGGAGGTATCTTTATCTTCCTTTTTTGAAAAAGCGTTAAGTACAAACACATATGACATTCTATTATCCAACTACCTATGCAGTGTGAAATTAAACCATGTGTTATTAGACAACTATAAGCACCCTTACAACTCAACCCCTTAACCACCTTCTTGTTGAACATTGCTAATTCTATTAATGGCTGTCTTGGAACATTATTAAATTGTGTCAAACAAGTCCAGTCATATGAAGTCTTGCGCAAATATCCAATGAGAGTGTGTTAGAAATGTCCAATAAGAGAATGGAATAATCAGAAGTTTGATTGGCTTTTGTTGGGGAGAGAGGAGGAGAATACAGAGTGTCATTGTGCATGTTTTTTGTGTGTAATAACTTGTAATATTTTCTTTTCTTTTTAAAACATAAATTATGCCATATTTAAAACATTAATTAATATTTAAACCCATCCCAGTATTAAACATGAAAATATACCACCCCTTTAAAATGTACCACCCCTGTAACAGTGGAATTAAGGGGTGTACAGCTCAGGTTGAAAATTTTTAGTAGATGTATCAAAGTATTTTTTAATGTAAAACATTGATTAATATGTATAAAATTGTACATAAAATTTTGTACATTTATTTTTTGAATAATTCATTAAGTGCATTGCCATGTATCATTAATAAATATACTAGCTGTATTTAACTGTACAACAACTTTAGGGTGAAATATTCGTAATTAATATTAATATATATTTTTTCTCTCCCAGGTTAAAAAGAAAACAGAGCTCAAACTTGTAAATGGTGATAAAGATACAAATTCAGTTTTAAATAAGATTTCTGCACTTTGCTGTACAGAAGATCAAGTGAATGCCCTCCAGTTGTTCATTGGGCTGCTCAAAAAAGACAGTGCAAACGCTGTAGTATCTTTAACATCTGCTAGGGGAAGGGGAAAGTCTGCAGCATTGGGATTGGCCATTTCTTCTGCTCTGTACTTGAAATATTCTAATGTGTACGTAACTTCTCCACAAATTGACAACCTTAAGACTCTCTTTTCTTTCATCATAAAAGGGATGGAGATATTTGACTGCAAAGTAAGCTGTTTTTTCAAACAGTGTAATATTTTATATTTATGGGCCAATAGAAATCAATTTGTGTAAAATTAGTATATTATTAAACAGCAGTAAGTAACTAGGATGTGTCAATTCAATAAAATTTTGTTGATTGCTTAATATTTGACAACAGAATTGAGAGAAAAATTTTAAGTCAGTGTCACGAGTCAACTTAATTTTCTGAAATATTGAATTTTTGCAAATTTGGAGACATTTTCATAAATTTGGCAACATTTTTGTCAATTTAGCTACATTTTCCAAAATATCACCAATGTTTCCAAAATTGTTATTAACACTTTACAGACAGACAGACATAGAAAGGGCTTTTCTTATATAGAATTATAAATATCAAAATTTACCTTTAGAACATACCTTGCACAAAAGAATTTACCTTACACAGGGATGTATCTAGAGAAATGTGAGTGGTGGTTGATTTTCCAGAACAATTATTATTGCGAATATAAAATTTCGAAACGAGCTTTGCGTTAATTCGCACACACAAACAGTATTAGTATTCTATACTTTTATATTAAAGAAAAACATTTGATAAAATTGAATATAACTTTTTTTAAATGTAATTGTAATATGTATATTTTTTTGGATGAGTGGTGTTCGGCAATTGAGTGGTGGTCGGAAATTCTGAGTGATGGAAACCCCGACCACCGCCGACCACTGTAGATACATCCCTGCTTACACAAAAGAACTTACACAAACAGAATATTAAAAGTATTTGAAATCGTTTTATTTAACTGAAAACTATATTTCATGTACTAAAACATTAAATGGCAACACTGGTTTATTTTCTGATTTAGCACACTGAAGTTTCAAAAATAATTTCCCCGATAGACTTAACACGGTGACCTTTGAAACTTGAACTCTCTCAGTTTACAGATCGAATTTTAAAATTCAAGTTCTGTCATGACCTGTAATTTGATGAGTTTTATAAATGTTCTAAATTTCATGGATATTGATTAAATAATCACTGAGAAACAGCGTCAACAACAGAAACATATTTTAAGTCAATAGAAAGGAAGCTCATCTCACACTTTGCAGCACTTTAAAAATATAATGGTATAAACTGGTTTTGAAAACAAAATGAGTTTCTTTCTTCAGAGTAAGAAAAAGCAGTTACACCAATAAAAGCAAAAATGACTTTCTGACTGATTTTGTCTTTGCTAATTAACTGTTCTGTTTTTTTATCCTGATGAAGGAAGCACTTTTCCTTTTGAAACTGGTATATATGATTGTACAATGAAAACTGTATTTGGTGATCACTTATAGGACCTCGAAAAGTGGGGTTTTAGACAGGTGATATTTGAATACAGGTATGCTGGAAAACAATATTAAAGTTACAACCTATCTAAATTCATGAAGAATGTCGTAATTAATTTGAGAATCCACAAAGTAAGCCTATAGTACCGTGAAATTTCTTTAATTAAACACTTCTTGAAATAGTCATTTTTTTGTCCTCTTAAAAAACTCCTTTTATAAAAAAAAAATTATTTCTCTTGAATTCAGAACATTTTGGAAAGTTCCTTAATAAAAATTTCTTAATCTCAAATTATAGAGAACAAATACATTTGTGAAATTGTATTTGAAATAAAGAATACTTTATTCCAATTTTAATTAATTATACCATTGTTTTGCTTTTTGGGTATGAAGTGTTCTGAAAGCAATATAATATTATATTTTAGATTATTTATTTCCTTATTATTTTCCTTATTATTTTTTTATTTCCTTATCTTGTTCTGATCTGATAATTAATTGTAAGATTCCTTTAATTTTGAAGATAATTTTTGTCTAATACATGCAATTTTATGTATAAATATTTTAATTTTAGGAAGGAAAGGACTATAGTCTTGTTTTTCATTCTATAGAAAATTCAAAACTGATCTGCGGAATAAATATGTTTCATGATCGCAAACAAGTTGTAAAATACCTGAACCCAACTGAATTTTCTAAAGCAGAAATTGCTGATCTTGTGGTCATAGATGAAGCTGCTGCAATACCCCTTCCTGTTGTTAAAAATTGGTTAAATGCAGGCATAGTTTTTATGGCTTCTACAATAAATGGGTAAGTATAATTTGAGTTTGGTGCAAAATCTAAAAAGTGGACCCTGTAAGCAGAGTTCCTCTAAATGCATCATTATACATGTTGTATGCACCAGAATACATGTTGATAATCCACAATTTTACAAGTATGTTTGTTAATTCTAGTCCATTACTAAAATTAATTATCACACATGTAAAATTTTTAGGAGTCTTGAAATTATAACTAAGGTTCACTTTTAAGGAAAATGTAACATTAGTAACACACAGTTTATGATGAGTATAGTATTGAACTAAGCATACGTCACATTAATTGTATGTTTATAATTTTGTTAAGTGAGTTAAAATTCTGATATTTTATTTTGTCATATTTGATGCTAATTTTTTTTTCACCTATTAACAACTAGTGCTCAGCTTCTGAAATTCTTTTACAGCCAGTACATGTGTAACAGTGTGTACAGGCTCCATCCTACTTCTAGAGCCCCGTTCACATGCACAATTTAAAGCCGGTATCATAGCCGCATTTCGACTGTGTCACCGTTCACATGGCCAAGCGGGGAAAATACCGGTTCGAAAGAGGGTTGAAAGGAGGTATGATTTCCTTCCTTCTTATTTGAGGGAACGAAGGGGGTAGATTGGGGATTTTTACCCACAATTCCATGCGCGCAACTGCGATTTCTTGAAAAACATGGCGGATACTGGGATACCTCGTGGACCTTGTTTACAAATTCTATCTGAAGATTGTACAATAACGATGAATTTATAGCTCGTTATACAGATTATTTTGCATTCATTACACGGACTTATTTACGAATTAAACGGATTGATCCTTATTATACATCAGAATTTAATGAACGGAGAATCCTACTGAAAAAGACTGATGCGGGTATGTACATTTTGTTTATTTGAACTAACTATTATTCATGAATTAGAAATATTTGTTCCTCGATTTCAGGATAATTTTTATAGAAATGTTTGTTTCTTAATTACAAAACGTATACAATTAAGTGTTAGTTAAAAGTCGTAAGCCAGCTGATTTTCCTTTGAAGCAGCAACTTTAAAATATAGTGTTCTGTTTCTTGGGCAAATTTTCTGGATTTATCTAAGTAGTTTTTAACAAATGATACAAAGATTTTCTTAGTTTTATATAAGGAGAATGTATATTAGATAAATTATCTTAATACTCATTTATTTTATATTGTTAAAAAGGAGTATGATGTGTTTATATTTAAATGAATATATGTTGTTAATTATTGTAAATAAATTATTTATACGTTATATTTCAAGTTTGATTATTTTAGTTTTGTATTCTAAACTTTTACATATCAATGCTAAATGTTCCATAACTTGAGATGATGTGATTATGATGCCAATATTATGATTAGTAGAGAATTGCGTTTTATAATTATGTATATCAATAACAAAGTAAAATGTTTCAGGCATTCAAAACAACTTTACATACATACATTTTGCAATAAACTGAACTGTGTAAATTAGCTTACAAAATGCTCTCCCCCCCTCCCCCCCCTTAAAAAAAAAAAGAATACTCCATGATTGCTAGTATCAGAAATATAAATTATTTTTATATATTTTAGATACTAACTACATATGAAGACGATTTTATTTTATTAATTTTATTTTTGGATTACTTAGAGGACCACCTATTTTACATATCAATGAAACATGTCCATCATAAGTATTTTTTATACTGCTATATTAAAAACATTATTTTTAATTGCGGTATTAGTGGTATATGAGATTTTTTGTATCTGGGCCATGCAGTAAGGTCTTATGTGTTTTTAATAAAAGATGAGTTATACCGATTTTGTAATAATTAAAATGTATTCGGTATAAATATGCATATTTTTTTCTCTATGCCAACTTCTTATATCGATTTGTCTTGAATAAAGTTTCTTAAAATGGTGTTACACTTTTTCCAATAATTCAAGTTTATACGTCATAATTTAGCTTAAAAACGAAGATTAAATGAGAAAAACTTTCTTTTTTGACATTTAAGAATGAATTCTTTAAACAGTTTCATGGAATAAAACATTTATATATATATATATATATTACAATAAGCATATATTTATAGTTTTAAAAATATATTAAATTTAATTTTGGCATATTATTTTTAATTTGATGTTTAGTTTATAAAGATCCAAGTTTAATTTATATACATTATTTCGATTTAATTTATATATATAAGATTATTTTGTTTCTCATTTCCGCACATTTGTCATATTAAATAGATAAAATAATAACATGGGATAATGAATTAAAAATAATACGCTTTTTAAAAAAGCAATTAAAAAAAGAAAAGAAAAAGATATATTGTTTACCAAAAATGTATGTCAAAAGCATTTAAGAAAAATTGGTCCTAGCCCTTTAAGCGGGAGTAATGGGGGTTGCACATGTGAACGGGTCTAGAATGGATCCCGGAAAATACCCCCTTTTTCACCCCAATGTTTCATGGCCGGAAAATACGGCCTTGCATGTGAACGGGGCTTAGGACACATGGGTGAACTTCTCACTATTAATCATAAAAGTTTTATCATAAATAAATTTATTTGGGTTTCAATTGGGAAAATATATATATATTCTCATCAGGGTAAGAAATTGGGGGGGATGGGGGGGGGGACATGTGTGAAATACAACCAAATTTTTATTGTTTACGACTATGATTTCGGAATTGAGGGGGGGGGGCAAATCATGACTAGAATTAAACCACTATAATTTACTAATAATAACTGAGGAAAAGGGAAGATAAACCTTTTTTGCCTTGTATAAAACAATAAATCAATTTAAAATTTTTATTTTCATTGTGTTTAAAATAACCTGAAAGAATCAGCCCAAACTGATTAAAGTCTGGCATATCGACATTTATTGAAGAGGTAAAGAAGGAAGTGGCTTATAGGGTGGAGGGAATTTCCCTCGCCCCAGAATTCCGCTTTTGCCTATAATGCCGAGCACCACTCCCCTCCTGAGATGCCAACTTTCCATCTGCCACCCCTAATTTCCAAGTGGACTACTTCCAGTGCGCAAGCCCAAATGTACCAATATCATATGCATTAATTTTAATTCCATGATTTACAGCAAAATAGTAGCTCTTCATCAGAACCGATGTCATCGTTTAAGTGCTATTAGTGTTCATATTACATGAATGCAAAACTACTTTCCTTGCTTATGCAGTATCAATCTTCGTGAGTGCTTAAGATTTTATAAATTGATCTTGAAACATCAAAAGCAGTGTTAAATAATGAGCAAAAAACAATAACTGGTTTTTCAAACTACCTCTAAAACAAACATTTGAAATGCGTAATGAAAAAACTTCAGAAGAAAACTTTTTCTGATGACAATTCTACTACCTGGAAATTTCCTGATGTTGACCATCCAAAGTTTGTGTATATTTTTTATTTTATTAAAATGTTTTATTTTGGCCATTAGAAATTTTCAAATGGCACATAAAAAATTGATGCTAGGGGCCATTTGGCTCCTATTTTTTTTTTCTAATTTCTTACCCTGATTCTCATAAACAATATCAGAAAAAATTAAAATGTCAAACTACCTGGTTTATATAATGAAAGGAGAAAACATGAAGTTTAAAAAGTAATAATCAGAAATAACTATTACCAAATAAATTATGCCGGTATAGAGCATTTTGAAAAAATAGCCAAGATTTATATATGATACTTGATATACACTCTTAAGACAAAAAAAAAATCGACGCATCAAGAAAGAATTATCCAAATGAGACAAAATTTGGAACATGTAAAGTGGATGTACAGAAAAAGAAATGATTAGGATTTCAGAACAATTGGATGATTTATTGCACTGAAAGATCTACATAAAGTAATCACGTCAATATGGCGTTGGTCCACCTCTGGCCTTATACAAGCTGTTATCCAATGTAGCATTGATGCATAAAATTGCCGAATGGTGTTCTTAGGGATGTCGTTCCAAATGACCTCCAATTGATGAGCTAATTCATCTACATTCTGGGGTGGTCACAGGTGATGCCCCATCTCAGGCCATATGTGCTCAATAGGCGAGAAATCTGGAAATCTGGCTGGCCAACGAAGTGTGTCGTAAGCACGCAGACAATCATTATCTTGCTGAAAAGTTAGCACTGGGTGTCGCGAAAGAAATGGCAATACAACGGGTCATAGAATGTCGGCAATGTACCGCTGTGCTGTGGTGGTGCCACGGTGGACTATCAAAGGGGTTCGGCTATCAAACAAAACGGCACCCCAGACCATAACTCCTTGTTGTTGGATCGTGTGGCATGTGACAATAAGAGCAGGAAGACAATTGACAGACACTGAAGACAATTCGTTCCCAATCCAAACAATTCCACATTAATTGGGCCTGGCACCATTGCAATCGCTGTTGATGGTACATACTGGTCAGTGGTAGGTGGCGTAATGGACCTCGTGAGTATAGATTCCGCTCCCATAGTCTTCTATTAATGATCCGGATTTTCACTTTCGTGTTTGTCACATGTTGGATGGTTGATAACGATGAATCTCATGCTGTCACAGCTGCTCTAACAATCGCTCTAACTTCCCGTTCTGTCATCGCTCTAAGCCGTCTGCTGCCTGCTTGCCGCTGAAATTTGCCATTCTGGACCCATTCCTGCCAACATCGTCTAATTGCTGCATTTCTCCTACCCAAATGCCGAGCGATTCGTTGGTGTGACCATTCAGCCTCATGCAGCCTGATCGCATGCTCTCTTTCAAACTCCTTCATATGCTTGTAGTGGCCGTGAATTCGCCGGCGAGGCATTGTTACAATCAAGGTGCATAAACACAATCAAAATCCATTGCACATTTTCCCCCCTAAAATCGAGGTTCGCGCCTTACATACACCACAATGGTGCTCAGTTTTGATGCACTGTAGTTCTGACTATTCATTCATTGGCTGCGAATTTTTGAGCATTTGCATATTCGATCGACAGGTGTTTGCATTTAAAATTTCATTACTATCGGATTATCTTGCAGGGTACATCGATTTTTTTTGGCTTAGATTAGAATGTATCATAAAAAACTAGTACATATAGATAAATTTTTTATCACCACCCCACTAATCATTATTGTATGTGGGAGGTGGAAGGTATAAATTCATGATGTTAAATATCATGCAAATATTCAATAAAATACAATAAATACTATTAAACTAATTTTTGTTCATTAGAAGAAAAATGTTTCTTTGGAGAAGCACAAGTACAAGCAGATATAATATTCTGTAGTCAAAAGTCATCAATTTTTACACACTTGGAATATATTTCCCGGGCATCCAAACGGTTACCTTACACCTTTCTGGTAGGTCAGACGGTCTGGGTCTCAACAACAACACTTGGAATATAGCACTTGTATGCATAAAACAACCATGGTCAACACAAACAACCCAACTCAACATTTTTACTCTTATTGCATATTATTACTGTTATTAGTGGTTGGCTTAATCATGATTCTATTATATGTCAAATAAGTTATGTCTTTTTATAAAATCGTATAAAAAGATGTCCAATGCAAATATGCCAATAAGTAAAATAGAGGGTTTAAATGACTTGTGTGTGTGTGTGTGTGTGTGTTGGAGGGGTGGAGATGCACGGCTTCATATATTGTATATTATATATTTCTTAACATGCAAACTAGTAAAATGTTTCTTTTGAAACACTGATTATTATACACTGTGACTGTATAATATCTTAATAATTTTTAGTATTAACATAACTGTGTGAGATGTAATTTCCTAAACCTAACATAACATCTCCATATCATCCCATAAAATATAACATCTTCTCTATAACTCTTTAGAATATCCCCCCCCCCCCTCTTCAAAAGTGAAATCACTCCCCTGAAGGGTGGATATCATGCAAGTTAGAAACTAATACACTAAGCTAAAATGCTTTGGTATTATATTACAGAGAACTTTTATAGCTCATCAATTTTTACCTTTTATATAAATTTATGTGTCTTTAAAGTTATATCTGCTTAGTTTCAATATTTCTTCTCAATTATAGATATGAAGGAACAGGTCGATCACTTTCTTTGAAATTAATGAATCAACTTAGAAGGCAAAGTTTAGAAGATACAACTACAGATAATTCCTCATCATATGTAAATCAGAAAAGTAAGCTTTTTCATTTTTTTTTTCTGCTTTTTGTAACAGAATCAGAAGCATAAATACTTGCTATGTTTGGTTCTTGTTTTCGATGTAGCCAATAGTTATTTGCATTGCAGCAGCAAATCTCATTTAGCCATATTCGCTACCATTTTAATCCCCAAAAGATTTTAGTCCCCAAACCTTGCTGATTTTCCATATTTAAAAATGATTCCTAAAAATCTGAGTGAAGCACATTGAAAGACGAACACTTTTGCACATATATTAATTCTTATACAGTTATCTGGCTAATCAATAGCCAATTTGGTTAACCGAGTACTAGAATGTATAACCGGTTAATGTAAATTGATTCCTTGGTTTAATATAAATTGTAATTTGACCACCAATAAAATAATTGGACTTAATTAAAAGAAAATTGTAATGCAGATAGAATAATAAATGAGAAAAAAAAATGATTATCTAATCTAACATGAATCAATAAATGCTAGAATTTTGTTGAGATTTCTGAATATTTATTTGTTTGTGCATAAGCATGTCTCTTTTGTTAATTGTTCTTATTTAAAATATATAAGGTGTTTCAGAATTCACATTATGGCACATATCTTGTCAGTGGATCCTTGTAGATCCATACTTCAAATTAGAAAAATCATTGGAAAAGACAGTAGCAATATGTTATAGCATTTTATTGCTAGGGGGTGATATTAGCAAAAAGATAGGGATCTAATTTTATATGGTCCCTATGGTGAAAAAAATTCAATTTGAAAAAGTTGTGCCTCAAGCTCATTGGTTCGATAAATCCTATCCCACCTTTTAACTTAAAACTCATTGAAATATTAGAATGATCATTTTCAACATTTTGAACATTTCAGGCATGCAGAAAGTTTGTTTGACCACCGAGCAGTTTTTGCCAATTAGAAGTTGATTGCAAAATATTTGTATCGAGGCAGCTTGATATTTTACTATTATGAATTCCCTTGAAAGACAAACATTTCTGCACATATATTAATTCTTATACAATTATCTGATTAACCAACAGCCGATTCAGTTAATCGAGTACTAGAATTTATAATCAGTTCCATAAAAGGATATAATGTGAAATTTTTAGCATTTGTTCATGATTGTTTGTACACATATTATGAAAATTTTTAAATTCTTATAAAAAAATTCTAAATCTAAACTGAAACTTTGACACAAATGCCATGAAAATAATTTTCTGCTAAATAAAACAAAAATTTTAAATAGTGTAAAATTTTAAGATACATCCTAAAATTTTACTGTATATTTGCATCGATACATGTATCGATGCAAATGTCATAATTTGCAGTCGACTCCTAATTGACAGAAGCTGCTCGGTGGTCAAACAAACTTTCCGTACGACTGAAATGTTCAAAATTTCAGAAATTATTATCCTAATAGCTCAGTGAGTTTTGAGTTAAAATGGTGGGGCTGGTTTTATTGTACTAATGGCGCAAGGAACAAATTTTTCTATTTGAATATTTTTCACTAAGGAGACCCTATGAAAATTCAGATCTCCTATTCTTTTGCTAATACTGTCCCCCAATAAAATACCATGACATAATGCTACTGCCCTTTCTGATGATTTTTCTAATTGGAAGTATTGGTCTGTGAGCAATCCCTGAACATGAATTCTGAAATACCCTGTCTACATATATGTTTTAGTTGTTTTTTTCTTTCCTATAGATATTAAGTTGCATGAGATAACATTGAGTGAAGCCATTCGATATGCTGATGGAGATAATGTAGAAGCATGGCTTAATAATTTATTCTGTCTTGACACAGAAATATCATGCTTTAATGGTGATGCCCCTAATCCAGAATTATGCCAATTGTATCCTTATTAATAGTATTTTACAAGGTGTTTTGATAATTTAAAAAATGAATAATATTTTTATCTGTCAAAAACTTTTCACTGTGTATAGCTAGGATTACACTTCTATTGCAGATAACAGCATCCATAGACTGGTTTGACACTTATTATGCACTTGTCAGAAATAGAATAGCCCAGCGGTTCTTAATGAGTCGTATGTGAGAAGATGACTGGTGGTACGGGGATAATTTGTGCAATATATAGTATAGCAGACCTGCCAACTGTTACGATTTAATCGTATTTAGTATGATAAATCACGAGCAGTACGATAATACGATTTTGCCACCAAAAGTACGATTTTAAAAAAAAATTACGTTTTTCCCTATTTTTTTTCACTTTTCCCTTTTTCAGACTGAAGTAGGGAATTTCGAGAGGCTTTGATTTCTAATGTTGATGCGTATTTGCAGTATTGCCAGTTTCGCGATTTTCCCGCTCAATTGAACTAGTTTTGGCGAAGCGAAGAGTTGGGGGAAGTGCGGGAGTTTTGGCGAAGACCTGGCAATACTGGTAGCTATTGCCGTTATCTGCGGGAAGGAGCATCATGCGCGGAGAGACCACGTGACCCATGCGCGGAGGGAGCACGTGATGTTTTGTTGATTTCTCCCGATGCTTGTTTTGCTGAGATCAGTTTCGTTTATATAGTTAATCAATTGAATGATGTCTACAAAGACGAATGCCCGATCTCAAACGTTTTCCGAAAAGTATTGCAGAGAGTTTGAATTTATCAAAGAATCAAGAATAAGCGCATCTCTTGCCTTTTGTGTTGTATGTAACTGTGATATCTCCATTTCTCATGGTGGACGTGCGGACTTAGTTAAACATTCGAAAACGGCCAAACACGTGGATAAATTCAAGACTTCCAAATCTACGAAGTCTATAAATGGATTTTTAACTGTGAATAAAGAATTGCAGACTACTAAAGCGGAAGTTATGTTCACCTCATTCATTTTAGAACATAATCTTCCGTTAGCTACTGCAGACCATGCTCGCCCATTATTTCAAGCGATGTTCCCGATTCGAAAGAGGCAAAGCATTATTCCTGTGGGCGAACAAAAACAGCTTTTATTATTAAAGAACTAGCCAGTGAAAATCAAAAACAAATAATTGCAGCTACTAAAAATCCATTTACGGTGTCTACTGATGGGAGTCATTGTGGCGATGATCAATTGTATCCAATCGTTTTAACGTATTTTAAAGAATCATCAAATGGAGCAAAAACTGAGCTCTTGTCTTTGCCAAAATTAATGGGATCCCCTACTGGGGAAACAAATCCTGTATGTCTGGACCTTGTTTCCAGCAAAAATATTCTTCTGGGTTTTTAAAAAAGGCAAAGTCAGCCACATATGTTGGTTTAAATAAAAGTTAGATTTATTAATGCTGTTGTAATGTGCAAAAATTGTGTCCTTACGTGTCTTTTTAATAGAAATCAAAAATCCATGATGTGCATTATAGTTTTCTAATTGTTTTTATATTGATGCATTTTACTAAAGAATTAATATTTTTATTTAATTTTAAATGTTTAATTTAAAAATTAACAACATAAAAATGTTTGCTGTGGATTGTAATAATTTAATTGGTTTCTCAATAGACTTTTGATGTAGGGAAAAAAAATCCCTACAGCCTGATTATCAAGAATTTACATAGCTGAAATATACCGCGCGTACATTATTGCGTGCGTCGTTACGCTTTTTGGCTCTGAGAGGTTGTTGTTGTTGAAACCCAGACCGTCCGACCTACCAGAAAGGTGTAAGGTAACTGTTTGGACGGTCGGGAAGTGCCACCCAATTTAGACCGGAACCCAGTGGGGGAAGCATCCACAGGGACCGTACCCTCCTTCCCCTACCACCAACCTCTCGGAAGGACTTTCGGACCCACATGTTTAACGTGATCGTACTCCGCATGAACACGGCGGCAGTTTTGGCAGTGGCTGGAATCGAACCCGGGCCTACCGAGTGCAACTCCAGCGCGCTAACCAATGGGCTACCGCGCCCGGCTCTGAGAGGTTGGCAGGTCTGGTATAGAAATTTTACCATCTTATAGAACAAAAAGAGAAACTCATTTATATTTCATGCGATAGAAATTTAATGGATGATTTTTAAAACAATTCTTTAGTCAATCTCTGCATTAAACAAAAGAAAGATTAAGACATTTTCAGAAGAGCATTTATACTTTTAATGCCATTTTGTTCAATATACTTATGTGAAGCACAAGTTTCTCCAATACTCAATTTATAAAACAAATATAGGATGAAACTCGACTTGCAGCCAATTTTATGTTTATTTAAAATAACTAAAATAAGACCAGATATAAAGAAACTTATTTCTGTTAAACAAACACATTACTAAACATAGAGTATCACATTAAATCGTTTTGTTAAATCATTTATTTTACTCAATAACTATGCTGTTTGTTAATCATATTTGTTAATGTTTTCTGTTTTTGTTCAATTTTTTTTTTATTAGAAACTCATTAAAAATATGTGACAATAAATTACATGTATAAGCTTAACTTTCTATTTATATAAAAGGTAGATTTTTGTTGGTGGTGCTGAAGTTTTTGAATTTTGATTTTGGTAGGCCTGGAATCAAGGGCCCTGTGATAAATTTGAATAAATGTAAATGGTGGCAGTTACAAGAGATAAAAAATTATTCTTAAAATTAATCCATCAAAGACAGAGTTTCAGTTTCCATTTTGCATTTAAAGTCCCCTCCCCCCCATCCCCATAAATTTCTTACATGGGATAGTTTCATTAGGAATATTTACATTTTCAAGAATTTATTCATTTTTATAAAGTTGCAGAGTGTGGCTGTATGGTCACACTAGGTCTTAAGGAAGGCCTTTTTACATTACAAACGCAGCATACTTTTATTTTATCATATGATAATGCTAGCCTCTGATGGGTTAATTAGAAATGAGCTAAGAACCTGTATGTTACAAGCTATCTGTATGGTTTCAGTTTGAGCTATTGAAATTTGAATTCAGGGTTCTTTAATATAAGATTGGGTCATCAGCCCAGTAACCAATCAAAAAGTTGTCATCCTGATTTCAGTCATCATACATGATGCCATGGCCCAGGTAAGTTGTTGCCAAAACACATCAAGTTTTCTGATTATTACAATTAAAAATTGTTTGTTAATTTTAAAGTGGCAATATTCAGGCGTAAACAATCGGCACAGAGAGTTTAAATTATGCTGTGTACACCTTCCTCAGTTACGTCTAAAGAAATTCTCGGTTTTTTCATAGAGCCTGAGAACAAAATGTGCACATTTGCTCTTCCCGTGACATCATATGCACAGAGCCAGAATGAAAGAAATGAAGTCAATTATGCCTGGAATGAATTCCCCCTGATGTGAACTCATGGGGGGGGGGGGAGGATTTATGAGATAATAGGATTTATTACAAAAAACACAGATTTTTTTTCCAAATAATTGGCTTTTAAGATTGTTTTAATTTTATATCTATATTATTATTATTAAGCTTTTTTATTCTTAAGAAACCTTGAAAAATTAGAAAATTAGTTCAATATTTTTTTTGTTTATTATTTGCTAATTATATTGCTTCGATTTTCAGATTAATAGATTTTATTTATTTATTATTTTTTTTTAAATCGATTTTTCGACAGACACTGAAATCTTTCATTGCTCTAACTTTGCAAGAGCCATAGCAGATCTAGCAAATCAGGGAAAGACGCCCATGCATGCTATTGGAGAGCTAGAGAGCTCATAAAAGAACTGGATTCTTGTTGAACGTTGTTCGACTTTTTGTTCGTTACTTTAACTTCATGTGTCACTGCTGAACAATTGGGGGTTTGTAGATGTATTTGTCTAAGTGCCTTTGCACTAAAAAAAAAGTAAATGTGTTAATTAAAATTACTAAATTATTTATGCTATCAATGGGAACCCTAAAATATTGTTGGCCTGTAACCCCAAAAAATCTAAATTGAACACTAGGTAGAGCATTGATTTTGAGATCATAGGCTGGAGTTTTTACCTGACCATTAAACATTTCTCCACATTAAATGTCATATCACGTTTTAAAATCTCCCATTTTGTACCATATCTCAATATCATTTTATTTATTTATCTGTTGTTCTGTTGGTGCTATTATTTATCGAGAAAATAATCTTAACATACCATGTAGATATTATGTAAATAAAAATGTCTTATTTAGTTACCAAAACGTGGCTGAAAAGTTCCTACAGCAACTAGTTGCTTTATTCGTGTCTTCTCACTACAAAAACTGTCCGAATGATCTGCTCATGATGGCTGATGCTCCTTCTCACCATATATTTTGCTTGTTACCACCTGTCAATGAAAATGCACTGAAATTGCCAAATGTGCTTTGTGTAATTCAGGTACATACATTTTAACTGTTACATTTTAACTGTAATTTTACTGCACTTTATTTTTTTTTTATTAAATGAATATTCATTTGCCTCTGTTTTGTTACACTTTTCAGTATTAACAATTATGTTCTTATCAAATATTTAAAAAAGGACTAAATTGTTGTTTTCTCTCTACAATGCATAGTATAGGTGAAAGGAAAGTATTGTAAGGGATCAAAAATTTAAATTCATATTTTCATTTATTTATAAGTAATTTTTGTGTGCATTACCTAAAAAACATGGAAATCATATTGAGATTTAAAGCTCTGGTACTTGTGTATTGTACCAACTCTTGAGTTTTTTTGAATAAATATATGTAAAGTTGTTTAATATAAGGTAGTGAAATAAAAGTCACTTACTTTTATTTTATCTTTTTTTTGGTAGCACCTCAGTTTCCTTGAGCATTTGATATAATTAATAAAGACAACAGGATTTGCAATATGAATGACTAATACTATAATGATTTTAAATGTATTTTAATTTTACATAACTACTTTACAATTAGATTATATACAGAGGATAGTATATGTACATAAATATTCTTGCAAGAGTTCGACAGTTAACCTCAGAGGCTGTGAGAGGAGTGAAGTGTGAAGATGAAGGGTTGCAGGAGGTTGGTGTAAAATGAAAGTCACAAATTGTCTTATATCGCTTAAACGGCAATTCATCACAAATATTCAACACTAGCCTCTGCTGTCATGCTTTGAAAATGACTGCCATTGTAGGGTTTTTTATTTATCATAATTCAAAACCACATTACAGACACAAAATTACGATTAAGAACAATGCGAACTTTAGCAAAGTATAAAATGAAAATACATTAAAATAGCAATGGAAACTTTTTTTCCTATTTCAGCCAATGTTTACTTTTCAATATTTTAAATTTTAACTATTTTGTCATATATTGAAAGAGTGTGATAATGTCACTATTTCACAAAATTATATTTCCTTTAGCTTTTAAATTTTTAGAAATAATCTTTGGAATTTGAGAATATATAAAATATTAATTTTTCAATTAAGAGAGAAATTAAAGTTTAAACATTGAAGATAGCATTTGTTGAATAAATGGTGCATGTGATAACTGTAGTATGTTAGCGAATATATATATATATATATATATATATATATATATATATATATATATATATATATACATATATATATATACTTCTTTCTATTCTATCATTGGATTTTCAAATTATTTTTATTATATATATATACACTGCTGGACAATTGCTAAGGACGGACCACAAATTGCAATGTAGGACAAAATTAAGCGGTGGAGACTCAGCAGTATAAAATATTGTTGCCACACTGTTTGGACATTAGAATAAAGATCATTTATTGTTCTGGAAAATACAGAAGGTTTTAAAATATCTGAAAGGAAAAAAGTGTTCATTTGATGCTGTGTATGGAGAAATGAAAAAATGCATATGAACGACAGCAGGCACCTTTGAGAAATGTGTCAGTATGGGATATGTCCACCGTGGAGTGTGATACAACATTCTACACGTCGTATCATGCTTTGCACAACATTATCCAGCAGCTGTTGAAGCAAGTTATCCCACTCCTCTGTCAGTGTACAGATGAGGGTTTTCTTGTTTGTTGGAGGATATTTTCTATCAGCAAGTCGCCTCCCCAAAGCATCTGAAACATTTTCAATGGGGGTTTAGATTTGGAGAACATGCTGGCCATACGAAGCATTGAATACAATCGCTGACTAGACAATCCTGAACAGCGAGTGTTCGATGACATGGTGCGTTGTCATCCATGAAAACAAATTTATCACTGATAGCACCACAGAAAAGGTGGACATGAGGCAGTAGAACTTCATCAATGTATGTTGGCCGGTCATAGTCCCAGTTGCAACCACATATAGGGGCGTGTGGCCATTGATCATGATGCCGACCCATACAATGATACTGCATGTCGGATATCAATCCCTTTCCTGGATATTTTCTGGACGATAAGCAGTACCACTCTCGTGCTAGATCAATTGGCGTCTACAATCCGATGACAGACTCTGAACCTACTATCATCTAAGAATAGTATGCAAGCCCAGTCCCATTTGTTCCTTGTTCCAATTGCGATGCTCACGACACCATTGCAAATGGGCGGTACAGTGTAGTCTGGATAATGGGACACACACAACAGGTCTACGGGCATATAGTCCTTCTTCTCCCAAATGTTTGGCTACAGTTTTTCGGGAGATCTGCTGTCCTGTGGTAGCAAGAAGCTGATTTACCATCTGTTGCTGTGGTGCGCCGGTCCCTTTTTGCTGATAGGACAATGTACAGCCGCGGGAAAAAAAACCGCCCCACCCTCTGTTAATTGAGCATCGTTCATCATAGAGAAAATTAAATGATACCATTCCATTAGGAATAACATCCTCTACAAATTAATGTGCTTAAAATTTGCATAAGGGGCCGTCTTCATATCTAAACGTGCACAAACTTTGAAATTTTAAATGGCAACACCCAGGTTTGACAACATAGTTCAAAACTAGAGCAAAATTCAACCTGTGATACCAAATTTCAAGTCATTTAGGTGAAGTGTTTCTGAGTTGTGAGTATGTAAAGTTTTGAGCTCCTAATCTTAAATTAGTTTCCAAGACTTCCATTCATATCTTCAGTAATCATTATCTGCTCACTCTGATTATTGTATGACATTACTACTAAACAACCCAAACACATTTACGTGATTTTTATTTTTGTGGAAATAATTGTTTGTATGAAATATTAATTATGAAATCAATAATCGAAAAAATATGAATACAAACCTGGACATGTTTTGATAAAAATCGATTCACAAGGACTTTTTATATGTTTATGTAAAATTCCAGGTGTTTCCTTCCTCTAGTTCTTTCGAAATGTTTACATATTCAGCATCACGATGATTTTAGGGGTCGTATATTAGTTTAAAAAAATGACTAATTTGAAAAAGTATATTAATTGTAAGTTAATCTTTATTTAAGAAAATGGGTATTTATTTTTACCCAGTTTTAATAAAAACTTTGTATAAACAATGTTGTATAGATGCAACCTAATCAACGTAATTCTGCTACTGTATTGAAGGATGAAAACTTGTATTGTTATAAATGGGATCTATTTATATTATTGTCAATTAATAGTTCCGGAGCTACTGCGAGTTGAAATCGCTCACAAAATGTGATAATTTATAATAAAAAATATTTATATAAAACAATAACAAATTATAAAATTATGTGATACTAAACACCAACAAGATTTCAAACAGTGATTGATAATGACGGATTGATACTTTTAAATTCGTCACCAAGTTCCACCGGAGTTGTTTTGTCACGTCATCTGCAGATATTTGTTAGTCTCATAAATTGTTTTTGAACCAGCATTATAAAATGACATTTGAAAATAAACATTTCATTCTTCTTTATTTCTTTTTTCTTTTATTGATCCTGGCACGAATGCCCCATTAACTTTTAGCAACGTACCCAGTACGGCTTTTTACCCCTAATAATCGTGCCCTATTTGAGGCTCACATAATCCTACCCATTACAGGCCCACTGCCTTAGTAATACACACACACACACACAAGACAGCACCACACCCAGCCATGAAAATACTCACCCTCTCATGCAGGAATCAAACCTGCGACCCTTTGGCTGTGAGGTAAGCCATAATGCTGGATGTCAAGAGGATAGTTCAATAATTTACAACAGTGCTGTGGTCAATCAACGAAACATCACCCTTCAAATTGTGGTTTTCAATATGAAGCTGATCCCCAAAAATTGCACATTCCGGAATATTGAATATCTTTGGATATAAAGATAGAAACGCCGTGAAAATTTGAATTTGGACTAATTTGGGGGTCTAGAACTTGTGGGTGGCATCAAAATTGGGTGTTGCCATTGAAAATTTCAAAGTTTGTGCGCGTTTAGGTATGAGGATGGCCCCTTATGCAAATTTCTAATCGAATGGTATCATTCAATTTTCTCTACGATGACCGATGCTCGATTAACAGAGGGGGGGGGGACTTTTTTTTTTCCCGCAGCTGTACCTGTCTCCTGCAGGCATCATACTTTCACACGACCTCCCCCGTGATGCTTGCTACACATTCCAATTGTTTTAAATGCTTGCCACAGCCATAAAACAACGCTGTGGGTGATGTCGGAATCCCTGGCAACATCTGTTATTTTTCACCCTTCTTCGATCTTTCCAATAATACGGCCACACATAAAATCATCTAAGTGATATCGGGAAGACATACCGAAAACTTCAAGTTCATCAATTAAATCTTTCCTGTAAAACTTTCACTAATCTATTACACATTCTAAATATCAGGCCTTTTAGTATTATATACAAATTTACATCATCACAGATACTAGCATTTTAATTTATCATTCATTAATTCTAATCATTAGCAATTCCAGAGTTAGAGTTTATCAACTTTTGCTTTTGTGAACCATTCTAAATTTAAAATTGCAAGTTAATGGTATGGCCTGAGTAGATACTCATAAGAATCAATTTAATCAAAAAAAAAACTAACCCCAATCCTGTATAAATTCTATACCTGTTGTATGCACAACTTTATAAGTTCTTAGAATTGGTAGCTCCCTGAATGTTTTCACCAATACTTCTATAGTCCACTTATCTCTTAGAGTTCAAAACATTTGCTATTTTTTAGATAGTCTCTCTAAATTCACAAAGTAGGGTGGCTCTTCTTCCTTTGCAAAAAGTTTATTTGTTGAGTCTCTTTCGGTCAACTAAGTTGCTAGGGATCTCAGCATCAGTATCAAGGAGCATCAGAATTTTTTGATTCTCCCGCATTCGCTAATTACAGACTTTCTTTAATTAGCAAAGTCCTCTATACTCAGATCAGGTAATTCACTGTAGCACATCCAGTGTATTCTGTAATAATTCAAGAATTTTAAATCAAATTCGTGCCAGTCTTTAAATGAAGCATTTGTGCGAAGCAAAAATTTCATAGAAGAGAATGCTTTATTCTATGCTGCATTTTCATGTAAAAACTTAATCAATCTGTGCACTGCATCCATCTTAGCCAAAAGCGCACAACCATTCATTTCAGCATCCTCAGTCACAGTCAAGTTGATGTTGCAAAAATAAAATCAAAATTGTAAGGTGAGGTCCAAAAGATGACCTCACCCCACTAGGGTTTTTCTTCAAGACCTCTCTATCTGCGTAGTAACAAGTAAGTATTTCAAGTAACAAGAAACCAGTGTCAAGTCTAACAAGTAAAAAATCAAGTGTATCTCGAGGGTCGTGGTACGTGGCGTATGCTATATGTACCTGTATACAACTGCGTAAGTATACAGCCGTGCTCAGGCTCCACTTTGATCAAGTTTTGCCGCTGTATCCTTCCGCGTTCATACCATTACGTATCATTCGCCGCCACAAGTGCCTCTCCCCCTTCCCTCGTCTCTGGGAAAACAGCAGGAAAAAGAAAAGAGCGTTTTTAAAGTATTCCCTTGATGTTTCTCGCCTTTATTTCAAATGCAGGGAGTATTGTAATGAGGCCATCTACTCCTGCTTGATGTTTGGCATGGGAATTCTCACTGCCTCTTAACTTGTCCCAAGGCTTTTCTTACTTTGTTCCAAAATCCATTAAGTGTCAATTTCCTTTAGCGACTGTATGTCAAGCATTCTTTAGCCTCTTGGTTGTGCCATTCATGTCTTGGCATCCATCATGTTAAGTGACACTTTTATAGATGATTCAAGTGTGTTTCTCACCTTTTGTGCAATCTTGTTGCCCTTGACTAGGTCAATGTCAGTGCACCTGTTTGCTCGCTCTTTCCCTTTCGAGTAGCAAGATTAAATTCCAAATTTTAATATTTTCTCCATTTTAATATTGATTCTTAACAATGCCATAATTTCCATAATTTTGCCTAAATATGTCCAGTATGCTTATACTGCGACACTATGGGTGATAGTGTCATCCATCCTTAGCAATTGTCCACCAGTGTATATATATATTTATATATATATATATATATAATAATAGAAGTTTGAAAATCCAATGAACGAAAAGTAAGAAGATGTAACACGATAAACCTAACTTTTTAAAAACACCCACAGAATAAAATATAATACAGCAAATCATCAATCAAATGGATTAAAAATACAAAACACTAGCTATCAAGTTACAGAAAATCAACCAAATTAAAAGGTATGGAAACAAAAAAAGAAAAACTTAAACTAAATTCAACTATCTAACTGGCGTACAAAACAAATGTAAAAATCAATTAATCCTCAAGCATATGGAAAAAATAAAAAAATTAATATCGAATCAACAAGTCAATGAAAAATATAATACAAAGGTATGGAATCGAAATAAGTATAACAAACGAAATCAAGCACAAACGCCTTACACGTGGACGAGGCTCTAAGCCTAAATCATAAATTGTTAACCTCTACAAAAATCTAATCATGTCCAAGTTTTTTGTAGAAGCAAACTCAAAAATGTATGTTTCTGAAGAAATAGATAGATTAAATCTATGAACTATTTCTACTTGGACGACATACATAAAGATGGAATAAAAAAGAAAAAATGAATACCTGGAAAAAGCACAGCATGTGTACAGACGATTCATTACAGGGATCGAGGGAACACTGATAGAAGAGACCAGTGTTGCCATTCGTAAAGAAAAAATAAAAAACCATTTACTGTTGCCATTCATAAGAATTGAAAAACTGTGAAGCGAAATGTAAAGAAAAAGTATTAATATACAAAAAGAGCTACTAAAAAGAGGGGCAAATAAAGGTAATGCTGAAGTGGGGGGGGGGGGGAAAAAAAAAAAAATGGAGATGACTGGCTAATATAAGATACTATGAATAGAATTATATGATACTATGGAAAGAATTATAAAAATCCAGCTATTTTAAATTTTTTAACAATACTATTTACTAAATAAGTGGGATATTTATATAAATTACTAGTAATTTTGAGATTATTGATATGCATAGCATGAAATTTTTTATCAGATAATCTATAAATTCTAAAAAGCTGATTGAGTATAATATTTCTAAACAATTGAATCGAGTTACAGGAATTAAAAGGTAAGATTTTATTAATATTAAAATTATAAAAGTCTTTTTTATCATATAAATTTGTAACAATTCTATTAGAAGGATCAATAATATATATATATATATATATATATATAAAGAGGATATATATAAAGATATATTCTACTGCGGAACTAGAGCAGCATTGCGCCTCTTTCTTGGTAGCGAAATGGTTTTTGGTATAACTCAGAAAATGTGGAACCTTTCCTATTCAAATCCACTCATCGTTATTTATGTATATATATATATATAATTTTTTTATAGTAATAATTTTAATTACTTGTTATATTACCAAATACTTATGACTCATCTCCTGTCAAATTCAAAGGTAGTTTGGAGAGTGATAAAACAGTTAAAAGTCTAATTGTTTTATTAACTTTAAATGTCAATTTTCATATTTTTAAGGCTCTTACCTGTCTTTTCAGACCAACATACTAAGCATTACAAAACAAATTAGAAGGCATAAACTAAGTAATTTGTAATAGAAATTTTTTAAAAGTACAGTTTACATATTCTAATTCGTTTCACCCGACAGAATGCACAGTGTGAATTGGCAAGAAAATGCAAAAAGTGGAATTACAACTAGTTGAAATAGAGATTGAAAGCCTTTGGCATTACCCCAAAAGAGTATTTCTGTGACTATGGACATTTACAAGGAATGAAATACTAATTAGAGATGCATTTCTGTCTACATACTGTAAAAATGATTACAGAAATTATGCAGAAATATGCAATTATAAAAGTAATATATATATATATATGTACACACACACACACATACATATGTATAATATTAATATATAATTATGCATTATTTATCTTTGATTGGATAACTCATTTTTGAGAATTCACCCATTCTTATCACCTAACTTACCACTTGGCCTGAGTCTAATACTGTTTACTATTTTCGAATGACTATTTTCCACTTGCCCTGAGTCCTATACTGATTGCTATTTTTGAAAGTCTCATATTATATATCATTCAAATGTATTCATTCCGGGACCCACTAGCATTGACGAAGTGAGGTGAAATGCTCAGTCACTAGTTTATCTTACACGTGGTGCAATGCTTTTGAGTTCATATTTCTGTTCGAGGAGGTATTATTTTTTAGATTTGTACTTCAATTGATTTATTTTTCTCCTTCCACTAGCCAGTAGACAGTTCCAATGGTGTCTATAGTTAAATACTATCGCCATTGTCAGAAACTGGCTATTCTATCGGTTTTAATTCGAATTGTATGGCTGTCCTGATGAGAATGCAATTTTGAACTAACCACCATTTTTTGTGTAGTTTCAATTGATTGTTCTCTATTCTTAATCTCTTATCTTGAGCTGATTGTTATTGCCTATTCTCATTTTTGCCGTATTTTATTTTTATTTTTTTATATACTTTTAATTGTGATTTTTGAATCCTAATATTCTTCTCATCCCCCTTTCCATTGTAGTGATATGTTACCTTCTATCTTTATCCTTAGTCTTGGCCTATAGTTACTCATTTGTAACAGATATGCTAGAGATGGGTTTTTTTGTACATACAGTAGTTTATGCATACTTTTCGATTAATATCCTTCATTTATATATATATATATATATATATATATATATATATATATATATTAGTAAAACCTCGATAAATTAGCACTCTGGATAAGTTGCTTTATTCTTCAGTCCCCTCTGACCTTCATACATGTCACTGTTATATGGGCATGAAATTTGGCACACAAGTACTTCAGGACTCGGGAAGGTGACGTATGACTTAGAGGTGGGTGGCTCAAAGATAGCCTAGCACAGCTACCAAAGGCCTATTGTACTTTCCCCAAAGGATGAAACAGTCCCTAAGAGAAGATCCCAGTAGCCGAAGTAGAGATCAGCAGGTACTTTACAGGAATATCCTGTAATTCCCTGGGCTCGATCACATGTCAACCCAAATGCTCGAGCCTGTGGGCAGAAAACACTTCACACTCACAGAGTGTGTGTATAGTAGTTTCTTCGCTGTACTTACAGCCTCTACAGATCAGGTCCTTAGTGACACCCATAATACTTAGATGTCTTTTAAGGGTTCAGTGCCCAGTAAGGATTCCAACATCCCTTCCAATGCCAATTCTATTGAGTTCCCTATGACTCACACTAGGACACTTACAGTTCAATTCTTTTGCCTGCCTTTGGCTCGTGATGTAGCGCCAGTTCTTGCACTGCTGTTTTCTAAAGATGTCATAAACAGTTCTTCTGATCAGTTCATTAGAGACACCCAAAGCTAGCTCTGGATGAACAAAGGGTGTACTCGAACCATTTTTAGCCAACTCATCAGTCAATTCATTACCTGGAATGCCTGAATGACTCGGGAAGGTGCACCTCAGCATTATTTTTTTTAATTCGAATTAGTTTAAGATTATCGAATTTTTAAAGTATAAAATCAGCTAATTTTCAGCTACTGATACAATCTGACAGCTACCGTTATGATCTAAAAGCTACAGATACTCAGACTGCACTCTAAAAAATGCCAGACACCCTCTAGTTATCATTACGATCTAACAACTACCCTTACTCACCTATACTCTCCCGGGGAAACGTGAAAATGCATTATATCGGCATCCTAAGTATTGATCATTGAGGAGAGATTGATAGTATTATCCCTTCTTGATAGTATCATCATTTCTGTCTGCACATGAGCTTAAACTATAAGAATTTTGTCTGCCTCTACTTAGTTCTGCCTGTGCAATCATTGTGTCACCTTTGTGATAGCCATTCTGAGATTTTGATTTCATTTTGAATTTCTACTAAAAGCTAAGTGATATTTTGTCTAATAAATTTGTATGCAATTTTCACTCTTATTTATATGTGAATAATTTTTTTTTTCTATTAATGAATTCATTTTATCCTTGTTTTAACTCCCGGCAATGCTGGATATATTTTTGTGTGCATATATATGTCACTGCTTTATATTTTGAATGATCTTTTTTTAATTAACTCTAGGTTGCCTTGGAGGGCAAAATATCAAAAGAATGTTGTATTCAAGAGCTTTCACATGGAAAGAGAGCATCTGGTGATCTTGTACCTTGGATTATTTCGCAACAAGTTAGTGAAAACTTTCTCCTATTGGATATTTGGATTATTGTAGTAATAAAAGGGCCCAATAGTATTTGTTCCTATAATTTATCCTAATGATCCTTAATAAATGCACAAATCAATATGATCGTAAATATTATTATTACAGCATTTTCATCTTAACACCATCGAAAAGGTAGAAGAATTATTTTTCAAAAAAGCTTTGAATGAAAACCATATTATTAACAGATAAGTTATAGAAAATGCTCACATGCCTTTTGAGAAATTGAATAAATGAATGCAATTAACCCCTGCATTAAATCCTGGGCAATGTTGGGTACATTTTCTAGTTAATAATAATTTTAAATATATTTTATATTAATATTCATGCATAGGTTTTCAAAACATGGACTTCATCTGTCATAGACTAAGATTTTTCATGAGAAACATCTGCCATGGGTCAGGCCTACATTGAATCAGACCTCTAGTACCAGATCCATAAAATTATTTTATTGTTGTCAAAAAAGGTGTCATAAATGTGATTCTTCATTTTCAAAAATATATGGATTTTCAATTAAAGGTATTTTGGTATATGTGTGCGGCAGCAGACATCTGATCAAAGATGCTTGGAACCTGTACCTGAATTATAAGAACGGAGCTGAAGCTAGCTTTTGCTCTAATCATATAATGTCGGTCTTGTAAGCCCTAGGTCCCGAGTTCGGTCCTGGCTCGGGCCTGGCGACGCACAATCGCCACAATGATGACTGGATGTTTGAAACATGCAACTTTCCTCTCCAACGATTTCACCTCTCAACACGAGATGGCAGCACCACACGGAGTCAGAGGCCTTACCACTCCCTTGACCACGACTGACGTCACGCCTCCCAGCCATTCAGCCCCTCAACTGAAATTCGGACAGGGACACACGGGGGGGTTTTCAAGGTGCCCCCCCCCCCTCCTCACCAAAATTCGAGACAAAGACATCTATTAAAAGATGCTTGGAACCTGTACCTGAATTATAAGAACCGAGCTAAAGCTAGCTTTTGCTCTAATCGTATAATGTCAGTCTTGTAAGCCCAAGGTCCCGAGTTCAGTCCTGGCTCGGGACAGGCAACATCTTTTCCGTCACATGTGTATTAACAATGCACAAACAGTGCAACCTGAAGCTAAATTATGTCCAGTGTTCTGCAACGAGAGTTGCTGTGGTTATAAATATTTTGTGGAAAAAGCTGAGTGCAAGATTTTGATATATACCTTAAGGGAGCTATTTTTTATCTATATATACTAATTGCCAAGTGTCCGTCTCTCTGTCTGTCTGTCTGTCCGTCTGTCTGTCCGTCTGTCTGTCACGCTTTTTTTAGGCACTTCCCGAATAGATAGAGACTTGCAATTTGGTACACGGCTCGGTCGTTCGATAAAACCCCCTGGAAAAATCGAATTTTTCGAAAACGTTCTATAGAGGGGGGTGCCCCACACCAAAACGTTCGAAAAGTGAAATGACGGGAAAGCATGCTTTGCGATGAGATAGAGACTTCAAATTTGGTATATGGGTAAATCACTCGAAAGGAAGAAAGTGTGCAATTTCAGATTTCCAATATTTTCTACTTAAGGGGGTGCCGCACACTAAAACGTTCGAAAAGTGAAATGATAGGAAAGAATACTCTGCGATGAGGTAGAGACTTCAAATTTGGTGTATGGGTAAATCGTTCGAAAGGAAGAAAGCCTGCAATTTCAGATTTCCAATATTTTCTACTTAAGGGGGTGCCGCACACCAAAATATTCGATTTGCAGAATAAATGAGAAAACGATCCTTTAAAATTTGATAGAGGCTTGAAATTCGGTATATGGGCTAATCATTTGATGGAAACACCCAAGACAAATATAGTTTTTCAAAAATGTTTGTTTAAGGGGGTGCTCCAGAGTAAAACGTTCGAAAAGTGAATTGATAAAAAACCATAATTCGGAATGAGATAGAGATATCAAATTTGGTGTAAGGGTAGATAGTGTGGAAGGAAGAAAGTGTATAATTTCAGTTTACCAAAATTTTCTACTTTAGGGGGTGTTGCACACTAAAATGTTCGATTTTTGGAATAAAGGAGAAACGCCCCTTTCAAAAGGTGATAGAGGCAAAAAGAATAGAGTTTTTCAAAAATGTATAGTTAAGGGGGTGGGTACTCCACACAAAAGCATTCGAAAGATGAAATGCTAGAAATGCATACTTCACGATGAGATAGAGACTTCAAATTTGGTGTACGGGTAAATAGTTGGAAAGAAGGAAAGTGTGCAATTTCAGTTTTCAAACTTTTGCTATTGTAGGGGGGTGCCGCTCACTAAAATTTTCGATTTGCCGAACGAATGAAAAACGCCTTCTTTACAATGTGATAGAAGCTTGAAATTTAGTATATGGGCTAACTATTTGACAAAAACACCAAACATGAATACAGTTTGACAAAAATGTTCATTAACGGGGTGCTACACAGAAAAACGTTCGAAAAGTGAAGTGATAGAAAAAAATGCTTCTCGATAGGATAGAGACTTCAAATTTGGTGTACGGGTAGATAGTTTGAAAGGAAGAAAGCGTGAAATTTCAGATTTCCAATATTTGCTACTTTAAGGGGTGCCGCACACTAATATGTTCGATTTTCGGAATAAATGAGGCACCCTTCCTTTTAAATGTGACAGAGGCTTGATATTAGGTATATGGGCCAATCATCTGATAAAAAAACCCAAGACAAAGAGAGTTTTTCAAAAATGTTCATTTATGGGTGTGCTTCACAGAAAAAAGTTCCAAAGGAGAAATAATAATATAGGGGTGTCTCGGGATGAGATAGAATTTAATGTAGTGTACGTGTAAATAATTCGAAAGGAAGAAATGCGCAAATTTAGTTTCCCAATATTTTCTTCTTTAGGGGGTTCTGCACACCAAAATATTCGATTTGTCGAACAAATGTGAAAAGCGAATTATTAAAAAATTTACATTATTCAGGGGTTGCTTATTGCGATACCGTTGATTTTCAACTGGTATTCGGCTAGTATATACTAATTGCCAAGTGTCCATCTGTCTGTCTGTCCGTCTGTCTGTCACGCTTTTTTTAGGCACTTCCCGAATAGATAGAGACTTGCAATTTGGTACACGGCTCGGTCGTTCGATAAAACCCCCTGGAAAAATCAAATTTTTCGAAAACGTTCTATAGAGGGGGTGTCCCACACCAAAACATTCGAAATATGAAATGACGGGAAAGCATGCTTTGCGATGAGATAGAGACTTCAAATTTGGTATATGGGTAAATCACTCAAAAGGAAGAAAGTGTGCAATTTCAGATTTCCAATGTTTTCTACTTAAGGGGGTGTACAGCACACCAAAACGTTCGAAAAGTGAAATGACGGGAAAGCATGCTTTGCGATGAGATAGAGACTTCAAATTTGGTATATAGATAAATCACTCGAAAGGAAGAAGGTGTGCAATTTCAGATTTCCAATATTTTCTACTTAAGGGGGTGTGCAGCACACCAAAACGTTCGAAAAGTGATATGATAGATGAGCATGCTTTGCGATGAAATAGAGACTTCAAGTTTGGAGTATGGGTAAATCGTTTGAAACAAAGAAAGTGTGGAATTTCAGATTTCCAATATTTTCTACTTAAGGGGGTGCCGCACACTAAAACGTTCGAAAAGTGAAATGACAGGAAAGCATGCTTTGCGATGAGATAGAGACTTCAAATTTGGTGTATTGGTAAATTGTTCGAAAGGAAGAAAGCGTGCAATTTCATATTTCCAATATTTTCTACTTAAGGAGGTGCTGCACACCAAAATATTCGATTTGCAGAATAAATGAGAAAACGCTCCTTTAAAATTTGATAGAGGCTTGAAATTCTGTATATGGGCTAACCATTTGATGGAAACAACCAAGACAAATATAGTTTTTCAAAAATGTTCGTTTAAGGGGGTGCTCCAGAGTAAAACGTTCGAAAAGTGAATTGATAAAAATCCATGCTTCGGATTGAGATAGAGATATCAAATTTGGTATAAGGGTAGATAGTTTGAAAGGAAGAAATTGTAAAATTTCAGTTTACCAATATTTTCTACTTTAGGGGGTGCCGCACACCAAAATGTTCGATTTTCGGAATAAAGGAGAAACGCCCCTTTTAAAACGTGATAGAGGCTTGATATTTGATATATGGGAAAATAATCTGACAGAAGTCAAAAAAAGAATAGAGTTTTTTCAAAAATGTATAGTTAAGGGGATGGGTACTCCACACAAAAGCATTCGAAAGATGAAATGCTAGGAAAGTATGCTTCGCGATGAGATAGAGACTTCAAATTTAGTGTACGGCTAAAAAGTTGGAAAGGAAGAAAGTGTGCAATTTCAGTTTTCCAACATTTGTTATTGTAGGGGGTTCCGCACACTAAAATGTTCGATTTACCAAACAAATGAAATACGCCTCCCTTACAATGTGATAGAGACTTGAAATTTAGTATATGGGCTAACCATTTGACAAAAAAAAACCAAAGATGAATACAGTTTGACAAAAATGTTCTTTAACGGGGTGCTACACAGAAAAACGTTCGAAAGGTGAAGTGATAGAAAAACATGCTTCTCGATAGGATAGCGACTTCAAATTTTATGTACGGGTAGGTAGTTTGAAAGGAAGAGAGTGTGAAATTTTAGATTTCTAATATTTGCTACTTTAAGGGGTGCGCACACTAATATGTTCGATTTTCCTAATAAATGAGGCACCCTTCCTTTTAAATGTGATAGAGGCTTGATATTTGGTATTTGGGCCAATCATCTGATAAAAAACACAAGACAAACAGAGTTTTTCAAAAATGTTCATTTATGGATGTGCTTCACAGAAAAAAGTTCCAAAGGAGAAATAATAATATAGGAGTACCTCGAGATGAGATAGACTTTAATGTAGTGTAAGGGTAGATAATTCGAAAGGAAGAAATGCTCGAATTTAGTTTCCCAATATTTTCTTCTTTAGAGGGTTCTGCACACCAAAATATTCGATTTGTCGAATAAATGTGAAACGCGAATTATTAAAAAATTTACATTATTCAGGGGTTGCTTATTGCGAGACCGTTGATTTTCAACGGGTATTCGGCTAGTTGTATTCTAAATCAAAAATATGTAAAAATAGTCTTCTAAATTTTATTTTTCTCTTTTGTAGTTTTCTTAAACTACACTGAAAAGTCACCTCATCCCATAATATAGGACTTACAGTTTTATATGTGTTACACCATTATGCTTGTTGCACATTTATTGTTGTACTATTTATAAGTTTTTTTAATGTTTGTATTAAATTTTTGACATATTTGTTTCAATGTTTTTTTTTTCATAATTGATATCAGATGTGTATGTACCAGTGAATATCTGCTCCACTTCACCTCTGGTTGCATTCCAATTTCAACAAAATTAAAATGTATAATTATGTGCATCTTAGAATTGATGTAATATGTATAATACATATAATTAAAAAAAAATTATTGATTTTTTCTGTAGATCGATATTTTAACTTATTATTTTTTTTATAAACAGAGGTAAGGTATCCATCACTTTTACAATAATCATCATTTAGTCTTTATACACTTTATTTTACGATCATTTTAAAGAATTTTATAGACATATTTC
Organism: Amaurobius ferox; assembly: GCA_951213105.1. Classification (NCBI taxonomy): domain Eukaryota; kingdom Metazoa; phylum Arthropoda; class Arachnida; order Araneae; family Amaurobiidae; genus Amaurobius; species Amaurobius ferox. Next base: position 56,457,158 of record OX578151.1, read on the forward strand.
TACTGTAAAAAAATTATATATATTTTATTTAAACTGTGCATGTATTTATATGGCTTATTTTGTTTTTACTTACTAAATAATTTCTAATAGTTTCAAGACAGTGGTTTTCCAATGCTGTCTGGGGCCCGTATTGTCAGAATTGCTACTCATCCGGATTATCAAAGGGTATTTATTTGTTCTTCATATTTTTTATTCATTGATATTTCCTAGTACTTTTGTTGAAAATCTAGTTTGTGAACTAAAGCCATAACTTAGCAACAAATAAATTGGTGACAGAACTGTGCACAGGTAGATTTATTTCATTGAAACTGCAATTATTCAGTCAGTTACAAAATCATTTAATCAATAATTCAAAAACTATACAATAAGCCCAGTTATTAATTTTTAGAATTTTAGAATTTAGAGAACTGACTATGTTTTCTTATTTAATTATGCAATAATTAAATAATCTGTTTTTTGATTGATTATAATTTAAAAAAAAATGTAAATAGTATATAAAATTAGGAATAGGTTGATTAATGAATAATGTGTCTTATATAAACTTTAGCTTACAAATACTTAGCGGTATATGGCCAAAAGTTAATGGTCACCAGATGTATAAAGAAATATATTTCATAAATTAGTATTAGATCAGTCCTCCTGTGACCTTAATCCATATTTTGGGGTCAGGATAACCCAATGGTTATGGCGAAAGGATCATATGCAGTAGTCCCATGTTCGATCTTCGACTTTGCCGACAACTATCTTCATGTCTACGTGGAGTATGGGCAAATCTAATGGATAAATTTGTAGGTCTGAAAATCTATCCATGAGGTTAGGGGAAGGATTGTACTGGGATCCCTGAGAAATTTTACTTTCTCCAATCGAGAAAAATGTTTTCTTCTGATAAGTTAGTAATAATCTTGACATTGTTTATAACTATTTCTTCAGAAGGGGGTGAGCCCAGGCACCTGAATTTTAGGCGGCTAAACAGACATTGTTCTGTTAATATTAAAAATGGAATTGTGATATTGATTTTGAAGGTTTCTCAAAAATGTTAAACTAGACCTGAAAAACTGTAAAACTCCTCTGGATCCTGCAGCATAACAGAAATAAAGAAAATATAATGTAATCTGGGCTGGTGAGAAAATATATTTTAGAAATAAATTTCAAAATACTAAATACTTTTTATAACTTGAACTCATAAAAAATACAGAATTATTGTTTTTCATTTAAAAAAAAAAAATACAAAATAGTCCCTCCAAAAGGAAATGTGAAATACATTTTAATTTTTAAAAAGTTAGCAGAGATGTCATCCAAATTGTATTTGGCAAATGAAACTTTACCAAAAGCTGTTCATAATTTGCATGTCTAAATAGATGAGATTTGTTGGAAAATTTAAAATTTGAAGATAGCAAAGCACGCACTGTCAGAGTCAATAAGTGTTGGCTGGGTTATGAAAGTACACAAGTCCAGCTTTAAAGAAAAACTTCGTTCACTTTATTTGGTGAAAAACACAACTCGGCATATTACACGTACCTGGTAATTTTCCATGCCGTAAAACATCAAAAATATACTATGTACAAAAGATTTTTAGTTGTAAATGACTAGACAGGGATTCCTTGAAGCATTTGGTAGTAAGTTACTATACTACCTCTATCACTTGCGTGTATTTCAGCCACCATCACTTGGCAAAGGGAAACCAAAGGATAAAACATCAGGAAAATATTTAAAGCGGCTTCCGAACGTTTGTAAGTAAATTTAACGTTCAATACATGCTGGTCCAAACTGACCACATCTGCATCCGTTTCGACTATTCACCGTCGTCAAACGATATTCCGCAGTGCTTCTGTCAAAAAAACATTTCTGTCTGCCTGCATCAGACCATCAGTGTCTATCTCGTCTGACTTCTTCAGACGTCTGATCTCGATCGACTCCGACCTTCTCATTTGCTTCAAGAAACCTCTGCCCTATATATCCGAGAATGGACAGTTCCGGAAACGCCCCCGGATATGCAAATCAGATGCGTACGCATTGAGAACTGATTTGCATGAAACCTCATGTTGAAAAACGTCACGGTTCACGCCGGTGAACGGGAAGAGTCGTTCATATTAAATTTGCATAAACGCCCGTTCACAGGAACGTGAATCGCGATGTATTGATTATTTCCAACAATCGGCCCCCTCATGCAAATCCTTAAGTCTCAATGCATATGCAAAAGAAAACTTACTCTGAGAAACCAAGGTATATCAATAAACACCAAGGCCCCCAGTATCCTATCAAACATATAATGAAGGAAAAAATTTAAAGTATTATATCATTATTAAATTTAAAATAAAATGCATAAGTACTTATAGCATCTGAAAAATAGTTAAGTATTGTCGACAATATTGTAACAACAACATTTCACATCAAGTAGAAATTTATATACAACACAACTTCAATGCTTAAGTATCAGCATTCAAAAATTGAAATTTTAGTTTAAATTTAATTATAAGTATCCAAAATTTAAGTATAAGCACATTATCATATTAAACAAGTTAACTTTAAAAGATTAAGATTTTGTATAAGCATAGAATTTAAGTTTACTTTAAATTTGAGTATAAACACTATAATTCAAAAAGCTTAAAAAAATTTAGTCTATTAACACAATATAAGTATACATAATTAATACTATTAGACTGCATTGATATACCAAATATTTAAAAATACATGATGCAAGTAATTAGATAATAAAATTCCTTTATCAAAACTTTCAACACATACTTTTTACCAAGTTGAAAAATACAAAATTTTATACACATAAGCTATTATTTAGCATCATGCGGGTCATGGAAAATGGATGTATATACAAAGGTGTAAAGTGAAAAAGATTCAATATCACAAAAATTTATACTCAAGATATACTATCTTATATCAATGAGGTTTAAGATAAACAATAATGTATATATATGACATCTTAAAAAAAAATTCCCAAGTTGTAAATTCAATTTAGTATTTAAAATTTTCTTTAGACTAAACATTTAATCTCAAAAAGTTTTGATTTAGTTTTTAAAAATTTTATTACAAAATTTAAGTATTATTTCCTTAGTCATTGGTTTAGTAAAGTGATCTGCTAAGTTATCTTTACTATTTACAAATTTAACATTAAAAGATTCATTGACTATTAAATTTCTTAGGAAATGATATCTAACATCAATATGCTTAGTTCTATTGTTTTCAATTGGAGAGTTAGAAAAATTAATGGCTGCTTGGTTGTCGCTAAATAACACTGTTACTTTTATTAAAGTTTAACCCAAGTAAATGACATTCTTCTATTATGTTTTGTACCCATACCATTTCCTTAGCGGCTTCAGTTAGTGATACGTATTCAGCTTCCATGGTTGATAAGCTGACACACTTATGTTTAAAGGTACGCCAAGAAATAGGTACATTGTCAATAAAGAGTATCATGCCTCCAAGTGAAACACGGTCATCTCTGTTTGCAGCAAAGTCAGAATCTGAGTAACAATTTAATTTTAACTCCTGAATGTTAGATAAATTCAACATATAGTTTTTAGTCTTTTCAACATATCCTAAAAGTCTTAACAATGCATCCCAATGCTTAATTCCAGGGTTTTCTTGAAATTGAGATAATATATTGATGGCGTAACAAATATCAGGTCTAGTCCGACTAGATATAAAAGCCAAACACCCAATTAAGCTCCTGTAAGGAAAACTTTGCATTTGCTTTATTTCTTCACTTGTCTTTGGACAATCTATTTTACTTAGAATATTCCCTTTAGAAATGGGAAGTGAAGTAACTGGATATTTATACTGTTGAAAACATTTGACATACTTTATCTATATACTGACTTTGATGTATAAAAAATTTATTGTCACACTCTTTAAATTCCACGCCTAAAAGTTTTCTAATTTTTCCTAATACCTTGATATCAAATTCTATGCTAAGTAATGAAACAATGTGGTCTATGTCCCTTTGATACTTTGAGAAGAGAATTATGTCATCCACATAGACTAGCATAAGAACTTTGCTATTGTAAATATATGCACAATTACACCATTGAAGTTTTAAAAAATTTAATTCTTTTAATTTGGTGTCAAGTTCATTAAACCATTCTCTTCCACTTTGATGAAGACCGTAAATGGCTTTCTTCAACAAACAAACATAATCAGGCTGTTCCTGATTGACATAACCTTGAGGCTGTTTCATATATACCTTTTGACTCAATTTAGCATAGAGATAGGCAGATTTGATATCTAATTGGAAATGCATCCAGCCAAGCATGCATACGAAAATTGAGAAGAATGCTCTAATTAAGTTGAAGTTAACAACAGGGCTAAAAACTTCATCGTATGATTCTCCCTTTTTCTGACCATACCCCTGGGCTACCAAACGAGCTTTAAACCTCTTCATTTTCCCATTCTCGTCTTTCTTAATGGTGTAGACCCATCTACTGCCTATATGCTTTTGTGAGGTGGATGCAGGAACTAGTTCCCAGACACCCCTCTCTTGCATTACGGCCATTTCTTCATCCATAGCATTACACCATTTTTCGGACTGGGAAGATTTAATAGCAGCGTTGTACCCTTTTGGTATATTTATTTCAATATTGCTTGCTTCTGGTCTGCCTCTGACCCTTTTAAGACCTTTATTTTCCCGAAAATTAAACAGTTGCTGATCAAATTGTATATTCCTTTTATCACAATATTTCTTAACATCATTGTGTGACCTCAGCCTTTTATTATCTCCTTGAGCGTAATAATACACATCGGTTCTACTCCCATCGGGTCTTGGAACCGTCTTTCGCTGCCAAGCAATATCCGAGCAAGGAGTCATACTGGAGTCAGCAGCAGAGTCCGTTTCCTCACTGGATTCAGACGGATCGTCACCAGTGTCTTCACTCTCTCCTGCCCCCCCATCAGACTGCTCTCTCGGATATTCCCCGTCGGAGTATTCTGAAAGGTTATCTCTTGATATCCCTGAGGAGATATTTCTGGGACAAATTGGGTCCAGGATGCCTTCCACTACATCACCCTCATCAAACCTCACATTGCAGGTCTCAATTGTTCGTTTCTCCCCTGACAAAAATATCCTATAGCCCTTAGTTTTAGTAGCATAGCCTACCATCACCCCTTCTGTAGCTTTCATGTCTAACTTCTTTCTGAGCTGACTGGGTTTGCCTACATATGCTCTACAACCAAAGGTTCTAAGATGTTTGACTGAAGGTTTTCTACCACTGTAGAGCTCATGTGGAGTTTTTGTCTTAAATTTGTGACATATTCGATTTTTAGTGTATGTAAAACACAATATTGCTTCCGCCCAGAATCTGTCATGCAATTTGCAGTCGTTCAACATGGCTCTAACACAGTCAAATGCGGTTAAGTTGAATCGCTCTGATACTCCATTTTGCTGTGGGGTATATGTGTTAGTCCTCTCAGCCTTAATACCGATATCCCTCAGGTAATTTTTTAACTTATCATGGCAGAATTCCATCCCATTATCCGTCCGGATACATAGAATTTTAGTACCTAACTGCCTTTCTTCTCTGGCCTGAAACTCTTTAAAATGTGAAAATACTTCTGACTTCTGTTTCATGAGGTAAACAAAAACTTTTCTACTATAATCATCTGTTATAGTTAAGACATACTTGTTCCCACCATATGAGGCTGTGGGTAAGGGACCACACACATCCATGTGTAACAATTGCAATGGTTTAGTGGACCTTATCCTACCGGTGGGTTTATACGATACTCTCCTAGACTTAGCCAATTTACACGATTTACAATTTAACTTTTTGTATTTAAGCCTAGGAAGTCCGTTTACGGCAGAAACTTTGCTGGTTTGGAGGAGATATTCAGCGTTTATGTGGCAATATCGTTTATGCCAAAGACAGTTTGTACTATTAAGTTCAGTTACAGAACTGCTAGGCTTAGATATTGAACTATCCACATTTCTATTCTGCTTAGTTTTTGTTTTGTCAGATTTAAATTTAGTTTCTTTAAGATTAGGTGCTATTTTTACTTTGTCTATTTTTCTGGAAGCACTAGGATCCCTATCCTTGGATTTCTTATCCTTTTTGTGTTTCTTGTCTCCATCTCGATCCCTATCTTTAGATTGACGGTTTTCTACGTTATGTTGTTCCTGGGTACTATACTTAGGTTTTAAAAAATATAACCCATCCTTTCTTTTTGCATAAAAGAATTTCTCCCCTTTAGGTGTAAAAAACCATAGAACCCCATTAGCTCCATTAAAACTAAAATTTTGTTCCTCAAGAACAGATGCAGCTAATAAATTTCTCCTAAGTTTAGGAGAATACATAACATTTTCCAATTTGATAATACTTTGCTTATCCTTAAATTGGACATACATTTCCACCGTCCCGATAGCCTCAACTGGACTTTCGACATCCCCTACTGCTAGCGACATTGAAGTGCCTTTGCACTCATTAAATTTTGAAAATAACTTAATGTTATTACAGAAATGTCGCGTAGCAGCAGTGTCTACTACCCAGCTGAGTCTATCGCTAGGATCGATTACAGTATTAGCCTCAATCTGTGGAGACCCAAGAAATTCCACAATACTAGATCCATTATTTCTACTGCAATTAGATTTAGTATGACCTAGTTTGTTACACTTAAAACACTTAATTTTACTTTTAGAAATATTTACATTATGACTAGAAGTATTTACATTAGACACATTATGAGATACATTTGGAAGTTTAGACACTTTTACTCTATTTACAAATTTCTTAGAAGTAAAATATGCAGAATTTGAACTCACAGTTTTGGAAAAGTCACTTGCTTGCTGCCTCAGCCGGCTCTCCTCCGCTGCTAGCTCTGCTGAGCTTGAAGTCCGAGTCATTCCATCGATATATAATTTGAACGATACCTCGGAATTCTTCCGGAAGGTACCGAATCGACTGGAATGCTACATACAGGTCTTCAATGGGGTGTTTCGCGTCTTTAAGCCTCGTCACGGCCTTCCGCAGTCTTGAGCAAAAAATGTCAACAGGCTCGTCTGGCTCCGGCCGAACGTCGAAGAACTCATCTAGTAATCTAACCAGGTTGGCTCTGGAAGGCGCTTGAAAATGTTCTTTCAAGGTATTCCATACTTGACTAGGTTCGTCGGTGACGTTTATCAACTCCTTGTATTCCGAGGATAAACTTTGATAAATGATGGCTAATGCTCGGTCTTTCCGGCGATAAAAATCATCGTAGTCGCGGCGACTTGCATCTTCCTCGATAGGCTTAGCACTTCCATCTACGTGTCCGAAACATCCTTCTCCCTTGAGGACGAATGAGATGTCGGTACACCAGGTGACGTAGTTGTCCCGCGTCAGCAACTCCGTTCTACTTGCCTCCATGGCCACTCGTAGTTTTGAAGAAGCAGAAGCAAAAGTTCTTGTACACTGTTGCGTTTCGTTGTTCACACGAACTTCAAAATGGTGCCAGGTGCGGCCCCCATCTGAACACTGGAACGATTTCTTTAAAGATACTTGCACTTATGACTCTATTGGGCGTTGAACTGGACCCGTAACCGTTTCTTTTGGAAAAATTTAAAATTTGAAGATAGCAAAGCACGCACTGTCAGAGTCAATAAGTGTTGGCTGGGTTATGAAAGTACACAAGTCCAGCTTTAAAGAAAAACTTCGTTCACTTTATTTGGTGAAAAACACAACTCGGCATATTACACGTACCTGGTAATTTTCCATGCCGTAAAACATCAAAAATATACTATGTACAAAAGATTTTTAGTTGTAAATGACTAGACAGGGATTCCTTGAAGCATTTGGTAGTAAGTTACTATACTACCTCTATCACTTGCGTGTATTTCAGCCACCATCACTTGGCAAAGGGAAACCAAAGGATAAAACATCAGGAAAATATTTAAAGCGGCTTCCGAACGTTTGTAAGTAAATTTAACGTTCAATACATGCTGGTCCAAACTGACCACATCTGCATCCGTTTCGACTATTCACCGTCGTCAAACGATATTCCGCAGTGCTTCTGTCAAAAAAACATTTCTGTCTGCCTGCATCAGACCATCAGTGTCTATCTCGTCTGACTTCTTCAGACGTCTGATCTCGATCGACTCCGACCTTCTCATTTGCTTCAAGAAACCTCTGCCCTATATATCCGAGAATGGACAGTTCCGGAAACGCCCCCGGATATGCAAATCAGATGCGTACGCATTGAGAACTGATTTGCATGAAACCTCATGTTGAAAAACGTCACGGTTCACGCCGGTGAACGGGAAGAGTCGTTCATATTAAATTTGCATAAACGCCCGTTCACAGGAACGTGAATCGCGATGTATTGATTATTTCCAACAAGATTAATACTTTCTTATAATAGTTGAGAGTTTTTATGTCAATGCTACAAAAAAACTAATTTTCAAATATTTTAATAATTTTTGTAGAAAGAACTGTTTCAATTTTAAGAAAATACAAAATACCTTTGAAGACATGGTGAATAGTAAAATATAAAATACATATTTATATTTTCTTTTTGTATTTTCAAAGTATTTGAGTTTTTCAACCTCAAATTTAATTCTATATTCTATAGCCACATTGAAATATATATGCTACTTTTGTAAATTCGCTCGTATTTTTGGTATTCCTAATGTGCTTATTGTGTAATTCAGTTCTGGATATTATATATATTACCATGCATTACAGTGTTAATATTTTCTGCTGTTTTGTTAAATGTTATAAATTTATATATATATATATATATAAGTTTTTTTTCCAGACTACATTATATGTAGAGGAAGGGTGTGTAAAGTGTGCACTTTAAAAAAAATTTTTTAAAAAAATTAAAATAATATTCTTAACCAATATATGATTTATATAGATTTATGTTTTTACATGGATGTAGCTTGTTATTGATTATGTATCTTATAAGAATTAAGTGAATATAGTCCTATCAAATGGCCACTTTACTCCACATAGGAGGGCAAAGTGGCTACTATATAAAATAAAAATTACAATGCTTATAAGCATAAAAAAATTGTTTAACACAATTTTAAAAACAAGTAAATAAAATGCATAAATATTCATTATCTTAAATAATAAAAGGCAATGTCTGTGTGTGTGTGTGTGTGTGTCTGTCTGTCTTATACACTATACGTTTCGCGACCGCGCGTCGGAGAGCTACGAAATTTGGCAATCGGAGACCTGGGGGGGAGGGAAGGGGACACGTGAAAACCGATTTTCAAAATTCTAATTATTTTTTTATTTATTTAATGTTTTATGCGATTTCGACCTTTTTTTGCCCTTTTTTCTCCACGATCCAGACGTCGTAGAAAAAAACAACTCACACCATCGGAAAGAGCAGACAATTGCGAGTAAAAATATATCAATTTCAAATCTCCATTTCGATTTCTAATATTTTTTAAAGATTTTAAAACAAAAGTCACTTTTTGCTCAAGAAAACGATTTTTGGTTTTTAAATTCTCGCATCGTGAAAAGTACTCATAATTTCGACTAATAATTTACATTTTCAGAAAGGTCAAACATCTGGCATTCTTACAAGTCTAATCTGGTCCAGAAATAATGAAAATTGCCTTCAGGATCGCAATTTTAAAGACGTCATGATTTTAAATTTCTCGCCATTCCGCTCGGCGTGACGCTTCGTTTCTCCCCCGCTGAAGCAGGGAAGGTGGTGGGTGGGGACGTCAAGGTGGAGGTGACGTCACGGTTCTGAATAGAGCGCCTTTGCTCTATATAAATTATTATATTTATATTTTAAATGATGGGACGATCTGGATTTTTTAAATGTATATTTTAACTTTTGGATATTTTAATTTTATGGATATTTTAAATGATGGAACAATGAAACAATGGAATGAGGATGATGGAATTAAGCATATGGTCATTTTAAATTGCAAATTAGAGCGCGGGAAGTTAGCGGTAGGCCCGGGTTCGATTCCCGCCACTGCCAAAACTGCCGCCGTGTTTACGTGGAATACGATCACGTTAAATATGTGGGTCCGTAAGTCCTTCCGAGAGGTTGGTGGTAGGGGAAGGAGGATACGGCCCCTGTGGATGCCTCCCCCACTGGGTTCCCGTCTAAATTGGGTGAATATGTAGAAGGTTATGGAGATTGTCGCGGAGGGCGCGGCAGCCCAGTGGTTAGCGCGCGGGAATTGCACTCAGTAGGCCCGGGTTCGATTCCCGCCACTGCCAAAACTTACGCCACATTCACGCAGAGTACGATCACGTTAAACATGTGGGTTCGTGAGTCCTTCCGAGAGGTTGGTTGTAGGGGAAGGAGGGTACGGTCTAAATTGGGTGAATAAAAAGAAAGTTATGGAGATTGTCGCGGAGGGCGAAGTAGCCCAGTGGTTAGCGCGCGGGAATTGCACGCGGTAGGCCCGGGTTCGATTTCCGCCGCTAACATGGAGTACGATCACGTTAAACATATGGGTCCGTATGTTTTTCCGAGAGGTTGGTGGTAGGGGAAGGAGGGTACGTTCCCTGTGGATGCCTCCCCCACTGGGTTCCGGTCTAAATTGGGTGGCACATCCTGGCCGTCCAACCAGTTACCAGGCCCGGGTTCGATTCCCAAAATTGCCGCCGTGTTTACGCGGAGTACGAGCACGTTAAACATGTGGGTCCGTGAGTCCTTCCGAGAAGTTGGTGGTAGGGGAAGGAGGGTACGGTCTAAATTGGATGAATAAAAAGAAAGTTATGGAGATTGTCGCGTAGGGCAAAGTAGCCCAATGGTTAGCGCGCGGAAATTGCACTCGGTAGGCCCGGGTTCGATTCCCAAAATTGCCGCCGTGTTTACGCGGAGTACGATCACGTTAAACATGTGGGTCTGTAAGTCCTTCCGAGAGGTTGGTGGTAGGGGAAGAAGGGTACGGTCCCTGTGGATGCTTCTCCCACTTGGTTCCGGTCTAAATTGGGTGAATAAAAAATAAGTTATGAAGAATATCGCGGAGGGTGAAGTACCCCAGTGGTTAGTGCGCGGGATTTGCACTTGGTAGGCCCGGGTTCGATTCCCAAAATTGCCGAATAAAAATAAAGTTATGGGGATTGTCGCGGATGGCACGGTAGCCCAGTGGTTAGCGCGCGGGAATTTCACTCGGTAGGCCCGGGTTCGATTCCCGCCATTGCCAAAACTGCAGCCGTGTTCACGCGGAGTACGATCACGTTAAACGTGTGGGACTGCAAGTCCTTCCGAGAGGTTTGTGGTAGGGGAAGGAGGGTACGGTCTCTTTGGATGCCTCCCCCATTGGGTTCCGGTCTAAATTGTGTGGCACTTCCTGGCCTTCCAAGCAGTTACCTTACACCTTTCTGGTAGGTCGCGCCAACGAGTTTGCCACGGTCAGAATTTTCAAGGGTAGCGAACAGGCTGGTCACCAAAGGCGGCTAGTAAGTAATAAGAGTACACTGTTTCCATTTTTAAATATAAGGATGGCATTTTATTGAAACATAGCGGAATGCTTTGTGTAATGACTAAATAAAGAAAACATAAATTTACATAAAAAAAAAAAGAGCGACAAATGATGGCTGTTTCATTGATGCAATAAGGAATATTCATCAGATCTAAAAAGAAGTCCACTGACATCTATATTGCTGATCATTTTGCCTACAGGACACTATTGTGACTGCAACCAGTAACACTAAATCTATGAACATTGTCATTATTCTAAAAATTAATTTCCATTGCATTTATTTAGATAATGTTTAGTTACTGATTAAAAACTAATAAAAGTGAATGTTAAATCAATAATAAACATGAAAAATCACGAGACCATAAAAACACTTTTTTAAATGTAAAACTTATTAAATATATCTATATGATTTGGGGTCAGCTTAAACAAAATCTTAACCTCAGACAAACTTGTTTGCCTCATTTCCAAGAGGTAACTGCACATTGAAGGTAAGGAAATAGCACATGACCACTTTACTTACTGTGGCCACTTTATCTATCCCTTCTCTACTGATGCTTTATTTAATATAAATATTTATGAAGCTTGTTTCATGAATTAATTTTACTTTTATTGGCAGATGGGATATGGCCAGCACGCTTTACGATTGTTGTTTTCACATTATCAAGATCATCCCAAAACACTTATGAAATGTGCAAATGTGAAAAAGGAAAAACGTGTTCTTTTGTTGAAGTTGAATGAATTAGAACCTAAAAAATTAGATTACATTGGGGTTTCATATGGCTTAACATTAGAACTTTTAAAGTAAGTAAATGAAATTAATTTATAACATGTACTCCTTGTCACTTATTATTTAGGTTAAGATTTTGGTGATTTTTTATCTACATTAAAACATTGCTCAAGTAAATATAAATGCTACCTGTGAAAAAATGTACACTATTAAAATAGGTTTGCCCGTGCACTTGTGTGTGTCTGTGTCAGTCCAGATATTCGAAACATGCATCTGGATGTAAAAAGTTGAGGTTTGTCTGGAATAGAAAATATGGATTTTAATATGAAAAATTAAAAAAAAAATATTTGATTTTAATTATTTGCAAAATCTGTCCCTCAAATCCAAAATTTGGTAACTTATGACTGTATAGGTATTTAAAACATATATTTTTGCTGTAGAAAAATGCAGTTGTCTTAAATTGAAGATATAGATGAGCTTGGAATGAAAGTTGTCTGCATGAAAATTTAAAAAAATTTAATCATTTTTAATTATATGGCAAGACTTATCAAGAGTTAGACCATTTCACTTCAAAAGAACCTAATATTATGATATGAGTGATAAAGAAAAAATATCAAACTTGAGTAGCAGGATGAATCTTGAGTGGCAAACAGAGTGTTGATAAAGGACATTGGGATTGATTCTAACTTTCTCAATCTTAAAATTATATGCTTTAAATTGTATATGTAAGTATATTTCCTGGTAATGTGTTCAAAAATTAAGTGTCTTAGAGTAAAAATGTTATGAATATATTCAATAGGAATTTTATTTTATTTTTATTTTTAGCTTCTTATGAGAGGTGGATTGGGGATATTTTGAGTTAACTTATTTTACCCTGATCCTGCCTGTGTGACATGGCACTGCAGGGGAAAAGATGCAGGTCAGGATGCTTTGGGGGGGAGGGGGAGAAAATTACATTGAAAAGGAAATAATATATCATTTTTGTTTTGTTATGTATTGTGAAAGTGATGGAAATCAGCAGGTATTTTTTAATGTGACCTCTGGCTGTGAACACCATCGCTAGTACTTTGTTCAAAGAGCAACATAAAATAAAAATGATTGGTATCAACCAGTTTCCAGAAGCAAAATGAGCTTTCTTCTTCACAACAAGTGAAATGGTGAAGTTGTACCAGCAAATCATCTGTGAGATTCTGCTGTGGCAGACCTAGTTAAAAAAAAAAAAATCTGCTACTTTTGTTTGTGTAATTGCTCTGGGTTCTTTTGTACTGAAAAAGCAAGCTCATTTTCCCCCTGTAATCAATTGATACTGTTAATTTTTCCTTTTAGGTGCTGCTTTATTAAACAAAGTATTTTTTTGCAGATTAGACTAAAGCAGCAAGATTAGAGCAGCAATTAGACTAAATAGTAAATATAATTATAATAAGTAAATATAATTGTGTTTCATACTAAACTAAGGTGATTTAAGGGTATGTTTTAAGTAACATTTTGCTTAGAAACTGTTTTGAGCTTTTTTTCAATAATGTTAGTGTTTTTGCTATTTTATTGTTTTGCAGATTTTGCTATATTTAATTTCTTTAAATGCCGCTTTGGGTATTAATGTGTTCATATTTTCATTTTTTTTTTTTTTTACTGTTTTATATGCCTTATATATTACCTAAATAATTGAAAACAAATATTTGGTATAAGGATCAAGGCATTTTTGTTGGGAATTTTCTGAGACCGTAGGCTCAAACCTCCCTTTAAGCATTAAAATATAAAAGAAAGAATGTAAGAGAAAAAAAAAAATGAAAACCAAACCAGAATGAAAAAAAAATGAAAACTAAAAAATGTTCTAAGATCCTGTGATCAATTATTTGCCCCACCTTCCCCTGTCAAAATTATAGCCAGATCAATCTAGTAAGCCATAGTGACCTAGTGCTTTATAGTGTATTTAGTTAATATTAAATCTGAATTTTATTCAAATTCTATAATCCGGAAAAATTGATAATCCGGAAGAGTCCGGATTTTCGAGGTTGTACTGTATATATATATATATATATATATATTAATTATATATATATATGTATAATTGTTTAAAATTTCACAGAAAATTGGTATTAGGAAGTCTTTTTATTTTCTCTACAATACAGGGTGACATATTATAGGGAGGTATTGGATTAAAGAATGGAAAATTGGAACCCAAGTTTTCAACAGGTTTGCACATTTTGACCACTTTAGAATAAGATTTCTTAGTGTATATGTCTGTGCAATGTATGTATTTACTGTTGCTCAAAAACTATCTGATGAAATAATATGTAATTTGGTAGTTAAGTGACTTCTGGGTTACCATTGTGTTGATTAGATTTTGGTACAATTTGGGGAAAAAAACCAGCTTTGTTTGTAAAACAGCTCACAAAAATTAAAAAAAGAAAAAAAAATGTGAAATAAAAAACTACATTTGAGTGACAAAATAAATAAAACTTATCTACTGTAGGATAAGCCATTCTTGAGAAATTTCAATTTTTTAGCATTTTGATTGCATTGTAATGTTCTAAAATGAGCTAATTTGTCAGGTGTAAAACAAAATGTTTTAAGATAGTGTAAATTAGATATTATTTCAAATAAGTGTTCCATTTTATGTATTATTTTGTTCAATAAAGCTTAAATTAGTTCATTATGGAATATATGAAGAAAAATGAATAGACTATAGGAAATGTCATGCTTCACACATTATGATACACTAAATGTATGATACACTATTTATGATACATTTGAAAATGTGCAATAATGTTAAATGGAACTGCGGCTCTCACACATTATTTCGTACTTAAATGTTATCATAAAATGATATATCGAATTGCATTTTGTATTATTAATTTTTTTAGAAATCTTTGTATTAATCTTATTTTACATTGTGTTAAACATATAGTTTTTACATAAGAGCTGAATAATTGAAAGTTTTTCTGTTTTTATTTATGAAAGATTATTTTATTTCTTTAGGTTTTGGAAAAAAATGGAGTTTGTTCCTCTCTATCTTCGCCAAACTTCCGTATGTTACATTTTTTTAGCTTATCTAAACTTTGAAATTATGCTTAGATACTGTGCTGAAACTTTGTAATACAGTTATAAAATCAACGCCACAACATTATAGATAAAAGGTCATTTAATAAAATCAGCCTACACGACGTATATAGCTTTAACAATCCAGAGCGCTTTCGGGCAAAAACTTTTACTTTGTAAAAACTATTTACCACTTGTTTAAATTAAATCTCTTGGGTATAACCCCTAAATTTGTATTTGTAACTGATTAATTTTAATGCATTTTTGTGTTTATTTATGCCAATTTATCTGCTGATCTGTCTACATATAAACCTTCCGCGTTTACTGTTTCGTGTAGCCATTGATGAAGGGTAAAGTTATGCCTGAAAGCACTCTGGATTTTTAAAGCTATGTACATCTTGTAGGATGATTTTATTAAATGACCTTTTATCTATGATGTTGTGCCGTTGATTTTATAACTGAATTTAGAATAGACGTGGTACCACCTTTATTACTTTGTAATACATTCATAATATGTATTTGACTTTCCTTGCAATACATAGTATAAGTATTGCAATGAGGTTGCAATTTTGGATGGATTAACATGTTTTAGGCACCATAGAACATGACTTTTTAGGACAGCTTCTATGCACATGTAAGATCATTTAATAAAAAGTTTACATCTGCTATAACTATTAACTTTATGGATTTTCATGAAATTTAGCAAAATTTTGACCGGTTCGATTTGGGCTTGTAAATTTTAATGTAGATTAAAACAATAAAGGCAGCAATTTTATTCCAAAGTGACCTTCAAAAATCAAATAAAAGAATAAATATTTTTCATCATGTTTTTAAATGCTTTCGTATGTGTATTTTTTATAATATAATAAATTAAACCACTCCTACTTAGCTAGGATAAACTGTTCCATTTTTAGATTGTTCTAGAATAAATTATTTCCTTTTTAAAATTTTTCATGAATAGGCATCATTTAGAATTGCATCAAGTTGCCAAATAAAAGAAAATATTATTTAAAAATTGCAAATTCAATGTTGTCTTGCATAATAAAAGATGTTTAGCTGTCTGTCTGTGACTTCTGTAGTGGAAAATCTAAGCTTCGGGCAGCCACAAACTTTGGTATTTGGTTAGCTAAACTCCCAGTATAACAGACCTCGTCGAATTATTTTTTTAGTTATTTTATATGAATCACAATTTTAACCTTTACCTTACGGCTCCAAGAATCCATTTTTTCAACTCCATAACGGCAAAATAACTGAAAATTCCACCCCTCTAAATAAACACCTTCAATGACCTTGTCTTTTGTTCGTGACTCGTTCCCCCTTCAGTCAGGAGAAACTTGAAGGAAGGGCTGCAGGCATTCTTCAAGTTTTCAGAAGATTGAGAGTTTCAAGAGAATTTCAGTGGTATAACTCTTGTACCACCGTAAGGAAAAGGTTAAGCAATTTCCACACAAATTGGTTTCTTAGCAAACGAAAATATTATTACAGAGTTTCAATCTTGACATCATCAGAGAGATCGAAGAATGTGCTTTCTAATGATTTTTGAACCAAATTTATAGGGCAATTCCTTCATGTTTATTTATTTATTTTTAAATGCATTGAAATATGCATGTTTTAGTTTCTTATTTTACTGCATTTGAAAAGGAAGATTAGCACAATTCTATACTTAAGCCAAAAATATGAGTGTATATCTTCACATTTTAACAAAAAAATATTTTTTTTACTTTATTTTCTGATTTTCTGTTAATTTTTGATTATATGCATGCATAAAAATCCTTTTTTTTTATCATGTTCTGTCTCCAGTTTGCTAGACATTTCTATGGAAAGAAGTAGAGTTTGTGTGCATATATGGCAAATAGTTGCACGTCACTACACATACGTTGACACTAAAGGATTTAGATTGAAATGAAAGTGGGAATGACTCGGGTTGAAAACACATGATTTGGAAATTGAGTGGTGTTACCTGTATCTGTATTATTTATGTAGCAGGCACTTATTTAGGTTCCTAGGCAATGCCTATTTGATTATTTGAAAATTCATTCTAGTTTTAAATAAGTATTTCATATACTATGTTATGTGATAAAACATATATACAGGGTGTCCCAAAAACATTGACCTCGGCTTTCATTCCTTAAATATTGATCTTAGATATATATAATAAATTACAAAGTTGCGTAAAAAAAAGTACAGAATTTTATGAAATTGATTAAAATTTTCAAGGGAATTAAATTTTAAGAATTACAAAATTTTAATTTTATACGGCCCCCATAAAAAAACATTTTCAATAAGTAAAATATGCCCCATACACTAATAAGGTGATGTACAAAATTTCAGCATTTTATTATAAAAAGTCCCAGAGATATAAAAAAACAAAAATACTGACTTAAACCACTTTTGATGCATTGACATGGGTCATCAGAGGGGAAAAAATCATGTCGGCAGATCGCCTTTCAGGGGTCATACACAAATTTCGAAAGAAAACAATGATTACATAAATAAATAATAATTTTGCTATTTATTGGTACAAAAGTATCTACACTGTGTAGAAATAATAACTTTACATAAAAATTACAAAGCTTGTTCAAAACGTTTTCCATCCATGCCAAAGATCCATTAAAGATAAGAGGCAAATATTATTTGCCCATGATGAATTTCTGCGTTGTGTCATTTGCACTCTTGCTGTAAACATTTGCATTTTAATTTGTGATTAATCCCTCACCAACTTTGTTTAAACATATCTCTGGGACTTTTTATGATAAAATGCTGAAATTTTGTACATCACCTTATTAGTGTATGGGGCACATTTTATTCATTGGAAATGTTTTTGTACGGGGCCGTATAAGAATTTAAATTTTCTATTTCTTCAAATTTAATCCCCTGAAAATTTTTATCAATTTCATAAAATTGTGTACCTTGTTTTACTCAACTTTGTAATTTATTATATATATCTAAGATCAATATTTAAGGAGTAAAAGCCAAAGTCAGTGTTTTTGGGATACCCTGAATATATATTTTTATTTCAGTAAATATATAAAGTAAAAGATAAAAACCTGATTTGAGTCTATTTAGGAAGTCATGCTTAGGTGTTCTAGCTTTCTGTGTGCTTTAGCACTGTACATAAAGCAATATGATGGCATTTTTCAAATATACAGATCATTTTTATTGTACATTTGTAAAACCTATTATTTATTGATTGGCAACAAATAAGAATATAAGAATAAGCCGTATAAGAATTTAAATTTTGTATTTCTTCAAATTTAATCCCCTGAAAATTTTTATCATTTTCATAAAATTGTGTACCTTGTTTTACTCAACTTTGTAATTTATTATATATATCTAAGATCAATATTTAAGGAGTAAAAGCCAAAGTCAGTGTTTTTGGGATACCCTGAATATATATTTTTATTTCAGTAAATATATAAAGTAAAAGATAAAAACCCGATTTGAGTCTATTTAGGAAGTCATGCTTAGGTGTTCTAGCTTTCTGTGTGCTTTAGCACTGTACATAAAGCAATATGATGGCATTTTTCAAATATACAGATCATTTTTATTGTACATTTGTAAAACCTATTATTTATTGATTGGCAACAAATAAGAATATAAGAATAAGCCGTA
The DNA here is from genome assembly GCA_951213105.1 of Amaurobius ferox. NCBI lineage: Eukaryota > Metazoa > Arthropoda > Arachnida > Araneae > Amaurobiidae > Amaurobius > Amaurobius ferox. The sequence continues at coordinate 56,475,922 of OX578151.1, forward strand.
TAAGAATTTAAATTTTGTATTTCTTCAAATTTAATCCCCTGAAAATTTTTATCATTTTCATAAAATTGTGTACCTTGTTTTACTCAACTTTGTAATTTATTATATATATCTAAGATCAATATTTAAGGAATAAAAGCCAAAGTCAGTGTTTTTGGAACACCCTGAATATATATTTTTATTTCAGTAAATATATAAAGTAAAAGATAAAAACACGATTTGAGTCTATTTAGGAAGTCATGCTTAGGTGTTCTAGCTTTCTGTGTGCTTTAGCACTGTACATAAAGCAATATGATGGCATTTTTCAAATATACAGATCATTTTTATTGTACATTTGTAAAACCTATTATTTATTGATTGGCAACAGATAATTTTTTACTTATACTAAACTTTATAGTCAAATTGCATGAATTCTACTAGTATAATTATTATTTATCATAGTGTTTTTATTTTCTGTTTTGTAGTGTGAAACTACTGGTGAGCATTCTTGCATAATGGTCAAAAGTTTGAGTACTGAGAGTTCAGTTTGGTTATTGAAATATTCATCAGATTTTATGGAGAGATTTGTCACTCTTTTAACTACTGCTTTTCGGAGCTTATCTGGTGCCCTTTCGTTAGAAATATTGCATTATAAAAAGAAAAATCCTGAAATGGAAGGTATGTAAGAATTTTAAGAATTATAACCTGTGCCGTAAAAATATTTTATGTACTTTGATTGTTTTACATTACTTCTGTATTTCATGCAGTTTTTTTCCCAAGTTTTGTATTTAAAATATTTTGAACAAAAATTGTACTCAGACCAAAGACTACACCTTAAACTTTTATTTGGCAAATTCCCTCAGGTATTGAATCATCGCCTTCATAATCACCAGTTGCACAATTTTGGCTTAATATATACAGCAGTGGCTTTCAAATGTCCTGCAATTGCAACAGCAGAATATGGAAGCTTTAAAATTAAAATACCAGGATTAATACCGGGTCCATATGCCTCAGGAAGAATAGGAAAAACTGGAATTTTCAGTGAATCTAAAATTTGCTCAAAATCTCAGAGAAAACCCATGGAAATTTTCAATTTTTCATTAAAAACCTGAAAAAATTCTATTTCAGCCTGAAATAAGCCATTGTTTTGCTGTCTTCAAAGGTTTAAACTGTTTTCAAAAGGATCGTATTGTAATTGATGTAACTAAAGTTTTGATTTATAAAATTTGATTTAATATTTTTATTATCAAATTGGCAAAATTTTCATGTTAAATATTTTATGTGTCACTAAATTTGAATTTATTTTACTAAATAAAATTATTACATACTACAAAATGCCGTGATTCAGACTATGAAAGTTTGTGAAAATTCTTCTAAAAAACTCGGGGAATTTCATTGTCAAGTTTGAATTTGAATCCTGTAATAAATTTTTTTGGCAAACTAAATACAGTTACAAAGGTATGTAAGTTTAACGAAACAAATTTCAGTGTACCTTCCACCAGTGCATATATAGAAGAGTTCCCACATTCATTAAATCTCCTTAATTTTATAAACGTTCTCAAAAATATTTAATTTTTGTCTTGAGTCTTTAAGAACTCCTTAATTTTATAAAGGTTCTCAAAAGTATTTAATTTTTGTCTGGAGTCTTTAAGAATTCCTTAATTTTCGGGTGACCATGAGCTTTTAAAAAAATTATATATATAAAATAGAAATTCTGTGTGTGTTTGTCTGTTCCATATATAAATCCACAGTTTTTGACAGATTTATTTCAAATTTGATGCAATTATTCCTTACTTTACCACAGGTAACCTTGTGTATGCTTCGAGTTTGTAGGACCAGGGGTTGTTGAGATATTGATTAAACAAATGCAAAATTAAACCTTCCATAGATATGGTATTATGCAGACAATGATTTTCCAAAACTATGTTTGAAGAAAATTATATCATGTTGCTTAACAACAGAATTATATCAAATGTGTTTATTCAGCTGATGATTCCAAATTAATTTATCTAATTTAAATAGTAAAGACATTGATATAAATATAAATTTTATAAATAAATGGGGTTGATATTTCCGTACATGAATCATATCAGTTACGGCCTTGGGATATGATATTATGGGAATGATTGATATTTTCAATTTCTTAAGCCATCTGTTATATTTTAGCAAAGATTTTTCAAATTCATATATTTTCTATTGTGTTTAACCAATGTTTGAAACAGGATTAAAATGGCATGTGTATGGCTTTTGCTATCATTTAAGCATTTTTATTCTAGTGCATATTGATGAAATTTATATATATTTTTTTCTTTGTAAATTGGTTTAGAAATAGGACTAGGATGTTTTTATTCATCAGATTTGTCTGTACAAATAATTTTGTATTGCAAGAATTGTGATTCTAGCATCTTTTTAGGGGATTAAATTAAATATTTTTATAGAATTTTTTGAAGACCAATATTATTTAGACTACTATTAGAATTTACACATTTTAAATCACGAGCAATGCCAGGTATGTCTGCTAGTAAAAAATATAAGAAATAAAAATTAATTCTGTAGATACTTTTCAGACCAATATAAATACACCATATATTATTTTTTTCCCATGTACAGCAGTACACTTATTTTCTCATATTTTAAACTTGTAACTTGGAAAGAACTATTTGTTTAGGCAATTTTTATAAATTATATAATGTGTGTTATTGTTATTATACACTCCAAAAGTTTGCAGAAATTTGTTTCAACAATTATTTATATAGGTTCATTCATTTTTATTCAACCTTGTGTTGTGGGTTTGTAGATACTCTTGTCTTAGTGATTGAAAATAATTTTTCATTGTATATTACTATGATCACATGGCTCTTAATCATTGAAATATCAATTCCAATTTTGAGTCACTGATTAAATCCAGTCAGTACATTTAAATTAGTGGCTACTTGCAGAATAAAAATTACTAGTCAACTTCAAAATTTATTAACAAGATTGCTAGGAGCTACCATATAATTTAAACTATACTACCTGTATAAATGTAAAGTGTTAGTGTACATCTTTAAACAAAAATATAACAGTGATAATTGATTTTTGGAGCAAAATAAGATTATTTCCTTCAGAAAGGAAAACAGAGTTGTTACACCAGTTAAAGCAGAACTGTCTGTCCTTGGCTGGTTTAGCGTGCTTGCAGTCTTAAAACTGCTTAATTCCTAATTTCAATTTTTGCGATACTTAAAATCTTAAAATGTGCTCAATTTTCTTAGTGATACAACACTAATATAAATGTTTCTGAAATTCAAGATGAGACTCACTCCAGATATTATGTTATGCTACGTCTCTTTGGATGAAAAAAACATTTGGAACATTCATTAGCATCATTGACTCAAAACTGTATAAAGTACTCATAAAACCTACCTTAATTTATATTTTAACAACCTGGACTCTGTTGGTGTGGTGGCCGAATGGTCTAGGCGAGCGATTCCAGTGATCAATCGGCCGCTGTGTTGTGGATTCGAGTCCCACGTAAGACATGGATGTTGTGTGATGTGGGCACAGTGTGTTCCGCCCCCCCTCTGTTGTGCCTGGGGCAACGTCCTAGGATGGCAAAATGGTTCACAATTACGGCTGAATATAGGGTGAATGATGAAGAATCTAGTGCCTGACCATTGGGGGGGAGGGGAGGGGGGAAAAACCTGGACTCTTGCAGGGCATGGTGAAAAGCTCTTTGCATATTTGAGAAAAATTTTTGTACAGAATATTTGGTGGAATTCGGGAAAATGATATTGGAAGAAGATACAATTTTGAACTATACAAATTATATGAAGATTCTGGTATGATCAAATACATTAAAATTAACAGAATGAAATGGGCAGGACATTTGCTAAGAATGGAATTGAATAATAGAACCACAAAGATTGATGATGTCCACACCGATCATCAAAAGACCTAGAGAAAGACTGAAGTTGAAATAGAATGATTATGTGGACAAGGACTTTCAGGTGTTAAAGATAAAAAATTGAGGAAGTGTTGTTCTGAAGGGGACCAAAAGCACTCGTAGAACTTTTCCATGGGGAGGGGGCAAATCATTGATGTCAATGTAGCAATCGCAAGAATATGACCTACAACATCGACTAACTTGATGCCCACCTTTGTGACGCTGAACATCCAGGGGGTGCTCCCCCCCCCCCCCTACTCTTCCTTATAGGAACCTATGAAGATGACCCTTTTAAAGGAACTTGTTGGGAAAGTCAAGGTCCACAGTGAACTGTAAGCCATTGATGAGGATGCAAGTGTCAAGCTTGAGTGACAGAGGAATAACACACAAACATGAAAATTTCATATGTAACATTCTTGTTAATGTTATGGTCATTTGATTTATAAAATTTGTGATATATATATAATAATCAGCCCTAGTTAAAAGTATTATAAATATAACTTTGTCATAAATATTTTTTAAATTTTTAATTCTTTATATTTTGCAGATATGAATTCACAACCTGTTCTTTCTGAATGCAGCATCAAAAGATTGGAAGCTTACTGTAATCATCTTGTTGATTATCACCTCATAATGGATTTGATGCCAATACTTTCAAGATCATACTTCTTGTATCATTTTAGAAACTTCTTTTTATCTTCAATTCAAGAAGTGAGTAATATTTCGCCTATAAATACATCTATGCAATACACAGTGAAACCCTCATATAATAAGCTGCCGTTATGCACAGGTTTTATATATCTATTGAACGTCATAATTTTACCTGTTATTGCAAACAATTTTTGAAGTACCTGCATGTATAGTCCAGCAGAGTTATCATTCAGAAAACAAAATGAGTGTCATTGATGTAGTTTTTACCTCTTGTTTTTTCATCAAAAAATTAAAGAATTCTCTAATATTTTTAGTTCTTCAGTTATTGAGAATATTATTATGTCTCTTTCTAGGTACAAATGTGTATTCAGAATTTTTTTTTTCTTTGTGAGGGAGGAGGGAGGTGTCACACAAGCTGTTAAGACCAAACATTGCTGTATGTATGCAAAAGATTCCATATAATCAAAAGAGCAGTTTTAATAGGGGGGGGGGGATACCAGGTCCTCCTGGATATGCCCTTGTCTGGGGGTGATAACATTTGGAAGCTTGGAACATCAGGGCCCAATGTGATAACCCTACATTATGTATACAAAACAAGTGCACTTTCCCCCTAACATTTAAAATCAAAAGAATCTATTCTCTATTTCACTTATCCCTATGATTCCTGCCAATATGCTTTAGATTCTTTATATAAATGAACACAATTTTCTAAGAAACTATTTCATATCTTCTAAATTACAAGCAACACTGGTGCCTATACTAGAATTTTTCTTATAAATATTCTGTATTATAATTTATGAAGGTTACATATATATATGTGTATTGCTAGAATGCAAGAAACTGAATATTTTAAAAAGTTTTCACTTAAAGGAATTATTTTCTTGAAGTCTGGAAAGTCTCGGTGATGGTATACTGGGTTTACATAATTTTACTTTGTGCATATTCTCTTTTTTCTAAAATGTGAAAGAAATGCTGCTGAAGGGCTTTTGTCTTTAGAGTTGCCTTTTGATTTTTTACTTCTTCCTTTTGCTACAGTATATTCTAAATGTTTTAATATTATGGAGCCTGCCTAAGACAATCATCATAGATGGCACGTTTCACTGTGTTTTAAGAAAATTTATTCTTAGCATTTTTATTTCTCTATAGTACTATTTGCTCATTAATTTCCAATTAAAAAATAAAAGAGCTAAAATTAAAATATCTTATCAGTTTTTTTTTTAATCCAATATCTAGCTAAACCTATAGATATTGGCCAGGCTATTACAAACAGCCTCATTAATACAAAAAGACTATGCCTTACCCCAGATAGTGGGCAGAAAATTAAACAAAAAGACAATTGAGAGAAGAGGAAAATCAGTATCTGCAGTGGAACCTATATTTGGAACTATATGCGTAAAGATCTCTAAAAAACAGTCTTTTAAACATATGGTTGTGCTACAAAGTAGAACCTACAAGCATGACCAGACTAGAAGCAGCCCTGGTATTTTTAATTACAGCAGCCTACTTTGACTTCCAAGATCTGTTGGGTTATGTACAGTCTTAGTAGTATAAATCCAAAACATTTTATTCAATTTTGGAGGAGGATCTAATATTTCTGTATCATGGGAGATCAGCAATTACATGAATTATTGGTGTGAAAACATGATAGAAAACAAAGGAGTTACTTTAATTTTAATGGCAGGAACAAATTGCTTGTCAATGAAAATCTTATAATAGACAGACACATATTTATGGATAACTGTGTATATGTATGTATCTTTTGGGCCCACTTACACAGTCACAAAACTAAAAGTTTCTTCAACAGTCCAAATTTCTGACTAAGTCTCTCAGTCACCTTTTCATGGTTTATACTGTTTAAAAAAAGTAGAGGACCTTGGAGCCATTAGACACAGATCTAATTTGCTATTAATAAATTCAGCTTTTGCACCTGCTTATTTCCCCTTCAAACTATCTCTCAGCTTATGCAGTATTTTTCAATGCATTGTAATTTTGTATGAACTTCTTGAGCAGAAATATCTTGACATCGACAGCCCAATGGCACAGTTTTGTGGCACCACACTGGGCATTTACCCAGTGACTCCTATGGCCAATTCAGCCCAAGTAGACATTTTTCTATGTCCATAGATGCTTATCATTAAAAAAATTTCAGTATGCTTATAAATTATTTTTTCTTTTATAATTTGAGTGATCATAATAAATTTATATTATTTTAATTTGATCATGAACAAAATATTTATTCTAACCAATTTACAGCTGATTTCTTAATTTAATCATATTTTAACATTTTTTTTCTTGAAATTTGCTGAATCCCTTCAGTGGTTTCTAATTAGGAGAAATAGATCATACAAAAATGGCAAAAAATTTTAAAGTGCACCAATGGAGGTTTATATAGTGCAGAAGTACCAAAAGGAGACATATTCTGTTTTCTGTCATACCATGAGCTTTTTTTTTTCTATTTATATTGACTTTCAATGTATTTATGGACTGTTCACTTAATTCAAAGTGCAGTCGATTCCGGTTAGCCAGAGCACTCGCTTATTTGGGCCAAATCTTGAAGAACAGAAACCAAATCAAGAAAAAAAAAATTGCTTATTTGTGACACCATTCTGTTTAATCAGGACAGTAAATTTAAGATCAAAATATATAATACAATTACATAACTTTTATAATCACCAGAAACAAAACACCAATCAAACATGTACCATGCCAACAAAAATATGTGGATGGCTTCTGAATATTTTTGAATTGGCTTACAAGTTGGGATGTAAAATTACAACATAAACAAAGAAAAATTTTGCTGCTTGTAGACAATTGTACAGCACCCCCCCATTTAAACAACTTCAATTATATAATGCTGAATTTTATTCTTCCCAACATCACATCGTTAGTTCAGCCAATGGGCAGGTGAATAATGAAAAACTTGAAGGCATTGTATCTAGGAAAATTGGTTAATTACATACTGGAATCCATTGAGGGAAATTTATGAACAAGTTCCTCAACAACCAGAGAAAATAGTGCAAAAAGTAACTTTTACAATTGATACAATTTGTCGCTGATAGTTGGCAAGCTATAACAACCAACATCATACAGAATTGCTTTGCTGTTTGTGATTTAAAACCTTTACAGATACTAGAAAATTTGAGTTATAAAGAGCGTGAGGTCATTTCACAAGTGCTCATCGTTAATTATCACTAATTTTTGACAATTTACCATGTTACGATGAAAATGAAGACTGCAAGCATGCAATTGTTGAAGTTATTAAATAAACATCAAGAATTAGATGATGAGGACAGTCTTGATAAAATCCATCTGTGATAGTGACAAGCCAGGAGGTAAAAAAAAATATTGCCGGGTTACAGTGTTATTTTATGCAGTTAGGCAATGACAGGAGCCCTACATCCACATTAAATATCTGTGCTGGTTTTTTACAGACAAAAGACTTTTACTACGCTTGATTTATTCTTGCAGAAAATTTTTTAGTTTATACATATATGTGGACCTATTTTTATTTTGGAATTTGTTATAATTTTTATTTCCATAATTTATATTATTTTTCTGTAATTTATATTTTTGTTCAAGAATTTATTAAAGTGTAAGAAAAGCACTCATTCTTTAATTTTGTGTGGAATTTCGCATATTTGGACCAACTGCTTAATTGGGACAAAATGCTCTAGACCTAATATGTTGCAATTAAGCAGAATCTACTGTATTTGTTCAGTCTGCTACAAAAAGTATCTATATAAAAAATACTTCTTACTAAGTAGCATATAATAAAAATTTACAGTCTGTTTTGCTTTTACTAGTGTAACTACTCTGTTTCTTCTGCTGTCTTCCTGATAAAAGAAACTCATTTTAATTTTAAAACTAACTGATTTCACTATACTTTTTTTATATTCTGCTTAGTAAAAAGCATTTTATTTGTAACTTGTCAGTTAGTTGCTAAGTTACCTTACAGTTAGTTACTTTTAGATTCTTACTTATTGATAAATAACTGTAGGTTATTACTTAATCTATATACAAAGTTCAAGTTCAATGGTCACCTGCAGATTTAAATAGAATCTAGCACATCACCTGTATCTTGAGATAATATTTTGTTTAAAATCCAATGGAGTTAATTAGCATTTATTTATATATTGTATGACATTCTAAAATGTATTTTTGCATTTTCAGACAGTTCTGTTATGCATAGGATTACAGAATAAAACTATCGAAGAGGTTGCATTGGAATTAAATATGGAAACAAATCAAGTTATGGGCCTGTTTATGAAAATTGTCAGAAAAATTCATCATCATTTAACTAATTCATCCCAGAGTTGTAAAAAGAGCCAAAAAGTAAGTAGTTCTAGCATGTATGCCAAGCCTAGTTTGATTTGTTAATAATGCAAAAGTTGTCTCAAGGATGAGGCAAATGATTCAAGTATGTAGGGAAAAAGATGTGTATATTAAAAAAGAAAATTAGACTAAAATTGTTGTTCCCAACATTTTTAGACTTATGATCCATTTAAAAAAATATTTTTCATGTACTCTACTAGAATTGTGAACCTCTTTGACTCCATTTTGCGAAGTAGCAGTTTTAATTCTTATTTGTTTAACATTCTAGTATTTGAAATTTTTAACACTCAGTTATATATCTTGTCAATTGTATGATTCTAAAACTTTTTTGAAAATTTGTTACTGAAATGCAGTCGAAACCACATAAGTGCACACTGCATAATTGCACATACCTGAGTTACACAAAATACTAAAGCCTTTGAATTTTACCCTTTTTTGTTTTTCAATGTTATTTAAACTTGAAAGTGCACAAAGAACTTAAATGCTCTAATGTACATAAGTGCACTTATTTATTTATTTATTTTTTTTTTTTTAGATAAATTAGTGCATTATTATGGAATTAACACGAAGAAATTTTCATAAAGCCTGCACTATTATATTAGCACATAATAGGTGTAACTTTCTCAATTCGGAAGTAGCACATGTCCATCCATATCGAAATTCAGCAAATGGTATAGAGGATGAATCTCATGACTTCTGTGTTTCATATTGTCACACAATTCCATTCATTTGCAAGGAGTTGTTAAGTATTTTTGAGTTTATGACCATAAAGCAGGTTCATCTAAGTCATGGCAGATAGAAAAAAAAAGCTTCCATATTTAAACTTTGATCAAAAGCTGAAGATTTAATTTTTTTTTTTAAATCAAAGGTTAAAACGAAAAAATAAACAGCAAAAAGAATATATTTGCGATTTGTCTATTTTCTGCATTATATGACATAAAGGCAAAAATTTGAGTAAATATGCAATTAAAAAATGGAAACACTGCGAGAAAACAAATCCAAATAAATAATTATTATAAAATTGATCAAGTAAAAAATTTATCTATGTAAACTTCAAAAGCTGGAGATTTTAGAATTTTTTTAATCAAAGGTTAAAACAAGAAGAAAAAAGAATATAGTTGCGATTTGTCTATTTTCAGTATTCATAGGCTACATAGGAGGCTAATTAAACCAAGTTTCTAACTTTTGTCATATTTTTAAAAACTAGCTCTTTTGTTTTCATTATTCTTATAAATAAATAATAAATATTTTTGTACATACTGTGTCAACATGTAATCTATAAGTACATTATTATAATGATAAAAATTAGGACTAATCAGACTGATTAATCAATTAAGGTTTAATCATGATTAATAATTTTGGTCAAATAGTTGAAATTGATTAATTCAGATTATAATTTGATTAAAATATTTGATTGATTTTTCACATCCAATTAAGTGTATGAAAATTTTATGGTTCGAACCTTTGCTTAACTAGCAAAAGCAAATGCTATATGACTGCTGCTTCAATATACCAGTAGAGTGAGTATTTAGTACTGCTTCATTTATAGTATTAATATTTGTAATACTAAACTTGTATGTACAGCTCAAACTGCTACTAAAAAACAAAGTTCAAATAACTTTGTTAAAGAAAGCTGTGAAAGCCTTTGAAATTGGCAGATACTATCAATTTTGTATTGTATGCAGATACTATCAATTTTGTATTGTATGCTGTTTTAACAAAGTTATTTTAATTTTATACTAAATTGATATTTAGAGAGAAGAGTTTAAAATCAGAAAATGTAAACTTGCTTGTTTGTTTATGAAACTGATTAAAGGAAAATATAATTTCTTAATATTTAATAAAATGTATACATAAATAAAATATATTTATAATATAATGTATACGTAAGTTTGATTTTATCTTTCATTAATTTTTTGTTTAATTGGAGTTTGGTTCTTTACATCTTACATCAAAATATGCATATAATATGCATTTTTCATGTATCAAATTCACCATGTATCAAATTTAAAAATGAGGCTTTATACAGTGCATTTAGTTCTTAAACTGAACTGTTTATTTTAAAATTTTTATGAATTTTTACAACATTTTTACAGGGTTTAAATCAACAATTTTATAAGTGTTGATATATGAAAAAACAAATTTTTATATTATTTTATATAAAATTAATTGCAGGTGAGTAGTGTTATTCTTTCTTAAAACAGATCAAGTCATTGTTACACCAATAGCATTTAAATATCAATACAAAGATAGAAGTATATAAAGGAGGTAGCATCTTTTATTGGAAAATAAATGCATTTTGATTCTCAACTCAGTAGCTTTGAAATAGCATTTGAAGTCATCCGAAGCACTAAGTTTAGATTTTTTTTATTATGGTATATATAACATTAATTTATATCACATTTGATATTTTACATTAGTAAATAAGTATATGTATTTATATATGTATATATATTTTAGGATCATTTTTCGTCTTCTGAAGATATCCAATATTTGGGTTCATTTTCTGAAACTATTAGGTGAGTTATCCGAATTATCCATTTCCTTTAACTATTTTCTGTTTAAATATATAATCAGTGTTTAAAATTACTAGGGAAAACTGCAAACATTTTACCCTATAAGTAATGTTAAAAACCGACTTATTCATGGAATATCCCATATAATCATTACAATGGAATCGGGGCTTAGTTTTCAGACAGCGACAAACTGGCGATTGCTCAATTTTGATCTGATTATTTAGGTAGTAATAAAATATCATCATACTTTTCTTTATAAAAATTAAAAATAAATTAAACATTAGAATCCGTAACATCTTTTAATAATGAGTTAAATAAAATTACATATTAACTCATGCAATAAATATGTTACAGAAGAAATCAATTGATTTGAAATCATGATTCATGCTAACCGTTGTTTATGAAAAGTAAAAAAAAAAAAAAATTGATGTTAGAATCTGTTATAATGTATTTTATAATGAGATACTGATTGGTAAATGCATCATTATATACTTTACACTTCAATACTCACTTATTGACATCACAGGCAAACGAGCACCATCTGGTGGAGGCCATTTCAAAAAAGTGCTTTGGGCCATTATTTTGTGAACTTGAATTTTTTAAGCACAGTGACCTATATTTTTTGAAAGAGTGGTTCAAAATCTATGAAAGCTTATTACCACATATCAATGTTGGTTTTTTTATGTGAGTTATAAAGGCTCCACAAAATAATCTTTAGCATTAGTGGGACAAAAAATTTCAAAATGACTTCAAAATGGCTTCAATCAATTTCTTTGAAATCGGATGTTATTTGCCCATACAGATTTTTATTCTGTTTATGGGATGTGCTAGAATATGAGCTGCGACTTTGTTGTTTGACAGATTTTAGTGTGGATGCTTTGGTCTTTATATATAGATAAATTTATTTATAATTTCTATGTGTAGAATGAATTATATTCAAGGTTATTAAGAACCTGCACAATATATTGAAATTTGAAGTTTTACAGGCTATTTATTATAAACATTTCCATCTCAGAATATTAAAATTATTATAATGTGAATAATGTCTATCGTCGGAGTATCTAGTTGAAATCAAAGCATTATGTAAAATGTAAGCACTTTGGACACTTATATCTCTGAATGTAATTGATAAAAATTTAAATAATTTATACTTGTTTTGTCGAAAAAAGGTTTCATTTGTGAATATACAGAAATATTTTTAATATTTAGAACAATTTTTTTTTAGTATAAAGTTTTTTTCCGAGTGAATTTTTCCTTACTTACTTTCGCTCGAAATATTTTTTAAACTGTAAAGGATAAATATAAACAAAAAAAATTTTCAGAAAATCCAATTTGTAGACCAATAACTTGTTTTTATATAGCTCATATAGTTTTCGAGCAATCATCTTATCAAGTTGTAGAAGATCGAATATTTTACTTTTTTAAAATTTGTAATCCTTATCTCTCAATTAAAAGTGCTAAAACAGTAGGGAGAAATTTGAAGCTCTTTGAAAGTCCTACAAGGATATATAATTGGATTTTGGATTTGGTCTTTAGTTTCCGAAAATCGTGTAATATCTACTACATGCAGTGCCAATTTGTGTAGACTTGATATTCACTCGTTCCTTAGAAATATGAAGTTTTTCAATTATGTATCTTAATTAAGTAACCATAGACCCATATTATCTGTTGTAAATGGAACAAATGAAGCTGAAATAATGAATAAACTTATTGTACTTTATTGGAGTTTTATTTTACAAAATATTGTTCATGTAAAATCATTTCGACTTCATCACCACCACCATGGAGCCACTGCCATTTTTTATTTTTTTAATTTCCTTAGAAACCAGCATCAATGTGTCAATCTCCACACCAAACACAGTCTGATCAAATTCAATTTCGAACTTCCCTAATTATTCCAGAATTATTTTAATCTGTTTTTCTAGTAAACTAATTCTACTAATTCTAGTAAACTACTCATTATAATGTATTGAAATTTGTGTCATTGAAGAAAGTTTTAAGGCCTTCAATTACAATCAATTTGCAGGTTAAGAGAAAAAATTCCCATTTCTCTACACTAAAAATCCATATTAAATTAAATATATTTACAATGAATTTTTTTATTATAACAAATATTTTTCATTTAGCCCCCTTTGAGTTAGTTCACAATAAATGAATTCGAATGTATAATTATTTGTAAAGCTGGAGCTTTATTATCTCTGCTTGTATAGTTATTTATTTAAAGATCTTAATATTTATGAGTGTAGAGCGTCATTTTTTATTTGTAATTTAAACTCAAACTGTTTCAGGCAGACATGCCAGGGCCATCCACAGGGGGGAACAGACACCACTCAAATGGAGCCTGGGGCTCCTGTATATATATATATATATATATATTAATATATATATTAAGATGGATTTTCCCCTTTTGGTAAAGAAAATTTGCAAAAAGAGGAAAATAAAAAATGGAGGGAGTGCCATGATATATGTTTATAGAGGCCCCTAAACACACACACACACACACACATATATATATATATATATATATATATATATACTAGAACAAATTACCCGGGTCCTAAATAAGTGAATGCTACTTAAGTAATACAAATAATAAAACTCAATTTCACAATAACACGTTTTGAATCAAAGTCATTCATACTTTTATTTTCAATTAATGCAGGGTAAAGTAACAAAATAAATAAATTTTATTCATATAAATAAAAACGAAAATTACATGCAATCTGTGTACATTGACACTTATTATAAAGCCATAATTTTGCAAACCTGTCTGCGATGACCAATGAAGTCAATTTTACCACACAGATGGCATCAAATTCATAGAACAATAATAAAATCTAAGAAGAACAAAACTAGTCTATCAATATTAGTTGCTGAACTAGAAGCTTAATTTCAAATTTTAAAATGTCCCTATAAGCGATTTTGTTTTGTATTATGAAGCTAACTTTGTAGCTACATTCAAAATGTGTTCTATAAATTTGATGCCAGTTGCATGGTAAAAGTGATATTGATAGTCACTAAAAGGTTTGCTAATTTGTAGCTTATATAACAATTTTTATTGCTAACAGTTCAGTAATGTTTTTCAGTGCAGATAAGGTATAACAAAAGCGAATCTGGTCCATTGATGCTGGGGAATCCACTGATTATATGATCTTTTGAAATTTTCCCTTATGAAGAGTTGTTTACCTATATTTTATCATATATCTTATCCCTCTTCATTTTAAATGACTTCATTTGACAGGCTTTAAAGCTCATCATCATCAATGGCTTGACAGTCCAATCTGGGTCTGGCCTTTCTTAGAAGGTCCTCTTTGCCAATCTTTGCTAAAGCACTTTTCCACAAAATCAATCCATCTCAACACCTCATAGCTGTTGTCCACACAATCAATCCATCTCAACACCTCAAAGCTCTTTTTCACACAATCAATCCGTCTCAACCTAACATCTCACAGCACTTGCCCAAATAATCAACACCTCATAGCACTTGTACACACAATCAATCCATCTCAACTTAGGTCTTCCTTTAAGTCTTTTCCCGATCAGTGTGGACATAAAAAAATTCCTTTGTGGTTCTGATATTATTCATTCATTGCAAATGTATTGCCTATTTAATTCTGTTAATTTTAATACATTTGATTAAGTCAGAATTTTTATATAATCTGTATAGTTCGAAATTGCACCGTCTTCTCTAAATATTATTTTCCTGAATTTCGCTAAAAATACTGCCCAAAAATTTTCTCAAAGATGCAAAGAGCTTTTTCATCATGTCCTCATTTTAAAGGTCCATACTATTAATTACACAGATCAAGAATAAAAATTATGTTTTCTAAATGGAGACATTTAGCAAAGTATGTTATTCTAGAATATTCTTGATTGTTGATCGTCTACAGTATGATTGAGAAAATGATTGTTGATCATCTACAGTTTTTCATCGATTATAATGGCTATATCTCTGAGAGACAAGCTGGCTTTAGGAAGAACTATAATACTACTGAACAAATAGTTAGACTAAGCCAACATATTAAGGATGGTTTCCATAAGAAACAAAGCACTCTGGTGGTCTTTATAGACTTTAAATCCGCATTTGATCATGTCTGGAGGAAAGGGCTTCTTAAAAAGCTCCGTCAAATTGGCATTTCTGGTCACCTCTACAAATGGATTTTTGATTTCCTTTCCCAGCGCTTTGTTAATGTTCATTACGGAAATACTTGCTCGGGCTTTGTGCAAACAGCTCAGGGTCTCCCACTGGGATCTGTTTTGAGCCCTGTGCTCTTCAATCTCATGATTAATGATCTCATTCAAGCTATCTCTAGTGCTTGTCCAGATGTACAGGTCTCTTATTATATGCTGACGACCTTGTAGTCTGGACTACGGGCTCTGATTTTTCAGTCCTTGAGAACAAGATGAATGATGTCTTGGACATCTTACTAAAATGGACTAGGGATAATGAATTCACTGTAAATATTGACAAAACCAATTTTGAGCTTTTTACTTTGAGTACTAAATATCACCAAATCAACTTGAAATATAATGACAAATGCCTTCAGAGAACAAACTGTGCAAAATACCTAGGCATTACGTTAGACTCAAAACTCAGCTGGAACCAACATGTCTCCAAAATAATCGACAGTGTTTCCGGCCGGCTCGCGTTATTGAAGAGACTCGCTGGTGTTAAGTGGGGTGCTACACAAGACGTCCTTATCACTACTTTTAATTCTTTTATTCGCCCTGTCTTTGATTATGGTGCTGAGATTTTAATTACTGCCTCAAATAGTGTTTTGGCTAAACTTGATATAGCTCAAAATAATGCCCTTAGACTCATCACTGGAGGTGCTTTTTCTACACCTGTCCTTGCTATGGAACTACAGACCGGTATTGACTGTTTATATGATCGACGGCTTTATGCAGCCATGGCCCTTTGTGAAAGACTACTACGTAAAGATGATTTTTGGACTGAGTATCGCCCAGGAACTCTGAGATTAAAGACTCATCATATCTTCTTATCAGAATTTCAAAAAATCTCTGATTCCATGGATATGCCAAATAGTAGAATCCCATATTCCAGACCATCTATTTTTTCAGGTACGATGAAATATGCGGCTCCAGCTTTTGACCTTGTCTTTCCTGTGCAGAAGGGCGTCTCCACTCAAGCTGAACTTAAGGCTGCAGCTCTGGCCACTATCAGTGAGAGGTATCCTGGCAGCAGTTGGATACACATCTATACCGATGGCTCTGCTGAGAGAATCTCTGGACGTGCTGGCTCTGGTGTTTTCTCCAAACTTTTCCAATTTAAAGAGCCTTTAAGTTTAAATTCAAATAATTTCGACGGAGACATGTTTGCAATTTATCTGGCTCTCCTGGGGATTCGGGAGAAGCCTCGAGAGAGATTTGTCCTCTTCATTGATTGCCAGGCTGCAATTCACACTGCATCAAGTCATGCTTCACTGCCCACAGACATTGAATTTAACTGTAAAACATCATTAATACTCTATTGTGAAATGGAAAGGAGATTGTTCTAGAATGGATCCCCAGCCATTGTGGCTTGTGGGGAAATGAAAAAGCAGATAATCTGGCAAAAGAGGCATCCCTTATGGACCCACCTGTGTTGCCTGCTAATTTGAGAAATGTTAAAATTCAAATCAGGCAGAAAATTCGAAGTTTCCATGCAACTGCCAGAAGAGAGCGGGTTGCAGGAAAATCTTGGGAAGGCCTACTGACATCTTGTCTTCCAAGAAACCTTCCTAGGGCTCTTGGGGTTTCATCTTTCCGATTGCTGACTGGACATGACTATCTGCGGGTGCACTTGCACCGTTTTGGACTCGCGGACTCTCCTGACTGTATTCTGTTTGAGGAAAGTGTTGACATGGATGGCAGGCATCTCTGGAGTTGTTCTGCTCTCCAGGATGTCCGTACTTCTTCTTACTTCAAGACGCTCTCCACCCCTGGAGATACTTCGTATTTATATTGGACTGAAAGATTCCTCAAGAGAGCAAATGATGAGGGACATAATTAAAAAAAAAAAAAAAAAGAATATTCTTGTGGGGAAAATTAAATTACATTTTATATTTTCTTTAGACATCTTATCATAATCAGGCCCGGTTTAAGGCGTGGGCGGCGTGGGCAATTGCCCACGGTGGCCGAATTAGGGGCGGCCATTTGGAAGTGAAATTAGGTGTAGTAAGAATGACTTTTGTAGTCTTATTAAAAAAAATTTTTGAAATTGAACCTATTTTGTGCGACTTTAATATAAATGAATTAATGTACTCTTTTAGATAGTATTAAAACATTAAAAGATAAAAATCGTTTCTCTCCCATAATTATATCTTTTTGAAGCAATCTGTAAAACTTAGTACTTTCAGTTCTACTTGAAACTGAAAATACTAAGCTTAAACACTTAGGAGATTTCTAGATTTTATACATCTTGCAGCTGGGTGCAGCCTGCAATTCCTGAGGCTGACAATCTTGTTTCCTCCAAATACTGGAAAAAGCCCAAGAGGCGATTCTCAGAATTTGTTCCTGCTTCCAAATTCAAATTGTAAACACATGGATGTGGTCTCTATGATCGCACTTCTAAAAGCACGGGAGGGAGGAGATTAGTCCAGATGGTCATTATTTTGGTCATCTACCATTTTAGCTCATTTAGGCATTGAGCCTAGCAGGAGGCCATTGCAGTTGCAAATAACACAGTGACCAGAAGTAAAAAGCTACTTCTTAGTATTCAGAGTGTTGTGTTCTGCTGCTGTGCAAGATTCACAAATTCATTTTCGTCAAATATGGCTTCTTTTAAGTATTCGGGTAACTTTTTTTTCAATTATTTAAAAATATTTTTGTAAAATTTCTTAATTGACTATGTCTTTTGTTGATTTTTAATGTGTTTTAATAAATAAAATAAATTTTATGCTGAATTTAGTCTATGGCATTAGCCCCAGAATAATACTAAGAAAAGAATAATTTTTTCACGCTTTTATCCAATATAATATCTATAGGCCCCATGGCTGTTCTATGAAAAATTTTCAGACGCAAATAATTAAGCAATGGTGTAAAATGATCTTAATTTTGTAATTTTTCCAGTTTCATTGCAAAACGAAAAAAAAAAATGGTATAAAAGATTTTTGCGAAGCAAAATATAATATTTCTTCCCCAATATTCCTTTATGAATATTTGCATAAAAGTGGAAAAGTTGTTTCTAAATTGTTAGAGCTGTTTCACAAATTAATAAATTTATTCTATAGCCCCAGTCTGCGAATTTGACAAATTCTTTTACTCATGCATACATATTTCTGTCTAAATATACTTTCAATAATCTGTAAATATTATTTTAATTTTGCATAATTACACTTTTAGTTATAATTATAATGTAATACACTTTTAGGTAAAACGTTAAGTAAACAATCTTAAAATTTGTAATATACATTTTGATATTGTGATTTTTTTTATTTCTACTCAAACAATTCATTACCTCTATCGCTATGTTCCAGTCAACTTAAAACATTCGAGTTATTATTATTCTTATATAAAGTTTTATTGTATGATATGTGGTATTTTTTTGTCCATTTTTTTTTTCAAAACCCAGAAAAAATGAAATATTGACGTTCCTCTTTTCCAACGAATGGAAATTTTTTATTACCCCACTCGAAATTTGCAGTTTTTAATTTCTCCCCCCCCCCCTCCTCTCCCTTTTTACTTTCCCTGCAATACATGGTAATGTATAGGGAAAGTATTGGAATCATGCCGAAAATCGCAACTCGAGTTTTCGACGGATCTACACGTTTCGAGACCTCTAGAATACGAAAAAACCATTTTTAGCGTGACGTCTGTGTGTGTGTCTGTCTGTCTGTGCAGATTTTGTATCCAGTCTAACTAAAAAACTAATGGACCGAATTTCACAAAATTTGGTAAGTCACTTGTGGGCGGGGTTGGTGCTGATTAGTTTTGGGTATGATTTGCGATACAAGAACCCGCCTTTTTTTGCGAAATGGCCCGCAAAAGCTTGTATCCACTGTAGCTGAAAAACTAATGGACCGAATTTCACAAAATTCGGTAGATGAGTCACATATAGGTCACCCTGGTGCTGATTAGATTTTGGTACGATTCAGAAAAAAATAACCTGCCTTTTTTTGCAAAATGGCCCGCAAAAATCGCCAAAATCTAAAATAAAAAACTACGTATGCTCAAATATATCCATGAAATGCTTGTTTAATACGTAATTTTTAACGAAGAAAAGAATAAGACCAACCCCATTACACTAGGACTAGCCGTTCTCGAGATATGTTAGTTTTTTCGTATTTTCTCTACGCCACCTTTGAAAATAAGTCCAGTTATCAAATGAGAACGAAAATTGAATTAAAAGTGAATTAAATGTAATTAAAATAAAGAGAACGTGAAGTCTGTAGGGGAAGTCATGTGCTGCCCACATCAGATTTTTTTAAATTAATTTGGAAGCATTTAGGTATTTCCCTGTGTTTCTGTTGGGCCCATGTATCTCTAAATTCTTTCCATATGTTTTCGTTTATTATTTTTTACAAAATTACCAAAAAAAAATTGCGTTTTTTTTACTCCTTGTCCTCCAATATTTGCAAATATGATCCCCCCCCCCCCTCTCTCTTAGTTTTGTGATGCATTTTATCTTTTGGCAGAAAAATAGAATATTTTTCATTTTTATTCCCCTCCCCCTTTCCTTCCTAATTGTTATCCCCTTTTTTATTCTAAGTATTTTTCATGCCTTTGGATTAGGTTTTGCATCTTCTAATATATTTTTATTTATTTTCATTCACTTGTCACAAACTCAGGGACATTTTAAGCATTACATTTCTATTGTCTTCACCCCCAGTGAATCTATAATAAAAAGAAGAACTTGTCTGTTTGTTTGTCCACAGTACCGCGCGATATCTCCCGCACTGAATTTTTTCACACAGTCGCATATTTACCTGAACTAATGCGTCTCGAAGGCCTTTTTAAAAATATAAATTAGATTTTGTAACGAATTTTTAAATTCTAAAATCAGTTAATCTCTAGCTACCGATATGACCTCAGCTATATTCACGATTTAACAGTTACAGAACCTCCAGTCATCGATATGATCTAACAGTTACCGATACGATTTAACAGCTACCATAACGTTCTAATGCCAAATTCATCTCCTACAGGTTATTAATCTTTCATTCATTTATTTTTTGCATTACGGAGAGCTTGTATTTTCTTTTTGCTTTGCGTATAGCGTACTATTAATTTGTCGACGGTTTAGGATTTGAAGAAAATTGAGTAGTGTTATCTGTAAGTGTATTATTTAAATAGCGGGCATTTATTTACGTCCCAGTCAATACTGGGTAATTCGTTCCAGTGATACAATAAAACAACTGTTAAATTCGTCAAGGTGTAAAACTTTCTTGTAATTTGGCTAGTATTCCATTATTCTGTATCTATGTCCCTGCAGTATTTGAATCAGATTTTAGAGGGGCTACAATGGACAGTAACAAACAGCTTCGAAATAGGATTCCAGGTTTTTATCTGCGAAATCAGAAACGCAATAAATTCAAATATTTTTGCGTTTTTAATCTAATATTTAAATATTAGCTATTTAAATAAATTGTTGATAATAACCTGTAAAATTCTGAATTGTCCTGTTATATTATATCTTTGCTTTTTAGGGATTGAAATGCGTTTCCTTTATCTCTCCCCTTTTCTAATTTGTTCATGAGATCATTTGTTTGATTTGTTTATAATGTTTCACTGCTAAGATATACAAATAATTCATAAGATTTATGAAATTACAAATTTAAATTTTATTAGAAAAAATAATGGTGAGGGCAACTTTCATGGCACTACATGCAATGCAGTAAGTTACTTCTGACTCCTGATAGATTCAGAAAAATATAATGGCTCCAGTCCAATGGAGCTGAAATTGTTTTACTTGAATATATTGGTAAGATAAACCTCCAGTAAAGTTGAATAAGTTTATTCGATTTCTTCAGATTTATTTGTTTCATTTACAGACTTGTAAAGCAATACAAATTACTCTCTAACTATTTATAGATAGCTAGCGCTTTTAGTTTTCGCCCAGATTTCATCTGAAAACTCCGACCATGGACTCCACTTTAATATATTCGATTATTTTACTAACTCGATTTGCGGTATAAAAAGTAAACTTACTGACGAGATTTTATATTCTAGCTAATCTATAAACTTGCGGCACATAAATACATACTTGTATACGTATATTTCCACCTATTCTGTTCAAACCTCGCCATGCATTAAACATCTTTAGAATCCCCATGTTCATCTAACTTCCTAATTATTTTTAAAACAAAACAAAATATCTCGTGGTTGTGTACCAATATTTCACAAAAGAGTAAGTAACCAAACTGAGTTGTAACAATCGTGACATTTCAAATATTACAACTTTTCCACCCATTGGAAAACTTGGATTTTGAAGTACAGTGGTCATAATTTTGATATGCTAAAATGTCAAAATTATAACCACTATACTTCAAAAACCAGGAAAGTGACCTAAAATCCAATTATATACAAATGTAGGATTTTTAAAGAGCAATAAATTCATGTTTATTGTTTATAGCTACCACTTCTAGTTTTTAAGATATAAGCATTACAAATTTGAAAAACGTCAAATTTTCACACTTCTTTCAAAAGACGATTACTTGAAAATTATAAAAGCTATTTTTAAATATACATATAAATTTAGAAACTAAATTTCCTCATACATATTTTTGTCGCTTACTAATTATATCGATCTTTTATACTTTCGAAGATATTTTGAGTGAAAGTCTTAAACATGGAAAAAACTCATTTTTAAGTTTCAAAGTTTAAGTTTTTTCTCCCCCTCTCAAAAAATAGAAGTTCGATCCAAAATCCAATTATATTTGCTTGTAGGGCTTTCAAAGAACTTCAAATTCATGCTTATTGTTCAAGGCTAGATCTTTTAATTTTTGAGTTATAACAAATTTGAAAATTGGAAAATTTTTAGTCTTCTTCAATTTGGCAAGGCGATTACTCGAGAACTATAAAAGCTTTTCATAATAACAAATATAGATTTTTATGCTAAATTATTTATATCTATATTTTATAGTTTAAAATGAAAACAAGAATAAAAAAAAAACACTCGCTTTGACAGATACTTTTTTGTTTTCTAGAAAAAAGTTCTAAATATTGAAATTATTATTATTAGCGCCCAAAGAGTTTACATTTTTCGTAACGCTTCGTTTTCCCTCCACAGAAACCCTAAACATAGATGTTATTCACGTAAAAAAAAAAAAAAAACGCTTATATCCATGTCCTAGAATTTATTTCACAATAATATTAGCGTAAACAGAAATTATAGCATTATTGAACAAAACAAAATTGACTTGTTTTTTCTTGTGAATGAAACGTGCTATATATACGAGAATGTCGATAATATATATATCGTATAAATACTCTTTTATTAATTTTATGCATTATTTTTTATCCATATATTCGAAAAACGTGTAATAGCAGAAGAACGGTTCATGCTATCTAAAGTAAATTCCATTTGATTTCTGCTGAAAACTTACATATAGCATGAGTGTTTATTTAATATTTTTTGATGTCATTTGTTTTATGATTTATAAGAAGTTTGAAAATTTGCGACTGTCTGAATGTTCTTTGCCCTTTAAAATCATAAATTTTATTTGCTTCATTCCATTCATTCTAATATTATACTCACATACGCACAGACATCCCTTTAAAAATAATTGATCCGGGTTAAAGGATGCCCAAAACGTGTATTAATCTGTCGAAAATTCCAGTTTTCGACCCCATCAATATTTTTCCTATATATTATTTGTGTGCAGGGAAATCACAAATAAAGTCAAAAATTCAGTTATGTATTATAAATTATTGCTGTATTATATATGTATATGTATGTAGAAATAAATGTAAAGCATTCCATTTTCTAAACCGCTAATTAGAGCTATAAATTTAGATGAGAATAACATTTGATAGGTCATTGAAATAAAATAATTTTCGTAAGGTCATGTTAATCTTGTTTCTAAGGGGGATCAGTCCCCTCCTGCTCTTGACCATCTAAGATGCTTTGCTCTTAATAGCTTTCTCGTATAATCATGAAAAAAGTCCAGATCTCATCCACACATTTATGCAGCAGTCATCAGTACTGAGACAGATGCGGGATTTGTCTCTAAACATGCCGCTAATCGGACACTGTCTAGGCCAACCGAGTTAAACACCAATCCAGGCGGCTCTGCCTATGTTGAGGGGTAAGTGGTAGACGTGTTAATGGACGTCGACACTTAATCCCACCTTCACGCAGTCGTCTTCGAATGATATACATTGATACAGGATGCATGGGGATGTCAAATGCTTTCGATTGGCTAATAGGGAAGCCATTGAAGTAGACGTGGCTCCTCTCCTGACTGCACGATCTTCTCGAGCAATTGTCTGTCTAGGGCGTTCTGAGTCTCTGCTACGGTTACGTAGGTCTTCTCTGATCCACTGTTTTCATCACGGAGCAACTATCAAATCGCTCCGACCAAGATGGCGACTGATATGTCTGTTGGACCAACCAGTTTCCCTTGGGTCAATGATGCAACTTCTCTCAAAATCAGACAATTGTTCGTAGTGCTGTCGAGTACGTCTCAAAAGCATCTTTGTACACAATTTTCAGTATTAAAGCATAAAATTCAGTTCCAATTGCCCGTAAGAACCTCGGTTGTTTTAAATGCTGCACGATACGTCGTTCTCATGCGCATTGCATAAATCCTATAACGTCATTGGCATTGACAGGTTGATCATTTGCCTAACTCTTAAAACGAAATAATTTGCATGCCTAGTCTCGTGGCTGTAGCTCAATTTATATATAACAATTTATATGTGTGTGAAGGCCAGCCCCAAACAGTTTTGCCCACACAGGAAAATATCCTTGAACCGGCCCTGATCATAATTCTAACTTTCAAATTGTGCATAATTTTAATAGTTTGTATGTGTGAAATCAGATTTAAAATTCGAAATTTATTAATCTTGTTTTTCTATCAAAATACTCCAGTTTTAATTTAAAATTAGAATAAACAGTAATTTAGAATAAACTATTCTGATTAGTTATAAATATAGTTATACATACTTTGAATCTTTTTTCATAAAAAATATTTTTATTCACCTTAGTTCAAAAAGAAAACAAGCAAATTTTTCCAGTGAAGATGTTATGAAGAAAAATATCAAAAAGTGCAAAGGTAGTTAATGTGTATGTGAATATTATTTACATGTATATAAAATCATTTTTGACATTAAAATGTGCTTTTTCTGTGTGTTTCACAAAAACTACCAAGAAAACTAATAATAAATAGAGCATAACTAATTTTACACTTTCAGACATTACAGTTTTATGACTGTCCACTTCACAATTTATTTATTCTTTATCTCAATATTTCATTGACTAGTAAAAATTACTATCATCATTATGCACAAAATTATTTTAAAATGCAGTATGCACTTTTTTCAAAGATTTGCTGGATTCTCTTCATCAGTGATAAAACAACCAACAAATCTGAGTTCAAATAGACAAGGACTCAAATCAACGGTAAATTTAAAGTCCTATAAATAAAAAAAAAAGGCAAACCAAGGAAGGATTCAGAGTCTATCTAAAAGAACCAATCAGAAAGTAGAATAAAGGTGGTATAGCCCAAAACACAACAGAAATGTCCTAACACGATAAAAAAAAAACTGTCCAACCGTTATAGAAAAGTCCCCAAAAGTTAAAAAACAAAATATAAAATAAAAGGATAAAATTACAGGCCATTAAGACAGAGCATAGAAAAATAATGGAGTATTGGCCAAGCCATTAACCAAAATACTAGATTTTTTCTAAATATGACAGACAGGCTTTAAAAAATCAAAATCATAGATCAACATACATTTTTGCATAATCCTAGCAGAAGAAAAGCAATTGCTGAGTAATTGAGGAATTTTTAGATCTGTTTTGCATGGATGAAGAGAATTCTATGTATCTTTGAAACAGCTCTATACTTTGTTGCATCATTTGTGCATAATTATGTTTCTTACTTTTACCTAATTCTTTGTATGGGCAGTTTTTATTTTTTAATTTCATTGACATGTTCAGAATTTGAAGATTTCAATAAGGCATGATAACAAAGGAATTTTAAAGTTTAATATCTGCTTGAACTATAAATCCAACTACCAAACATAAGCACTTTGAATTTATTTAGGGATCTATCAAGCATTTCAAGATTTCAATAAGACATGATAACTGAGAAATTTACATGCCCAAAATCTGCTGGAACTATAAATCTAACTACAAGAATGGTGATTTTAGATTTATCTCAGGGATCTCTCAAGCAATTGGTAAGTAGGGTTGTCACCAAGGCATGAAATGTACCAGTGCAAACCAGAACTATGTTTCAGTTTGTGAAATCTTCTTGTATACATGATTTTTGAAACATCACCCTATTTTGAAGTGGCATTCTGGTTTGTGAAATTTTTCATTTCAAGCCCTGGTTGTCATATTATCCAGAAAACCTGAAATTGTCAATGAGATTTAAATAAATAAAAAAATGTGGCACAAGTTAAAGTACTCCGAAGTTCTAAAACTTGGAAAGTCTGAAAGGTGTTTCAAATAATTTTATATTCTCGAACATATTGTACTGTCAGATATATCATATTTCGTTTATCTTGATATAATTATTCTTTTTTGGATAATTGCACCTTGCTAAATAAAATTGGTTGGAAAATTTGTTTCAACAGAGAGCAAGCACTATGATGGTTGCAGGTCTGTTTTTCTTTTGGTTTGGCTCACCCAGTGGTTTTCAGGGAGCAGTTTTGTTTACTGCAGTGTGACTAAACAGGGTTGCATGTCATGATCCACAGCAGTGTTTTTAGAGTTTTTGTCTTGCGAGATAAGTACATAAACCAAGATGAGTGGGTTTGCTGTCGGTGTGTGTTCCGAGAAAAGTAGAGCAAAATAGGGAAAGTGGCAGATTTGTCTCTGCTTGAGAAAGGTCTTATTGTGGGGACTCTTTTGGCAGGAGTTACAATTGCCAGAATAGAACAAGTCACTTGCTTCTCAGAAGGTGAAATATCCAAAGTATATAACAGTTGGAAACAGAACCTCTAGGCATTGTCTGAAAAGCAGAATTGTGAATCGAAAACCATCAATTAAGCTCATAATCATCAACATCTCAGATACCTTGTATGGCAGAAAAGGGGATCTACTGTACAGCAACTGGTGAAAGGCTTGCACCAACCAATTTGGACCTAAACAATACACAGGAGATGGCAGTGAATTGGTGTAGCCAGTTGCATACATGTGCAGAAACCTCTCATTTCAACGAAAAACCTGAATATGCATTTACAGTGGTGCCAGGAACGGCATCAATGGATATCCGATGATTGGAAGAAGGTTATGTAATCAGATGAATCACACTACACCTTGTTTTATACCGACGGCAGGTGGAGAGTCTCGCGAGAACCCCATGAACCCATCTTGCCTAGTTCGCACAGTTCCAGGTTGTGGTGAGAGTATCATGGTGTGGGGCATTTTCTGCTAATTTGGTATTTGTTCCCTCGTGTTTCAAGAGGGTTGGATGTCATTCATGGAGTACTTGAACATTCTTGACATCAACCCTGCAATGTTGCATCTTTACCCCACAGGCAACAGGTCTTTCATAGATGATAATGCTACCATTCACCGCACAGGAACCATGCAACAATAGTTCATGGAGCATGACTCTAACTTCCATCATCAGGGTTCATGCCCATTTTTCAAAATGAAATTTCCTGAGTTTTCCCTGTTGTCTTCATCAAAATTCCAGGTACTGCGTACTACTATTTAATGACAAAAAGTCAAGTTAACTCATTAAAAAATATTATTTAATACAAAAGAAATTTTAAGAAAAATATACATATACAATAAATAAAAAGAAAAAGAAAGTTTATAATTTATTATTTGTTTAAACATTTGAACTAGGTAATGTTTGTTGTTTCATTAATTTTGGTTTGTGGGGAAAGCAGTTTTTCTGTTATTCTGTAGGTAGATGGACATTATTTCCTGTTTGGTTACGAAGATTCTTTATTCAAGATCTTTAATTGCATGATCGACTGTTTGTACATGATTATCAACAGGTATGAGCCCCCCCCCCCCCCCTCCCACACACACATATACCTCAATTCACTGGTGAAATGTCTCCATATTTTTACTTTCTCATACTATAGAATAGAGAAAGTATTGTTTTCATGAATATTTTCTATTTCGAGGTTTTGATGCTAATACATATTTTAGGACCTGCTGAACACATTTCGTCTATTTTAGAGTAATGTCCATCTGTTGTCGATTGCTAATGTACACGATACCTGCCATAAATACTGGTGGATTTTCATGAAACTTTATATTCGGCTTTGTTATTGAAAAATCTAGAACCAGATAGAATTTTTTTGCAATTCGAGTGAAATTTCATATTTTCTATGACAGCATTAGACAAAAGTTTGCATAATCATGTATAAAAGTGTTTATTTATTATTCAATGATCTCGAAACTTAACAGCTTCAATCATTATAGTGATGCCACTCAGCTGATAAAGATTTCATTAGTGAAAAAAGAAAATATCAGTAGTTTTAAGACCTTTTCTGTAGTCAGGTTAAGAAATGAAATATATATGCTCACATAATAAAAAAATGCATATACATAAAATAATTTAAGCATATATATAATTATGCATTATATATATTTATATTATAGGTTTTTATTCTGTTAAAAATACTTTATATTGAAAACAAATGTTTCTGTTTGATAAAGCACAAGTTTTCACTAATGATAATAACAAATATTAATCTTTAATAAAACACAATATAGCAATGTATTTATAGATTTGAATATATCAATTTTAACATATCCTTGCCAAAATGGTTGCTTTTATATTTGCCTAAATCATTATTTTAATACCACTTTTTGGGAAATATCCCTTCCAAAGGTTCATACCCATTTTTCAGAATGGAAAAATATGTATAATGCAAAAATAATAAAAAAATTAACCTTAATAAGTAACCAGAATATAAAAATAAGCTAGTCTAGTCAATCTAATATGCAACATTTCGAAAATGGATGGGAAAAGATACTAGTGGTCTCTCGGCGATTCACATGAGCATATGCGAAAATAATTAAAAAATCAACCCTTAATAATAGTCAAAGCTAGTTTAGTCAATCAAATATGCAACATTTAAAAGATAGGGATGGATGGAAAAAATATTAATGGATTCTCGGCGATTCATGGGAACATACAATGAATTGCGTAATTACACTGTTTATGAGAAAATAATTTAAAAATTAACATTAATATTTAATCAGAATATTAAAATAAGCTAGTTTCGTTAATCTAATATGCAATATTTAGAAAATGGAGATAGATGGAAAAAGATACTAATCGACTCCGATTCACGAGAACATAAACTGAATTGCACAATTTCGATGTTTATGCGCAAATAATTATAAAATTAACCGTTCAACAATTTATGCAAAATTTAATATACATTTATTACTTCCATGAAAAAAAAAATCCGATCTTTTACATTCTATTCAGCAGTAAATCATCATTGTCACAGTGATTTGATTGGCCTTACAGTACACGTGGCCATAAATCCCCATTGTTACATTTATTTGATTGGCATTAACGTGCACACAGCCATAAATCCCCATTGTTACGTTGATTTGGTTGACATTACTGTGAATGCAGCCTTAAATTTACATTGGCCTTCACAGAAGACAATTTTCCATAGTAAATTATGCAAATTATAATCCGCAGTATGAGAAAGTTTTCTGTAGAAACTACAAAGAATTCGTAGTAATCGATTATCTCCATAAGCAGGTCAGCAAGTTGAAAATTCTTTGATTTTTCCAGAATTTTGAACAAAAAATCGATTTTTCCTGCAATTTCCCTGACATATTTAGTCCACTTTCAAATTTTCTGTAAATTCCCGGTTTTCCTGATTTCCAGAGTGCGCACGAACCCTGCACCATATACCCTGGCCACCGAATCCTATCGAGAATGTTTGGGACATGTTGAAAAGAAATATCTGACAACAATCACCTCTGCCTGCCATCAACTGTACAGGAGCTTGCGATCTGCTTATCCAATGCCTAGTATTCTCTTGACTTAAATGCACTCCACCTTGTAGAATCCATGCCTTACTGCATACATGTTATAATTCGAATTAAAAGCGGTCCAATAAAATATTGAACCTGGGTTTTTAATTCGCTAACTGGTGTATATAGAAGACCATAATTTACTATTAAAATCCAATAAAACAATGGACAGAAATCTCATAAAGAGTAATCTGATCAGGTGTATAAAGTCTTTAGTGTTCTTTTCGAATTAGTACCTTATATATGTATAAAACTTACTGCTATGTATTATGTTCAGAATATGTCTTATTTTTTTCATAATCTCTATTTACTCTTATTTCAATTATTTTGTGTTCTTCAAGGCAAACAATTACTTTTTGTACATGTACAAGTTAATTTTCTCAAACAGAACATGGAAGGATGGTTAGAGTATGTGTTCCCTGATGAGATTACTCTTTATCAGCTTCCTTTCCATTCTTTTATTGCTTTTTAACTATAAATTATGGTCTTCTAGTTCTTTGGATTTCCTTTCATGTTGTTTATTATCAATTCATTTTTTTTTATTAGCTATATATAAAGTAATACCATCTTATAATTTCTCTATTAGTTAAATTTCAATAAAGTTCTATCACACACACACACACACACACACATATATATCTATATATATATAATATATACACAATAACAACAAGTGCAATACGCAATCACAAAGATGTAAATTAATATTACCAAGGAACAGGCGCAAATGCTGCTCTTCAATCCGAAGTAAATATACAATTGAAATCAAAAAAGAGGATCAAATGCAAGGGACGGGAAACCAAATACAATGCATACAATGGCAGAGGAGGATTGCGACTCCTCAATCCCGTTTAAAGCTGCTTTTCCAGCCCGGGCAAACGCTCATGGAACCAATGCATTGCAAAGGTTGATCCCCCATACGTACCTAGTTAGAAGCACCCGAACATGGAGAAACAGACCACCGAGAATGGAAGTCAAGAAACGTACAAATGAAGAAACACTAAATCTCCTATTATATAAGTAACGATGCGCATGTGCAAGTCTTCAAGTGGTATGCAGAAACTATCCCAATTCAGTAAAATCCCTTTTGAATGAATTTGCTTCATTTTTATCGTTGAAAAATGAATTATAATATTTCTTCAGGAAATTAACTGGGTAATTCTTTCTTAAAGCTTCTAATATTATCTCCTTGTTACTGGATATGCAATCCTTTGCTAAAGTGTTGCAAATTTGGTTTCTATTGAAATGTCCCAAAAGTATATTTCTAAAAATAAATCTTGAAAGGTTCGTTTTCCAATTGATGATATGGTTAATTTTTATTCCATAACTTGTTCTTTTGTCGTGTAGACACGTATAAATTCCATCCCGTGTATTGTACTTAATGGTGATACCTAAAAAATTCACCGATCCATCCTCTGCACATTTATTTTCAACCAATTCCAAGCTATTAGGGTAAAAATCGAAATCCAATACAGGTGCATTTTCATAATATCCATAAAGCACATCATCAACATAACGGAAATACAGTATCTCATACAGTAGGTGTGTTCCATGCTCATATTTAGTGAGATATATGTCGGCCAATAATGATAGCAACCTCCTCCCATTGGAATTCCTTTAATCTGTTTATAATAGCATTTTCCGTCAAATAGTATATTTTCCCTCAAAACCAGATTGATAAGGTCCATATATTTGCGATATGTAATGTACTCTTTTAAATCATGTGCCTCATGTAATTCCTTCAATATAAGGTAAAGTTGTGCAATATCAATATTATTGAAAAGATCGCGAAAATCATAACTTCTGAATCGCAATTCCTTGTCACAGAATTTAAGTCTTTTAATGACATCATGGCTGTTCTTGATAATAACTGTTCCCTGCTTTTGAAGGTGAATCATAACGTGCTTCAGGATATTTAAAAGTTTCAAGTTAGCAATGGTCAAATATGTTCCGCATCCCAAGGTGACAGTGCGGAATTTAACGGGTTCCTTATGCAACTTTGGTATAAGCACCAAATAAGGGAACTTAAAAGTTTTAAGATCTATACCAATTCTTTTGTATAGGGCTTTGATCCGATTGGTCAATGTTTTACTATTATGTGATACTGATGTATACATATCTTGATCAAGGTAATATTTCTGTAAATTTTCCACATAATATTTTTTACAGGTAAATGAGTAATTGGACACGATTTTATCTGTATAAGTGATTACAAAGCCATCTCTGATGTTTTTGATTGATCTAGGTATGGAGGATACTTTGGTATTTTGGCATCTCTTTTGATAGTACAATTTGAAACCATTAGTTAAATGATATCTCCATTCATCAAATGCCTGATCAGGAACAGTGTATTTCACAGCTAAACGATAAATGAATTGATTCAGATCGTTATTGAAATCATCATATACACTCTCAAATTCTTGTTCTCGAAACTTAGTTCCCAGTTGAAAAATATTTTTTAGTTATTGGTCTTCAATAAAATTTAAGTTTCCTGTAATAATATGTTTGTGAAATGGGTCACTATATACACTGTTCTTGCAATTACACTCTTCCACATCATACAACGAGGCATTCTTACAAATATGACTATAGTTGTATAGTTTTCTGCCATTAGTACAAACATAACGGTAATTCAATTTAACTGTAATAAAAGGGATTGGTAAAAATTTATTAATTCCATTCAAAATAGAAGTGAAAGGAATTCTGTCAAAAATCTTGTTTTTAAAAGTAGTCATAAAAAACTCCTTTGTAATTATCTTCTGTTTTTGAGGATTCAATTTTATTTGATACTTATTGGCTTTTAACTTAATCATATCCAATACCATAGCCATAAATTTACAATTCTCCTCCGTTTGTTCATGAGGGTCAGTAGAAGTATATTGCAACACATATTGCCATATGCGTGACAGATATTTAAGTCTTATTCCATAAATAACGTTTTTAATCCAATTTATATTAGTTGTGTCATTTTTAAATTTTTCAATAAACCTCTTGATCTCTTCCACCGTACGTTTATAACTGATCTTACTGTGTTTTTTCCTTC
Organism: Amaurobius ferox; assembly: GCA_951213105.1. Lineage (NCBI taxonomy): Eukaryota > Metazoa > Arthropoda > Arachnida > Araneae > Amaurobiidae > Amaurobius > Amaurobius ferox. Next base: position 56,508,498 of record OX578151.1, read on the forward strand.
TATGCCAGCGATAGGTTTTGGTTTGAGAAAAAGCCCTTAACACTGGCTGTGTTTTATCATTACTGCAATATTCCATATTGAAAGTCTCATTGTAAATTACAGTGTATATGGGTAGGCTGTATTGTACTGCTTAATATGTGTACTCTCCCACCATAATCTTTCTTGAAGCCTGGGTACTATATCAAGTATAGTAACTGCGATCTTAGTAAAATCATGATTCTGAAAATGTCTTAATTCCAGGTTAGAAACCGGTATTGCATGATTCTGGGATTTTTCAATTTGACTTCTGTGTAAGTTAATTCTAATATGCAATGGATTTTTAGTTTGTCCGGAATGTTATACTTAGTTTGACAAGTTAGACATGTGATACAGTATATGGTGTTATAGGTTTTACAAAACATTCTATACCCATGGTCTTTGTCGATGATTTGCAAGGGGTCAGCAACAGGACATAATTTGCATCTCTTAGATGCACACTTTTTAAATCTGTAATCACTCATTCTACGATAATGGCTATAGTAAGATTTAAAAAAATGAGATCCGTTTTGGATTGTGTCGTTATAAACCACATTACGTACGTTTTTTGTAGGTGTCATTGTCACTTGTGGTGTACACTCAGTAGATCTGAAGAAATGTCTTATAGTTGTCATCTCGAAAAAAACCAGGGTAACTGTGTGTCGATGTTACAAATACCCTTTTATATTGCAACACCGGGCAAATACTTGTACTGAATATAATTGCCAGCCGTTAAATTGTATTAAATTTTTCATTCATTTTTAAGTTTAAACAGTTTTTACTCGTGTTAAGGAGTATAAAAGGATAAAAATGTCATCATAATCTTCATCGAATTCCTCATTGGAAGTAGGCAATCTTCCTCAGTTCATATCTCCTAGATTTACAATACGTCCAGTCTATGATTAGAAGGCAGCTGAATTATAAGAAGGTAGATATATTCAAGTGACGCAGTTGGTGACAATGACCGATTTACAAACATTTTAACTTTTTTTGTATTTTTTAAAAACTGATTTTAATAAAAAGCGTTAATTTAAAAAACATTAATAGCATTTAATATGCAAGTCAATTATATAAATTATAAATACAGTTATAAGGTAAAAACGAAATTGTATAAAATGTCATAAAATACATATAAATAACCACACCAGCTATACGTCATACTTTTAATACCCCTTATCAAAAAGGTAAAGAAAACTGAAGGCAAAACTACATACTATTGACAACTCCAAAACCAGCTCTACGTCTCCAAATCCGGGACACCACCGCCCACACATCATACGGAAGACCAACACAACACTTGCGTGGTCTGAGAGGTAACCCAAGTTAGTACGTGAAATTTTTTCGCGTTCTTTTTTCAATAATATTGATATTGCACAACATTACTTTATATTGAAGGAATTACATGAGGTTCGAGTTTCGAGAACAAGAATTTGAGAGTGTATATGATGATTTCAATAACGATCTGAATCAATTCATTTATCGTTTAGCTGTGAAATACAGTGTTCCTGATCAGGCATTTGATGAATGGAGATATCATTTAACTAATGGTTTCAAATTGTACTATTAAAAGAGATGCCAAAATACCAAAGTATCCTCTATACCTAGATCAATCAAAAACATCAGAGATGGCTTTGTAATCACTTATACAGATAAAATCGTGTCCAATTACGCATTTACCTGTAAAAAATATTATGTGGAAAATTTACAGAAATATTACCTTGATCAAGATATGTATACATCGGTATCACATAATAGTAAACCATTGACCAATCGGATCAAAGCCCTATACAAAAGAATTGGTATAGATCTTAAAACTTTTAAGTTCCCTTATTTGGTGCTTATACCAAAGTTGCATAAGGAACCCGTTAAATTCCGCACTGTCACCGTGGGATGCGGAACATATTTGACCATTGCTAACTTGAAACTTTTAAATATCCTGAAGCACGTTATGATTCACCTTCAAAAGCAGGGAACAGTTATTATCAAGAACAGCCATGATGTCATTAAAAGACTTAAATTCTGTGACAAGGAATTGCGATTCAGAAGTTATGATTTTCGCGATCTTTTCAATAATATTGATATTGCACAACTTTACCTTATATTGAAGGAATTACATGAGGTACATGATTTAAAAGAGTACATTACATATCGCAAATATATAGATCTTATCAATCTGGTTTTGAGGGAAAATATACTATTTGACGGAAAATGCTATTATAAACAGATTAAAGTAATTCCAATGGGAGGAGGTTGCTATCATTATTGGCTGACATATATCTCACTAAATATGAGCATGGAACACACCTACTGTATGAGATACTGTATTTCCGTTATGTGCTTTATGGATATTATGAAAATGCACCTGTATTGGATTTCGATTTTTACCCCAATAGCTTGGAATTGGTTGAAAATAAATGTGCAGAGGATGGATCGATGAATTTCTTAGATATCACCATTAAGTACAATACAAGGAATGGAATTTATACGTGTCTACACAACAAAAGAACAAGTTATGGAATAAAAATTAACCATATCATCAATTGGAAAACGAACCTTTCAAGATTTATTTTTAGAAATATACTTTTGGGACATTTCAAAAGAAACCAAATTTGCAACACTTTAGCAAAGGATTGCATATCCACTAACAAGGGGATAATATTAGAAGCTTTAAGAAAGAATTACCCAGTTAATTTCCTGAAGAAATATTATAATTCATTTTTTAACGATAAAAATGAAGCAAATTCATTCAAAAGGGATTTTACTGAATTGAGATAGTTTCTGCATATCACTTGAAGACTTGCACATGCGCATCGTTACTTATATAATAGGAGATTTAGTGTTTCTTCATTTGTACGTTTCTTGACTTCCATTCTCTGTGGTCTGTTTCTCCATGTTCGGGTGCTTCTGACTAGGCACGTATGGGGGATCAACCTTTGCAATACATTGGTTCTGTGAGCGTTTGGCCGGGCTGGAAAAGCAGCTTTAAACGGGATTGAGGAGTCGCAATCCTCCTCTCTCATTGTATGCATTGTATTTGGTTTCCCCTCCCCTTGAACTTGATCCTCTTTTTTGATTTCAATTATATAATATATATATGAAGAACTTATATTAATATTTGTGATAAGTTTTTGATACATATTATTTAAATTATTTATTATTATTTAGTAAAATATTTAATCTTATATTTCCTCATTTCTTTATTTCTTGGAGTTGATATTTTTCGATTTATATGTCTTTTGAGAAAGTCTTCATAGAGAGTATTTACTAAAATTCACAACGTATGGCGCAATCTAGATTTCTATCGAGATATATTCTTGTGTTAAATCACCGACATTTTCGGCATCAAGAAGGGTGAAGATAGGTATGTTTATTATTTCTATTTACATGCTCGTTGTTTTATTGGTAAATCACTTTATATCTGGTATTTGTTTTGTTATTTTCTTCTTTCCATTTTTCTTGTATTATTTCTTTTTTTTGTTTCTGTCTTGTAATGTGTCGGATCTTTTAGCAATGTTTCAACCATGTGGTTGCAATGCAGTGCAAAACACATTTGGAACCTCCGTGGATGTAAAGATCTTTGAAAAGCAACATTTACGGAGGTTCTATTCAATCCAAATTTTTATATATTCAATATTCATCTTATCTTTACAGATTTTTCTTTTTGGCATTTTAATATTTTGAGCCTCCAGTATTTGGCAATCCTCTGATGCTCATGCTTATTTTGTGTATATATCACTCTTGAATGTTGTTTTGTTTCCATTTTTATTACCTTATAGTTTAAAATTTAGATCAAAAAAAATTCTCAGGTATTTTTGGTTTCCTGTTGTTGGATATCTAATTAAACATCCTTATTTACATTGTTAACCTCCTTAATGTTATTGAACCAAGGTATACCACTGTTCATCTTTTAAATTGGCCTTATATAATTATTATATATATTATTGTTATATATATATATATACACACACACATAGGAGTTGTGCAAAATAATGGAAACACCTGGTAAAAGGAAGTCTTGTGCACCTAATAAGGTGTTGGGACACCTTTGGCAGTTAAAACTGCTTGAATCCTCCTTGGAATGGATACATACAAGGTCTGAAATCTGACCCTATTTTCCAACACAGACCACAGCGATACCATGATGTTTAAGTTTGGTGATTATGCAGGCCAGGGAAGGTGTGTAACATTAGCATCATGTTCCTCAAACCATGATTGAACAGTTCCTACTCTATTAATGGGGACCTTTCATCCTCAAAGATACAATCCTCTGCAGAAAACGATGTCTAGACCATAGAATGGACATGGTCCCCCAAAATGGTTACATAGTCGCTGCCAGTTATCCTTCCTCGTAAGGTGATAATGAGACCATAAAAAAAACACAATATCCCTGCCCAAAGCATCTCCGAACTTCCACCATGCTTTATGGTAGGAATGAGACAGTCATGGCTGTAAGCTTCTGCTGGTGTTCTCTCTGCATACACTCGTCCAGAGGTAGGGAATAGTGTGAAGACTGATTCATTAAAAAATAGTACATGTTTTCAGGCATCCGTAATCCATGTTTTATATTCCTGGCACCACTGTAGTCTCCATTTTGCTATTCTCTGTGACACAAGGGGCTTCATAATAGCAACTCTGCCATAAATTCCTTTCTGATGCAATTCCCTTCGTACTGTATGGGTGGAAACTGGTGATGCATAGTAAGCTCAGTGGTTACCTTTGTCGCAGTGGTCTTTTTGTTCACAATAACAATCCTCTTTAATATTCTCCAGTCTCAGTCAGTCAATTTCATTTTCTGTCCACAATTCTGGCTTGCAGATGATGTTTTGCCCAAAATTTTGTATGCTGTCATGACCTTGGACACAGTACCTCTCAAAAACCCCACTAACTTTGCAATGGTGGGGACCACTGCACTGACTAGACAGGTGCTAAAATCAGCCCTATTTGGAACTCTATCAGGTTGCTTTATTTTGTCTTCAATGTCACTACAATTGTGTAAAGAAGCACCTCCAATGCAATCAAATGCAACCTTCGGAATAAATATATATATATATATATATATAGGGTGTCCCAAAAAGATTGAAACTCGCTTTAATTCTTTACCTGAAGATAAGTGGGCAATGTAAATTGCAAAAATGTTGAAAGTAAGGTAGGAAATAAGACTACGTTAATGAAATAGTCCTCCCATTAGTTTTCAAAAAGTTACACTTTTTAAATTTTTATACGACCCCCTTGGACAAATTTGGTCAATCAGAAATTTTTTATTTTTAATTATGATAAAGGAAAATATCTGACTTATGCCACTTTTCCGTACCATGTGAAAGGCTGTTTCATCAGTGAAAATAGGGATCATAAACAAATTGACGATGGAAATTGTTTAGATCAAAAATACATTAATATGCGTCAACATTTTTTATCACAAATGCATCTAAATAAAGCATTACACAGACAGAGATCATATAAAGCAGTGGTACTCACTACTCGGTTGGGTATCCTATGTATTATCATCCAGTTTTATCTTTTTTGTGATATGTCACAAATTTACATTTCTAATTTGATATAGGGTCTCCATTCACAATGTTCAATTTTCAATTACATATAACTCGCTCAATTTTAAAGATACAGATATGCAGGGTTTTTTTAATGATCTTGTTGCATTCTGATTGACCAAATTTGTCTAAGGGGGTCGTATAAAAATTTAAAATGTCTAACTTTTTAAAAATTTATAATCAATTTTGGTGTATATAATATTTATAAATAATGTAATCAGGTGTTTTAGAAAAGGTGTCCATAAGGAATATAAAATCAATTGTTGGTTTTGGAAGTAAAATGAAATATGAAAGATAATTAGCAAACAAAGCTAATACTTTCCTAAAATAATACTTTAGCTAGTACTTTCCTAAAAATGCAAAATTTTATTTTTTATATGGACTCCAATAAAAAAAAATACGTGAATTTGTAACATTTCTGTTGTTCTTAATTGGGGCAAAAGACATATAGTCGGTACCTTTTGATAATTCCTAAAGATATCGATCATTGAAAATCCTTGACTCATTCCATTTTACTTGAACTGCAAATGTGACTAGTTTACTTCCTATAAAACTAAATATGGGGGACATTAACAAATCTATTTAAAACAGAAAAACACCAATTGAAATGTGCTACCATTTAACTTTGAATAATTTATTTGTTGCTAGTCTTTTTCAATGGAACAAAAAATTCCTAATAACAATAATTGGAATATCTCAGTGAATTTTTATCAAAAGGTACTGGGTAAATGTCTTTTGCCCTAAATATAATCATAACTTGTTCCAACCATTTTAATTAAATAACACAAATCGTGACATTCTAATGTGTTATATATTCTTTTAATAAGAAAGTTGTGATTATTAATGCAGAAAGTAATAAGTATTCACAGCTTATAAATTATTAATTGCTGATGGCAATGTGGACAATTTATTTACTTACTATGCAATATATATATAAAATAATTTTTTATGTAGCGCACAACAAGTACTTACAAACAACAAGACATTAAAAATGTTTTTTCTAACATGGAAAGAAAATTTTAAATATCAAATACAAACAAATGAGTATTTACAAATTTTGCATCTATATACACAATATATTTACAATACATGTAACTAAAATAAACTGCACATTAACTAATACTGACATTTCAGATGTCACGTTACAATTTCAACAAGATAACAAGGTAAAAAATAAAATTAAATAATAAATGCTGGCAAACGTAATTTAAAATGAGAAATAAATTATAAAAATACATTTTTAACCCTAAAAATATGCACTATTTTTAAATGATTGTATTTGAATCTAAGTGTAGTAATTCAAGAGCACACATAAAGAATTTTAGAATTTTAAATAATTAGTATATTTAGATTGTGCCAATATAATTTTGAAAAGAGAATTAAACATTGAAATACTGTATGCATAGTGTCAAGGAAGATGGGAGATGACCCACTTTTTAGTGGGGTATGGGGGGGGGGGCTATCTCGCTTCCTGTTAAAGATAGGGGGAAATGTCAATTATAAAGTTGGAGAGCATTGCAAAATTGGTACAAAGGAGATTTTTTTTTTTTTTTAATAAAAGAAGTTTTGTACCCCCCATGCTCTCCAAAAACAAAAATTCAAGAGTTAGAAGAGTTAGACAATACAGAAGAATAAAATTGACTTATCATACACAGAATACAAAATGTTCACCTTAAGCAATAGTGCATGCTTGCGCACATGTAATAAAATGTCTCCATATGTTTTTTATGCCTCTACATTTACACTTTTACATAAAGATTAATAAAATTGTCTCTTTTAAAATCATTATTTAGACAGTTATTTTTCATCTTTTACAAAGAAACAAAAATGCTTTACTAATTTCGCAGTGCTCTACAAGTTTGCAATTAAAATTTATTTCCCCTATCCCTAACAGGAAGCGAGATAGCCCCCATATCCCACTGACTGAAAAAAGAGGAGATCAACTCCCCAAAAGTTGTTTTATCGTATAGCATCATAGTGGTTTCCTATACACCTGCATAAAAAATATACGATAACTTTAATACTAAGTTATTCGCCTGATCCCTGACCTTCCTTAACACCCTGTATAAGGTGTCTCTCATATAAAAATTATGGGTGCTATGTTTTGCAATAAGCAGGACTCGAAAACGAGTGTCTGCTCACCACTGACAAGTTAATCCTGTACCTAACTACAGAAAATTTTACTGGTGAGCAGTTGCTTTAACAAAATTTTAACCAGTATTAATAAGATATACATAATAACCACAATTTCAATAAAAAAGTTTTTAGTACTTTATTAGTCCGGAGGTAAGAATGCTAGCTAGATGTTTATTTGCTAATTCTGTTTCAGTATGATTTCATAACATAAAATAATATTGGAATAATTTGAGAAATAACTGAACTATGCATGCCTAGAACATGACTTCATGTCTTTCAATTGGTGGAGTATATGGATTATCATTTACATAGAAAGTAAATAAACATATTTTAACATTTAAATGTTTATTGCTTTTATAAGTTAATAAAACATTTAAAAAGTATAATATAAAGATATTAAACTATTTCAATGTAAACAAGTGTTCCAAAATGTAAAAACTACAATAACTTTTCATAATTCAGAAGTAAATAAGCATATTTAAAATTTAAATTGCTCAAAGTTAATTGCATAAACATATTTGGTGGATAAACTGCCTTATTTTTCAGCTGTCTTCACATTAAGTGAATTGGAAGTATTTTTAATTACTGTCATCGTATAACAATTTCTTCATTTTATAATGTGGCAACTATAAATTTTAGTCAAATTATCTCTCAAATACTGCTGTAAACACAATAAAATAAAACTTCGTAAAATACAGCATATATGCAACGAGTTGACCAGTTAATTTTTGTATGTTTTACGAAGCCTTACTTTATTGTGTTATAGAATTTAGATTAAAAGATAGAATGCATATACATGATGGCCATTTTGTACATATGCAAAATGTGTCAGGGCCAATACAACATTAAATTTTTAAATTTATCCTTTTATTTTTTAAAAAAAGCATTTTTTTTTCACTGGCTTATTTTGTAAAACTGCTATTGTTCTTGATTGATATAACAGATTTTTCAACACTATAGAATTGCTGTCTGCTTTTACTAAATAGTTTTATTTTTATCTAAACTACAAAGATAATATATCTTTTAAATGTAAGTATACTTGCAAGCAATTCTTACTGCCATACAAATTAAAACCACCCTCTACTAATTACACTTTCTTTTCTATACATATGACATTAAAAGTGGTTTGTCTGTTCCATATACAAATATGCAGTTTTCTTTTTTCTTTTAATTTGACATGATTATTTGCTGTTTAACTGTATGTAGCCCCGTCCATGTTTCGAGCTTGTAGAACCAAGGGTTGTCAAGATATTAATAAAAATCAGAATTAAGCTTTCCATTGTGCAGAAAAAATTTCCCCCATAACTTTATTCAAAGAAAATTATATAATGTTGCTTAGTGATAGAAATAAATAAAAAATGTTTATATGACAGACTATTTTTACTTAATAATTAAAGTGGTTACACACCAGCTTCAATAATGCATTAAATCAAAGACAACAAATCGTAGATTAAAAGATGATAATAAAAACCATCCTTTATAACGTACAAATATTAAAAAAGGCCAGAGCACTTTCGGGCATTATCATACCCTTCATCAGTGGCTATATAAAAATTACCTTGCAAACAAGCTTATATACAGACAAAATTTGCATAAATCAACTACGGAATAATGATAATTAAATTGTATTATAAACAGGATATTTAAGATTAATCTATTACAAAATTCTATTAAATTGCATTATTAACAGGAAATTTAAGATTAAACAAGTATTAAATACAAATACAAAAAAGGAAATGAAATATGCCCAAAATTCAGCATAGCATATAATACATAAAAATGAAATGTCACAGATAACTATGTAGAGGTTTGGCACACATAACTTAAAATTTACACGGGATCAAAATTACAAATGGAATCACGGTACATATAAATAAACAGGGATTCATAAATGGATTCATTCATCATCTTTGCGTTTCAAACCTCTATATATTTGTGACGTTTAATTTTGATGTATTATATGCTTTGCTGAATTTTGGGCATGTTTCAATTCCTTTTTAGTATTTGTATCTAATACTTGTTTAATCTTAAATTTCCTGTTTATAATACAATTTAATGTAATTTTGTAATACATTAATCTTAAATATCCTGTTTATAATACAATTTAATTATCATTATTCCGTAGTTGATTTATTCAAATTTTGTGTGCCGATTTGGTCTGTATATAAGCTTGTTTGCAAGGTAATTTTTATATAGCCACTGATGAAGGGTATGATGATACCCGAAAGCGCTCTGATCTTTTTTAATATTTGTACATCATAAAAGATGGTTTTTATTAAATGACCTTTTAATCTATGATTTGTTGTCTTTGATTTAATGCAGTATTTTTACTTAGTTTATTAAATTTAAATAATAAAGAACTTGATAAGAGGTTTTCCATTTATAAATGAGCGGTATTATATTTTTGATTATGTTATATTAGTTATCGTTATTACATGTAAAATTATGGTAATTATTGATATTTAAAAAAAAAATTAAGCCAACTGTTTTATTTTGGCAAATGATTTTTTAAATTTATATACACTGAACTCTTGATTATCCATTCTAATTAATGTAATGAACGTGCACGAGAAACTAGAAAATACATATTATCCAAAAATGACACTATCATAAAAAAATGGACTATTTGGAAAAAAATTTCTAATTGACTTTTTTACCTCAGACGTGTATTGCTTGTACTCACATACCCTGCTTGATGAAGGATAATAGAAATGTGGGCAGAAGATAGTTACCAAAGACAAGTCCTGTTATCTGTCAAATGGAGTAGGGGAAAAGGGAAAAAGTGAAGAATGCTTATGATACTGTAAGAATCTAACGTATTCTCATATAATATCCTCATATTGGCTCATTGAAAAGGGAAAAAATAATTAGAAAAAAGGTAAAATATGCCTCGTTGAAGCAACAAGTTATAACTTTGGGAATATATTCTAATATCATTACAAGTACTTTATTTTTCAACATTTTTAGTGATACACAGATAATCTGTTCACAATTGGGAGTTCAGTGTATTTCCAAATGTGTTAACATAATTAAACCGAAATAAAATATTATAATTTCAGTATTTTTATTTTGGTGTATTTTGACAAAAACTAATATATTTTTGTAAATTGGTTTATAAACAGGACCAGAATGTTTTATTCTTTGGCTTTGCTTATGCAGACAGTTTTGTATAACAAGAACAAAGGATTACTTTACGACTTTTTTTATAGGGGAACTAAATATTTTAATGGAACTATTTTTAAAAGCAATATAGATGCTTTTAAAAATTTACACTTGGAATGGCACAAAAATGTAAAATAATCAGAATAAATCTCTAATTTTGGAGCTATTTATATCACAACTATTAAAAGTTATGAAGTATGTATTTATACCACCTTCATTTTTAGTGTGTATCTTTAAAAAGTCAGCATAAATAACCAAAATTTAAGTTTGATGCTAAACATTAAAGGTTGTTATGCCTTTCCTAAAATATAGACACAAGCCCCCACTAGTTCTCACTCTGTTTCAAACACTGTAAATTAGAAATTATATCAGTAGGGAAACAATATTGGAAACAAAATTGAAGCATTTATGAAATACTTTTATTTTAAGAAAAAGTGATTTTAAATTCTTAATTTTTCAAATTGAAAATAGGCAATGATGTCAGAGTATTGCAATTTATCACTTTCCCTATAGGTAGTGGTGAGCCACCAAAATTGTAACAGCAATTGTATCTGATGTGGGCAGAAAATGATTTTTTTTATGTAATACAATAACTTTATTTCTTACAGAGCAAATTTAATGGTGTACGAGATCCACAGCACAGCCATTTTGGTATTGAAGTAACACCATATACATTGAAATGTGGTGCTTTTTGCAACTTATGAGTCTAACTCTAAACAGTTCTTTATTCATACTCACATAGAAAATTCTCATGAAAATGGAATTAACTGCTAATGAATATCCAGTGAAATAAATGACTATTGGCAAATTCTTTGTCAACAAAATACAAAATTAGTACATAAAGTATCTTCTCTCAAGAATGTTGTTGTTGAGACCCAGACCGTCCGACCTACCACAAAGGTGTAAGGTAACTTTTTGGATGGCCGGGAAGTGCCACCCAATTTGGACCGGAACCCAGTGGGGGAGGCATCCACAGGGACCGTACCCTCCTTCCCCTACCACCAACCTCTCGGAAGGACTTACAGACCCACATGTTTAACGTGATCGTACTCCGCGTGAACACGGCGGCAGTTTTGGCAGTGGCTGGAATCGAACCCGGGCCTACCGAGTGCAACTCCAGCGCGCTAACCAATGGGCTACTGCGCCCTCTCTCAAGAATGTAATGAACTAGTCTGTTTCTTTAATATCGATAGTTCAAAGTCACGCTTTCCCCTTCGTGAACTGACCAGTAAGCATAGCAGTATTAGCCTTGAACAACTATGTGCGCTTTCTTTTTCTGCTCCAGTTTAGGTTTCAGAAGAAAGTTCGCCTCAAGCAGTTATCCTAAACTGATGTGGAAAAAGAGTCTGCCTTTCGACTTCGGCAAGCAGCCGAAAAGGGAAGAATGAATTTCCGTAAACCTTGAGTTGCCAATTCTAAAGAAACTATCTATAGATTCATAAAAATAATGTTAGCTGATTTGTTGCATAATTGTATGCAGAAAGTGAATCTATTTTATAATACTTTTTACTATTTTAATTTTATGTATTCTTTTTGATAAATTTATTTGAAAAACATAAAATATCTCAGGAACGGTTTATGCTAACATTCTAAAATTGATGTCATTCATTTAAGGAAAAATTATGTCAGAAATGATTATTTATTTGTCATTATTGTAGGTTCTAATCTTTTAAAAAAATTCACTTCAAAATTGGGGTGTGTCTCGAACATTCAATTCTGTTTAAATCAATACGGTTCCAGCATTAATTTGTGGCAGCAGATGACTCTGCTTCTGCCAAAGACATCGATAGAAGATGCTAGGAACCTGTACCTGAATCATAAGTTCGGAGTAGATGCTAGCTTTTGCTCTAACCTTATAATGTCGGTCTTGTAACCATAGGGTCCCAAGTTCGGGCCTGGCTCAGAACTAGCAACATCAACCCCTACAATGATGACCCTGGACATACGAGCATGCAACTTTCTCTCTCCAACGATCTCAACACGAGATGGCAGCACCATGCTGAACCAGAGGCGCCAACCACTTCCTTCCTGATTGACCACTACGCCGCATGCTGAGGTACAACATGCCTCCTGGCTATTTAGCCCCTCGACTGTATTTCGGATGGGGACATGCGGGGGTTTTCTGGGTGGGCCTCCCTCCTCGCCGAAATTCAGTCGGGGCTTCTCATCAGGGGGTGGAGTGTATGGTAGCAGACGACTCTGCTCCTGCCAAAGACATTGATTGAAGATGCTAGGAACCTGTACCCAAATTATAAGTTCAGAGTGGAAGCTAGCTTTTGCTCTAATCTTATAATGTCGGTCTTGTAACCATAGAGTCCCGAGTTCGGGCCTGGCTCGGAACTAGCAACATCAATTCGTACAAACTGATTATAATACTAAATTATTTTTAAAACACTTTATTCGTTTACGAGGTATTGCATTCACAGACTCACACACTAACATACCCGATCACTCAAATAGCGGCTGTAAACCCTAGGGTCAATCGAGTAATCTGGGTGTTCGACACACTAACATATATACATACACAAAAACATCACCTCAAAAATTTTCGATTTGTGTTCAGAGATGCTTAAAATGTGCACATGTGTTGCAAATTTAAATTAAAATTTTAAATCCTATCATAATACTTTCCCTATACATTATGTATGTAAGGAAAGTAAAAAGGCATTGCTTAGAGTTATGACAGTGGTCTGGAACCTATGCTTAGAGTTATGACAGTGGTCTGGAACGTACCAAGGTGGAATTTAGGAGCAAGGTGAAAGAACTCACGAAGCGAACTCCTGGAGTTGATGAACATCAACGTACAAGAGGCAGAACTCTTACAGTTGTATTAATAAATGGAGCTCCAGAAGTTGGTGAGCATCAGTGATCGGGTTGCAGAGCCGCCTAGTATTGCCAAAGACATTTTATGAATATATCAATCTTCAATTGCAAATACACAAACTTTTATCTGGTTTCATTTTAACTGACAGAATATGTGCCAAATGGACAAAAGGTTTTATACCACTTTTACTGTACTCTAAAATGATTTAAAAAATGTGTTTTTTTTAACCAGGTTTATTAATAAGGAAAACTTAAGAAGCATAATTAAGAACAAATTAATAAATAATGCAGGATACAGCCCCCCTCTATGAATATGTCATTGGGCACTGATGTATTTTAATAATGTACAAATGCATGCTCACAAGTATAACTTAAAAAAAATGGGGCAATTGTATTATCGGTAATCTGAAAGTAAAAATACTTCCGTTAGACCAGATACTTTAAAACAAATTTTAATGTTATTAATTTTTTCTAATACTTTTAATTTACTGTTTATGCTGTTACAGTACAGCAGCAATTATCTGGATATCCAATTATGTGACCTCGACACTGGAGGTCTTGAACAAATGCATGTCCCCAATGTCATATCCAAAACTGATGCTTTTCTGACCACAAATTAGAATTGGAAGTAAGGAATATTTTTTAAGAAGATCGTACCTGCCCCTAGTAAAGGTAGATCTGGTGCTTATTGTTACTATTCAGAGTTCCCCTTAAGGATTGACACCAAACTGTACACAAATACTACAAGGGGAAGCATCTTTAAAGAATATCGAAGAGGGGGCAATTAATCCCTTAACTTACTACAATTAACAAGAATGTGGGATTTAGTAGCACAAAAACAAGTTTTATCTTTGAAGCAGAAAACGATAGACTCATTCAGATAATCAACACTCTACTGTATTAACAAAGTAAATTTACTGTCATATTATTTTAGACAGCAGTTTGGACAAAATTTTTATATTTGTTGTTATCAGGATTTTATGTAGGTAGGACTTTAGTTGGCTTCTCTCCCAAAATATTTTTTAAATCAATTTACATTTTACTAATTAATGAAAAAAATAAAAATAAGATAATATAAAAATTTTGTAAATACAGCATAGACATAAACTGTTCAACTGGTTTCAAAGGTACAGAACATCCTTCTTCTTCAGGACTAACAGAAAGTGTGATGTGATCTCACTTATTCAAGTGAGATCAGCAACTGAAATAGAAAGCACATGTGGCTGGAGGTAGGAGGAAAGTTGTTGGCAGAATACTAAGTATGGTAAAAACCATAACGGAAAGAAATAATGGCAGAAAATAAGGTAGTAAGAGAATGGATAACAGAGCAAAGGGAACAACTGAATGGTGAGAAAAGTTACTAAAATAGTAAAAAAAGAACATTATGCTGTATTTACGAAGTTTTTATATTATCGAGTGGTTACAGCAGATTTTTTAAATTCAAAATATAAGTTGAATTGACAAAAATACCATGATGACTCAATAGTATAAAATGCATCCTATCTTTGAAATTATTTATAGTAGTATTTATTGGATTGCTGCTTAAAAGTTTACTAATTAGAGCAGTAATTCCCAAAGTGGTGTCTATGACAAACTAACGGGATCCGCAAATAACACAAAGTATATGGTATAACAAATAAAATTTTTATTAAATGCTGCTTTTTTCTTTTAATTAAAAGTATATCTTTCATATGACAAATCATTAAAATTAAGGTTCTCACAGTTACCATTAGCTGACTTTTGGTTATATGTTGGGAATAATTATCCTAACCTCACAAAAAAAGCATTGACGTACTTAGCTTCATTTCCTACCGCCTATTTATGTGAAACGGCTTTCTCCCAGCTCACTTAATTAAAATAAAATCTATGTTGAGGAATAGATTGGGAGTTAAGAATGATTTGAGAATGAAATTATTATTAATTGAACAGAACATTGCAACTCTAATTTCTAAAATGCAGCATCATTGTTCACATTAATCCTTTGCAACACACTATGTTAAAATATTTGAAATTAGGCAAAACAACTTTAAACTTTCTCAATTAGGTTTCTAAACATAGATTTGGGGCTTAAATGACCCCCTTACAGGAGAGAGGTGTCACTTCCCAGTAGGACCCCGCTCATCTAGGATGTGCCTTCATATCAATTCGATAAAACTACTTTTATAAATTTTACAAGCAATAAAATTGATAAATACGATTTAGAATAACCATTAACCATATTTTTAATAACATAAAAGTAAAGACAAAATTTTTGTGGAATTGTAAATTTTAAAAGTGTGATAAAAATGAATATCTAGAGCTATACAAGTGTAAAATATATATATATATATATATATATATATATATATACACCTACATAAACAAAACAAAATCATCATATATCGAACTATACACTTAAAATAGTTAAAAGTATCATGTATAGTGCAAACTTCTCACACATTTACTTACAAATTATAAGAAAAATGTTTTATTGACTAGTTAGTTCATTAGAAAACTCTTTATTTTTAATGAAATTGTTTACAGCATGTAGTGCAGCAGCACAGCACCTCTTTTGTGTATTCAAAGTCCTATATTGTGCATACTTCACACATAAAAGTTATTAGGGGTTTTCTTGGTGCTACCAACTCGTGTTATCATCTAGTTTTGCACAACCCTAAATGTGCAGTGTCCTTCACTGTAGGACACCTAATATATCGATTAAAATGAATGGGAATTTAATTTTTTTTTTTTTTTTTTTGCTTTAGATTGAAGCAGTATAGAAAGATTAAAATGTGTAAAATATTATAAGAAACAAATGTGTATAAGGCTTGGTTTTAAAATAAGCTAATTTTAGTAGGACATAATATGAAAATTTGAGTGCCTTCAAAATGTATGTTAAATTAGTGATTTCTTTTTGTGTCATGTCCCAACCAACATTGATGCTAGTGCTGCTGTCTAGTGCTGTTATTTACAGGAAAAAAATAATTTCAATTGTAGTTTCGGCTAAATAATCCCTGTGCATTCAGAGAAAAATTCTTGACAAGATGTCCATGCCAGTAGAACACCGCCCCATAAAAGGTTAACTGTGTTAATTGTTATTAGTAATGTAACATTACTAGCATAAAGTTTTTCAATGTTGTAATTTAGATGCATCTTATGCAAATTTCTTTAACTGATATT
Source organism: Amaurobius ferox (assembly GCA_951213105.1). Classification (NCBI taxonomy): domain Eukaryota; kingdom Metazoa; phylum Arthropoda; class Arachnida; order Araneae; family Amaurobiidae; genus Amaurobius; species Amaurobius ferox. The sequence goes on from OX578151.1 coordinate 56,525,339, forward strand.
TCTTAATTTCTAATCTCTCTTAATGTCTTTCGTCACTATAAACTTAAACTAAATGTTTATTTCATTGCATCTATCTTTTATTTATATTTAGTATTTTAAATTTATATATATATATATATATATATATATATATATATATATATAATCCAAGAAAAAGAAGATTTAAAGGAACTTGGGATAACCAAATGCTTTGCATTTAATGGTTGGGGAGGATTGCGACTCCCTCTCCCGTTTAAAGCTGCTTTTCCAGCCTAGGCAAACGCTCACGGTACCAATGCAAAGCAAAGGTTGGTCCCCAATGCGTGCTAATACGAAGGCACCCGGATACGGAAGAACAAGACCAACCAAACAGAAGGAAACTGGACCAAAAGTGAATCCTGCCCAACTCGCTATCATATATGTTCATTTTACGCATGCGTGCAATCTTAGCAGGTACGCATAAACTTTATTTACTTGCAAATTGAAGTAAACTGTCAAAATCTACATGATCCTTGAAAATCGATCTATAGCAATCCTTTAAGAAATATATAGGATAATGTTTATATAAAGCCTCTGTTATGATTTCAAAGATGCATAAAGAGCCTGTAAAATTCCGTACAGTTACCGTTGGCTGTGGATCATATCTGACAATAGCTAATAAACGACTATTGAACATCCTCAAGTTTGTGATGGAAAACATCAAAAAACAGAATCATGTCATGATCAAAAATGGAGTAGAAGTTATCGATCGATTAAAACATTGTAATAAAAATATATGTTTTAAAAGTTTTGATTTCCGCGACCTATTTAACAACATTGATTTATCTAATTTATACTCAATCTTGGAAAAATTACATGAAGAATATGATTTGAAGGATTTTATTACTTATCGAAGATACCTTGATCTTATTGAACTGGTATTAAAAGAAAATATTCTATATAACGGAAATAATTATTACCGACAAATAAAGGGAATCCCAATGGGAGGAGCCTGTTCATCAATCTTGGCCGATATTTACCTCTCAACATATGAAAAAGGAACCCATATTTTGTCAGAGATACCATATTTCCGGTTTGTTGACGATGTGCTATTGGGGAGTTATGAAACCACCACCAATTTCGATTTCACATTTTACCCACCGGAATTGGAATTAATAGAAAATTGTAAAGAAGAAAATGAAGCGGTAAATTTTCTGGACATCTCAATAAAAAAACATGGATTATATGGTCATTATACAACGTTATACGACAAAAGAGAATTATATAAAATGAAGATAAATCATCTCATCAATTGGAAAACAAATCTTACCAAAAATACTTTCAGAAATATCATACTCGGACACTTCAAGAGAAATCAAATTTACAACACGTTTAAAAAAGATTGCAATAATAGCAATATTAAAATCATAACAGAGGCTTTATATAAACATTATCCTATATATTTCTTAAAGGATTGCTATAGATCGATTTTCAAGGATCATGTAGATTTTGACAGTTTACTTCAATTTGCAAGTAAATAAAGTTTATGCGTACCTGCTAAGATTGCACGCATGCGTAAAATGAACATATATGATAGCGAGTTGGGCAGGATTCACTTTTGGTCCAGTTTCCTTCTGTTTGGTTGGTCTTGTTCTTCCGTATCCGGGTGCCTTCGTATTAGCACGCATTGGGGACCAACCTTTGCTTTGCATTGGTACCGTGAGCGTTTGCCTAGGCTGGAAAAGCAGCTTTAAACGGGAGGGGGAGTCGCAATCCTCCCCAACCATTAAATGCAAAGCATTTGGTTATCCCAAGTTCCTTTAAATCTTCTTTTTCTTGGATTACATTCTGCTTCGGAGTATAGAGCGGCTTGGCGCCTTTTCCTGAGTAGTGCCTTTGATTTTTGTGGATATGCATAGGAATTCTTTTTGAATTTGTTTACTGGATTTTATATGATATATATATATATATATATATATAATATATGCAGTGGCTCCCACGTGTTCATACACTCATGAATTTCAATGAAATACTGCTTTATCAATTAATAAAAATTAATATTTCAGAATGGGAATTTTTTAATAATATCTATAACTTGTTCTTAACAAAACTACATAAAATATTTTAAAAACATAGTAAAACTTTTTTTCTTGAAAAATTAATAATCAAAGTAATTAAAAAGTTACGTCCCAAAAGTCTTCGTACAATTTAAAAAAAATCTCTACTTACAGTAAATATTGTAATATTTCGGTAAATTAGTACTTAGTAGGATATCCTCTAGCATCCACAACAGCTTTTAAATGTCTGTGAATATAGAGTTTACTAGTATTTTTGTAATTTCTGCATCAATTCATTCTTCGATCATTACTGTTTTTAGTTTGCTTTTCATTTTAATGTCATGTCTTCGTAATCTAACCTCCAGTTCTCTCTAAATGTGTTCTATTAGGTTTAAATCTGGTGACTGAGTGGTGTTTTCAGAACTTGTGGACAATTATGGAGACACCAGAGATGAATATTGAGAGCTGTGTGCTTAGGATCGTTATCTTGATAAAAAATAAAGTAGTTTCCAATACCCAAATTTTGGGCTGATAATTTTAAATTGTCTTTTAAAATATTTAAATAAAGAGCATGATTCATTATGCCATCAATAAATACCAAATTACCTAGTCCTGATGCTGACATGCACCCCCACACATGAACACCTCCACCGCCATGCTTTACTGCTCCAACTAAATTCTTGGGATTAAGTTCCTCATTTTTTTTTCTCCATACAATTATACACCCATCAGAGCCAAAAATGTTAAATTTGCTTTCATCTGCAAATAAGACATGATAAGAATGATTCCAATGCGTTTCGGGCTTATTTATCATTGATTTTGTGAAGGAAAGCCTAAGCTTTCTATTTTTCGCATTTACAAAAAAATTTCTTAGGAGCAGAACGCCCATGAATCCAGCTGATCTAACAGTTTCAGGTGAAATTGAAGAAGAAAATTTTTCAGTAAATTCTGTAGAAATTTTTATAGAACTCAAACGTGGATTTTTCACAAATTTTCTAACTACAAATCTCTGATCACGTTGAGTTAACTTTGCCGAACGACCTTTTCTTACCTTGTTTTCGGTCCGATTTTCTTTTTTAGTGTTTTATCACATACTGCACCGTAGAACGGGATAAATTTACTAATTTAGCAATATTACGAACTGATTTACCACTACTATGATGAAAAATAATCAATTTTCAAATGCTGTTTGTTGTTTCCTTACGACTACGAGTCATTTGTAAATAATACTACATATTACGAAGTAAGCAAGCAAAGATTAAACCAAACGATTTTTTAAATGTCACTACAATGCAAAAATAAAAAAAAGCAACAGACAATAATTTTATTTATGAATTTATCTGAAAATGTTTCGGTGTACGATTACTTTTGTGACGTGTTCTTTCTCTGCCTCCTTGCATTTTCATTTTTATATAAAAAAAAAAAATGAGTCAATATTTTTTAAAAAAATGTTAGGTTTTATTCAAAATTACATGGAGATGATATGAAAAAATATTGAACTTTATATTCCAATTCAATTCTAGGCAACAGTGCTTTTTCTACAAACTTTTAAAGTATGAACACGTTTGGGAGTCACTGTATATGACTTATGTTAAGGTGTCTGTAATTTTTTTTTCTTTAATTGCTATGGGGGCCCTGTGTTTAAACATTTAAGAACCACTGAATTAGAGCATTAAATACACGATTTTTTTTTAATACACCTACATATGAGATATATAATTTTCAAAAAAGTTGTGTATCATTTAAGAATGTGTACGGATTACTGAAGCAAAATGACAGTTAGAATTTCTATAGGTAACCATGGTAACCATTTTTTTTTACCGATTTTATAAATTCTATTGGCAGTGCTGATTCTATGTTAAAATTCTGTGGGGTTTTTTTTTTTTTTTTATAGCACTAAGATCGAATTTAAGTATGTATGTCAGTACTTAATAACTTCAACCTTAACACAAATTTCTGTTGTTCAAGAATATTTAATTTTAAAATGTTTAATTAATATATAAATTATTTTTATCATGTTTTATGCATTGAGCAAAACTAATATAATGCATAATAGCAGCATATAGAAATGTGACATGTTTTGTATTTAGATTAGAAAAGGCAATTTCCGACTTGTGTTCAAGTACCATATAGGCTACATGAGGGTAGCTATATCAAAGACGATTTGGCCTAGTTTATGTTTGAGAATTTTAACTCATTCAAAGCTATTGTCTCTATGCATCCCACAATAATAACAGGGTCCAGCAATAAAATGCAGAATTTAAAATTTATAATTTTTGCAGCACAGTGTTTTATATTTATTTAAAATATCCTGTAACCTTTATTATTTTCCTATTTAAATTTAGTGTAGCTGTTATCCACTGGCAACAGTAGTTCAGTCTGATGTATGTGTTTTAATTGCCTGTTTCATACTTAAATTTTTTTTGTTGTTGTTAACCCATTAGAGACTGACGTTGCGTTTTCGCAACATTAATTTAAATATTTGTAAATTATTTTCTAAGTAGTGTTTTAAAATATTTTTTTGTGTATGCTGTAGAAAAAGCTTCAGTGCTTTTGAAAAAAAAATAGATTTTTGTTTCAGTTTGTAAATTTTTAGAGAAATTAATAACTGTATTGAGTCTTTTTTGCAAAATTTTATTTGTTAACTTTGAGTTGTTCTCACATATGGCAGCACAGGTCCTGTTCAATTATGAAGCAATTCTTATTTTCTACAGAGGTTAGTTTACCAAATGGCGTCGAATGGTAAGGACATTTTTTTGTTTTTATTATTGTAGATAAGTTATTTGAAATGTTGCAAAAACACAACGTCAGTCCTTAACAGTGTATGAATGAACATAAACTGATATTTTATTTGCAATTGGATTTCCTTTTCAGATATGTCTATATCTCGAAAATAACAATTTCTAACGTTGAATGAAGCCGTGGACTACCTGCAAAAATTAGATGATGATGGTTCAGAATTTTCATGAGATGAAGATTGTGAACATAAAACTGATTTAGTTATAATCCCACAAATTGCCAATACCGAAAGACATAACAGTTAAGGTTAAAATTTCTTCATCTAAAAAACATAATAAAACATCCAACTCATCTAAGAAAAAGAAAGGAGAAATTTCTTGGTCAAAGTATTCGCCCATATATGCGATGGTGCTTGATGACAAGGAATCTACAGAAAATGCAAAAAAAGATATAATTATGGAAAAAATGCACAATCTCGAGCCCATGAATGTATTTTAAAGAATATCTTGGAGCATATATCTCAAGAATCCGAAATAGATGCACATCAAAATAATATTCAACATTTTTCTCTTTCTGTTCCAATGTTGACGCGCTTTATAGACTTTCTCCTTTGCACTGGATATGTATGGCTTCCTCAAGAAAAAGTACACTGGGCAAATGCCCATTAGTACATGCAACAATGTTGCGTGCGATATATACTAGTATAAAGCAGAATCTCCATATGGCAGATAATAGTGCTTTGGATAAAACCGATAAATTGGCAAAGGTTTGACCATATATAAATATCTTAAATGCCAATTTTATGAAATATGGTGTTTTTTCAACACATCTTTATATCGATGAAAAATGATACCATACTATGGTCGAAATTTTTGTAAAATGTTTATGAAGGGAAAGCCCGTTCATTTCGGGTACAAAGTTTGGTACTTATGTTCATCAGAAAATGCCCCATAATACCGGTGAATAAAAGGAAAAACGTGGAACATTTGATTCCGCCTTTGATAAGAAACACAATATTTCAGTAGTTCGTTGGAATGATAATGCTATCGTCTCAATGGCTACTAACTGGAATACAATTGAACCACCAGCAATGGCCAAAAGGTATTCAAGAAAAGAAATAAAATCTATATCCATAAAGCAACCCAAACTCATCGAAATTACAACAAATATATGGGTGACGTGGACCTACTTGATAATTTTATAGCTATGTATAGAGTGCAAATAAAGGGCAAGAAATTATGGTGGCTGATTTTCACAAACTTTATTGACGTCGCTAAAGCAAATTCATGGAAACTCTATAACATTGCTATAGAGCCAAAACTTTATCTTTTAGATTTTCAACGAAGTGTTGCTTTGTCATTACTAAAAACAAAAGATGAAGCTTCTCAAGATATGCAACCTTCTTCTTTAATCACCCATTGGTCGGCCATCTGTATTTCAGAATTTAGCTTTGAATGAAACCAGAAAAGATCCTACAAATCATATTATTGAAATAAATCAGACAAACAAAAGAAAAAGATGCAAACATTGTAGCAGTTAGACAGTAACTGTTTGTAAAAAATGTAATATGCCTCCGCATAATAAATGCTTCAAAGGTATGAATAATAGCGCCAACCTGTTGAAACCAAATAATTGGGAGAACTTTAAAAAAACCATGGTGACTAAATAGCATAGTGTAGGAAACAGAATGTGTTCTCACCCCCCCCCCCCCCAACTATAAGAGAAAATCGTTAGTTCAAAATAACCCATTTCCATGCCAGACCCTATATTTGAGAACACAATATTTAATGTATCCATTTACAGGTTCAGAATATTAGGTATCGTTAATGTTTAGGGTTAAAACACAACCTCTTTATTATATTGTATAGAATAATTCAAATATTTCATAAAAATTTTTAAAACCAATGTAGAACATTAATTTTAAATCTTGTGAATAATATTTAGGGTCATAACATTTGCCAGGATTTTGCTTTTCTTTCACTTTCAATCCTTAATTTTTAAATTGAAAAGAAAACAAGTTTTTTATAATTTTAAAACATTCTTTTGTAATTTTTAAATCATGTTGCATTTTTTAGTGTTTTTAATAAGGGCTATTTTTTAGATGTTTTAACCTTATAATACTTTAAACTTTGCTGGGTTTTTTTACATAAATGCTTCCTTGTAAGTTTAAAAAAAAAAAAAAAAAAAATTGGATTCTAACCTCCAGATCAGTAAATAAAATTTTGAACATGCAAAATTATGAAAAAGAAAGTTGAAAATATTTTAAAATAAAAACTCAGTGGAAAAGGAAAGTGTAAAACAATTGTGCCAATATCCTGTACAATTTTTAGATAAAATCAGCTAGCTCATCAACTATGAATAAAACCATTTTTTTAATTGGTAAAATGAAGAATTTCTGTTTAGCACAGTAACAATCAATAAATTAAATTTTATATTATATGTTTTCATTTATGCAGCATATATTTTTTTCTGTTATAAATAACTTTAGTATGAAAACTAAAAAATAAATATATAAATAAAGGTGAATTCTTTGGGGGTATTTTTGCCATTTCTTGATGTTATAATTCACTTATTATTGTATCATTTCCAAACAATATTTAACTCAAAAATTCTAACCCTACAAAATAACAGAAAACCAATCAAAAGTAATGACAATTAAGAAGTTCTGGGAGATATTTTTATTCTTAAAATGTACATTCTCAAGAAATCAGCTAATTAAATTTGCATTTTACATCCGATATAGCATATTTGAAAAACGTTTTTTTAAGGAAGATGCAAACAGCATGTAATAAAAGGGTTAATTTTTGTATGTTATTTAAAGCTCCAATTAACCCACACACCCTATTTGCATAAAATTGGCACATTAAAAGAAAAAAACAGTAAAAATTCTGTAAAATATTGATATTATTATTTATTCAAAATAAATATAAATCTTCATGTATATAAATATAAACATGCAGAACCTTGCATAAAGCATATAAATTAAAATTCACAAAAAACAAATACAGAGCGTTTTAAGTAATATAAATATATCGCAACAGAATTTTGGAACATTCTAGAACATGCAAATAAATTATATACCATTGAATTAAAAAAAAAACAATTATCCTTAACATATACAGGATTTCTAAATCATTTTTTAAAAACAGTACCTTAACTCTTAGTTCAAACATAAATATTACTCCTTAATATAGCATTAAAACCTTTATCATATTGCATTACATATATTCCTCATTTTGAATTATATACATACAAAGAATTTCATATATTATCTGTAAACAATTCTTTAACCATATATAAAAATTGAATCTTTGGACTGGGCAATGGAATCCAAATGTAACAGTATACTCGCAAATTATGCTATGTTCAAATTAATCTTTTAAAATCAATGTACAAAATTCAATGTGCAAAACTGTACATTTTGACTAATATTCAGCACCTCAAGCTGATTCTTTCAAAGAACTCTCTAGTCAGCACACACCTTGTAGAATATCTTCTTAATAAAGATATTTTCCATTTAAAATCAGTCACGACTATGAGGTTTGTAACCAGGAAAAGCCTCAAGTATACCACCTGATAAGGATGTGCTAAAACATAAAAATGTTTCTGGATCGGAAACACAGTGAAAGTTTTTCATATGTTCAGTTCCAGAAGATTTGACAGCCGATTCTGAAACATAGTTATTCTCAAATCCACAACCATAGCAATGAAATATCCATTTAGAACCCTTCTTAACTGATGGAACATATTTCATTCCCTTAACAGATGACTTTGGTGGTGAATCAGTCAAATCAACTACAGGTATGTCTTTAGATTTTGTTTTTTTATTATTTACATAAGAACATTTTAAAGAATTGGAATCCTTTAAGTTATTGAACTTAGTATGCAATTTAGAATTGTTTTTAATACAATTATTAACTTTCAACGTGTGTTTGATGTTATTCTTTGTTTTTGAACTCTGATTATTAAGGCAGTGGGAGTTTGAGAACTTTTTACTTGATCCATAGGGGCGGTGATATGCATGATCATAACGGGAATTAGACATTCTAATAGTACCTCTCTGCATCAACATTTTTGTATCTACATGGTTAGAAAGAAATGGAATACGAATGTTTGTTCCTGTTACATAATAGTCACCTAAATGTTCAGAAATGTGGTTAATAATATCATTCAATCGAATATGACAATCCTTTAATTTACACTTACTTTTAACCAATTTTGAAAATTGTGCATTTCGGTTTCTAGGTAAGCATTTACTAGACTTATTCAACACACCTGTGAAACTCACAATTTTGTTATGCAGAGAAATTTTAGTGGGTAAATAGTCAGTGTCATCATCACTTGAAGATGAGGAATCGCTATCACTGGATTCCAAATTAACAAAAGGAATTGATTCAACATAATTTTCATCAATCACAGTTGCTTCAGAATCAGAAAGAAATATGAGTGGCTCCTCATCTTTTATACAGTCCATGGTTATGGGTCTCATAAAGCTTGACCTTTTTGAGAGCCATCGCTGAGTCTCTTCTGTAGATAATTTCTTTAAAGATATTACTAATCTTTTATTACACTGTAGAAGAAGTTTTCGACCACGAGCATTTAATCCTAAGAAATAAAATATTTATTAGCATTTTAACTGAAAAGTGAAAATACAGTAAAGCAGTGTTTTCTAAACTTCTTAAGGTTGTTGCCCACTAGCCTGGCATGCCACATTCTGGAAATAGATGTTCACTGCAAAAATACCCAACAAGCACCCAACCAAATTTGTTATTCACATATCATTCTAACATCAGGGACGGAAACTAATCAAAAGGTCGAAAATATTGACGTCACTGACAAAAAAAAAAAAAAAATACTGACAAATGTAATTACATTCTATGGATAAATCAGTGTTTTAAAAATAAAACTGGAATTTAATTAAAGAAATTTTACAATCTGGCCTCCACTACTTTAGCCAACCATAGCACACTTTTTTATTGAAAGAAAAATAATATTTTTATAAAGATATGACAATGTTTCCATTACTGCATACAAAAAAATCCCTTTAAATAATATAGCATTGCATATAATAAAACAGAAAACCATATTGAAAACTAGAACAAATTACCCAAGCAATGTCTTAAGTCCTAAATAAGCAACCTCTACTTAAATAATACAGATAACACTAGTCAATTTACAAATTGTCGGTTTTTAACTAAAATCATCCTCGCAACACAAATAAATGAAAATATTTAAAATCACAAATAAATTCCTTTAACTCCGAAATTAAATGTAAAAAAATTATCGCTATTTCAGTGAATTTTCATACAATTTAAGTCGAATTTTAGCATAATACTCATAATGATAATATAAACCAAATTAAAAAATTAGGACAACATTTTTTAAATTTGCAAAGTTAGAAAACTCAAAAAATACATACACTTAGAGTGTAATCAGCAATTTTTTCGAGTTAAAACATCTGTAACCTGCTTTTGAATTATTATCATGTATAGCAGAAAAAACAAAAAATAGATTTAATTTGACAATGATTTTAGACTTTAAACATTTGTAACTTTTTTCGTAACGTATTTTTTTAAAGCTTAACGAGGTGCATATTACAGCATCATTAAGCACTTATGTAGCAAATTTTACCCCTGTCCGATGCTCCAATTTTCTGTTACAGGTGACGACGATGATGACAAACAAACATATTTTATTATACAAGATTATGCATAAAAAAATCACTACATACCTGCCAACATTTTGAGATGCGTATTCAAAAAATTTTAGATAAAATTTAGAAAAGCAAATGAAGCGGCATTTTAAAGCTACAATTGGGAAGATCGTACAAAACAACATTTTAAGAACAAAAACAACAATTTTCTTATATACATATAATACAAATAGTACATTTAAAAAAATTGTGAATTTAATTTAAAGGTGCTAAATTTTACGATTTTGTAGAAAAAGGCTAAAACTTTTTATTTTTTCCGAAAGGTCACTAACATGTTTTTATGAATTGTTCATATTTTCACAAATTTCAATAATGAAAACAAAAGAATTCTGACTTTACTGGCCAGTTAAAAGAAAACTGACGAAAACTGACAAATTACTGACCAGGACAAAAAACCTACTTTTGTTGATTATTTTCAACCTCTGTAACATCTGGCATTGTACGTGGGAGAGAGACAAGAAAATATATGGTTGCACATAGTGGTTGCACTGGTTGAGTTATGTACTTATTGGTCAAGTATTTTTCATTTTTGCCTAAAATGATTGAGAATTGGCAATGCTGACTGACAGTGCCTGACATGTGATCGAGTGAGGTTCAATTAATTTATATGCATTTAATCCTAACCATTGTTTACTTTCCATGCTAGGCTAGTGGACTACAACTTTCATACCCTATTTCAGTCATTGATCTTATTGATATATATCCTATCAAGTTATGAGACTTATTCACATTACTCTTTTTACAAAATGATGTAATTGGTGTATACCCTACTCAGATGAGAATTTATGTTAGGAGTAGATCTTTCAAAGCAGGTTTTAGCAAATGTGTACAAACTTGTGCACTTTTCTTGTTTTAACTTATTTCTTAACTTTGATGGCCAAAAGTTATATTAACTTTGATGGCAAAAAGTTATATTAACTTATATAGCCAAAAGTTAAAAATATTCATTCCAATGTTGCAGAACTAGCAGGCCAACTGGAAAGTTTTATATTAAACTTGCAAAAATCACAGTTATTCCATTTCATAAAGTCACAAAAACTATAAATGTAATTTATATAACAACTAACACAATATATATAACACCTTACAAAAGACAGAAATGTGATCACAGAGACCGCATCCATGTGATTCAATTTGAAATTAAGAACACATTGCAAGAACTGCTTTCAAGTTTGTCTGTTTTTTAATCCTCAGCTAGTGCAGTCTTAGAGACCGACTGTACAGTCGGTCTCTAAGACTGCACACCAATTTGCAATGGGTGGTAATCACTCATGTGATTGCACAGCTCATTTATGTGATCACTCATGATTGCACAGTTACTGTACTCTGTAGCTGTGTATATAACACAATTTTACTGTCTAAAATATTACAGAAAGTAATCTGGATATAATTTTAATTTTTTTTAAGAGTATAAGCTTCAGTTACAGGGTGGCTATTGGATCTCAGATAAAAAAATTCCCTGATATATTCCCAATTTCTAGATAATATTTTTAAAAATTCCCCAATACGTATCACTATCTACTTTTACTGAATTATCAGTTTAACAAACATAAAAAGTCAATTAATAAGACTGAAAGTGATAATTAAGAATAAATAATTCAAATTAATTACATTCATCATTGAAAAGTGTAATAAGTATAGTATTTATCGAAGAGTTACATAAATATAGTAATATTATAAGAATATTAATCTTTCAAGGATTAAAATTCTAGATAAGCTATAAAACTCAGCTATATGCTCAGCAGTGTTCTGTAAAATAGTCAAGAATTCATATAATTAAATATCACTTATTGCAATAAAATTAGGTATAAACAAGAAAGATCAATCATGATTAAAGCATTGATTATGAAACACTTTCCAACTTCAATGCAATTTTATTTAAACATCTCTAAAATGCAATACATTCCAAAGTAATATTTTAAAATTTATCACAATACTTTAATTTATTATACTTGAAAACTTAAACCTTCATCGAAAAAAATGAACTTCATTCAAATGACGGCATTGAAATATAAATTGCCTGGTTTAAACATCTCTAAAATGCGATACATTCCTTGGTAATATTTTCAAAATCATCATAATACTACAATAATTTATTATATTTGAAAACTTTATCGAAAACAACTGACATTCATTCAAATGATGTCATAGAAAAAATAACACGCCTTGCTCTCTCTATAAAAGCAGCATTTCATAACATTTCCCCCAATCATTTCATTCATCACTGTACTAAAATAATTTATTTTATTTAAAACCTTAAGACCATGGAGCTACAAGTAATTAAACTCTATGCTTAAAACTTCATCGAAAAAAATCGTCCTTCTCTCTGAAAAATCAATGAATATTTCATTCATATCAGCTATGCAGACTCCATGAGCTAAATACTTTTGCGTTAAAAAAATACAGCAATTCTTATACAACTCATCCTACATATTTTGCTGTTTACATTTTACATAAGTGAAAAATAGGCTTCGCTGTGGAAATAATCAAATTTAGATGATCATTTAAACTCAAATATATTGTCATTGCGTTGTTTCAGTATGTATATGCACAGAATTTAAGCAAAAATGAAGCGGTTTTAGGACGAATAAAACACTCAATATGAATTAAAAAGAACTTTAAAAATCACGATTTTGAGACAAGATGGATGCCATATTATATTTTGAAGTGGATCACGTGATCTTTTCATATCATGGTCACGTGATCGCTTCATATAAGAGGTGTAATTATTATTTTAATTTTTATTTAAAAAACTATTGAACATATTTTGCTGAAATTTTTTTTATATATTTTATGGAATAATTTGAATATTACCTAAAATTTTCGAAGCAATTTGTGAATTTTAAATCTGCTTAAAAAATGTTTGAAAAATAGGGTTCAATGTATTTCATTTTTTCAACCAGGGTTCAATCCAAAACTAATTGGGTGATATTATTCATTTATATTCCCCTACAGACCGTCTGAACAACATACTAAAATTTCATTTTGATTAAGTCATTTTTACGGCAGTTATTGTGCTAACGGACAGACAGACAGACAGACAGAATGAACAAAGTCAAACACTTTTCAACTTTATTGTAAAGTGTTAACAAAAACAGTATTTTTTAAATCTGCTTTTCCTGTCATATGAAATATCTTGACAACTTTTAAAACAATTATGATGAGAGAGATCACTGAGAAATGTTGAAATTTTAAAACACTCCTTTTTGTATTGAGGTGTCCAATAGGCTGTCTCCCATCACATGAAACACGAATAAGGAATTCTACACATGTTACACAGTACGTCAAAGAATTTTTAAGACTGGTACTAAATGTCAGCGTACAGTGGCTCCATCAGTGTAATCGCGCATGCGTGATAAACCTCGACCGTGTGCTGGTGCACAAAAGTTTGACGCATTTGCTAAACTAACTCAAAAGATATGAACATTCATTATAGAAGATAAATTTTTTTTATGTTGAATTATTGAAATGGAACAAAGAGCTGTAATTTAATGCAAAACTTGGTAAAAGTGCCTCAGAAACGTACTAGTTGATGAAATATGTTTACGATGAGCTTTGTTTAAGTAGATCAAATGTTTTTTGGATGGAAGAAAATAGATAAGCATACCAGAACACCAAATTAATCTAGAACGCTTGAGATTATTGAAAAAGTGTGTGATTTCCTGGCAAACAATCGCTGTGCAGGACTAAGAATGATGGAAGAGTCTTTAAACATCAACAAAGAAACGATTCGAACCGTCCTGCATGAAGATTTGGCCAAAACAAAAGTCTGTGGTAAATTTGTTCCACACACTTTAACCAATGAACAAAAATCAAGAAGTGCACACGGCAGAGATATCATTTCAGCAGCTGAAAATGATCCAAACTTCTTGAAATCCATTGTTACAGGTGATGAAACATGGTGTTTTCAGTATGACCCTGAAACAAAGCAACAAAGTGCGGAATGAATTTGGCTTGTGATGAGTTAAAAAACTCACCCAAGCCAAAAAAACAAGAAAAGTTCCATCCAAAATCAAAACAATGCTCATTACATTCTTCGATAGTAAGAGTATTATCCACAAAGAATCTGTTCCAACTGGACAAACAATTACTGGTGAGTGTTATTTAAATGTTTTGAAGCGTTTGATGGCCAGAAATCGTCGCATTCATCCAGAATATCGAGATAAAAACAGTTTGTGTTTGTTGCATGATAATGCACCCAGTCAACTTCACTTATTGTTTGTAGATTTTTGGCAAAAACTAATGTCTGCATGTTGAATCATCCACAGTATTCGCCCTGCATTTAGCACCCTGTGACTTCTCTTTATTCCCAAAACTTAAAATGAATTTAAAAGGGTGTTATTTTCATGATATTTTGACCATACAAACAGCTTCGACCAGTTACCTTACACTTTTCTGGTAGGTCGGACGGTCTGGGTCTCAACAACAACATGCTTGGCAGGGTTGGGTTTTTCCCGTCCAAATCTAATATTTCCCATCCCAGCGGGAAAAACTGGGAAATACCTGAAAACGTGAAGATTTGTAAACAAATTTTAATTTTAGGCTTATACATTATATTCTTATGCTGAATTTCTGAGTATTTTCTTCAGAAATATTAAAATAAACACTCTAATTACAATGCGATAAGAATTTTAAGTTTTGTGATCCTAATTTGCAAATGCAATAAATAAACTTATAATTATTATGTTTTTATTGTTTTAGACTTTAGACGTTTAGAGGCTGTAGCATCTTATGTCCTCAATTAAAAAAAATGAAATACTGAAGTTCTAGCTACGAAATATAATTTTTTATAATATATAAAATTATAAATATAATTTTTATTAGTTTTTAATTTATTCTGTAGGATCTATACAGTACTCTTACTGTAACCTGCTACAGAGTTCATGTTTATACTCTTAGTTATACAAAAAATATGTGTACAATACAAAGATCTTTATCTTTCATATTACCTCTTTATTTGTAATACAAGTATCTAAAATTTGCATACGTTGAGTGCTGGATGCAATGATGCATGGGCTTTAGAATTTAAATTAAAATTAGTACTTTCTTTAAAAAATATACCCTCCATATCAGATCAGCACATATTTTATTTTGGTTTCTGCAAAATTTTCAGAACATTTTCAGCTTCATATTCCATCCCAGGAAAATTCTTCAACCAATGTTTTTGAATTTTTTTGTTCTCTATTGTTTATCAGATTTGTATTTGTAGTCACTCACATTCTTAGTTCTTACTACAATCACTTGTACTTTTTTTTTCTAGGGTAGCTTAGCTTATGATTGGCTAACAGGCTAACACCACATCTTAGATCCCCTTTAGTAGGCAGGCTTCTTTGTATGTAAAAAACTAAAAATATATTTTTCCTTTTCAACTTTCTGATGCACCTGATGCTGATTTAGTTGTTAGTTCCCATGGTTACAAAGGAAAAACAATCCACTTCCTGTCTCAAAGCTCAAGTGATCTTCCCCAACAATGAACAATCTGGTTTTGTATCTAAAAATAGATTTCTCCCCCTTCAGTACCTAAAAACAGAACTCCCTCTTGCTCCCCCTTCCCTGCATTGGTTTGATTTGATTCCTAAAAGGAAACCCTAGGCAGAAAGGTTGGGATTGATTAGTATCTCAAACAATCAAATGAAAGCACAACCATTTTGTTTTTCCCCAGTTTCCCTTAAAATTGTTTACACATGCTGAAATAGGCTTGTGTGAGTCATTCAGTTGGAAAGAAATTGAGTTATAAACTAGTTAAAAATGCCAAAAGCATTAACCAAAGGAAAAGGAGGCAGACCAGTTAATCCAGTCTGGGGCCATTTTAATCAAAGTGAAGATGCAAATGGAAAGTTGGTAGTTACATGTAAATCATGTAATCAAGTAGTTAGTGCTAAAGCTGACAGAATGGGAAAGTATTTTTCTCAAACTTGTCCAAAACTGAAGAAAAATATAAATAGCCAGACATGTACTTATTCCCAAGCAAGTGCTAGTTCCAGGGTAGATCCTAATGTGTCAGCAACTAGTGATGAAGATGACCCACAACCTACAACTGCTAATGGATCTGTAAGTGATAAATCTAGTACAACTGTACAGCCTTCAATTAAAAAGCAGCAGCTTTCTGTAAGTAACTTTATAATACACACATCAGCATCTCAAAAACAAGAACTTGATATCAAAGTAGTACAATTCTTTTATGCTTGTAATATACCATTTTTAACTGTAGAAAATAAGAATTTTATTGATATGGTAAATACATTGAGACCTGGATATAAACTACCATCAAGAAAAAATCTTGCAGAAGATCTACTTGACAAAGTAACAGAAGAGCTTCAAGAATCTGCTGGAAAAAATGTAACTGTCATGCAAGACGGATGGAGCAATATTCACAACGATCCAATAATTGTCAATTCCATACATTGCAATGGTAAAAGTGTATTTATTTCTTCAGTAGATAGTGGAACGAATAAAAAAACAAGCAAATACTGTAAAAACCTTGCTTGTGAAGCCAAAATTGCAGCAGAAACTAAATATGGATGAACTGTCAAAAGTTTTGTTTCTGATAATGAACAGAAGATGGTTACAATGCACCAGAATCTTCAAAAAGAGGATGTCATATCAATTGTATATGGTTGTGCATCACATTATTTCTCATTTCACATTATTCACAACGATCCAATAATTGTCAATTCCATACATTGCAATGGTAAAAGTGTATTTATTTCTTCAGTAGATAGTGGAACGAATAAAAAAACAAGCAAATACTGTAAAAACCTTGCTTGTGAAGCCAAAATTGCAGCAGAAACTAAATATGGATGAACTGTCAAAAATTTTGTTTCTGATAATGAACAGAAGATGGTTACAATGTGCCAGAATCTTCAAAAAGAGTATGTCATACCAATTGTATATGGTTGTGCATCACATTATTTCAATCTTCTTGACAAGGATCTATATATACTAATTGCCAAGTGTCCGTCTGTCTGTCTGTCCGTCTGTCTGTCACGCCTTTTTTAGGCACTTCCCGAATAGATAGAGACTTGCAATTTGGTACACGACTCGGTCGTTCAATAAAACCCCCTGGAAAAATCGAATTTTCCGAAAACGTTCTATATAGGGGGTGCCCCACACCAAAACGTTCGAAAAGTGAAATGACGGGAAAGCATACTTTGCGATGAGATAGAGACTTCAAATTTGATATATGGGTAAATCACTCGAAAGGAAGAAAGTGTGCAATTTCAGATTTCCAATATTTCTACTTGAGGGGGGGGGGGGGGGGGGCAGCACACCAAAACGTTCGAAAAGTGAAATGATAGGAGAGCATGCTTTGCGATGAGATAGAGACTTCAAGTTTGGTGTATGGGTAAATCGTTTGAAACAAAGAAAGTGTGGAATTTCAGATTTTCAATATTTTCTACTTAAGGGGGTGCCGCACACTAAAACGTTCGAAAAGTGAAATGATAGGAAAGCATGCTTTGCGATGAGATAGAGACTTCAAGTTTGGTGTGTGGGTAAATCGTTCGAAAGGAAGAAAGTGTGCAATTTCAGATTTTCAATATTTTCTACTTAAGGGGGTGCCGCACACTAAAACGTTCGAAAAGTGAAATGATAGGAAAGCATGCTTTGCGATGAGATAGAGACTTCAAATTTGGTGTATTGGTAAATCGTTCGAAAGGAAAAAAGCGTGCAATTTCAGATTTCCAATATTTTCTACCTAAGGGGGGTGCCGCACACCAAAATATTCGATTTGCAGAATAAATGAGAAAACGCTCCTTTAAAAGTTGATAGAGGCTTGAAATTCGGTATATGGGCTAATCATTTGATGGAAACACCCAAGACAAATATAGTTTTTCAAAAATGTTCGTTTAAGGGGGTGCTCCAGAGTAAAACGTTCGAAAAGTGAATTGATAAAAAACCATGCTTCGGATTGAGATAGAGATATCAAATTTGGTATAAGGGTAGATAGTTTGAAAGAAAGAAAGTGTAAAATTTCAGTTTACCAATATTTTCTACTTTAGGGGGTGCCGCACACCAAAATGTTCGATTTTCGGAATAAAGGAGAAAGGCCCCTTTTAAAACGTGATAGAGGCTTGATATTTGATATATGGGAAAATAATCTGACAGAAATCACATAAAGAATAGAGTTTTTCAAAAATGTATAGTTAAGGGGGTGGGTACTCCACACAAAAGCATTCGAAAGATGAAATGCTAGAAAAGTATGCTTCGCGATGAGATAGAGACTTCAAATTTAGTGTACGGGTAAGAAGTTGGAAAGGAAGAAAGTGTGCAATTTCAGTTTTCGAACATTTGTTATTGTAGGGGGTTCCGCTCCCTAAAATGTTCGATTTACCGAACAAACCTCCTTTACAATGTGATAGAGACTTGAAATTTAGTATATGGGCTAACCATTTGACAAAAAAAAACCAAAGATGAGTACAGTTTGACAAAAATGTTCTTTAATGGGGTGCTACACAGAAAAACGTTTGAAAAGTGAAGTGATAGAAAAAAATGCTTCTCGATAGGATAGCGACTTCAAATTTGATGTACGGGTAGATAGTTTAAAAGGAAGAGAGTGTGAAATTTTATATTTCCAATATTTGCTACTTTAAGGGGTGCGCTAATATTTGCTACTTTAAGGGGTGCACAGATGACCTGTGTACAAACTTTTATTACCAACAGACCTTTCTATCTACAAATTGTGGGCAAACATGAAGATGAAATACAAGATAGCATCAAGCACATAATCAACAATCATGGCATCTAAAAAGAGGTAAAAAATATGTACAACCAGTTAAAACCAGTAGCTGGTGCTCTAAATAGGTTACAGAATGACAATGCTAGCATTGCTGATTCTTGTGATATTTTTATCAGCTTGCTTAATAGTGAAGAACTAAAGCCACACTCAAAGAAAGTGAAGTCTAGATTTGATAATGCTATAACTCCTATATATTTTTTGGCAAATATGATGAATCCTTTGTACAAGGGCAAAAAGTTGTCTCAAGCTCAAGAGGAATCTGCTTGTAAATATTTGCAAGATATAAATTCGCAATACTTGCAATACACAATTCACTTTCAATCAGAAGATGAGCCTTTCCCGAAGACCTTTTTTCATCTGACATTATCAACAGCGTATCACCTTCTCTGTGGTGGAAGAATCTAAAAAAAAATGGCATTGATACTAACTTTCTTGAGCTAATGGAACACTTTCAGGGATGCCCTGCATCATCTGCATCTTTGGAGCGTATTTTTTCAAATTTTTCATTCATTCACAACAAAATTAGAAACAGATTAGGCTTACAAACAGCTTCCAAATTAGTGTTTTGTTACATGATGCTAAAGTCCAAAGTAGAAACTGAAACTTCAGATTGGTAAATGGGCTCAGATGCATTGCTCCCCCCCTCCCCCCCCCCCCCCAATCACTGACATGGTTTTTAAAAAAGCAGTGATTTATTGTTATATGTTTCCTAACATTTCTGACAAGACAACCCTAAATCCATCTGCCATGATGTTTTTACTTTTGTAGGATTTGGGCTACCTGAGACGGTATTGCTTTCCTCCCCCCATTCATTCAGTTTCTATTAAGTTTTCTCTTGTTTTGGTTCCAGTGAGTTCTAACCTTGGCAGTAAATTAACTAAAGACATTTTGAACATCTAACTTAGCAAAAAAAGAAAAAAAATGCTATTTATCAATTGTAATATTATCAATGGTAATATAATAAATAATAAATATGATAAATAATATTCAAAATAAAAGTACATGTTAAGTGTTCACATCTGCATAAATAATTATTAAAATATTGTCTATGATAAATAATTATTAAAATATTAAGTTCATGATAAATAATTTATTATTAAAATTGAAATAATTTTAATTAAGCCTATTGAATAACATTTATTAATTAACCGTTGTTTCAATAATCAGAGTTTTTCCCAGGCGGGAAAAACAGAATTTTTCCCAGGACGGTAAATACCGGTTTTTACCATGATATTTACTGGGGGTGGGAAAAACTTTGCCAACCCTGATGCTTGGAGGCCATTCCGCAAAGTGAACTGGAACAGGCATTCGAATCATTATTAAATCACTATAACAAGTGTATTGAAGCCGGAGGGGCTTATTTTGAATAAAAAACCAAAACAAATCATAATTTCTTGTTTCAATTTCATTTTACAGACCCAATCTTCAAAATTCTTTGACGCACTGTGTATATTGTCATCAGTTAGAAGAAAGCTGTGATTACCTTAAACATTCTGATTACTTTAAAAATTCCAATTTCCCTGATTTTAGAAGTTTTTATAGGAATTCTCTTTTCCTGTAACCACCCTGTAGTCCAGTTTGTTCTGTAGCCACCCTGAATTATGGCTGAAAAGTGATAGTAGTCCGAGAGACGCCCAACTGATACACAAGTAGATTGTACCAGTTTTGAGTTAAATTAGCATTTTGGAAAAACACATTATCTCTTAGATTGAAAACTGCATGCAGTCTATGAGCATACATATTTGCTAGCTTACCTACAACTGCTTAAGACATAATTACATACAAGAACTTAGTGATCTCATTTCTGTAATTTTTTATAAATAATATTTACATTATTTTCATTTATATGAATGTGACACAAAATTTGTTAAATGTCAATTTTTTTTTTAGAATTGCACCCACTAAAATCATTCTTACTACACCTAATTTCAGTTCCAAATGGCCACCCAAGGCTATTCACGCCTGGTGTTTTTGAATGTTTGTGATGCTTCAATTATTGTTTAAACAATTCTCATATCATTAAAATCATTTTTTCATATTGAAGACTGCAGAATTATCATTGCCTTCTGCTATACAGGGTGTTCCAAACAGATTGAAACACGCTTTAAATCTTTACCTGTTGGAAATAAGTGGGCAATGTAAATTGCAAAAATGTTGAAAGTGAGTTAGGGAATAAAACTACGTTAATGAAATAGTCCTCCCATTCATTTTCAAAAAGTTACACTTTTTAAATATTTATACGACCCCCGTAAATAAATTTGGTCAATCAGAAATTTTATATTTTTAATGCAACAAGATCATTAAAAAAACCCGCATATCTGTATCTTTAAAATTGAGCGAGTTATATTTAATTGAAAATTGAACATTGTGAATGGATTGTGAATGGATAAGAAGGATGGATAAGATTGTGAATGGATAAGAAATGTAAATTTATGACATATCACAAAAAAGATAAAATTGGATGATAATACATACTAGGATATCCAACAGTGTAGTGAGTACCACTGCTTTATGTGATCTCCGTCTGTGTAATGCTTTATTTAGATGCATTTGTGATGAAAAATTTTGACACATATAAGCGTATTTTTCATCTAAACCATTTCCATCGTCAATTTTTTTTTATGATCTCTATTTTCATTGATGAAACAGCCTTTCACATGGTACGGAAAAGTGGCATAAGTCAGATTTTTTCCTTTATCATAATTCAGTTGATTTTAAAGATACAGATGTGTGGTTTTTTTAATGATCTTGTTGCATTAAAAATAAAAATTTTCTGATTGACCAAATTTGTCTAAGGGGGGTCGTATAAAAATTAAAAAGTGTAACTTTTTGAAAATTAATTGGAGGACTATTTCATTAAAGTAGTCTTATTTCCTACCTTACATTCAACATTTTTGCAATTTACATTGCCCACTTATCTCCAACAGGTAAAGAATTAAAGCACGTTTCAATCTTTTTAGGACACCCTATATAGTTATTTGCAGCAGCCAAATGAGCAATTGTTTCAGTTTAGTCAAATAATCTTCTGTTTTTTCTTACATTTATTCCTCCTTCAGTTTTGAAAGAAAGCTAAAATTGGTAATTTTTGAGAAAGCGTGCAAAATTTCATGATTTTTGAGGAATGATGCAAAACTTTGCGAAAAGAGTTAAAATTTACTAATAAATGTGCTAAAAGTATATTATTTTATTTATAAGTAAAAGTGCTATAATGTACGATTTTAGTTTAAAAAAAGCTAAAATTCCCGATAATTTATTTAAAAGCACTAAAACCAAAAATAATTATCTTGATCGTGACTGTTTATAAAAATCATAGCACCCTTTCTAAAAAATAATGTTTAACAATTAAAAAAAAAAACTTATTTTAAGCTCCTTTTTTAAAAATGTGCATCCATATGGGAATTTGGTATGATGTTGATTGCAAACATAGGAAATGATAATCACCTCATAGCTAAAATGACAAACATTTACACTTATGTCCAAAAGTTAAGCATAATTCGTAAAATGTGAAAAATCCGGAGTTAATGTGGATACAATAGTTCACAATCAGTTGTGGAGAATCGTGGGACAAAGGTAAATCATTGTGCATATGCAAAACAGTTCAGTCGACGTCGACATGTGCAAAGCACCGGTGCACATCGGAAAGAGTATAAAACGGCTTTGAGAGGCATGGCCAGTTAAGGCAGAATTTTGCAATTGCTGTGGTATGGAATGTTAACAATCAAAAAGGATGAAAGATGTCACAAAGATGCCAACTGGACATGTTTTTGAAGGGACAAATTATTGGAAGGCTGGAATCCGGTTGATCTCAAACCGAAGTGTCTAGAATTCTGAATGTGCCTCAGTGTGTGATCTCCAGACTGTGGCAGAGGTTCCAAACCACTCTAGATGTTACTCGACAAACAGTACCAGGTCGGCTAAGGGTAACAACCACTCGGCAAAACTTATACTTGGGGATAACTGTGCAATGTTAGAGGAACCGTTCTGCTAGACAACTGGGTTCAACACTGACAGCTGCCACAGGAGTCACTGTTTCGAGACAAACTGTTTACAGGAGACTCAGACACATTAGTCTCTATGCCAGATGACCAGCAGTTTGCAACCCCCTGACAGCTGCACAAAAACGTGAGAGTTTACAGTGGAGTTTGGAACATCAGCAGTGCAGTGGACAACAGTGGGGCAATGTCATATTCAGCGACGAGTTCAGGTTTAGCCTGCACACTGATTCTCATCATACCACGATATAAGAGAGAATGTGGAATGCATTTTCACCCGGGAAACATTAAGGAAGGACATTGTTTTCCGTTCGGGGGTGTCATGGTCTGGGCAGGCATTATGATGGACGGCCACACAAACCTCCACATCTTTGACACAGGATCGGTTACCAGTCAAAGATACAGAGATGAAGTCCTTGAGCCTACCGTTCGAGTGTTTCGAGGTGCTGTTGGTCCTGATTTCATATTCATGGATTATAATGTGCTTCCTCACATTGCGGTCTTGGTCGAAGACTTCCTTCAAACTGAAGATATCCAGCACATGCAGTGACCTGCCAACTCTGCTGATCTGAATCCAATAGAGCATGTGTGGGATATGCTCAGGAGACATCTTGCAGCTGCTACCCATCTCTGCTACCCACCAAGCTCCATTCCGAGATTGAAAATTGCTCTTCGTGACGCTTAGAACTCTTCGAGCACACAACTCATCCAAACCCTCATCGAAAGTATGGGAAATTGTTGTGCAGCATGCGTGGCTACCCGAGGTTCCCACACGTCATATTAAACTGCATCATCACACTGTTTTAATCATTCTGTTTCACTGAGGTTGACACTCGTATTGTGACCCCTTTTCTATCAACACTTTTCCTTGGATAATAAAAGTCATTATCCTTGTTTTGCATTGTTTCTTTTTCTATAACCCTATTACACTTGCATACCATGCTTCCTTCCATTTCGATGTAGATTTCCTGAAATTTTCACACAAACAGCAATTACGCTTAACTTTTGGACATAAGTGTACAAAACATGTCAAATCTTTTTCACAAAAAAAAAAGGGGGAAAAGGCGGAAAATTAAAAGTTGGGAATACTATTTGTTTACATAATGCCTTTATAGTTCACACATAGTGTACTTTACTTCTGAAATAAACACTAATGCCACTAATAATACCTGCTGTTTTAACTGCAATAGGCTAATGGGAAAACTAGCATTTCCAGATAGCTTTGGTTGTCCATGGCAATCCTGCCAAGCACGGATGTTATTGCTTAGAAATTCCCTTGTGTATTGCATTCAACAACCAACATTTTTTTCTTCTCTTTCTTTATGGTTGAATGCCACAAAGCAAGGACTAGAGACTTTTCATTAGGGGGATAAAAACTATAAAATTTTGTAAATAAAGGGAAAAATAGGAAAATTTCACTAAAATCTGAAAAATTCATAATTTTAAGGATAATATTTGTATTTTTGTACTGAGAGATAAAATTTGTATTAAATACGAAAAATTCAAGACACTTGACAAGTTTGTGATAAATAAGAAATTTGTTCAGCTCTAGACCGCCGATTTAAGTATCTCTATTGCATTTTCACAAAACAAAGAGGAAATATTTGAAAAAATGTCTTACAGTTGGGAAAAGAAATAAAATATGTTACTCAATTTAAAAGAGAAGATATACAGTGATAAATAGAAGAAGCATAAAAAGCTGTGTTTCGATTCTGTGTACAGTGATTCTTTTACTAAAAGTTCATGAAAATTTATGTCTTCAAACTGAACTTAACATGTATAAAGAAAAGGTTGAATTGAACAATGACTCTATCACTTGGTTATTATGTTTACATTTTAGTACTTTTTATGAAAATATATACATGTGTTTCATCAAAAAATTTTTAGTTAATATTTTTATACGAACGATGAAAAATCCAAATAATCAGTCGGTTATTCGACTACAATTTTTTGAGTAATCAGTTAAAATTCTTAATTGATTCCCATCCTAAATTTTATACTCAGTTGGCCAAACTTCAACTATCAATTCATTTGCATTTTTGTTAGTATAAAAAAATCATCATTGAAAATTACAGTACAGAACACAGTAATAAGAGTAAAATAAAAGAAATAAAAATTGAAAACATTCTAAGACTAGGAAAACTAAAATTAAGACTAGGAAATGTAAGTTTGGGGGAAATGTTCATCATGGGTACACTAGTAAAATTATAATAATACAAAATAAGCACATAAATAAATACCTGTTTTGAAGGTTATCATTTTTTCTAATCTCTGTCTTCTATTAAAAGCATAAGTATGACACGGAGAAAACTTCATGGATTTCTGCGGGAAATAGACCGGGTAATCTTTTTTCTCTCGACACCTAAGTTTTGGAAAGTTGCTACAAGCTGTAGGAGTATTCAGCTGAAATCTGCAAAAGCTGTCATAATGTTTTATCTTCATTTCTATAGTTGGAGGAGTATAATAATTTCTTGTTTTATTACAATCCAAAATTTTTAAACCTAGAGAAGAAGTCAATGGTATGTCATCAGAAATTTTTATATCCGGTGGATCCTCAGAAGAACGAAATGCTTTAATCCGTGACAAATGCCGAAGAGGAAAACTTTCACCTAACTCATCTAATGGCACACTTTTGAATTTTTCTGTTGGCACTAAGTTTATACATCTTGCAAACTCTTCGGGTGTTATACAATCATCAGAAAAATCCTCTTTAACTTCTTCCCATATAGGTGAAATGCTCCTTTTCCTGAAAACAATTAATAAAACACCCCTATGTATAATTTTATTGAGTTATAACATTTAATAACTGTATACAAAAATTCATTCAAACAGCTATCTGATCTAATTTGCAAAAATAAATACTTCAAGTAGTAACAGCACACTTTAATACTTTTGTTCAACCTTCTATGTTTATAAATAAAGTATTTATTTTTGCAGACTGAACAAGTAATAAATTGCACGTTTGTATAGCAAATATCAGTGGTTCTCAACCAGTGGTGTGCATACCACCAGTAGTATATGAGAAAATTACTAGTGGTGCATGGATAATTTAGCCAATACACAGTATACAAATTTTACCATCCAAAAGTAGTGCTTATTTTCAATAATATTTATGCTTTATGTCAGCATTCGTGGTTACTAGGGTGGGTCAAAAAAACTGAAATATATATATTTGAAACGTAATAGCACGGGAAAGTTGCCTTAGGTAATAAGGAATAAATTCGCTAAAATATTACACCAGTCAGTTAATATCTTTTATCGCCGCAGGGGGGGCCAAAGTTCCAAAAAATCACAAAATACATGGTTTTTTTCAAAAATATTTTTAAATTATCCAAACATAGCAATACAATTTCTAATAGAATGCAATAGCTACATCAAAATATTAGTAATGTCCCAGTAAAATTTCATTATGGTGAAAATAGCTGTTACATTCTATTGGAAATTGTATTGCTATGTTTGGTTTAAAAATTTTTTTGTGAAAAGCATGTTTTTTGCGATTTTTCGGAACTTCCCCTGTGGAGGTAAAAGATATTAACCCATTGGTGTAATATTTTGCAAATTTATTCCTTACAACCCAAGGTAACTTTCCCTTGTCATTACGTTTCGATTATATATATTTCGGTTTTTTCAACCCACCCTAATGGTTACCTCAACTGAGTAACTAGATAGAGTGGAGTTGGTAAATCATAAAATACTTCTGAACTGAAGAAAAGAAAGATTTTAAAGACACTTCAGAATGAGCAATTAAATTTCAAATGTCGTTTTCTTCAGCGAACTTGTGTGAAGTTGGGTTTTCTTAAATGTGTACACACACACACACACATAGAAAACAAATACAGAACAAAACTTAATTTAGAACCAAATTTACATTTAAAATTAAGTAAAATAGAACCACATATATAGAAACTAATTTCTGTCAAACAAACATAATTATCATATTAAATCATTTTGTTACTCATATTGTTAATCAATAATTATAATGTTTGTTAATCGTATTTGTTAATATTTATTATTTTCGTTCAATATTTTTTTAGTATAAACGAAATAAAAATATGTAACAATAACTTAATGAAATGTAATTTTTAATTCTTAGACAAAACATCTTGGTAGTTAAATTTTTGAATTTTAGTTTTGATAGTACGCATTTAGAAAAAGGTTGAGGAGAAAGGTTTCAAGGATCTGCCAAATTTTAATACAGTGAACTCTCATTAAAATGGATAGTCAAGGGCTAACACTTATTGTCCATATTAGCAAGAATCTATTATAACAGATCAATAGAATTTATATTTTCCTAAACATTATGTAACTCATGCGACAATAAAAATACAACTTAAGAAAATGAAAAATAGGAAAAAATAAAAAATCAATTAAAAAAAAAAATTTTTTTTTAATCAAAAAATATTATTTATACATACTAATTGAAAAATGAAGTAATCTTCATTAGTTTCGTTTGAGTAACTGATCTTCTTTCTATGTTACTTTCAATTTTAGCCAATTGTTCAAAAGTATTATCTGGTGCATTTTCTATTGATTGATAAAATTTCCTAACTTCCGCTAACATATCACAAACTTCTCACACATATGGTGGAGGGATTGCCTCCTCTTCACTATCGCTTAATGTTCCAGGCATTTCTGATATTATATTGCCAATTATTTCCTGGTAGTTCAATTTGTCAACAATTATGACATCGTCATCAAAACTTGTAAAACTGTTGGCACCTATTTCTGCTAGAACCTCATATCTCACAGATATCACTTCTGGTAGCAATGCCTGAAGTGAATCTGGATTATAACCAATCTCGTCAAACAATGCATAACATCCTTTGTTGAATCCTGTGTGCCTAAAGCAATTTGAAACTGTGGTCGCTGATGCTAGAGTCCAGGATCACTGTACCAACTCCATGAATTGAAACATATTGATGTCAGAGATTTTTTATGTTTTAATTGAATTGATCAAATGTCTCAGAAGCATTCAACGATAATATAGTTTTAACAACTATATGGTCCATTGGTTACAGGACACTAGTATAGTTGACAGGAATGAATAACATTTTCACTGATTTGAGTCCAGATATTGCTGGGGGATGGGCCTGGCAGTTATCCATAAATACCAACACTTGTCTTTTTTCTTTGAACAAACACCTATCTAACTCACTTATGTACTTTGGCTTTGTATTTATTTTCTGCAAAGACTTTTAATTCCTTTTTTGTGAGAAGACTTTTAATTCTCTTTTTGTGAGACGACTTTTATTGATTTTCCGATGATGAGAAGTGGCAGTTTTCCCCAGCCATCCATGTTAATCCGTACAAAAGCTGTAATGCATAATTTTGAATGTTTACCATCGGTGCACTTTTCTCCTCGAAAGTGTAGACTTCAAGATAGCTGAGCTTTATAAAAAAAAAGTCCAGTTTCATCAATGTTGAAAATGTTTTTAGAATCATAGTCCTTGAACCTGGCAAAACTTCTTTCCACCCTATGTCTTTAGCTGGAATATCGTCAACTTCATTGCTCACTGTTCTAAAAACTAGACCATACCAATTCTTGAACCATACCAACCATTCTTCGCTTACAGCAAAGGATTCAATTTTCATCATCTTGATGAAAATTGAATCCTTTGCTGATTTCTGATGTCCTTACTTTTAAAAGCAGGCCATTAATTGCAACATTTTTAAAGTGCAATTGCTTTAACCACTAAAGCAATGCAGTTTCAAGTTCAGGATAGCCTGATCCTCTCATTTTCTTTGGTGAACCCAAAGGAACTCCTAATTCAAAGATTTCTCTAGGGTTTCCCCCCCCCCCCTCCCGTTTCAGCCATATTGACCTTACAGTAGAACATTTAAGTCCAAGCTTGTTGACCAGCCCAGTTTGTTTGGATCGACTTCGGCTCTAAGCTAGGCATGAGTATCGGTGCTGGAGTATGCTGTCCGGATGATGGTACAAAATTGTCTTACCCTCTTGGCAACTATGCTACTGTCTTTCAGGCTGAGGTTTTTTGTCATTCTTATGTGTTGCAGAATCTGCTATGACAGGAATTACAGGAGCAACCAAATTCTTATCTGTTCTGATAATCAGGCTGCTCTTATGGTTTTAGGGAAGTCTACTATGACGTCATCCCTTGTCTGGGAGTGCTACACAGCACTTTGTAAAATTGCTAGTAACAACCAAGTCATACTTTACTGGGTGCTTGGACATTCAGGCATTCCAGGTAACAAAATGGCTGATGAACAGGCTAAAAAAGGTTCAAGTACACCTTTTGTTAGTCCCGAGGCGGCTTTGGGTGCTCCTAAAGAACTGACTAGAAGAATTGTCTATGACATCTTCAGAAAGCTTCAGTGCAAGAACTGGTGTAATACTGGGCCAAAGGCAGGCGAAAGAACTGAACTGTAATTGCCCTAGCATGCGTCAAAAGGAATTATTCAAGCTCAGTAGAACTGGCATCAGAAGGGCTGTTGGGCTCCTCACAGGGTACTGCACCCTTAAAAGACACCTAAATATTTTGGGTGTCATTAAGGATTTGCTTTACAGAGGTTGCAATTATAGCGAAGAAACTGCCGCACATATTCTTTGTGAATGTGAGGTGTTCTCCACCCATTGGTTCGAACACTTGAGTCGACATGTAATTGAACCCTGGGAGTTGTATGACATTCCTGTCAAGTGCGTTTATTTTTGCGTCGAATACTGGTCTTTTTTCTTAGGGACCTTCACTTTTTGGGGTAGTACAATAGACCTCTGGTCTATGTGCTGGGCTCTCCTGGAGCCACCCACTTTCATGTCATTCATTCATTTATTTAGATCAACTTTCAATTCTTCTGATAATTTTCACTTTCTCCGTCAAAGTTAATGAGATCAGAAAAATGAGTTTTCCTAATGTTATCAATGACCATCTATAACAGATAAGATCCCACAGATTCTTTTACCAATATAAAACTCATCGTTGCTTTCTTATCTGAACTCATTACCTCCTACTCAGTTTCCAGCCCAATTACATCACAAGTTCATTTAATTGGCTGCAACTCTGGTTCTACCCTATTTCAGCCATACACTGAATGATAGAGTAAACTGGCTATCAATCAATACCATCAATATTATCAATGTCATGGCAATGACTGGAACTTTTACTCCCCAAAAATGTACCATCAGAAAACAAATACAAATGGAAGAAAAAAAAAAATGCACCTTACGCTGCATTGACAACTTCCTTCTCTCCATGACAAAGAATGTCAGTTGAGTTGAAAATATTTTTTATGAAACATATGCTTTCAGGTAATAAATTTTGTCCATCTTACTGAAAGAACGATACATATTAAGTGATGTTTATAACATGTAATGTCCATAGACCTTAACCATGGAATCCGCATTTGTATGTAATAATGAGAAATCAATCTTATTAGGTGCAGTCATACCGAGAGTTCACTGTAGATTAAAATGCTCTACTGGACTAAGCTGTGTGCCAAACTCCAGATCTTTAGAGCATAGAGAAATATGTTAAAAATGCTATCTATCAAAGAAGTTGAAACAGATATCCAGACAGACAACCATTGATCATAACAAATTCAAAGATGTTAAAAAGAGCTAAAAACTGTCTTTGCAGATTATTCCTCTAAGAGTTTTACATCTGTTTGAAATATGGTAAAAATAAAACTAATATTTGTAGATATGCAGAAATCCAAAAGCTTAGATAAATATAGTGAAAATATAATACGCTAGGAGCCAGTGTTCACAATAGAGGATGATAATCTTGCATGCATTTTTTAAATATCTCACAAAAAATATCTGTATACATGGGATTTTCTTGCCCTTTAGAAATTATTAAGTAAAATTACTTTATGAATCCTTGTTTATGCATCTCTACCAGGATTTCATTTGCAATTTTGACACTGTTCTGTTTTGCTGATGTCTTATTCTCCATGAAAGTTAAACCACTAACTGCAGAACTAAATATTTATGTTTTGCTATATATGTTTTTGGCATGGCTTTTGGTATCTTATATTTAATTTTATGAATTTATGTTTGTCTTGTACTTTATTCCATAATATAAAATGTGTTTTCACTGAATGCCCTTTGGTATTAAGCAAATTTAATTTATGAGTTGACTGTATGTAAAATCTCTAGTGTACTTTGTACTTGTCATGTGTCTCTGATGAAGAAGAGCGTCTATATACCCAAAAGTGCAAAGGTAAAATTTACGTAACTTTTTACATCCTGTATGCTGTAAATAAACCTTCATTTAGAAGTTTTTATTATTAGTATTTTATGAACTTATTTTCAATAATAATAATAAAAACATTTGATTTGTCACAGGTATTTTCCTGTTCTTTGGATTTAAATGCTCTGCTTCTTGCATCCCTACTATTTTTTTACTACTAAAATTGCTTGACACCCTTATATTTTTCTTTTGTGCTGTTTTACTAGCAAAGGACTTTATCTGCAAATACAAATTTATTTTATACATAAATTATAATTTTTTCTTGCCATATTCATCAATAAAATGATTTTATACAGTTTGAAAAATAGTATGAATTAATGTCATTAATAAACAGTAACTATAAAATTGCATATGTATGATTTAGTAACAAAAATTTATTACACAAGCATGTTACAAAGAAAGCAACTGCTTAACAACGTATTAAAATTTAAAAGAGGTATATTATCATATCAATAAATTTTATTATAGCAAATATTTATAATGGAATAAAATAGGACAAGAAAAAAAGGAATATAATATGTTCAAAAATTAAAACAAAAAGAAAAGTGGGAAATTCTGAAAGAAAATGTACATTTTATTGCTAAAACTCTTCATACTATTATGCACTGGTAAAATTTCAAGGTGTGTACAGGTATCAGATGCATAACTATGCATTTTGGTAAACACTGACTACTATGTCCCATTTCATAAAATGGAAAAAAACCAAGAACAAAACATTTTTAAAAAACGAAAGGTCTTTTATTTAACATCCTAAAAGACGTACAAAAATTGCTAAAAACAGCCAGAGTGCTTTCGGACGCATATACGCCCTTCATCAGTGGCTACATGAGTAGTAAAAGCATGGAATGTTTATATATATAGAGACCATTTTAAAACAAATTTGCATAAAATATAAAATGATAAATGAACTTACTAAAATAATATAAGAAATATACATTGAAATTACACAATAAGTTTAAATGCTTACGAATTTTACAAGAAAAGAACTAATACAAAATTTTAGAAAAACATCAAGTATGATATTCCTGAGAATGACATCACAAAAAACTTTTAAGAGATTTGAATTGCATAGAGTCGAGAATGAGTCGCCAAGCATAACTTAAAATTTGAACAGGATCAAAATTACAAATTGATTCACGGTAAATATAAATAAACAGGGATTCATAAAGAAGAATACTATGTGGATTGTTACAATGAACCAAAAGGAAAGTTTTTTCAAAAACAGGAAGAAATTTATCATTAGCCACATATTGAGCAAGAAAGCCGTAGAAAGTTTACCAGATTTGACATCGCGAGCATGTTCTGCTAAGCGGATGCCAACAGTACGTTTTGTACTACCAATGCAAAATTTATAGTCACCAGTAGGGAATAACAGGGGAACGACATATACCCCAGCAAAGCTTTTAAAGTCATCAAAATTTCCAAGTTTATCGGATCGAATATGATTAAATAAAGTGGTAATATTAGAGTGAGCGGGTTTGAAACCAAATTCATGGCAGAAATTAATAAAAGGACAGAAAATCCTAGGATGGTAAGGAACACTAGATTTATGGACTAAACGATCTTTAATAGCAACAAGTTTAGTATCAACTTGAGTGAATTTAAGATGAACGTGGGTGAAGATCTTATGTATAAATTCAAAAGAATAAGCAGCCTCATGGCCAAGTTTAAAAATAAAATTAATTTCATCAGTTAAAGCGGGGATAGAAGAGCAAACATTAAATGCGCGATTAAAATATGCGTTAAAAGAAGCTTTTTTAGAGGATACAGGATGGAAAGAATTAGCGGGGATACAGGAGTTAGTAAAAGTGGATTTACGGAAAACAGAAGTATGAAAACCAAAATCAGAACGGGTGACCAGAACATCAAGGAAAGGCAAGGAACAGTTAGATTCATGCTCAACAGTAAAATTAATCGAAGGGTAAAAATCATTAACTTTATCCAAAAGGTGAAGGAGATCATTTAAATCAAGATCCCAGATAATAAAAACATCATCCACATAACGGCACCACAGAATAGGTTTAATTGTTAAAGAAGGCAAAATCTCATTCTCGAGCTCCTGCAAAACTGCCTCGGCCAAAATACCAAATAAAGGGCTACCCATAGGGGCACCAAAAGTTTGTAAGAAAATAGCGTTACGGAAAGCAAAGTAATTTGTTTCCACAATAATATTCAAAGCAGAAGTGATTGCGTCGATAGTGGGGATTTTACATTGGTGACTATGAAGTTTTTTGGCAATAATATCAATAGCAATGTTAACAGGGATACTAGGGAAAAGGGAAACGACATAAAAACTATGGAGAGTACTATTAGGATTAAATTTAGTTTTAAAAAGTAAATTGATGAAATTTTCAGTAGAGCTGATGGAAAAACTATGATTACTAAAATACGGTTTTAAGAAATGGGCAAGGGATTTCTCTAAGAAATAAGTAGGTCCTGTACATTTAGAAATAATTGGGCGCATGGGGTGATTTAATTTGTGAAGTTTTATTTGACCAAAAATTTTAGGGAGTTGATGTGGAGTGCGAAAAACGGCAGATTTAATATTGGGAGGAAGATCTGTGCATTTTTTAAGTTTTGCGATTCTAGTATTAATCAATGTAATCAGGAATTTTTTGACCTGGCTGCAGTCCATCTCGTCAATACACTTCTGCATTGAATTAACATAATCTGTTTTACTGTAAAGAACAAGTTGCTTGGTCTTGTCAGCAGATAAAATAACAAGATCGGGGTTGGATTTAAGTTTTTTAAGTTCCGCTATTTCAGTGTTCAAAGTAATATCAAAACTAGAATGCCTATTTTTACTTTTAAGTTTTTTATCTTTTTGAAAGGCAGAGATAGACCGATATAAAACAAAACGGCCACGATCTTTATGGCCTTGAGCCAGATTAGATTAATTAAACAGATTATGTTAGTTCAATGCAGAAGTGTATTGACGAGAACAGATTATGTTAATTCAATGCAGAAGTGTATTGACGAGATGGACTGCAGCCAGGTCAAAAAATTCCCGATTACGTTGATTAATACTAGAATCGCAAAACTTAAAAAATGTACAGATCTTCCTGTTATGCTTGGCGACTCATTCTCGACTCTATGCCATTCAAGTCTCTTAAAAGTTTTTTGTGACGTCATTCTCAGGAATATCATGCTTGACGTTTTTCTAAAATTTTGTATTAGTTCTTTTCTTGTAATAGTTTTCTTGTAAAATTCGTAAGCATTTAAACTTATTGTGTAATTTCAGTGTATATTTCTTATATTATTTTAGTAAGTTCATTTATCATTTTATATTTTATGCAAATTTGTTTTAAAATGGTCTCTATATATATATAAACATTCCATGCTTTTACTACACATGTAGCCACTGATGAAGGGCGTATATGCATCCGAAAGCGCTCTGGCTGTTTTTAACAATTTTTGTACGTCTTTTAGGATGTTAAAAGACCTTTCATTTTTTAAAAATGTTTTGTTCTTGGTTTTGTCTATTGTATGCAGACGTGGTGCCAATCTTGATCTTGATTATTTCATAAAATGGTTTAAAAACTAAATAAATCTTCTACCTCAAAACACTTGCTAGCTAAACAAAATCAATTTTGCCAATATGAACATTGATTGATGTTAAAAAAAAAATGGATAATGGTAGGATTTTAGCATATATGTCACATTTAATAATAAAAAAAATTAAGTTTTAAACATCATAACTTGTCTACCGAAAACTGTGTTTAATGTGAGTATTATATATGTTTAATGCAAGTCTAATAAAATGACTGCATTTATTATTATCGCACAGCAGCTTTGAATTTTCTTGTGATTCTTCTCTTGGCTGTCTGTGATCATATAATATATAGGATGTAATATATAGGTTAATATATAGGAGTCATGTAATATATAGGAACTCAATGTACAAACTTTTAGGAGAGGTAGAGAACACAAAAACAAATCGTATTCACACAGGAATGTATGACTGGAAGCACCACCCTAATGTGATAGAAAGCGCTATTTACACGATCTGCAGTTGGGCTTCCTCATTTGAGGTGCCGACTTTATACGGAAAATGTGCATTGTTTTACGAATGCTGAGCTGGCGGATATGCATCTAGTCTATGGGGCAGTTGACAAAAATGGACTATCCGCTATATGGTTGTATAGTGAACGGTACTTTAAGAGACGTGCCGCATCACTAAACGTTTGCACATTTGCACCCGAAACTAGTGTGAATACGGAACATTCTACAGAACTTGGAGCACCTATTGTGAAACTATACATCTACAACTACTGTCAAACTGTTACATTATGCCAAATAAATATTTTTTCACCACTTATTGTTTTGTCATTTCTGGTCTTCCATTCCTATGTGAATATAGTTTGATTTTGTGTTCTCTACCTCTCCTAAAAGTTTATATAGAGTTTTGAATCACCCTGTATAATATATATGCAATCTTATAATATTGTTGGGTTGCTTTAGAATTTATGTAATTTGGGAGTTTGAAATTTACTTTTATTTATTTTTTTCCCTGGCTCAATATTCTCAATTTGGTAATATTTAAATAATATTTTTTGGCTTTTTCATTTATTTGTTAATTAAAATATTTTTAATCTTCTAAATTAATTTTCTTTATAATATTCTTAATTAAAAATGTTCCATTCCCTAAATTAATATTAATTTTGATTTGTAAATTTATAAAAATTATTTATTTATTTGATTCCCCTTAAAATTCCCTTTAATTTGATGTCTCATTTTCCCATTTTGGTTAGAAATTCCGTTTGTTCTATAGTTTCAAGTTATTTCCAGGTTCAGTGCGTTTCAAAAATTTTAGTTTCGGCCATCTTGAAGACTTGGTTTTGCGGGCTTTTTACTACGATTGATGTGCCACCTATGTAATTTTCACGCCTCTTTGGAATTCGTGAATTATTTTAATTGGTTCGCGTTTTTACGGATCATCTGCTCTCGGAGTTTTAAGTTTTAATTTTGGCAATTCTAATTTAGGTAAGCGGATTGTAATTGCTGCCGTTTGTCTAAACTTCTCCCTTTTTTTGCACATATAAATACGCGCGGAATTTTTCAGTTTCAGTTTTTTTTGTTGAAATCCCACGTTTAAGTTAGCGCGAGAAGCGCGTCGTTGATTTTCAAATGGAACTTTAGGTTCCTCGCGATGTTTTTTTATCTCTTGTCTCTTTTCAAACGAAAGTTTTATTTTTTTTTTTTACTACCTAAATTGCGATGTGACATCTGGAAAAATGAATTTAAAGATTTATTATGCGAGCTGCGTGAAAGTAGCGTCTGACGATGACTGCTGATTTAAGAATATCCTAGTGTTCCAGAAGTAGTTGTTAAGCCCTCTGCTGATGAATTTTCTCCTGATCACAAGAAAACCAGTTTAGGAAATTCTTGTCATCCCAGTGAAACTCCAAATATGAAACTTTTCCTCTCCAACCTGTAATCTTAAGATGACTCGGATGGGTGAATATGTTTAATAAGTTAAACTCTTAAATTCTTAATTTCTGAATATGAATTCTCACTATTATAAATGTATGATTTAAATTTTATTCTTTAAATTTAAAAGAGCCTGGGTAAATTCTAAAATTCTTTTAAATTTAATATTTTTTGTTAATAATTTTCTGATGGAATTTAAATAGATTTTTTTTTTTTGAGTAAAGTTTTTATGCTAATTCCCTAATTCTAACTAAGTTGATAAAATTCTAAAATTCTAATGTCTAAAATTCTAATGTTAATTCTTCCTGAGTTGACTGCCTGTGAGCAGAGTTTTTGTAATTTGTTATTGAAATTAATTTCAAGTTACAATGTAATAAACTAATTTTCTTTAAACTAATTATTATGTCTTCCTTTATCTCTTTTAAACACAGCAGGTTTTATTCTATCCCTTTCAAACATAACAGTTTATTTGGTGCATGTACCAGTCTAGAAATTGCTCTCATGTTTAATAATATTTATTAGTAGTATTAAGCTTTCAATTGTATTACAATTATGGATGATGTTAGAGAAAATAAACTGTTGTGTTTGAAAGTGATAGAATATAACCTGCTGTGTTTAAAAGAGATAAAGGAAAACATAATAATTAGTTAAAAGAAAATTAGTTTATTAAACTGTAACTTCAAATTAATTCCAATAACAAATTACAAAAACTCTGCTCACAGGCAGGCAACTCAGGAAGAATTAACATTAGAATTTTAGACAGACACTAGAATTTTATCAACTTAGTTAGAATTAAAGAATTAGCATAAAAACTACTAAAAAAAAATCTATTTAAATTCCATCAGAAAATTATTAACAAAAAATATTAAATTTAAAAGAATTTTAGAATTTACCCAGGCTCTTATAAATTTATGAGGGTTTAGAAAATTGCTCTAAAAAAAAAAGTTTTACAATTTTAAATTTAAAGAATAAAATTTAAATCATACATTTATAATTGTGAGAATTCATATTCAGAAATTAAGAATTTAAGAGTTTAACTTATTAAACATATTCACCCATCCGGGTCATCTTAAGATTACAGGTTGGAGAGGAAAAGTTTCATATTTGGAGTTTTACTGGCATGACAGGAATTTCCTAAACTGGTTTTCTTGTGATCAGGAGAAAATTCATCAGCAGAGGCCTAACAACTACTTCTGGAACGCTAGGATCCTCTTAAATCAGCCATCATCGTCAGACGCTACTTTCATTTAACTCGCATAATAAATCTTAAAACTCATTTTTCCAGATGTCACATCGCAATTTAGGCGCAAAAAACAAAAAAACAAAAACTTTCGTTTAAAAGGAGAAAAAAAAACATCACGAGGAACTTAAAGTTCCATAAAAAATCTTGCGTGGAACATAAGTTCTATTCGAAAATCAACGACGCGCTTCTCACGCTAACTCAAACGTGGGATTTCAACAAAAAAACTGAAACTGAAAAATTCCGCTCGCGTATTTATGCGTGCAGGAAAAGGGAGAAGTTTAGACAAACGGCAGCAATTAAAATCCGCTTACTGAAATTAGAATTGCCAAAATTAAAACTTTAAAGTCCGAGAGCAGACGATCCGTGAAAACGCGAACCAATTAAAAT
Source organism: Amaurobius ferox (assembly GCA_951213105.1). NCBI lineage: Eukaryota > Metazoa > Arthropoda > Arachnida > Araneae > Amaurobiidae > Amaurobius > Amaurobius ferox. The sequence goes on from OX578151.1 coordinate 56,563,802, forward strand.
AATTCACGAATTCCAAAGAGGCGTGAAAATGACATAGGTGGCGTGTCAATCGCGGAAAAAGGCCGGAAAACCAAGTCTTCAAGATGGTCACAACTGAAATTTTTGAAACGCACTGAACATGGAAATAACTTGAAACTATAGAACAAACGGAATTTCTAACCAAAATGGGAAAATGAGACATCAAATTAAAGGGAATTTTAAGGGAAATCAAATAAATAAATAATTTTCATAAATTTACAAATCAAAAGTAATATTAATTTATAAGATTAAAAATATTCTAATTACCGAATAAATGAAAAAGCCAAAAAATATTATTTAAATATTACCAAATTGAGAATATTGAGCCAGGGAAAAAAATAAATAAAAGTAAATTTCAAACATCCAAATTACATAAATTCTAAAGCAACCCAACAATATACAATATTCAGATAATATAGGATCGCAGACAGCCATGTTTTTTTTCTCCCAGCAGCTACTTGTTTGAGTGTGTTATATATACAGAGTGTCTCAAAAAGGACTCCCGAACTTTGAAGATGAATATCTCGGAAGCAGTTTCAGATAAAAGGGTGAAATAAAGTGTATGTTTATTGGACAGACAGTAAAATTTATATACAGTTATAAAAAAATAGTTCAAACCTCTGCCAATATATGGTGCTGCAGGTGATGTTTAAATTTCCTTTAAATAGTGGTGTTTTCTACAGTTTGTTTAACCTTTTTTGTGTTCCGCTGTTGAAACATGAAAGAATATTTTATGCACAGGACGAGGTGACAGAAACACTGAAAGAAAGATTTATTTGTTGGAGCAAAGGATTCATTATGCTCGAATACCATTGGTTGAATCGCAGCCTGAGAGAGACAAAGCATAGCTTTCAATATAAATTTCAAAAATTGAAAGGTCCAGATTGGAAAAAAATATTCAATTTTTGTTCACAAAATTTGAAAGAACAGGAAACGTTGAAGCTGATTTGACTATATACACTTATCATTGCCATCTGTTGGCAAAATTTTCAACTACTTTTTGAAAACAACTGTATGTAAATTTTATTGTCTGTCCAATAAATATACACTCTGTAACCGTTCTGAGATATTCGTATTTAAAGTTCGGGAGTCCATTATGGGACATCCTGTGTGTGTGTGAGTGTGTGTATATATATATATATATATATATATTTAAATCATTGTAATTACATATATTCTAACAGGTTAAGTTTATATTTCATTAAAATCATTTGAAGTCAAATATAATTGAAAACCCATTTTGATCCAGAATTTTATTTCATTAAACATATTTTCAGAAACTGTCATTTCATATAAACAATTTTGTCATCTGGTGTAAAACTGGATCTAAGAGAAAAAATATGTTTAAAAAAATTGTTGGCTCTTCATTAGTGTTTTAGTTTTAGCAGAAGTATATTGTTTTCATGCAAAATTAAATTTTGTGTGGGAGGGGGACAAGAATTGTAGCAGACATATTTTAACATTAAATTTGTTTTAATTTGATATGTAAGTTATGGATGTGATAATATTCATGAGAACCTGCACGCTGTAATTCTTTCATTATGAGCCACTATTTTCAGTAGTTTATGTTACTAGTACTTTCAGTATTTTATGCCCTTAAAATACTGAAAAAATGCCCTTAAAGTTTTATATTATTATGAACTTAAAAAAAAGAACGACATGAAAAATAAATTTAGTTAATTCATGATACAAATTTCAAAAGTTTTGAGTAAATACAAATAATTTAAATTGTTGTAATAAAAAATTTATATGCATAAATACCTGACTTAAAACTTTTATTATCCTGAACTGCGACAATTTAATTTCCCATGATAACATCGGAATTACATTGAATTATTACGTGTTTCCTAATGTTCTCAAATGTAAAAGATCTTCTATTGTCGAAATATAAGTTTTTATATCGTGAAAAGTTTCTTTCAACATCTACCGATGTGATAGGTGCATATTTGAAAAAAATGGATTCACTTACGTCCAATTCTTCCTCGATATCAAAAGTTTCATCTTCACCAGTTAGGATGAGAGAGATTTTCTTCAAAGTTTTGAAGCCCTGGGTTTTACCCAAAACATCGTTTAATTTGGTAATTATACAACGCCCAACCTTACTTTTTGCCTTCTGTGAATGACCTCACTAACATTGTCAATGTAACCTATTGCGTCAACCAGCTCCAAGTGTTGTTTTTCTAGGCATTTAATAGCCGACGATAAAAGGCTGAAATTGAATTTTATGTACGCTAAGTTTCCTTCTACGTTGTTTGTTAATAACATGTTTTGTGCAATTTGAATTGAAGCAGCATCATTGGCGTCAAAGGCATTTACAATAGATTTCACGGTTCTGAAATTCTCACAATAGTACATGCAAGCATTCAGCCATGTTTCCCAACGTGTTATAACAGGTTTTGGTGGCAAGGCGAAACTAGGAACTTGCGATTTAAAAAACTCGATTCGATATGGCGCTTTTAAGAAAATTTTCTTAACGTTGGATACTAATCTATCCACTTCAGGATAATTTACACATATTTCTTCAGCAATACGATGCAATGCATGCATCAGGCAAGTAACATGCACTACCTTAGGATAAATTCCTTTAATGGACTTCCCAGCTTTTACCATATAAGGGGCTGCATCCGATAGAAAAAGAAGCACATCGTTGTGTTGAATAACATTCGGTCATAAAAGATGCAAAGATTTGTCAAATACCTGACAAATTGTAGAATGATTTACTTTTTCTAGAAATACTTTTTCTAGAAGAATGATTAACTTTTTCACTGTCAAGTAAAAATATTTTTCAATGACAGTTTGGCTCCAGAGTTCCTATTATCACATTCGCAACGAAACGACCATCAATATAATTTGTTTCATTAATTGACACAAATATTTTTTCCCTTTTACATTTTCTCTTATTTTATACAATATTTCCTTGTAGCACCCATCTACGTAGTTTCTGCGCAAAGTCGATTCGTCAGGTATAACATGACCAGTGTGTTTCTCTACAAAGAGGCAAAACTTCGAGTCATTCAGTTTTCTCAGAGGAATATTAGCAGATACGAAAGCTTCACACAACTCTTTGTAAAATGGAGACTTGTTAGATGTCGATGAAGTACTTTGCAAAAGTAAAAGTTGGGATGATTGCGTTTTTTGCTCCACAAGTTTAGCAGATCGTATATGCTTTTCTCGTCCAATATGCTGTACGATAATGAATCTCTTTTCGGCTACAACTTTTGTCTCGCACAGTTTGCAAAATAAAATTACTCCATCTGTAGAAAATATGTTTTCACCAAACTCGGAAACGAACTTGCGCAAATGGCAAGATTGCGAAGGTTTGCATTTAGGCATGTCTGAAGCAATGCTTCCTTTACACATTGGAAATAATGACTAAATTTCTCAGCAACTGCCCTTCGCCTTGTCAGAAAATTGAAAACCTGTTTAAACTGGTTAATATCACTTCTGACTGGTAGAAATAGTCACGTGAAGAGGATGGACAACCCAGTTTGAAGTGAAAAATTCCTATTAATTGTAATAGTTCCTCTTCCCCATTATCTTTCTCAAAATCCTGTGTTGAAAGGAGTTGATTTATGACCAGAGCCCTTTACGACGGGGAAGACTATATTGTAAAATACCTGTTTGCACCACAAAATGGGAGGAAGTGCTGTGGCCCCAGGGGTTTGTTTGTAAAGATGCTAAAACGGGAATTAGCAAAAACACCCATTGCAACAGAAAGTATAGAGAACTAAAAATGAAAAAAAATCCCTAAATATAGGAAATCTTATAAAAATGCTAAATATCGCCTCAAAAATGCTAAAAATGCCCTGAAAATGCTCAAAAATGTCCATAAAAGGGAAAAATTCGAAAAAATGCAAAAATATACAAAAAAATGCAGATTTCATCAAAATCTGCGCCTTAGTTATAAGCAGTGAAAACTAAGTATACCTACTTAGCTTAATGGATAAAACAAAATAACCTTAGCGTAAGCATTATGTAAAACTGGGTTGCTTCTGGTCAATTTTCATGGACTAGATGTTAATTTTCCACAGAAACAATACAAAAAGAAAAAAACATTTTTCAGTGTAAGTTAGTGTTAAAATATCATTTTAGCATAAAATGATTAGGTTAACACTGCTGCCAGACCAGTAACTCCTGCCATCATCTGGAGCATATTAATGGGAGCTGATCACGATAATTTTATTATTGCACTACGTAAAAAGAAATACAACTTTTTAAAATTTAATTATTACAATATTAACATACAAATTATCATAGTTACGCAAAATAAAAAGAATCTGATTACATCAATTGACAGTATAAAGGAATATACCTTGAATCCAATTTATTGTCATCGGATGAGCATTCCGAGTTTGAATCTTAAAAAAAAAGAAAGAACGTATACAGCTATGGAAGAAAGGTAGATAAATAAATCTATTCTGAAAATATTTCAAACACATAAAATGTACTTTATATGTTATTATTTTAATGCAGATAGTTTCTATACATGTTATAATTTACACACACACATCTTATTAACATATCTTTTTTGTATATTAATCTTTTGTTATATAACAAAGGAAGGTAAAGAAATAAGAAAAAAGAAGGTAAAGGTATAAAAGAGGTATATGCCTCTTTTATATATAGCATATATAGTTCAAATGAATGTTCAAATATTCTGACAAGATATGCAGTGCATTCTAACTCTTCAAATTAAAAAATAAAAGTTGTTTAGTGATGAACATATTTATTTGGTATAGTTTTGTGAATAATTACAATTTTGTATTTAAGATTTTTTGAAAAATTTGAATCAGTTCTTCTACCCAGTTACCATCCAAGGCTGGCTATGATTAGAAATGAAATTTCTTGAGTTTTTCAGACAAATGTTTGAAATTTTTTAAGATGCAAATTGTCACTCTGTTGCAAAAAAATATATGCACCCATAAAAATTGAGCTACAGTCACGAAACTGAACATGCAAATGTCATTTTAAGAATTATGCAAATGATCAAACTGTCAGAGCCAATGATGTTATAGGGCTCATGCAATGCACTTGAGAAAGGCACATTGTATAGCATTTAAAATGTCCGGTGTTCTCACTCAAGGGGAATCAAAACTGGATTTTCTGCTTTGATACTGCTAACTGTGCGAAAATGCCTTTGAGATGTACTCGACATCGCTACGAGCAATTGTTCGATTCAGAGAAACGTCGCATCATAGGCCTAAAGGAAGCTGGTTGGTCCAATAGACTTATGAGTCACGATCTTGGTCAGAGCAATTTGGTAGTTGCACAGTGTTGGCAACAGTGGATCAGAGAAGATACATGTAACCATCACAGTGGATCAGAACAGACAACTCCTCAAGCAGATCATGCAGTCAGGAAAAGAGCCATGTTCACACCAATGGTGTGAGCCATTTGAAGGCATTTGCCATCCTCCAAAGGATACCATTTGGAGACAACTGGCAGAAGGTGGGATTAGGTGATGTCTATTAAGGTGCTTACCACTGAACCCTCAACATAGGCAGAGCCATCTAAATTGGTGCTGAGCTCGGTCTGCCAGGACAGTGTCCACTTGGAGGTATGCTGTCTTTAGCAACGAATCCCACTTCTCTCTCACTGCTGATGACTGTTACATACGTGTGTGGAGAAGGACAGGCCAGAGTTCCAATCCTACATTTGTTGCTGAGTGACACATGACCATCACCCGTGGTGTGACAGTCTGGGGAGCCATCTCGTAGAGCAGCACTACCTGTGCTGCAAGCCAATCTGACAGCTTGCTTGTACGTTGACGATATTCTGCAGCCGATTGTTTAGCCTATGATGTTAAGTCACCCAGGTTCCATTTACCAACAACACACCACTCAACCACATACTGTATGACTTTCTCAACAATGTCTTCGAAGATTTAATACTCTTCCATGATTAACCAGAGGTTCAAAGACCTATTACCAATAGAACATGTCTGAGACATGCTGGGATGGTAATTGTATCCTTCTTAAAATACCGCTGAATTGGCTGATCAGTTGCAACATTTGTGGCAGAATTTACAGCAGAGGGACATAGCAACTTAATTGACTTTATGTTGCACCGAATATCGGCTTGTATAGCTGCCAGAGAAGGATTTACCACTTACTAAAATGTCATCTTGTTGCCACCATTTCTAATTAAAACTTTTTTTTTCTACTTCCAAATTCTAATTATTTGCATATCACCTCAAACGATACATACATGCTGAGTTTCGCGGCTGTAGCTCAATTTCTTATGGGTGTATATACTTTTTTGTGACATGCTATCAATCAACTTAATTAAATTAACTCATATTCCATCTGAAGAAATGATAAACAATAATTTTATGGTATTTAGAATCTAATAATGTAAATTTCAATATAAATTGATAATTATACACTTACTTAAACTATTAAGAGATGACATAATAACCCAAAGAGGTACTCAAAAATGTACTTACCTCAAATTTGAAGAAATAGGTCCAAAAGGATACTGCTGTATGATTGCATATTTGATAATTGCCAATTTTCCACTGAATATTTGATAACTGTCAATTTCTATTTCCATTTTTTTTTTCTTTTAATTTCACAGTTTCTAGAGAAACTTTTGCTTAGAATAAGTTCTTGAAAATGTCTTTTAAAAATTCTGATGGATGACCGAGCAGTTTAACATGATAAATGGAATTTTAATATATATTCACTATGTTTCTGTGACAGAAATGACATATATGTTTGTTTTGGTTCTGTATAGAAATTGAAACTAACAGTGGAAAACAAAGTATGCACTACGCATAACTCGCTTTTATGCAATAACAAGAAACACAGTATTTTTAAATTTTCACTCATATTAATAATAAATAAATGCATGTCAATAATGACAAGAAATAAATATACTCATCAAAAATGAATAATAAAATTTTATTTTTCATTTGCTTATTAATACCAAAGTTTCAAAATTTTACGCAGATGTGGAACAGAACTCTAAACAGTGCTCTTCAACTTCAAGTCAGTTTGTTCTTAAGAACAAATGTATATCAATAATTTAGAAAAATATAGTATCATTAAAAACTTTTTAAATAAGGATTTTTTTTAAATATTTTTAAGTAAGTTAAAATCAAAATTTCTTAATCTGTAGGAATTTATTTCCATTTTTTATCTATTTCACTGATATAATTAGAAGATGAAAACTCAACTCATCAGTGGGGGAGAGCAACAGAAAAGATAATTTTACATATTTATGAAGTATATTCAACATTATTAAAAAGTACTTTTTTTGTTGAAAAATATGTAGAACAGAAATTTTAGGCAGATATGGAACAGAACTCTAAACAGTGATCTTCAACTTCAAGTCAATTTGTTCTTAAGAACAAATGTGTATCAATAATTTAGAAAAATATAATATTATTAAAAACTTTTTAAATAAGGATTTTCTTTAAATATTTTTAAGTAAGTTAAAATCAAAATTTCTTAAACTGTATAAACCATTAAAATATTATTTATTAATGGTTTTTTAAAGCTCAAGAGACACAAAATTGACAATTATCAGATATCCAAACATAAATGTAAAGCAAAAAAACAATTTGTTCTAAAAAAATTATTACTCTTACTTTATAAATTACTGGAAAATTTATCCAGTGTTACTCAGGAGATAATGCGGGGTAGTTATATAAAATAACAAAATAAATAAATTTTATTCATATAAATAAGTGAAAATCGTATGTAGTCCATGTGTATCGGAACAAAGGCATGATACTCCCTCCCCCCCAAATCACAAAACCGAAAACTGTTACTTGTGAAGACTCTACATTAAAATTAATCAATCCGGTCAATGTTTTTATATCCAGATTAAAAATAGGAAACATTTTGAACACAAGAACAATATATATATTTTTTAAATTCACAAAAATTCATTTATTAATCTGAAAATTATTTAATTGATTAAATAAACTTTCGAAACCGGTTACTTCCTTCTGATATTTTCTTCTTAATTACTGCCTCATTCCTTTGCAATTTTTTTCTCTTTCTTCCTTTACAAAGGTAAAGGGAGAAAAGTTGTGTCAATTTTTCCTTCCTTATAAACTCATCCATTTTTTTTTACCAATAATTTAACGGTTCATATATATTTTCTCTCTGTTTTACTTTAAATTTCAAATTTCAGTACATGGGCAAGGTGGGGGTGGGGTGGGGGACCTTTTATGGCCTGTGTTAAAATGTTTATGGTTTTTTTTTTGTTTGAATGGTCGATAAAACCTACTAGAAATTCTTGCTTTGGGTGTTCTAGCTCTGCTTGAATTGCTTTTTGCCTGCCTCATGGCAGTTCATCCTTAGCAATTTTAAAGGGCATACTGTTGTTTTAGTCTAATAAGGGGACACATTTAAAACAATCATCGTCACCTAACTGACATATGTCTGCTTTCTTCAAGGAAGTGTTGTATGTTATTTTCTTGCAAGCAGCAAGTTTTATCTATTGTTATAAATAGTCTGTCTCGCCATATACTTAAATGTAAAGTCATCAAACATAAGTGACAACTTGCTTCACAGGAATCATCTTACAGACGACATTCTATCCACCTGTAAGACTTTTATTAATTTACTATAAAATTGAAAAAAAACCAAGAAAGATTAATCATGCTTAAAGTATTGATTATGAAACACTTTCCAACTTCAATGCAATTTTATTTAAAAAAGTCTAAAATGCAATACATTCCTCGGTAATATTTTAAAACTTATCACAATACTACATTAATTTATTATATTTGAAAACTTAAACCTTCATTGAAAAAAATGAACTTCATTCAAATGACGGCATTGAAATATAAATTGCCTGGTTTAAATATCTCTAAAATGCGATACATTCCATGGTAATATTTTTAAAACTATCATAATACTACGATAATTTATTATATTTGAAAACTTCATCGAAAACAACTGAAATTAATTCAAATGACGTCATAGAAAAAATAACACGCCTGGATCTCTCTATAAAAACAGCATTTCATTCATAACTTTCTCCCATTCATTTCATTCATCACAATACTATAATAATTTATTTTATTTAAAAATTAAGACCATGGAGCTACAAGTAATTAAACTCTATGCTTAAAACTTCATCAAAAAAAATCGTCCTTCTCTTTATAAAATCAATTAATATTTCATTCATATCAGCCATGCAGACTCCATGGGCTAAATTATTTTATGTTAAAGAAATACAGCAATTTTAATACAACTCATTCTACATATTTTGCTGTTTACATTTTACATAAGTGAAAAATAGGCTTCGTTGTAGAAATAATCAAATTTGGATAATCATTTAGACTCAAATATATTGTATTTGCGTTGTTTCAGTATCTAGATGCAGAGAATTTAAGCAAAAATAAAGTAGTTTTAGGACGGATACAATACTCAATATGAATTAAAAAGAACTTAAAAAATCACGATTTTGAAACAGGATGGATGCCATATATCATTTTGAAGTGGGTCATGTGATCTTTTCATATCATGGTCACGTGATCGTTTCATATAAGAGGTGTAATTATTATTTTAATTTTTATTTAAAAAACTACTGAATATATTTCGCTGAACTTTTTTTTTATATATATTATGAAACAATTTGAATATTACCTAAAATTTTCGAAGCAATTTGTGAATTTTAAATCCGCTTAAAAAATGTTTGAAAAATTAGGTCCCATAGGGCTCAATGTATTTCATTTTTTCAACCCGGGTTCAATCCAAAACTAATTGGGTGATATTCATTTATATTCCCATAGGTCCTACAGACCGTCTGAACAACATACTAAAATTTCATTTTGATTAAATCATTTTTACTGCAGTTATCGTGCTAAAGGACAGACAGACAGACAGACAGAATGAACAAAGTCACACACTTTTCAAAACACTTTTCAACTTTGTTGTAAAGTGTTAAACAATCCATCTTACATTAAACATATATAGCTTAATGTTCCCATCTGAGAACATGACATTTAAAATTTTCTTCAAACTAAACGTGTGAATAATTATTAACAATTATATTTTTTACATGAAATAGGGACTATATATATATATACTGCTGGACAATTGCTAAGGGCAGATTACAAATTGCAATGTAGCACAACATTAAGCGGGGATGGAGGCCCAGCAGGATAAAATATTGTTGCCACACTGTTCGGACATTAGAATAAAGATCATTTAATGTTCTGGAAAATACAGAAGGTTTTAAAATTTGAAACATCTGAAAGGAAAAAAGTGTTCATTTGATGCTGTGTACGGAGAAATGAAAAAATGCATATGAATGACAGCAGACACCTTTGAGAAAGGTGTCAGTACGGGATATGTCCACCATGGAGTGCGATGCAACATTCCACACGTCGTGTCATGCTTTGCACAACATTATCCAGCAGCTGTTGAGGCAAGTTATCCCACTCCTCTGTTAGTGCACGGATGAAGGTTGTTGTTGTTGAAACCCAGACCGTCCGACCTACCAGAAAGGTGTAAGGTCACTGCTTGGACGGTCGGGAAGTGCCACCCAATTTAGACCGGAACCCAGTGGGGGAGGCATCCACAGGGACCGTACCCTCCTTCCCCTACCACCAACCTCTCGGAAGGACTTTCGGACCCACATGTTTAACGTGATCGTACTCCGCATGAACACGGCGGCAGTTTTGGCAGCGGCTGGAATCGAACCCGGGCCAACCGAGTGCAACTCCAGCGCGCTAACCAATGGGCTACCGCGCCCCGCACGGATGAAGGTGTTCTTGCTTGTTAGAGAATATTTTCGACCAGCAAGTTGCCTCCCCAAAGCATCCCAAACACTTACAATGGGGTTTAGATCTGGAGAATGTGCTGGCCATATGAGGCATTGAATATCCTCACTGACTAGACAATCCTGAACAGCGAGTGTTCGATGGCATGGTGCGTTGTCATCCATGAAAACAAATTTATCACTGACAGCACCACGGAAAAGGTGAACATGAGGCAGTAGAACTTCATCAATGTATCGGTGCCTGATCATAGTTCCAGGTGCAACCACATGTAGGGGCTTACGGCCATTGACCATGATGCTGGCCCACGGTATTCACAGATTGTAATTTTTGTACCAAATCTCATTCGAATCGGTCCGTTTGTTCATCAGTCATCGTCTCCACAGACTCACTGGCTGACACACACACACACACAGACATCACCTCAAAAATGTTCGATTCATGATCAGGGATGCTTAAAACATGCTCTCCCACCGAAAACTCGAATTTTCGACCCCGATACAGTGCTTTCCTTATACAATGTTGTATATAAGGAAAGTAAAAATGCAAATACCTTGGACGCTAATTTCTCCGAACCTGGTAGATAAAAATGTAAATGTTTTTTCTTGTTTTGTTGATCCAGATTATGAATATATAAAATAATTTTAATATTTTGAACTTTTCTAGAAAATATTGAAAGCATCTGTCCGAGCGAGTGATTTTAAAAATTTTTCTTACTTTCACTCAAACTTCAAAAGATAAATATAAATAGTAAGCGACAAAATATGTATTAGGAAATTTAGTTACTGAATCTATTTATTTTTGAAAAAAAAAAAAAGCTTATATAGTTTTCGAGTAATCGCCTTGTCAAGCTGAAAAGCTGAAAAATATTGAAAATTTTTCGTTTTACAAGTTTGTAATGCTTATATCTTAAAAACTAAAAGTGCTAGCTATGAACAATAAGCAAGAATTTGTAGCTCATTTAAAGACTTATAAGTATATATAATTGGATTTTGGATTGAGTGGTTATAATTTCAATAGCTTTGATTTTTAACCTGGATTTTACAATAGCTGGGAAAGTTGCAATATTTAAAATGTTACGAATGTTGCAGCTCAGTGCCTTTACTTACTCCTTGATGAAATATGAGTGCACAAGCACAAGACATTTTATTTTGTTTAAAAAAATTAGAAAGTTAAATAAACTTGGGAATTCTAAAGATGTTTAATGATTGGTGAGGTTTAAACAGAATACATGGAAATAGACAAGTTAATAGATTAACTTGAATGTAAAATCTCATCAGATATATTGTTAAGTTTAATATATATACCGCAAAATAAGTTAATAAAAAAATTACATATTTTGAAGCAGTTTAGAATCGGAGTATCCAGATGAAATCTGGGTGAAAACTAAAAAGTGCTAGCTAGCTATGAACAGTTAGCAAGTAATTTATAGCACTTTGAAAGCCTGTAAAAGAAACAAAAGAATCTGAAAAAAAAAAAGAATCGAACAAATTTATTGACCCTTACTGAAGTTTTATTTTACAAAATATTATTTACGCAATAACCATTTCGACTCCATCAAACTGGATAACCCACCACTGCTTTTTTTTTTTTTTTTTTTCCTTTGTAATGTGCTCTGTAATTTTATGAGTGCAAATAACCTTTTTTTAGATAAGTTAATACAGTAAATTTAAACTGAAAATTTAGATTAAGTGGTATATTTTTCTGGGAAGCATTCTGACATCACATTCTGTGTATACCAAAATGGGTCGTTTCCCCACGACTCTCAGAAAGGCGAACTTTGACTGCTAATAAAACATTGAATACAGTTCAGAGAATAAAATTTTTTTATGCTTTAGTCCATTTTGCAACACTTCGAATAGAATAAAAAAAAAGAGGTCAGAATTGCCCACTGGGGCAGTCTAATTTTGTTAATTCTCTTGTTTTGGATTGGCTGGGTTGTTTGTTCTGCATTCTGCTTTCTGATTGGCTCTCAGGTGGACTGTTAATCCACGACTTGGGTATATATTGTTGAGGTTGATCGTGTATACACGTGGTAGAAGAGGAATGATTCATGCCGCATGGTAATACAATTTTCTTAATGTATCCTTTTTTCATTTTTTCATTTTTTGATGCCTGTAGTCTGAGTTTAAGCATTTATAGTAATGTACTATTGCTTAATCTGAAACAGGCATTTGTTTGGGTTAATTAGAATTAAATACTCAGACCTGAAGAGGAATTTAATTCTGATTAATCATCGAATTTGGGAAGGTTCTGTTCTTTTCTCTTATCGGCATTATGGCCGTGAATTTGCTTCTATGGTGATGTTAATATTACTTGAATTGTATTTTTATTTTTTTTATTTTTACATAATTCTTATTATTACATTTCAAATATATATATATATATATATATATATATATATATATATATATATATATATATATATATATATATATATATATATATATATATATATATATATATAATTGAAGATTTTTATGATTACTTGTAATATATATATACCCGAGAAATACCAATGAAAATTACTTGTAAACTGAAGGTTTTTGCAAATCAGAAGCCTAGTGTAGCACGATGAGCTATGCAAGAAGTTTGGAAATTGAATAAATGGAATCTAGTGATTATAAAAGAAATAAAATGAATATGAAAAGCATTTCTGAAACCATGTACGTTATCAAGGGCCATACATGTTTCATTAATGCTGATTCTACGTTTCTGTTTACACAACTGTAAAATGTATTACAGAAATAATGTAAAAGGCCCGACGTAGAAGAAAAGACAAAGTGGATCAAATACACAAAAAAATCAAACATGAATATAAAATATTCTGTTACACCAGCTTGTGGCTAATTATTGAAATGAGGATGCAAAGTATTATAAAGTAATATCAAAAGAATATAATGAAAATAAAATGAAAATGTATCTACCCCTAGTACTGTGGTACTTCTGGAAAAGCATGTTGTTGTTGTTGTTGAGACCCAGACCGTCCGACCTACCAGAAAGGTGTAAGGTAACTGTATGGACGGCCGGGAAGTGCCACCCAATTTAGACCGGAACCCAGTGGGGGAGGCATCCACAGGGACCGTACCCTCCTTCCCCTACCACCAACCTCTCGGAAGGACTTACGGACCCACATGTTTAACGTGATCGTACTCCGCATGAACATCTGGAAAAGCATGTGTATTACCAATCATCTCAGAATAGGTTACAGTGAATTTTTTGTTACTGACTAAGCAGTTTTCTCAAAGCAGGTTAAAGTGAATTATACGAATAGTTTAACTGTTAGAAGAAGACATGGAGTTTATGAATTATTTAGAAATGCTAGAGTATGATCTGTCAATATGTTGCTGTAATTGTTGCAAGTTTTTTGAATTTAAATTTAAAATGTGTTTTAATAAAAGAAAAAAATAAGATTGGGGGGTAGTTATTTTTTGATGACGGTGTTGATGAATTTATGAAGATGTTCTTTGTAGTAACAAGGTGTGCTTAACATTTTGATTCTTAATAACTGGTTATTAATAATATTTCTATATACAGATTTGGAAAGATTGGAAGAGAAATGTTGAAGTTTATTTACTATGAAGTTATAAGTTTCTGTTTTGTCATAGATTTTAAATTGTATTGTATTTGCATTTTTAATTGTTAAACTAACGTCTAGAAAATTGATTCAGTTGGATGTATATACATTTTCAATGAGTTGTAGATTAGGTGGATAGAAATCAAAATTTAATTCATTGGCCTCATTAGTAATTCCAATAATAATAAGATCATCAATATATCTGTACATTATATGACTGTTGAAAGGGTTCTGATTTTCGTAAAAATGTAGATAAAGGTTGGCCAGTATGGTGGATGATTTACCTCCCTGTGGGATTCCTCTATTTAATTTGTATATGCATTTTCCTTGAACTATATACTGTTTGAACAAAATGAATTTTAATAAAGTTGAAATGATATGTTTTTTGCTTGAGTGAATTGTTCATATAAAAGTAGTATGACTTTATATAAATCATTAATGTCTATATTATTAAATAGGTCTTTGAAATCAAAAGTTTTTACATCATGTATGTAAGGGATTAGTTTTATTTTATTAATTAGTTCTATACTACTTTTGATTATATGTGTTTTTTGTACAGTAAAATAATCATAAATTTGATTGAGTATGATTAGAAGTTGTTTGTCAGCTGCATTGGTGTATGAATTAAATCCTATAGTGACTGTTCTAAATGAAATAGGTGTTTTATGGAATTTAGGTATGAGTACCAAGTAAGGAAAATTGAGATTGTATTTTTGTTTAAGAAGTTTGTAGTAAGCTATTATTTGTTTATTTATAACATTGATATGAGTGTATAAAGGAGTTAAAGAAAGAGAGGTACTGAGTTGCAATTTAAGCTCGTCCAAATAAAATTTTTTGCAGATAAACGCATAATTACTGGATGCCTTGTCAACATATATATATATCTTTTTTTTATTATTATTATTTATGCCCATTTTGTCTACTTAATTTCGGGTTTATTGATCTATCTTGCAATGAAGAAGGGCATCTATTATATTCTCAAAACGGCTGTATGCTGCCTTGTTTTATCAATTTGTGCTTAATTACATTGTTTGAGTTTTTCCTTATCACAAAGTCTGTTGTTTATATGAAATTTTTTTTTTCTCATAATTTCCATTTTTATGAAGGCTAATTAGTATATTCTTAAAGTGTTGAAATGGTGTCTTTCTACTCTTCAAACCACCACAGAACAGTATCAATTGCAATATCACAGAACAGTGCCCTTCAAATCTGCTATTGTTGGAAAGTTATTAGATTTGACCCCTGAATTACTTCCAGAATCTTACACTTCAATATTCTCATTGGTTGCTGCAGCAGCTATTTGTTCATCAGTGAGATGACTTGACAGATTGATTTCTGTGCATTAATATCAATCCACACTGATTTACGCTTGTCCATGAAATTCTTAGTTATTACCAAATGCACTGTTGCCTTGTGTTAAACAGGGCATATAGGAAACATAGAGACACGAGACAGGGCAACAGAAAAGAGTAAGGGACACATGCTTACACCAAACCTGTGCTGCATGCGAAGGTGTTATAACCAGAGTTTACTGTATGTAGTATTTTTTTAAATTATTTTCTTTCTAGATTGTTTAATATTTAGTTATTACTAAAATATCAAATTTCTTGTTTGCTTTTCACACTTTCATATGTTTTTAAAGAATTACATTATTTACTATTTAACATACCATAAAATAGCTAACATTCATATCTGATATGTTTATTTATTACCCAGACTGTTTAGCTCACCCAAAGGGTGTTGAGCATATACAAGAGAAGGCGGAGAAAAACATAGAAAAACAATACACAAAGACAAACTGTTGGCACATTTCGGGTGCGACAGATCGGTGGTTTGCACGCTGGTACTGCATGCTGCCACAACTGCCGCCGTGTTCATGCAGAGTATGATCATGTTAAACATGTGGGTCCGTAAGTCCTTCCGAGAGGTTGGTGGTAGGGGAAGGAGGGTACGGTCCCTGTGGATGCCTCCCCTCACTGAGTTCCGGTCTAAATTGGGTGGCACTTCCCGGCCGTCCAAACAGTTACCTTACACCTTTCTGGTAGATCGGATGGTCTGCGTCTCAACAACTAACTGTTGCACAAACATCTGTTGCCATATTGTGACCAGATCCGACAGTCGCCCCGTTTAGTGAAAAGTACCAAAATTTGATAAAGAATGGTACTTAGAAATTTGATAAAAAACGGAACTTGGAACATTTGTCGGACAGTCTGGGTCTGAACAACAACAACACAAAGACAAACATATACAATAAACAATAGACATACAATACCAATAAAAAAATAATACAAAGACAAAACATACAAAGACATACATACACAATATGTTAATGAAAATGTTCAATTTCGAAAAACAGCAAATGAGCCAATATTTTTATATTATTTCAATAGCTTATTGATACAAAATAAAACTATACAAAAATGTAGGAAAATAATTTTGAGTGAAAGGTTTAAAACAGTCAAAAGAAACATTTAAACAGAAAGAGAAAATAAAAAATATACAAACAAAAATTTGGACAGTGCAAAAATTTAGCTCATGTTCCATTGATCGTGATTAAAACATAGGCAACTCAAATCTGTAAATACCATCACAAACCCTTTTTGCAATAAGAATACAGCTTTTAATTCTGTTGATAGATTTTTTATTTTTATAAATATTTGAAAACCAACGATTGACTAGGAGATGGTTTAGATAAATGAAAAATTTTGGTATAGGGGCACGAAAATATATATCACCAAAGTAATTGCAAATGCAGTTGGAAGTTGATTTAATATGAAAGTAATATAAGTAATCTAAAATGGGTCTGTGACCAGTTAAAGAGTATATTAGAAATTTATTAAAAATTTGTAGGTTAGGATCAACGATTGGAAGAAAAGATCTCTGTAGGGATTATGAGTACAAGGGGACAGGGGAGATATATATTCATTTAGATATTTTTACCAAAAATCAATTAACAAATTTTTACAAAATATTTTTAGACATGAGTATGGGAAAGGAACTTTCCCTGAAAATATGTATTAAATCATTAGAATTAATGTTTATTTTCAATATAATTGGATTTATGCAAGATAGATTGAAGATCAGAAATGGAGGAGAGGCTGTTGAAATAAATATTGACATTTAAGTTATTTTCGTCAGCCTAATCAACAACATATACAATAGCAGTAATTTCCACCTGAAAAACTGTATTCAGGCATATCTTGTATATTCGTTCGTTCATTTGACCCAGACCGTCCAATCTACCCAAAGGTGTAAGATATGTTTGGACGGTCGGGAAGTGCCACCCAAATTAGACCGGAACCCAGTGGGGGAGGCATTCACAGGGACCATACCCTCCTTTCCCTATCACCAACCTCTCGGAAGGACTTATGGACCCACATGTTTAACATGATCATACTCCGCATGAACACTGTAACAGTTTGGGAAGAGGTGGGAATTGAATTTGAGTCGTCCAAGTGCAATTCCTGTGAGCTAACCATTTGGCTGTCACGCCCCTATATCTATCTTGTTGAAAAAATTCTAACATATCCAGTTATGGGTGATTTTCCTGAATATTTCAGAAATTTTTGTGTGGCAAAGAGATATTTTAGGATGGCCTTAGAAATGAACTAATCAAACATGTCTCAGAAAAGTTTAATAATCTGATATTTTACATATGTATTAATATTGATAAATTCAGTAATATTGATAAATTTAGTAACAAAAATAACCAAGTACTACATAGCGGACATAAACAATTCCGCCTTGATTATGGTTTTTGATAGAATGCATATATATCTCTTACCTTGAATAACTAATCTGTCTGCACAGTATTACAACTTTGCTTCTACCTCTCTCACAATAAAACTATAAGAGATAAGACCATATCTATGTTGTGTAAAGCACACGAAGTATTGGACTATTTTATGCTTTATATTTGAAAACTCATTCTATATATTACCTACAAAATGATAATAGTTCTTTTATAGATGAGATGAATATAATTGGTGAATGCTAGCATAAGTTATATCAAGTAATGCAATCAGTGGCATATATTAAAGACATAGTGAGGTTTTTTTTAAGGAGGGTAGGGAGTACAGATCATTTCAAAAGTGGTTTGAGGGGGAATATTCATCTAAAAATAACTAAAACAGATTTAGAAAATCATTTTAAGGATATTCAGTAACATTGTTTACCAGAACGGTTTAAGTCTTTTTTTTTTTTTAGAAATTTTTCTGAACACTAAAAGCAAATATAAAAGCAAAATTCTGCAGAAGTTCTTGGAGCCAGTTTTCATGGTTTTGTACCAGCTACTACACCCTACACCACTCCAGCCATATAAAAAATTTCCTTGAAGTACATTACAATTACAATTTACAATGCACAAAATAGAAAAAAATATCAAAATTGAAAAGTTTACCAATTTCCCACTCCATAATTTATTAAATATCATTAATGCATAAATATTTTCTGAGTTTAAAACATTTAAATTTATATAATATTACATAAACAAAAGAATACTAAATACAGCGATATGTACAAAAAATGCTAAAAAGATATTTTGGATGTTTCAGTATTAAGGTTCCTGTGCATGACACAAGAAGTTGAATCAATAAATTGAACTGTCAACTTATTGTGCAAACTTGCATCACATAAAATGGAACTTTTATATCATGCTTGGTATAATTTATTGTGTACAACTTCTTGAATGAACCTTTGCAGCCGCAAAGATAGTGCAATGTAACTGACCAACCAGGGTACTCATAGCATATGACGTCACAATTCTGATCTTTTTATATTTTTTCACAGATTTCTGCTTTGCTCGTACATAAGTTGCATGTTTAAGTACGTTATGTATGCATTTTTAATACATTACTTTACTTAAGCATTTTTAACTTCATTAATTTGAATTTGATTTTAACTTTTTTTTCAAAAACTGTTTTTCTATCCAAGATTTTACCTATAGGGGCTCTATGTCTCTCTAAATTTATGTGGAGATCTCAAACTTTAATTTTTCAAATTTTTTTTCATTGAAATTAAATTTTATTTGTAATTATGATAGTAAGATAATTAAGTAATTATTACTAAAATCTTAAAACTATTTAACTTAAATTTATAATGTTTTGTTGTCAATACTCATACATGGTGCCAGCACTACTTGTATTGTATTAATTAAAAATAAGAAACTAAACAATTATAGTTCAATTAAATTTTATTTAACAGACACATATTTTCGTATAATTTTCTTTATTTTTTTTAAATAATTGTTAAAGCCATTAATGGTAGAAATTCCATTTTAAACGTGACATTGTAAATATTCAAAAAAATATATTAAAAGTTTCATTTAACACATAAATAAAAAAAAAAGGAGCAACATAAAATAAGAGAAGAAACATATTTCGAAATAATACAGAAGTAATCAAAAATATTGTATACAACAAGATCGTCTGAGTGCTGGAATAACAAGAAAATTGCACATTAAATAAGTTGAACAGTGTAAATAGACAAAGTTTGTAGGAACGATAAAAACAGTTCATTCAATAAATAAATCATCTTGTGTAAATTGAAAGTTGTAAGAGCAGAACTTCAATGGTCAATTTATTGATTCAACTTCTTGTATCGTGTACAGGGGCCTTTATACGGGAAAGTAATCTATACACACAAAAATAATCAATATTTTACAAAAGTATTAATAAAGTAATGAAACACAGTACAAAAAAATAAATACTGTGCTTTCTTACACTGAAACTATACATGGATGGAAATGGATGATTTTAGATCACAACACAACAGATTGGAAATATCGAAAATCATCAGTAAATAAAAAATCGCATTGCATAAAAAACTGTCCATCATTTCCATCGCCAATGATGCAAATTTCGTGAAAATACCATGAAAAAGTTTTTATTTCAGTGACTTTGAATCACAATAAATGATTTTAGCAAAATTTTAACTTTTTTCTGTTAACATAATCACGAGTGAAAATTGATTAATTGAATCATATATGATTTGTAAATCTGCAGTATCAGCAAAGTGAAAACATTACAACTTTATGTAGGTGCAAGGTAAATATATGGAGAAATAAAATCAACATCAGTAAATTTTTGCTAAATATTGCTGGAAATCCAAATTGCCACTGCAATAAAATTTTCAGGGATCTCTGTAACAAATACGGGAAATCGATAATTGTTACAGAAAATCCGTAACAGTTGGCATCTCTGTATATATATATATAACATATATATATAGAAATATATATATATATATACACATTCAGGGATTATTCTAGAAATTTGTCAGTGGTGGAAAATTTTATTGCAGATTCAGACACATGGTACACTTTTTTTACTGAGGAGCAGTCATGCCACCTTTTGCAACAAGTTAAGTGGCATCAGGTCTGAAATACCCATAAAAATATATAGTTTGACCTTGAACATTATTTTCATAGTCTATTTCTACATGACCAAACTCTAAATTTTGGCAAGTCTGTTTGTGCTTAAAGAGAGTACCTGTAAATAAAATTTGCACTTGATTAATACAACCATATCCTTCTACTCTTTTGTTTCAGCCAATGATGAACTGGTTCTTTTACAGGGTATTCTTCTAATGAACTGCCTTCTATTGAAATTCTCATCAAAGCATCTAATGTGCTTTCCGATAACCTATTCCTTAACCCTTTCGCGACGGTTGGCACGCCCGTGTGCCGCCTGCGAGCTTGCAATCAAGGACGTACGGCACGCACTCGTGCTGGAGAGAACTTTACCCTAAACGCCGAGTGGCACGTATCGGTGTTTCTACGTGAAACGTTTTCCTTTGAATTTATATGTCTACTAGATGGCGTTAAATGCCCGTGGAAGCAACTTAAATGTATTTTGCAGATGCTTGACCTTGGCACAAGCAGAATCCAATAAATTATTTCTCCATTTGGAGTGTTGAAACATATGGTTCTGTAAAGTAAACAGACAGAGCTCTTCTCGCAGCATCAACAATTTTATAATTGAGTTCCGGGTCTCCTTTTGATTTTAGCTTTTAATGATTTCGTTGGTGAATTACAGGAATATAAGAGAGTATTTTTTTTTTTTTAGGGGGGGGGGGGGGGTTAAAGGAATGTGCGACAGTGAAATGATTAGGCTATTTCAGATAAAAGTATGGCTGGTTTGAGATGTTTCCTTTCTGTGGAAGAATATACGCGTATGGTAAACGAACCAGACAGTAATGAAAGCAAAGCAGATTGTGAAGATTCATGGTGTTATTTTTGATGATGAATCTGAAAATGCAATTGATTCTTCAGATTCTGAGCGTACTATTATTACAAAGCCGCCAGCTTCAGTTGCTGTTTTTTCGAATCATGTTTGGACATGTGATTTGAAAGATCTGAATTCCTTGCAGTTTTTGAACATACCTAGAATAAATCACAATATCATGCCGCATAATTTAGATAAAGAACTTGATTTTTTTTAATATATTTTTTGATGATGAACTAGTAGAATTTATCGTAAAAGCAACTAATGAGTTTGCAAAGAAAAAATGGGAGAAAAATCTCCTCTCTCCTTCCGCATCGAAGACTCCACCTGTTTTAAATATATTTACACCTGTGACAGGAAATGAATTTCGTGTGTTTCTCGCACTAGTAATTTTGACGAGTATTGTCAGAAAACCAAATCTCAAAATGTATTTTTCTAAGAATCGAAATATCAGTACTCCTTTTTTCAATTCAGTTATGAGTTGCGATCGATTTATAGGAATATTACGTTACCTTCATTTTACTCTTGATAGTAATGCCCAAAAACTAAATAATTTGAAACCCGTGTTAGATGCATTAGTTTCAAAATTTAAATCTATATACACTCCTAGAAGAAATATGTTCATTGATGAATCTTTGTTCTCATGGTAAGGAAGGCTGGGATTTTGTCAATATATCCCCTCGAAAAGGTCCAGATATGGAATAAAAATATATAAATTGTCAGAATCGAAATCAGGCTGTATATGGAATTTTCTTGTGTATACTGGAAAGGACACGGAATTATCAAGCTCTGATGGTGGGTATGGAGAACGCGTTGTGAAAACACTTCTAAGTGAACTTTTAGGAAAAGGATATACTTTGTATTTGGATAAATTTTTTACCTCTGCTGTACTTGCAAAGTATTTGTTGTCTAAGAATACGCATATATGTGGTACAGTTTTAAAAAATCGGAAGGACATGCCAAAGAATTATCCATCTGTACCTAAATCATATATACACTAAAATTTTTAATATTTTGATAAAAGAAAATTTGTATGAAAAATATACATCAAATAGAAAATAAGTATTTCCTTTCTTCCTGAAAAAAGTAGAATGCTGCGTTGAACGGGTGATTTTTAGTGAATTTTTTTCGAGAGTTAGGCTTAGCGCAAAAAATTAGCCGTCTTTTGGGAAAAGTTCAGAAATGAAGCGCTCCGTCCTTTAGGCCACGGCAGTTTCGGAATGCTGCTGTCCCGAAAGGGTTAACAGATTTTTTATTATTTTCATTTGGGAAAAATGTCTTTCACAGTCAGCAGAATGACGTGGCATCACTCTAAAGCATTGACACAGACTTACTAAATATGGAAATAATGTTCTGTAACTTGCATTTGCACACAAACTCAATGAATTCATGATGACTTTTGTTGTTATGGTGGTCTCGCATGTACAGCTTCAAGTCGCACCATTCACGTTGACACTCCTCAACATTCATACCAAATCTTTTGGCCACAGTATAAATTTCTTTCTCACCATAGACAAAAAGTTCACTTTGTGTCTCTGGAAGCTTGATAGGATCAAACACATTAAACCATATTTACACAGAAATTCTAAATTTTTGCCTGTAAAGGAATCTAAGGAAAAATTTCCCACAATAATAAAAAAAAGCCGGCAATTTCATTTTTGAAGTTATACCAGGCTTCGGGAAATCAGTAAAATCTAGCCCGTCCTCCTAATTTTTTCCAGTTCTAAGAATTTTTTTTCACATTCTATTCATTACTTATATGTGTAAATACATCGCACAGCAATAATAAATCAAAACCAACTGCCTCATGATGAAGTGCGATAACTGCATATTCATATACATCCCCCCCCCCCCCCAGTGTTTAACCGCCGCGATCAGACTCGGCAATGCAACCTGGCAAAATTCCGATCTATTAGTGGGTGCAGAGGGGTAACAAATGTAATGAATCTCCCCTCTTTCCAATGTTTGGTAATTTGAAGGAGTGGTAAATAAATAATCATATAAATCCTCTTGTCCCTAAGTAGTTTAAACCTCATTGACATCCTTTGGGCTGAATAGATGTTTCATGCCTTAACTTCAGTTGTCAGACAATCGGAACAAATGCCATGAATGAATTGTAAACGTATTAGTTTTAAAATTGAAACCAAAGTGGGTAAGAAAAGAATATACTTCTGGCTGAAACAAAAAGAATCCATTCAAAACACACATTCAAATTTGGTACGTACTCCCATCAGGGACGTAAGTACCGGGGATGGGGGGTCACACACACCCTGACTCAAGAAAGTCGGAAAATTTGGCAATCACTCGGAAAAAATTGAAATATGAGTCAGTTTCGTTCATCATAAATTTCACTTTGAAAACTTATTTTTTACTTTAATTTTCGAAATATCCACTACAAAATCATCAATTCACTTTTGTTAAACAAAATCCTTGAAGTCCATGTTGAAGCAAAGCCATCTGATGAACATGAGGCAATGATTTCTTTGCAGTGTCATAAATCCCATTCCAATACAAATGAGCCACCTGGGAGAGAGAGATGACAACGAGGGTGGTCCAGGAAGTCCCCAATCATTGTCGGCAGTTTTCTTGAGGAAATTCCGAGACTCAGATCTTGCACCCGGAGGGTGCAGACCATTTGTAGTACACATGTTTGGGGACAAAACTATGGAAGAGCAATTAGGTTCTGATAAGAACTCTTCTGACAAAACCTATTTTCTTCTATATGCTGTCGGCAAAACAATAAGAGAAAAATACTGAAACACATTTTCCAGGGATTTGGAAAGCTAACCCAGTATGTATTATTCCCTTAAAAGCGTCTTCAATTAAGCAAGTAATTTATGACTCTCAGAAAATGTGAATATGTTTTCTGTAGAATGTTGAAAAGCATGGAATCTTCATTCAGCCAAGCCCAGATTGCTTCAATTTTTTGCAGAGCTGGGTTGTAACCGCGTAAAGTAAGGTAGTATTTTTAAATTATTTAAAGGCATACATAAGAATCGTTTGTATACGATTGTTAATTTTGTTATAAAATTTTTGTGCTTTTAAATGTATCTTTTAACAATTCATAGGTCATTCAAATAAATTTCCAGCAACAAAATAAAATCGCAATTTGTGAATAAAACACTAAACTATACAAAAAGATCAGCAGTGGTTCCAATACAGGTCAGAACAGGCAGAAAATTTTGATTTTTTCCCTGCCTGGCACGACAATACCAGTGCTTAAACCCGACCCGAAGACCATTGAGTCTCGGCCTTATCCTGCCTGAAATAATTTATTTTCATATGTATTTTTTAACACATATATAAATATATGGGCGCGGTAGCCCTTTGGTTAGCACGCTGGAGTTGCACTCGGTAGGCCCGGGTTCGATTCCAGCCACTGCCAAAACTGCCGTTGTGTTCACGCGGAGTACGATCACGTTAAACATGTGGGTCCGTAAGTCCTTCCGAGAGGTTGGTGGTAGTGGAAGGAGGGTACGGTCCCTGTGGATGCCTCCCCCACTGGGTTCCGGTCTAAATTGGGTGGCACTTCCCGGCCGTCCAAACAGTTACCTTACAGCGAAGGCTGCAATTGCTGTCACAGCATGTCCCAGACGTTCTCTATTGGTGATAGGTCTGGGGATCTGGATGGTTATAGGAGGGTATTAATTCCTTGAAGACATTGCTGAAAAAGTTGTGCAGTATATGTTCGACCATTGTCTTGTTGGTAAATGGGCGACTTGACAGCATAGGTAGAACAATCGGCTGCAGAATATAGTATACGTACAAGAGAGTTGTCAGACTGGCTTGCAGCACAACTAGAGGAAATTTTTCCTCTTCCAGCCCAGACCGTATGACCTACCCGAAAGTGTAAGGTATCTATTTGGATGGCCGGGATATTCCCATTCAATTTAGACTAGAATCCAGTGGGGGGGACACTCACAGATACCGTGCCCTCCTTCTGCCACCAACCTCTCTTAGCCCATATAATTAGGTCTTAGATAAGCGCCTGCTATACTACTTGAATAATACAGAATCGTATCTTCAAGCGCGGATGATTTTCACGAACTCCCAAAGGGACCGCGTCCGAATAGTGTCAAAATGTAATATGCACTCACTCCACAGTTGTATATTATAATAACTCACTGTTTTTCAAAGTTTTTTACTTTCCTTATATACATAATGTATAAAGAAAGTATTGTGAAGGGATCGAACATTCGAATTCGAGTTTTCGACGGGACAGCACGTTTCAGGCATCTCTGATCACGAATCAAACAATTTTGAAGTGATGTCTGTGTGTGTGAAAGTATGTGTGTGTCAGTGAGTCTGTGGAGACGATAACTGACGAACGAATGGACCGATTCAAACGAAATTTGGTACAAAAATCACAATCCGTAAACACTGGAAGCCTATTGTTTTTATATGCAATCGAATGTTCAGAACCTCATAAATTTTCGAGTGAAATTTTGAAAAAATTGCCAAAAAATCAAAACCGCTACTAAAGTTATGCAAATAGACATTTCTTATGTAATATTTCATTAGAAAACGATTGACATAAATTTTAGAAATATTTACATTAAAAACATAAATTTTAGAAAAAGAAATATTTCCTATTGAGAAACATGTTCACTTTTCATATGCAATACCATGCGATAAATTTGGTGATTTCATTCTCGTGGAACTAGCTCGTTCCATTCATGAAAAAAGATACTTTGAGTAATACTTTTGTATTTGAATGCCAATAGTCATTAATCTGCTGTAAGAATAACATATTTCTCCGTCCATAACGCTTGGCGAGATTTTGGCAACGAATTTGGCGGAATGTCGTCAACTTGGCGAAATTTTAATTGTTGCCAAAATCTCGCCAAATGGATAAAAATGATGCTAAATCAATGAGAATGATGACTAATTGAAGAAAATTCAATATCTTGGGAAGAATATAAGTATCTACTATAAGAATAACATTTTTTTAAACTGTAAAAGTAGTAAATTCATTGCATTATATAAGGAAAGTCGTGTGTTGCCCACAACAGATTTTTTGTCTCGGAATCCCTTTTGGAATTTTAATTTAATATCGAAACCCCGAAATGAGAAAAAGTCCAATGAGTACAAATTATGCATCAAAATTCTTTAATTTTCCGTAAATTTACACGAAACTATAACACACGTTGAAAAACGCTGTATAGCTCAATGTTAGTTTTAAACCAAATTTATACGCACGCGATCCATAAACCTGAAAAAAAAATAAAGAAAAGAAACGATCCTTTCTCTAGGAGAGAGCTCAGACATGCGCAATCCACCAGGGAGAAACCGCAGTTCTTAGCACTTTATTAAAGGAGATGCATTTGCTGCTTTGATGCGTTTTCTTTAAAAAAATGTAGTAATTAAAAAACATTGTTAGAATACGAAGATACACACAACTTTCTGTCCAGCCACTCAAACAGCTGCTACAAACCCTTTGGGTCAGTCGAGTGGTCTGGGTTTGCAACATAACTTTCTGTAGAATTCAAACTGTAGAATTGAGCTAATCTTCCTGCTTTGGATGCGGCAAAATAAATATCAGATAACCTAAAAAATGCAATTTCAATGTATTTAAGAATATGTGTATAGCCACATGCATGTAGATTTTCTGGTGAACCATTTGGAAATTTTTTTACGTCCGTGTCTGGACGATTTTTTGAAAACAAATATCTAGAAAATGAAGAAGCGGCAACCCCTTATGAGCACTACAAATCATATCGTGTTAATTTCCTTTGGAGAATGTATGTATGCTATTAAGCACATCCCATGTTTTACAAAGCTAATCCTTGACCTAGAAATGCACGTTTTTATTTCTTTTTTGAGGAAATTATTTGAAAATTAGAAAAAATTAATAAAGTTTTAATTATTTGCAAAAACCTGACAAAAGACCCAAATTTTAAAAAGAAAGATGCATCTCCCGCAATTTACACAGCCAATTCTTGGCATAGAAACTCGTGGGTTTTTAAGTGCTAGGCAATCCTCTTGGAATACGTCAAGGGCATTCGAAAAAAAAATCCCAAAACGTATTAAATTTAATACTTTTTCAAATAATATTTAAAATTCTGTTAATTCTTGCCTTACTTTAAATGTCAGCTAAAGATATGAGCATTTGCATAACACATTCGATAATTTTAAAAAATGTGCAATTATTTATATGAAAAAAACCCCTCCAAAACAGTCTCAAAACCAAAATTTTGGTTTTGAGACATTTTTTTTTTTTTTAATTGGGGTATGATTTGCACATATACACAAAACACTCGGAAATTAAAACAAATAATTGCCGTGTAGACTTTGAACTGCACAAAGGTCACTAGAAGAGCAATGCACTCGTTCAAAAAAACATTAACTCACTTGTTTGTACAGTCGGAAAATTTCAATATTAGTTGGAAAAATTTTCTTCACACCCCCCTAGTCAAGATTGCCCACTTACATCCCTGACTCCCGTCTATTACAGCAAATGAAAATTTTATAGCTTGGATTTTAAAGAGTTAAAAGGGGATAACTTTCTGCACAGGTTTGAGTATAAGTCCGGGCTGGGTTTGAGTTTTCCACTGTTTCGGGCCGGGTTGAGTCTTTTTTTTTTTAAAAACGTCCGTTACGACCGGGCCGAACATATTTAGTCTGAATTTTTTTCAATGGATTTAAATTGAATACATGAACCTCTTCTGTTTATTTCAGTTATGCAGAGATAAATGTTTAAGGAAACAAACTCAATTCCCAGTACAAAATTTTTGCAAATTTGCTTTTAACATATTTGAATACAAATCATTTCGGGCCTGCCGAGATGCAGTTATCTTCAGGTCGAGTTCATTCTACATTTATAAATTTCTTCGGGCTTGGCCCGGGTTTAAGCATTGGTATTGTCGGCTGGGTGAAAATCCGAAATTTCGGCACATGTTGATCTCAAAAAGAAGAACAGAACATGTCACTACGATCGTGAGCACGCTATCGCATTTTCGTTCGGTCATTGGATTCACTGGGTGGAGGATGAGGGGAAAGAAAATAACTAGCGTCTGTGGTTACAATGCAGATCTGATGGCTCGCCGTTTATGGGGGGGGGGAGGTGATTTGCAGGTAACGACATTTCAGTTTTCATTCATGGCACAGGAAAAGGGAGGCTTTCGCCATAATTTTACGATGACAATAATTTGTTATTTATTTTGTCTTTTCTTTTTTTTTTTTCTTACGAAATCTCTAATCTCAAGGCCGTCCGAAAGGACGGCAACTTCCGAAAATTGGCCGTCCTCGCCAAATTTTAACCCGGCGAGGACGGGTGATTTCCGGAAACCTGAGTTATACATACGCAAATGGTGGGCGGGACCCGCCCATGACCAAATAGTAGTGGGAGTTGGGAGTGGTGGAAATGCCGTCCAGTGCCGCCCACTGTAGAATAATCACAGCACATACATATATACAGGGTGATTCAAAAGTTCAGAGCAAAAGTAAAACGTTATAAAAAAATATCTATGGGTCGGAGAGACATACGGTTTGTAAATTAAGATTCACCATGGTGGGGATTTTGTATGGCATAAAAACATAGTTCAAAATCTCGACAGTAGGGGCACTGCTGCAAAGAAAACAATGCGAGATAATAATTGTGAAATGAGATATTTTATTTCAGCATGATTTACAGCTGCAAATGCTCAATGTGTCCTCCACCACATTCCTGTACTGAATGTAGTCGGGGTATTACGGCTGATACAGCATGAAACAGCATATCAATGGGAATAGCTGATACCTCCTGTAGTAAGAAGTCTTTCAGTGTTGGTAAGGACTGGGGATTTCCTCTACAGACCTGTAATTTTAGGTATCCCCATAACCGAAAATCACAAGGTGTGAAATCTGGGGATTTCGCAGGCCATTCATGTGTGCTATGCCTGCTCAGTAGGCAATCGGTGCCAAACGTTGACCGTAGGAACTCCATCACTTGATGTACCATATAGAGTGGTATTTAATAATGTTTTTGTCTGATACTAATTTTGCGTTGCGTGAGCGTTATGCATCAGTCACCTCCATGGCTTTATCTGCAGCAGATCCCCCTAGTGTCGAGATTTTGAATTTTTTTTTCATGCCATACAAAATCCCCCACAACGGTGAATATTAATCTGCAAACCGCATGTCTCTCAGACCCATAGATATTTTTTTTATAGCATTTTACTTTTGCTCCGAACTTTTGAATCACCCTGTATATACAGGGTGCCCACTTATATCCATTACACCTCCCTTAACTTCTAAACGGTGACAGCTTAGGCCATAAAGTTGGTGTCTAGGTATAGTAAAAAGGCTATGCACTACTCGATGAGACAACTTACAACACCATCTATCGGCAAATTTTGGAATTAGCGGTGCTATCTCGTAAATGGTGAAACATACGTGAAAAAAGTGGACTAGAAAGTTGTAGAGCACTCTCGATTTAGTACGAAAAGATACCTTGCGTACATTAATACTAACTGAGTATTGCGAGATGTTGTTAATTTACGGTGAATGTGCGTGTAAGGCAAAATCAGCTGCAAGGCTGTATCATTAACGTTTCCCTCAAGGCCCGCATGCTACATGGCAGACCATCTTAAAAGTTGTAAAACGTTTAAGGGAGACGGGCTGCATGACCAGCCGACCTCGAATTCGTACACCTCGTAATGTAGGACACAAAGTGCAACCTGAAGATATGCTAGCATACGCTCTCGCCCATCCTCAGAGCAGCACAAAAATGATCAGTGAAAATTGTGGCCTCTCAAAAAGCCGTGTCTGGAAAATCCTGAATGAATCAGGTGCTCATCCATACCGTTCCACACCTGTGCAGGGATTGCTGCCAAGAGATACTGAGAGACGTTACACGTGGTGCAACTTTGTGATGAATAACTTAGAGGTCCACCCAACATTCCTGGCAGACATAATATGGACGGATGAGGAATGTTTTTCGAAGAACGGAATGTTTAATAGACAGAACGTTCATACCTAGTCACTGGAAAATCCGAGATATGCCGTCGAAGTTCGACATCAACAACGCTGGTAGATTAATGTTTGGTGCGGAATTTTTAATGACAGGCTCATTGGACCAGTATTTTACGAGGGCACGTTAACGGGACAACGGTACTTGTAGCTTCTGCATGATGTAATAACCGACTTTGTTGAGAATCTACCGTTGCACCAACTCCTAAATGTATGGTTCCAACATGACGGCGCACCTCCGCATAAGATTTCAAACGTTCAGCAGTACCTAATAGAGACATTCCAGAATCAAGTCATTGGGTATGGTGGTTCTGTCGAGTGGCCCCCGATCTCACCTGACTTGACCTCATTGGACTTCTTCTTATGGGGACACATAAAAGGGCAGGTATATGCGACCCCTCCGCCAACATTGCGGGATCTTTGATGACGTATTACTGATGCTTGTGCGTCCGTAACACCTGCCATGTTGCACAATGTGCAGCGAGAAATCCAGTCCAGAGTGCAAATGTGTATAGTGGCTAACGGAGAGCATTTTGAGCAATATACTATTGTAAATAAATGATCCTGCAGACAGAGAAGTGTCTCAGTTTCTTTCTTCCACCCTTTATGACATGACAATTTTCGAAATCGTGACCAAACAAATATTCATTTTTTGTATTCTGTTTTGAGTATTAATGTGCGCAAGGTATCTTTTCGTACTAAATCAAGAGTGCTCTACAACTTTCTAATTGACTTTTTTCATGTATTTTTCACCGTTTACGAGATAGGACCGCTAATTCCAAAATTTGCCGATAGATGGCGTTGTAAGTTGTCTCATCGAAAAGCGCATAGCCTTTTTACTATACCTAGACACCAACTTTATAGCCTAAGCTGTCACCGTTTAGAAGTTAAGGGGGGTGTAACGGATATAAGTGGGCACCCTTTATATATACTAGAAAATATAACCGGCATTGCCTGAGAGTTATAGCAGGGTAGTTACATAAAATAAATAAATAAATTTTATTGTTATATATAACAGTGAAAAATGCATTCTCTGTGTATATCGGCACAAGAGGCGTGATATGCCTCCACCCCCACAAATCACAAAACCAAAATTCATCACTCGTGGAGACTATGTTCTACATTAACAGATATAATTTAAATCTTAATTTCAACAATTCCAGCACAATGACCAATTTATATATTTGCCATATCTTACACAAACCATGTAATTCTTATATTTTCAATAAATAAGTGCCCGCTACTTAAATAATACAGATACAGGTAACACCATACTCCATTTCCAAATCGTCTGTTTTGAACTAAAATCATTCTCACACTACAAATAAAATCT
Source organism: Amaurobius ferox (assembly GCA_951213105.1). NCBI lineage: Eukaryota > Metazoa > Arthropoda > Arachnida > Araneae > Amaurobiidae > Amaurobius > Amaurobius ferox. The sequence goes on from OX578151.1 coordinate 56,595,643, forward strand.
CCAAATCTCAATCACATACCAGGGCATACACATCCATTATGCACATACGCTAATGGACAACACAATTCCCCTGTCCTGTAGTAGGTAGAAAACTCAGAAATGATCCACTCGGAAGAAAATGGTTCACAATTTTAAGAGTTTACTCACTTAAAAAATTTTATAATTAATGAATGGATGGTTTCGGGAATTTTTTCATTTTTTTGAACAATGTGTGATATTTAAAGTAGCTAGTGTTAAGTAATAAACATTGGATTGCTTGTCAATATTTTATATCGCAATAAAAGAATCAGGGATGTTTTAAATACATGAGAAGTATACATATATTTTTTTTAATTCACAAAAATTTGTCTATTAATTGTATGGATTCTGTTCAAAGTTTGTTTGAAAGAGAATTTTTTGATCTTTCTGGTGGTATCAATCTGAAAACTCTGTGATAATATTTTTGGTAGCTAAGGAAGTGATTAATGTGAAAATACGAAAACAGAAAATAACTAAAAATAATTAATTCAAAATTTAAAAAACTAATTATACATATATATATATATATGCACACACACACTTAAAAATGTATGCAACTCAGTACTTGAATTTGTAATAAAAATAAATACAACTTATTTTATATCACAATAATTTTCTAATCTTTGTCACTTCTAAAAGGACCACCTTCTAATTAGTATTTTACGCATGTGTGATATATGTATATGTTTAGTATAGGCTATATACACAGTATAGATGTGTGATATTTAATGTGTGATATAAATTATACAATAGTCTGTCAAATATTTTTCCGATATTTTTATAATGCATAAATTAAGCATATATATGCAGTAACCAGTGTGAACCCTATATGTGATAATCCAATGTTTCCAAATGGAAACATGCCAAACACATTTTTCTGGAAAAAAAATGCTAAAATAGTATCTAGGCAAACAAACAGTGCTAATAAATACTGTTAAATGTCTCATTTTATCTGACTATAAAGGGTTAATAAAATTGAGAAGTTAGATTCCAAAGTTTTGATGGAATGCAACAATGTACTTGGTACACAGTGCAGCAGATTTCTCAAAAAAGGCTAAACAATTTAGAAGACAATATATGTGCTACCGCATTTTCAAAATTAATATAATTTTAACTATGTTAAAATTATTATGCATATGAAATTATACAAACTTTAGAAATCACAAACCTTTTCCTTAACCAACATCTCAAATTACTCATTAGATGATAAAAAACATGACATGGGAAAAGAAGGAACCTTAGATTTACTTACCTTATAAAAAGCTTTAAATTCCTGTATGCTAGAAAAGGGATTAAAAAGTTGGCAGTAATAGAAAACATTTATTTTTCACCTGAGTCAATCCTTTTGACATTATCAAAGAAGAAGACTGTCAGAATAAAAAATCAATATAAACAGTAATGCATGGCATAATATGCATGTAATAGAAAAAGTGAATGATAATAGCTAAAACCTACACAATAGTTTCTACCAATTGCTGCAACTCCAGATCTACTACAACTATTAAGTATAATGTTACTTTTAAGAAAAAAAAGTTGTTCCTCAATACAAGATGAGTCAAGATGTAATGCCATGCATCAGACTCAGGGCAGAGTCAAGTAGTAAATATCATACATCAAGATGACAAGATGATTGTTCAAATTACTCCAAGATAAAAAAAGAATGTCTAGTACATCTTTATTGGAATGCATTATTAATGACACTAAAGTTTTGTCCTGCCGAAAGTAGTGAATGGGCTGCCAAAAGTCGAAATGAGAATTTTCTATGAGATTCTAAGTTGATTTTAAATTCCTGAGAATTGCAGATTTACCCTGAGGCAAAAGAATCCTGGTACATATCTTTCAAATCAGTATGCATAAAGCAAACATATATTTACACCAACCCAAATACCTCTACTTGAATATACCTGTTTGAAATGCAAAACATTTTAGATTTTGATGAAATAATTCCGGAAAAAAATTCTTACCAAGAATTGAGTGTGATCTAGACTGTGGAGATGGCTCAACAACATTTACTGGACGGCAGCCAAGGCCCTGGAATATAAAAATATATTCAAGTGTCTATAACATAGTGTAAAAGATTTAACTCTAGCTAATGGAAATTCACTATACGGTCTATGATAGTATTCATAATACAGTTAGCCACAAATTTTAGTTAAATTAATAAGTGCTTGCTTTGAATTTAGTTATTTTCCATTCGTATTAAGGAATGCATAGTATAAGGACTCATTTGCTTATTGCTTACTTTAGAAAAGATTATTGAGGGAGTTTTTGTTAACAGGTTTATTTATTGGGTTGAAGATATTAATAAATTTAAATGTTATAATCATGTCTTTTTAACTACAATCGATATCAAAAGGGTGCTTGATAATTTAAAGTGGAGTAAGTTGGCAGTTATTATGATTGAGCTAAATAGTCCTCCGATGTTTCAAAATTTTATTTTTTCATATTTAGAAAATCGTTTGGTATCATATATTGTGTGAGGATATTTTTATTTCAACATTTATTTCTAAAGGATATCAATACGGTTCTGTCATTGTGCTAATCCTATGAATTATTTCAAAATGATTTTAATGCATAGCAATAATAATCATTATTCACAAGCATACGCTGATGATATGGTAGTGGTTTCCTGTTGCACCCAATATATTTTAGAAGACAATACAATTCTGTACTTAATATTAGTTCTAAAATCCTAAATTTTTTTTAATTAGAAATTGCTGTTGAAAAGTGAAGTTGCATTGTTTAGGGGGAGGTTAGGCCTTTTAAAAGAAATCCAATTTTTAAATTAAATAAAGTCTTTGGAACATTTAAAATACTTGGGAATAATTATAGACAAACTTTCTTGGAGCCTGGGAAAGAAAAGAGTCACAAATATAGTTTATATTTTGAAAGAACTTCTGGTAATAATTGGGGGGTTGATAAGTTACTTTTAAAAGTTTGGTAACAGGTGGTTATTGAAAAAATTATTATTTTTAGTTCAGGTATCTGGACTGATAATTTAAATGAAGGTCAGATGGTGAAGATGGTATCTCTGTAGAGAGTTTTTCTGATTAAAATATTTTCTGCCGACAGGATATTCCCTCAAATATTGCCCTTTTCTCCATTCTTAGTATTGTTTCTATTGATGTTACTATTTGCATGTTAGGCAAAAAGTTTTATTTTTGGAGAAGACGTATTGATTGTTTCAGTGAATTTAATTTCTTTAATCCTACTGCATTTAATTTAAAATTGCTCCGTATGTTTAATTCATGAACGATCCATTGAGTTACCTTAACCCGTTCACGACCAGAGTGTCAAATATGCCTTGGAGAACTTCCTTGTTCCTCGGCCCGACGGTGCAAGTTTGCCTCGAACGCGAGATGGCTATTGGAGCCCATCGGTGCAAATGTGCATCCCAAAACTAGAACATTTCTACCAAAAATTTTAAATAACACTAGATAGCGCTAAAACCCCGTAATTTTTGCAAAGCTAGTTCCTTATATCATCGACCTTCATATTTAAGTTTCGGTTTCATTAGGGTGCTGACTAAGTTGATAATATAAACAAATGCTCGTGCAAGCACTTGTAGTTATCTGGCAATTTAAAAGGCACGTCGACTGAGATATTTAAAGGAAATATTTCTAACATGGTAGTTGTTTGGTGCTTATTTTAACTGAAGAGTTATGTGTGGTATGTTTAGCATGTTAAGTGGGAAGAGGAGGGTGGCAGGGATTTTGTGTTGCTGTTCTTACGGAGAAGAATCAAAGAAAATTAGCTACTCGACATTTTCCTGGCTTGCATGTAAATTCAAATAGGAAAAAAACTCGAAGAAGGTGTATAGTTTGTTTTAAAAGTTCCCTGAAAGAAAAGTGCTAAAAGCAATCGTTTTACGAGTGCAAAATTTGCACAATAGGACTCTGTATTGAACCCTGTTTTGAAATATTTCATACGTTACAAAACATTCAATAGGGATATGTGATTACATAAAAAATTGCAGGATATATAATATGATGTTTATAATAATGTTATATTTCATATTTAGAATAAGTGTTATTTTTAGACTTTAGTAATATTTAGATTTTTGAGTTTAGAATCAAGTTTTCATTTAATTGCTTTATAACCATATTTCTGCTATATTTCATATTATATTTACATTTTATATTGTTAAACAATTACTGCTTCAATCGCTAAGTTATTGTTTATACGACAATCTAGTTGTAGACGTATTTCAAAGTAAAGTTGATTTAATATGATATTTTTACAGTGTTAGTCTTAACTGCAAAAAGTACCCGGGTTTGGAGTGGGAAACGATTTTGCTGCGCGCAGGCCCAGAGAAACGTCGTTTTCTTGACTCTCCTAGTCGTGAACAGGTTAATGCAATAATGAAATTACATAATGACAATGTATATATATTGGTGGTTCTAAGATTAATAATAATGTGGAGTTTGCCGTTTTCATTTTTGATATTGATATTTTAATTTATGTTTTAGTTTTCATTGAGATAACAATATTTTGGTATTTCAAGCAAAGTTGGCAGTGATTAATTATGCAATTAAATGGGCTTCTAAAAATCAAAAGGTTAATATTTTTATGTACTGCTTGTCTGCAATTTTGGATTTGGGTTCCACTAGTAATACATCAAAATTTTTATTAGATGTTAAATCTGTAAATTTCCCACTAAAAGATGTTACAATATATTTACAAGCCTGAGTGTTTTCAAGAATAAAAAAGCATATGAAAAGAGAAAGATACATTAGTTTTTATAAACCAACAGCGAACAAAATTTGCATATCTTTAATAGTCAAATAGCACAAGGAAAGACAGGGGAATGAAAAACATATAATATTAAAATGACACAGCAGATATAAAATACAAAGTAAACACATTTAGATGTTCAAAAATGCAGACAATGATTTAACCTTCAAAGAATCTAGAATGAGATGCCACGTGAAATTGAGATTTTACACAAGGTCATAATTACAGATGGAATCATGATAAATATAAATAAATAAAGACTATAAGCCTTGTTCTAGTGTTGATGTTAGGAAAACACCCAATCGCCATTTAAGACTCCATAAAACATCACAACATTTAATTACACATAAAAATTACAGATATTTTACAAGCCATAGCTAGGATTAGTTATATCTTATACATTGGCTACATGTTTCAAATGCTATTCTCCTATCATCTCTAGAATTCGAATGTCTTGTAAAGAAAACAAATGTTCTCATTCTCACTCTGGCTCAGTGCTGCATCTAGTGTTCTTTTGGAAAAATACAGAAATGTGTCTTACAATCCCCCCTTCTGGTTCCGATGTCTAGGCAACCGTCTGAGTGAGGTACCAGCATTTGAAGTTTTTCGTAGGCGGCCATGTTTACGTAGAGGATTCATGGGTTGTACACTGTCCTCTTGGAATAGGCTTTCAAGGCAGATAAGTAATAAACTACAACTGGTACTTGAGGGTTTTCTAAGCTAGCTACTTCATGAGGATGCAGATCGCTATGAAAGTATAAACATATGGTCCATCCCGTTGAGACAAATATTTCGCTTCTTTCTTTGGCTGCATTACTAACAGGGTGTAAAGTTATGTACACTCGATCTCCTGGTGTAAATTGTTGAGCAAGGCTTCATAATCAGCCTAATGCTTCCTCTTATCCTGCTGTTGCTCCACAACTTCTTTGATCTGTTCGGTAAATTTGGCAAACTTTTTAAGATAAGGAGTAATTTCTGGAACAAAATTATCATTCAATTACACTACGAACACCATTGCTCATATTATCTGTAGTGCAAAGTTCTCTATCAAAATTCAGAAAAGCTGCTATTTGTCCAGTGAACTGGCACATTGCTGTATTTAAAGCAAAACGAATTCCAGGTAACTTCTTAGACCACAAATCATGTCTATTTTGAACCAAAATTGCAAGTCATGACTTTATATCATGGTTCTTTCTTTTTGCTGGGTTTGCTTGTGTGTGATAAACAAGAATCAATGACTGTTTAATGTTCAATAAGCAACAAAGTTGTTGTTGTTGAGACCCAGACCGTCCGACCTACCAGAAAGGTATAAGGTAACTGTTTGGACGGCCGGGAAGTGCCACCCAATTTGGATCGGAACCCAGTGGGGGAGGCATCCACAGGGACCGTACCCTCCTTCCCCTACCACCAACCTCTCGGAAGGACTTACGGACCCACATGTTTAATGTGATCGTACTCCGCATGAACACGGCGGCAGTTTTGGCAGTGGCTGGAATCGAACCCGGGCCTACCGAGTGCAACTCCAGCGTGCTAACCAATGGGCTACCGCGCCCCAAGCAACAAAGTTGTATCACAGCTAAAACGAACTGAGTTGCATTGTCACTGATGATTCAACGAGGAATACCATACCTCATCAAGACTCCTAGCAGTATTATTGCACATCATTAGTAGAGATATCTTCTATTATCAAAATCCACTTTTCCCCATCTTTATTCTCTGGTACAGGTCCAAAAAGGCCTATTGGTCTCAAAACATTGAGAAGGAACTGGAGTCTAACAATCCTGCCGGTTTCTGGTTAGAAGGTTTATATCTATTGCAATCTATGCAGTTTTACACATATTCTCAGATGAATTTTCTCATCCCTATCCAATAAAAATTCCTTCAGCTCCATAATGTCCAGCAGTCGAAGCATTATGATATTTTTTTCAAAATCAAGTTTCTTTCATGGGCTGGAATTACTAATTCAGCCTCTTCTCTTTCGGAATATGGAGCATAATGGTAGAGGACACCCTGAATCATGAGGTAGTCTCGTTCCATCCAGTTTGCATAGTCTACGTCTTTGTCAATGCTTTCAAAGCAGCAAATGACCTTTCCTATTTCCTCATCTTCCAATTGTTTTTCCCATAGTTCATTAGGTGTTCTGGAGGGAACATCGCAAGATACAGTACAGATTTCGCATGAAGGGACATCATGTTCACAAACAGGTCTTGACAACATATCAGAAACAACATTGCACTTTCCAGGAATGTATTCCATATTTAAATTGAAACACTGAAATTGCAATGCCCACCAGGCTAATCTTCTAGATGAAGACTTAAGCTTCATGAGCCATTTAAGCAGTTGGTGGTCAGATGCTACGGTAACATTAGATCCCTCTATATGTATCCTCAGAATTTTTTTAATACCCACATAACAGCCAGTGCTTCAAGTTCCATAGTGGAATAATTTCTCTCAGCAGAACTAAGCAGTCCACTTGCATATTCAACTGGATGTTCATCTGATCGCTGGCCTTGAAGGAAAAAACAAAAAAGCATAGCTACTTGCCAAAAACATAGCTACTTGCATCTGTTTTAGTCATAAAAGGTTTGGTGAAATCAGCTTGTTTAAGAATAGGCGAGGACACCAAACATTGCTTTAGACTTTTGAGAGTCGAAAGCTCTCTGTTCACTTTCAGACCAACTCCAGGGAGTTTTCTTTTTTGTTAGATTGCTCAGAAGTCAAGAAATCTCAGAAAAGTTCAGTATAAACTTTCTATACCAGAAACATGGCTGCAAGAAGGATAGTAGTTACTTCACATTTCTAGGGGAAGGAATTTCCAAGATGGAAGATACCTTTTCAGGATTCACTTCTATTCCATGAAACGTAATCCAGAGTCCAAGATATTTAACCCGAGAACAAGAGAAGTTGCATTTCTCTCAATTTACACAAAATTTGTATTTGAATAATCTGTCGAAAACCATTTCAAGATCTTTAAGATGTTGTTCAAAATATGGGGACAGGATTATGAGGTCATCCAGATAGACAAGAGCTGGCAAACCTCTAGAAAAATGTCCATTAGTCTCTCAAATGTAGCAGGGGCATTTTAAAGAGCAAAAGACATTAAGAATCTATAGGTCCCAAATGAGCAGACAAATGCTGTTTATCTGCTGGATTAACATTTACTTGGTGGTAACCAAATTTCAGGCCAATGGTTGACATAAAAGAGGTATGTTTGGCATTTGCATTAAATCGTCTATTCTTGGAAGTGGATAAGTATCATGGACAATCAATTTATGAAGTTTTCGGTAGTCTACACATAGTCGAACTTTACCATCTGGTTTTGGGTTCAAAAGTACAGATGCTCCATAGGGTGATTTACATTCCTCAATAATGTTCTTTTCGAGAAGATCATCATTTTTTTTGTACATCATATTATGATGCTCAATGATGGAGGTGGCTTCTCCCCCTGGCTTGAAAATACTATCATATTTTTTTAGTAGACTGTTAAGCTGCCTTCTTTGAGTGGCTGTCAGATTCTCTCCTTCGCATTCAAGTAATTGACAAACATTAATCAGAACTTGTCTATCCTCATGGGATTCTACACTGGGTTGGGTGCCCAATTCTTCTTCAAATGAATATTTGTGATTTGGGTTATAACAAACAAGAAAGATCAATCATGCGTAAAGCATTGATTATGAAACACTTTAAAACTGCAATGCAATTTTATTTAAACATCTCTAAAATGTGATACATTCAGCAGTAATATTTTAAAAATTAACACAATACAACATTAATTTATTATATTTGAAAACTTAAAACTCCATCGAAAAAAATGAGCTTTATTCAAATGACGTCATTGGAATATAAGTCGCTTGGTTTAACACTAGAAGCACCGTTGGGGTCATTTTGACCATTTTTCCAATTTTTCCCATGTATTTGACCATACAGTTGAACATTGAAGCTCATATTTTTTTACTTTTCTTAAAATGGTTCCACGTATACTGTGACAATTTTTTATATTTATATGTTAATTATTAAATTAAATAATCTTAGAAATACCTAGAACAGCCAACAGGAGTCATTTTGCCCCTCATAAGAAAAATGGCCGATTATCAAGTGAATGTCTGTTTTCGAGTTCCAGATGTCTCATTTTTGTTTTCTGCGCATGGGGAAACATGCACCTCCTATAGCAACAGTTAGTGGATTCGCTCTAAGCACTCTGACTGTTGAGTACACAGGAAGCCCTTGCCCTCCTGGAGCAGTTAGATTCAGATATCAGTGGTGACAACAGCAACGATGAAGATTTTGTTGCTAATGTGAACTTATGGAATGCGTAGTCCTCTGAAAGCAGTGACAGTGATGCCGTGGGAAATTCTGGCAATGTGATCGCCCTTGTTATGCATGGACCAGGAAGTTTACATGGACAAGGACGAAGCAACAACATACCTATTAATTCTACTGGCAGCAGTGACGATAAGTACACATCATCCAGTGTCGGGGCGCGGTAGCCCATTGGTTAGCGCGCTGGAGTTGCACTCGGTAGGCCCGGGTTCGATTCCAGCCACTGCCAAAACTGCCGCCGTGTTCATGCGGAGTACGATCACGTTAAACATGTGGGTCCGAAAGTCCTTCCGAGAGGTTGGTGGTAGGGGAAGGAGGGTACGGTCCCTGTGGATGCCTCCCCCACTGGGTTCCGGTCTAAATTGGGCGGCACTTCCCGACCGTCCAAACAGTTACCTTACACCTTTCTGGTAGGTCGGACGGTCTGGGTTTCAACATCAACATCATCCAGTGTCGTTTATTGGACACCGATGGACATTAGCAGCACCGCTTCCACCACAAGTCGCACACCAGATCGCAATATTGGGACAATTGCAAGTAGACCAACATCTTTTGTTTGTCGTAATATTGGAATAAATCATGCTTCAGCCTGGCATTTGATAGTGAATGAATCAATGGTGAAACACATTCAAACATGTACAGTTGCTGAAGCACGATGTCAGCTTGGAAATGACAACAACTGAAATGTTACTCTGGAGGAACTGGATGCCTTTTCCGTCCTCCTGTATGCCCGTGGTGCACTAGGTCATTCAAAACTTTGTGCAGATGATTTGGGGAACAAGAATTGGGAACCACCTGTATTCAAAGAAACAATGTCATGCAATCGGTTCCGTGAAATCATGTGGTATCCCAGATTCGATGTCCGAAGCAGCAGAGTTCAGAGCCTGGCCACTGACAAATCTGCTCTCGCTTCTGACACCTGGTACAAGCTGATAGAAAACTGTTATTTGTGCTATAATTCTGGACTTGAAATAACCATTGATGAACAGTTCTTGCCATGTAAATCAAGATGCAGATTTATCCAATACATGGCAAATAAGTCGGACAAGTTTGGCATCAAGTTCTGGTTAGCAACTGATGTAAATTCCAAATGTGTTTTCAATGGTTATCCATATTTGGACAAGAATGAAGAGAGACCAACTGATTTACAACTTGGGGAGAGTGTGGTGCTCAAAATACTGCAACCACATCTAAACTCCGAATTCAACGTCACTACTGATAATTTTTTTACTTCTGTGAAACTAGTAGATAAACTTTCTGAGAAGAAAACCACAATTGTTGGGATGATGCGTCTGAACAAGCGAGAATTACCTCCTATTGCATGCGACACTTCTTAGCCACAATATTCATTTTTTGCACTGAAAAATGGAAACAAAACACTTATGATATATAGGTGCAAGAGCAAAAAGAATGTCACAATTCTTTGCACCATGCACACGAATGTGTTTGCAGACAATAGTGCAAAGAAGAAGCCGAATACTGTCACATACTACAATCATACTAAATGTGGCGTAGATGTAGTAGATCAGATGCTAGGGAAATATACAAGATGTGGAACTTGCAGGTAGCCTGTTCATGTTTTTTTTAACGTCCTTGACAGTGCTGTACTCAATGCTTGAATAATTTTCAAGGAATCCTCGGGCTCCAAAATTTCACATCAAGAATTTATTCTTGCGCTCGTGGAAGAACTACGAATTGGTGCTTTGCGCAACAGATGCCCCCAATTGTTCGAGTACAGACACCAAAACGAAAGAAATGTGCCTTTGAACTTTGCAAGGGACAGAATAGGACTTCTGCAAGCTGTGAGGGATGCCAGAAACAAATTTGTGGTAAAGGTGTTGCTGTCACTCTCAAGAGCGCATATTGTTCCACCTGCACTAATGTCTAATGAACTTTGGAACACATTATGTGTTTATTCATAGTTTATGTTTTTTGTAATCTCACTTTGAAACATGTTGTGTGCTAATTTGTTTTATTTGCATTTGTATCTTTTGTTTGTTTTCTTATCACTTGTACTCCGAAAGAATATTGTGTAATATTATACATTATATTACATTACAATATATATAATGTAATGCACAATATTGTGTAATATTATACGTTACATTATACAGAGTATCCAGTGTTATCGGTGCCCAATGGCTATTTCCTCAACTATTAGTCCCAGAGATACACTTCCAATTGCAAAAATGTTTTAAATTTTAAAATCTATTACCTAAGAAACAGTTTAAATCAATAAATGCATTTCTGAAAGAAATATGAAATATAACTTTTTATACAGTCCCCCGGTCCTACTAATTATATTTAGGAAAATCATCCTCATACAATTTTATGCAAAATAAAAAAAAATCATCCTTTTATGACCAAAATTGACCGACTTATAACTGTTTAAAAGTTGGAGCACTTTTTGTGCTCAGAAATGATCAATACGGTCCCTGATTGGTTGATTACCTGGAGAAATGGTCAATGATTGGTTGTTTGCCTGAAAAGGGACATTTTTATGCATGGAAAAGTTATTACGACTTAAGTCATACAGTTTAATGCTTCATAACTCAGTGAATTTTGGTCATAAAAGGAAGATTTTTTTTTATTTTGCATAAAATTGTATGAAGTTGATTTTCCTAAATATAATTGGTAGGACCAGGAGACTGTATAAAAATTTATATTTCGTATTTCTTTCAAAAATAATTGATTTAAACTGTTTCTAAGATAATAGATTTTAAAATTTAAAACATTTTTGCAATTGGAAGTATATCTCTGTGACTAACGGTTGAGGAAATAGCCATTGGGCACCGACAGCACTGGACACCCTATATATTGCCATATATTGTCATTTATATATTGTCATTTAAAAAAAATAACTTTTTAAGCAAGAAAAAAGAACTAGCTCTAAAAACTAAAAAAAAAACCTACAAAAACTCATAAATATATTGTCATTTCAACATCATTTATAAAAAAAAAAATTTTTACTTTGATATGGCTTACATTTCTTATGAGGGTAAGTTGACCCCCAACGGCAGTTTTAGGTTGGTCAAAAAAATCCAGCTGTTCTAGTGTTAAACATCTCTAAAATGCGATACATTTAGCGGTAATATTTTTAAAATTATCACAATAATACAATAATTTATTACATTTGAAAACGCAAAACTTCATAAAAAAAAATGAACTTCATTCAAATGACATCATAGAAATGTAAATCGCCTGGCTCTCTATGCAAAAGCTGTAAATATTTCATTTATACACTTTTATTCCATTCCTTTAACTCATCACAATACTACAATAATTTATTTTATTTGAAAACTTAAAACCATGGAGGTAAACATAATTTAACTCTATGCTTAAAACTTCATCGAAAAAGTCTCCTATAAAACAGTTTGTTTGTTCTCTATGTAAAATCAATGAATGTTTCATGCATATCAACTATATTTCAGACTCAAAGAGCTAAATAATTTTGTGTTAAAGAAATTCAGCAATTCTTATACAACTCATCCTACATCTTTATGTGTTTACATTCTCCCTAAGAGAGAATTAGGCTTCGTTGTAGAAATAATTAAAATTTGATGATCATTTAAACTCAAATATATTATAATTGCATTGTTTCAGATTGTAGATGCACAGAAATTAAGAAGCAAAAATAAAGCGGTTTTAGGATGCATACAACATTAAATATGAATTAAAAAGAATTTTAAAAATCACGATTTTGACACAAGATGGATGGCGGGCCAACGGCCGTACCGTGCTGAAAACACCGGTTCTCGTTAGATCACCGAAGTCAAGCAGCATCGGGCGCGGTTAGTACTTGGTGGGTGACCACCTCGGAACACCGCGTGCTGTTGGCCATCTCGGGTGCGGTATCCCCGTGGTTTGCGCGCTAGATTTGCACGCTACCACAAATGCCGCCGTGTTCATGCGGAGTACGATCACGTTAAACATGTGGGTCCGTAAGTCCTTCTGAGAGGTTGGTGGTAGGGGAAGGAGGGTACGGTCCCTGTGGATGCCTCCCCCACTGGGTTCCGGTCTAAATTGGGTGGCACTTCCCGGCCGTCCATTCAGTTACCTTACACCTTTTCTGGTAGGTCGGACGGTCTGGGTCTCAACAACAACAAGATGGATGGCACTGATCATTTAAACTCAAATATATTGTAATTGTGTTGTTTCAGAATATAGATACACAGAAATTAAACAAAAATAAAACGGTTTTAGAACAGAATGGATACAACATTAAATATAAATTAAAAAGAACTTTAAAAATCACGATTTTGACACAAGATGGATGCCATATTTTATTTTGAAGTGGGTCACGTAATCTCTTTATATAATATGAGTGTAATTATTATTTTAATTTTTATTTAAAAAACTACCTAATATATTTTGCTGCAATTTTTTTCATATTTTTCATGGGATAATTTGAATATTTCCTAAAACTTTCAAAGCAATTTGTGAATTTTAAATTCACTTAAAAAATGTTTGAAAATTTAGGTCCCACAGGTTTCAATGTATTTCATTTTTTTCAACCTGGGTTCAGTCCAAAACTAATTGGGTGATATTATTCATTTATATTCCCATAGGTGCCACAGACAGTCTGAACAACATACTAAAATTTCATTTTAATAAAGTCATTTTTAAGGCAGTTATCGTGCTAAAGAACAGACAGAATGAACAAAGTCATAAACACTTTTCAACTATAAAGCGTTAAAAAACCAGCATTTGTCCTTTACGTCAAGAATGATACCCACAGATTTCAGGAAATCTGTTCAAAAAGAATTCGATTTCCAGTAGTGTTTGGATGAATGATGAAATCCATCAACACTTTCTTACCTTCAATTTCGATCATCACTTCGGTAGTGTAGCAATCAACAAGAGACTGCTGACCATCCACCAGACTTATTGTCAATTTCATCTTTTGAAATGACAGTCCATGCTTTCTAAATAGTTTAAACATTTTCTCTCCCGTAATTGAATATGAAGATCCTGTATCAACACACACTCTACTTCTTCTTCTACAGAATGTTGTCTACCAGGGTAACTTGAGGACCCTTAGTGAATGCTGAGAATGTTCCCACTCATCCAAGTAATGTTCTTTGGATTCCGGAGTGCAGCTTTTTTTTAGAGATAATCAAATTCTGCAACTACTCAAAAGTACTCAAAAGTGGAAATATTCAATTCTGATATCCATCCTTCAAAAAACTTCTAATTTCAAAATAGAAAGCTTTCCATGTGCAATTGGGGCTTTTTCTATGTTGAGAAAATAACTTTCAAAACCTTTCTGCTGTCAATTTAAATTGCTGTAAAAGGATGCTATGGATGTGAGAATAATCCTTAAATTTTTCTTCGGACTCTCAAGAAATGAATTTGGAAACATCGTTGGGTAGTGCTGCTATGAGATGAGTCACCCACATGTCTTCCTGAATTTTTAGGATCTTCATTTGTCTCTCAAATAACACTAAAAACAAGCTCATATCATCTAATTCAGTGTTAAAACTTGGCAAAAATTTCTTAAGGTTCACTTTCACATGAGAGGTTTCCTGCTGAATAACAGTGGATGCAGTTTCTTTCTGACTGGCCAACTGTAACCTTAGCTTTTCTATCTCAAATTCTCTATTTTGCTTTTCCACTCTCTTTTTCTAGTTGTTCATTCTCTCTTAATCTCTGTTCGTCTTCCAGTCCAATAATACCCTCAAACAGATTTTTTACAAATTCTTCATCCTCCTTGCACGCCTTGCTCGTTAGAATAATATCCTTAAGTTCAATGATTTTCGAATCCCTATTCCCGTCTTCTCCTAATTCAGTCGTTAGCTGTTTCAGATCAACTTTTTTCTTTTCGCTAAAAATGCCATCATCTGTGCTATTCTTTTTCAAATATGAATGTTCTATTGAATTCGAAAACTATTCTAAATGATTTAAAAATAAATTGTTCTAAAAATTCTAAATGAAGAGGCAGATACACATAAACATCCTTACTTCATATTTTAAAAGAATTATAAAAAATTTTATCAAACATAGAATTAATCAAACAATACTAAAATTTGCAATTTCTCTAATCATAATTACATTCATCACATGCATTTCAATAAGAAAATGAAATTACATCTACTTTAAGTTCTTTTCAAAATTATTTTTAGTAACAGAACTAAATTTTAATTCAATTTTCAAATTTTCCCTCATCAGACATTTTACCAATAAAACACACTAAATGATAAGTCTGGTAGAAATCAATTTCACTTAAGTTAAATAATTCAAAGAAACAGAATTTTTGTATTTGAGTAGCTCAAGAACAGCTTGATTACCAAATTCATATTTATTCCAAATATCTCATAAATATCACTTTAATCTACTTAAAATAAATATTAGGCATCAATTTTATCCATTAAAGTTTCAAAACTTCAACTTATTATTTGATCATTAGGACTCACACAACAGGACTTGCACAAAAGAACTTACACAACATACTACCAAAGTAACATTAAAACGAAAGTACGAACAATTTCAAAATTCTTATATGTTAAGATTGACGACATCATTTTATTCCATTTAAGCCAAGATAGCTCTTAACTTTTAATTCTCAATAGTATGGTTACACTAATTACAAAGTACTTATCTGACTTCTACTGACTCAAGATGAATACAGAACACTCACTCCAAACTATTCCGAAGGTTTGGGCGCTCGTTGGTTGCCACTTTTTATAAACCTTGTCTGGTATTGATGTTAGGAAAACACTCAATCACCATTTAAGACTCCACAAAACGTCACAACATTTAACTACACATAAAAACTACAGATATTTTACAAGACATAACTAGGATTTCGAAACATAGAAATTAACAAGGGGCCAAAGCAACAAGTTAAATGCCTGGCAGACTAAATGTCTGAGGAAACTGTTGGGAGTATTTTGGACGTATGTTTTTACTAACACTGAACTCTACAAAATAACAGGACAGGAAGAAATTGAGAGAGAGATAAAAAAACGTAGATGGAAATGGACTGGACATGTCTTGAGAATGCCGCAACATAACATCCCTGCTGTGGCACTTACTTGGAAGCCTGAAGGAAAAAGATCTTGGGGTCGACCCAAGCTTACTTGGAGGAGACTAGTGGAGCAGGACAGAAATTTGATGGGATGGGCGAGCTGGTCAGAAGCAAGGAATGCGGCACAGGATCGACCAGGGTAGCGACGCAAGCTGAAGGCCTTATGTGCCACTAGGCACGATGAGTTATGATGATGATGATGATGATAACTAGGATTAGCTATATCTTACACGTTAGCTGTGTTTCAAACGCCATTCTCCTATCATCTCTAGAACTCGAATGTCTCTTAAACAAAACAAATGTTCTCACTCTGGCTCAGTGCTGCCATCTCGAGTCCATTTGGGAAAATGCAGAAATTTCTCTTACAAGATTGAAAAAGCAAGATGTTAAGGGACTATTACAACTCATTAAAAGAAAGTTTTTATCAAAATTCGAGACAAAATTATCATTGATAACAATTTGGGGGTTTTATTTATCTGAACGTATTTAATATTACAAACACATTCAGATAAACTAATGCCAACAGTTCTTTAAGATTATCTGAACATGATTAAAAGCTTTCTACTAACTTATATTCCAAACTGTTATCAATGATAATTTTGACAAAATTTTTCTTTTAACTAATTGCAATAATTCCTGTAATATCTTTGAATTTTTATTTATTTGTATTTATCGCGATACAATTTGCAATTATGGCAATGTATAAAATCTCAATTTTGCATGGCATCTCATTCTTAATTCCTTAAAAGTTAAATCATTTTTAAACATCTAAATGTGTTTACTTTATTTTATATCTGCTGTGGTATTTTAATATTATATGTTGTTTTATTCCCCTGCCTTACCTTGTACTATTCGGCCATTAAAGATATGTAAATTCTGTTCACAGCTTGGCTTGGCATAAAAAGTTTAATGTATTTTCTCCTGTCATATGCCTCCGATGAAAGGTGTTTTATGCTCAAAAGCATTCAGGCTTTTAAATATGTTTTAACGTCTTTTAGTGAGAATAAAGACTTTTATTTTTAAAGTAGTTTTATATGTAAATTTTAAACATGCTATTCAAATGTAATTATTTTATAAAACCCATTAAAATTAGCGATTTTACACTATTCGAATTTTAATTCACAATTTTTATGAAAGAATGCTAAAATTTGCAATTGTTACAAAAGAGTGCTAAATTTTACAATTTTACCAAACAGCTAAAATTCACAATTTTACAAAAGAATGCTACAATTTTCGATACTTGTATTCTGAAATAAGAGATCGCAGTGCAATACTATTTATTTTCAGGAGTCTAAAGTTCAAACGCATAAATACGTTTTTAAGTAAATAGTAAGTTTTTAAATAAGCTTTTAAGAATAAGTAAGTTTTTAAGAATAAGAAAGATTTTAAGAGCCTCTATAACCCTATAAAACAAAAACTTAAGTTTAAGAGTTCCTAATAATTTTCAGAAGGCATAAGAACCCAAGGATTTTGTACATGTCAAAAATCTAGGCAATTTACCTTACATAATAACGGAAGATGTCTGTGTGTAAGCCTGTAGGGAGAAATCTAAGCATTGTACAACCATGAAATTTGGTACACAGATACTGAATACGCACACCTCGGCATTATTGTTTTTAATTTTATATTAGATTTTTCGTTATTTTATATTTTAGCCTAATTTACAATGTTTTGGGGTTATAGTCACGCAAATCGATTCCTTAATGATTCCTTAAATATTATCGCTGAGTTTCTATCTGGACACCATCAGAAAGATCAAAAAATTATCTTTTAAACAAACTTTGAATAAAGTCTATATGATGAATAGACAAATTTTAAAGAACTTTTATTAAAAAATATAAACTTTTTGTGCATTTTAAACCTTTCAGATTCTTATATTACGATATATTAAAATTGACACGCCATCCAACATTTATTTATTTATAGCAACTGCTAAAAATATCACAGAATACTCCAGGAAAAAAAAAACAATTTCATAAACTCATCCATTGATTAATGTTTCGTTGATAATTTTTTAAGCCAAAGATGGGTACTAGTCCTTTAGCCAGACACAAACGATAAATTGTGAAATATGGTTTAAGTATGTTATTTATCAGAACAATATACGCTTTGTAACAACATTCTGTTTTTATATTGTTTGAAAATAAATTAAATTTCTATCTAATTTTTGTCAGAAATATTTTGTGAATTGGCAGTCTGGTTCATAAAATTTTCCATTTAAACCCCTGTGAAAAATGCCTCTGTGGACAATAAGCCTACATGCAATAAAATAGTTCCATGAATGAAAATTAAACTACTGTCTGTGCAGTGGGCACGTCGTGCTCTATGTGCCACAGAACACCTGTTGCACAAACAGCTGTTGCTACAAGCGGCCTACAACAGCGTGACATTAGATTCCATGAAGCTTTTTCAGGAGATGAGTGCCAGTGAGCAGGGGGGTCATTCCACATGAAAACACCCATTTTAAGAAAAACTTGTTGCTCCATAGTCACGGATTTTTTTTAAATTTTTACCATGGATACAAACCCCCAAATCTGAATTTATAATGCATATATCGCAATAATTGCCAAGATACAGGCATTTGAAAAATGGCCATTTTTGCCGAATGGCATCCATCTTGGATTTTGCACCAATGTTTATAAATGTAATAGCTTGATAACTAATGGTTCAAATTAAATAATTCTGGTACTAATTTAAAGCTATTAATATCAGAAATATAAGTGCTATATCAAAAAATAAAAAAATATATATATTTTAATATCGTTATTACATGAAAATTACAAAAATCCCCTTCGGATGGATAGTCAAGTTTAATGAGCTATAAAAAAAATGGCCCCTAATATTTTTTTCTGAAACTTGGTGCAAATATTAACTAATATGTGTGCTTTAAGTACAAAAAAATGATGTAATATATTCACTGATATGGATGGCATGGAGAATGAGTTTAAGATTTTGATAGTATATACAAACACATACAGAATGAATAACTTTGTTTCCAAAAGTTACATATTCTGTTGGATGTAGTGTGCAAAATTTACATAGTATTTTTATTTCATTATGATTTTCTTTAAATGCAGCATATAATTCTTTTAAATTATGCAAAAGTAATATCTTTTGTTTTAATATTTTCCCATTTTCACTTGGTATAGATATGCAATATTTTCTTCCTGGACACATATGACTGTTATAATAAAAACTAGTAACTTTTGTATAGTATCAAATTTAATTTAACACTTATATCTCACTAGGCATTGATAACATCCCTTCTGTTTCTTTTAATTTTTCTTGTTTTTTTTTAACTAAATTCTCTGTAGTAATATAACATGTCTTTGTTTGTTGGACTATCCATGAATCTTGGGACTAATTTTAAAATCTGCACATTTTCTTTAAATGATGCATCTAAAGAAAACTTATTCAATAATTTTCCATCATAAACGTGCAATTTTGGCAAATAATGTCTTGAATTTTGTAGCTTATTATATAATAAGCACACATATTACTTTCAATACCCAATACTGTAGCAGTTTTAGTAGCAACGTGGCTACTTAATTTCTTAACTTGCATATAACTAAGTTTCCTCTTAGAGCTAAATCTATTGAACTTTATTAGTGATAAATCCAAAAGTTCACAGCTTTTACTCAATTGTTCCATTACTATTGTGACTTTACTATAATCTGCATCATTGGTCATTTCCATGTCAGCAGTAGAAACCTCTGACTCACTAATTGATGAATGAAAGGAAGAATAACAAGACATGCAGGAATGAGTAATTCTTGATGTATCGTTGACAGTCTGAGAGAAATTAGTTTTAGGGACTTAGTTCTGATTTTGGTGGTTTATTAAATAGATCACAAGTTTTCTGTCTTAAACTGCACCATTTTAGATATTCATCCTTGTGAACCTTGCATATACTTTAACTCAGAACACAAGTACAGGAATAAACAGGAAGGCTTAATGACACATTGATTTTCTTGCATACAAAACATTCAATTTTTATAGCAAGACAAGAACTAATCATGGAACATAAATAAAAGAAATAATCATTGAAGCACAATTCACTGATTTATTTGTTGAATATACTCAGCTCTGAACACTTGAGCAAAAATGAGCTCTGAAAGGAATAAGTCACCCAGAAATGTAATATTGCATCTTACTTTAAATTCAACCTAAGAGAAAACAGATGATGCAGTACACGTAATCATTTCAGGAACTGACAACTGGTATATGTTAATTGCTATTACTTATATAACAGAACTATGAGTATTAGAGTTGAAACTTTGGAGGGTATAGGCAGCTGATGTCTTATGTACACAAAGACCAAAAACAGGTATTTTTAAATGTTCCAGAAACAATATTGGTGCTGTAGGATAATTTTCTTCTCCAATAGCTTGTTTGTTTATGTTTAGTTTGTTGCTCCTGTTTCAACTGGATAGGGGATATTGCCTAGTGTTTCCTTTGGAGTCCGCAGAAGGCTAAAGATATATTTTGGTGATCAACATGCTGTAGTTCTGTTTAATTGTTTTTTTATTTTATTTTAATGCTTTTCATGAAAATGAGTGCTTTATATTATCTAATTACAAATTATTTTTTGTGGAATTAACTATATGTATGCTGTAAAGCTTCAGCATTAAGTGATAGTTGTCATTTATAACCAATATGCCAAAGATTATTGTACTTATTGCCTCTAAGGTGAAATTGGTTTAGAAGCCAGTGGCCACTAGGAAAAAATGTTCACCTTTAGCTCTACTGAATATAGAAAATACCTTCTTAAAATTTGAAATAAGAAAATAAAATACAAGAGAGATAACTGTGTGGTTTCTAGGAAGATTTTTATTAGAATTTTTCAGCACTCCAGAAATTTTACACTGATTTCCCATACATAATAACAGTATTTTAGTCATTATTTAAATTAAATATTACCATTCTATTTTTTTTTACTTAAAGCACACGTACTAGTTAGTGTGTAAAAAATGCCTATGTTTTATTTTTGCTCATTATTTGTTTTTAAAAAATACTTTTTTTTAAAATGATTAAAGCATTGCATGTCAAATGTTAACTAAATGTATATATGTTTTAAAGCTATTTTCTCTGCAATAAGAAATATTACCTTTCTAATTTTTTTTTTACTTAAAGCCCACATATTAGTTAGTATTTGTACCGTGTTTCAGAAAAAAATATTAGGGGCCATTTGTTTTATAGACCATTTAAGTTGTCCATCAATCCGAAGGTGATTTTTGCAATTTTCATGTAATAACGATATTAAAATATATATTTTTAATTGTTTTGATATGGCACTTACATTTCTGATATAAATAGCCTTAAATTGGTACCAGAATTATTTAATTTGAGCCATTAGTTCTCATGCTATTACATTTTAAAACATTAGTGCAAAATCCAAGATGGCCGCCATTTCGCAAAAATGATCATTTTTCAAATGCCTGTATCTGGGTCAATATTGGGATATATACATTACAAATTCAGATTTGGGGGTTTTATTACCATGTGTATCCATGGTAAAAATTTAAAAAAAATCTGTGACTACAGAGCAACACTCATCGGGTGTCCCCATATGGAATAACCCAGGGTTCATACTCTTTTACAAGAATCCATTTCCAGGAGTTTTTAAGGAGTTTTCCAGGAGGATTCGAGCATTTTTCCAGGAGTTTTTCTACACATTAAAAGTAGAAGTGAAACCAAGATTCTACAGATGTTTCTCTTTCAGCCATGCCGCTTAGTTTTATACCAACTACACCACTCTGGCTATACAAAAATTTGTCTTGAATTACAGTACACTGATAAAGGAAAAGTTTGCCAATTTACACTCCATAATTTATTAAATATCAGTGATGGAACAGGGTCCATTAACAAATTTTTTCTTAACCATATCTTTTAATAATTTTTTAAATAAATCCAACATCAACTAGCTGGTATGGTTGGTAACCAAATATTTTGTTTTCCATTTTCTCTATATATAATTCCTTTGAAACTCAATGGGTTCTTGGGGAGGGGGGTATGACCCACAAATCCTCCTCCTTCAGCAATGCCTCTGCTCACATTTGCTTTGTACTGCTGTATATTGCTGCTTTGTATTTTCACAAGATTTATATGAATAACAGCTGCTTATAGTTTCAGTAATCTAGACAGGAAATTTTTATTCAGTAATTACTAGAGTAGTTCGATTTGCGATAAAAAAATTGTTTGCAATGATAATCAGAAAAACATTTAATCAAACATTTAAAATTTTTTATATGAAATGTCCAAATTTTTAAACTAAACAAACAAAATATGAATATATTAGTCTTCACTACTAAACAAAAAAGAATTTTAAAATCCTTAATACAACATGCCTAGCTTTAACAAAAAAAATAAGTAGGAAACAAAACATGCTTAGCTTAATAGAAAACGGAATATGCTTAGCTTAAACTAAATGTATTTGTTTATTTATTTATTTATTTTTAGCCTTCTCTAGCTCAGACTTTAATAATTTCTTCCTAAAACCATGAAAAATAAAGAACGTTTGACATGGTTTTTATTTTTTTAAGTAATAAAAGAATGTAATATGCCTGCACTTAAACTTAGCTTAAAATCAGCCCCATATTTTCTAACAAGAATACGGAATATGCATTTTGAAACAACATTATTATGGGGAACAAATAATATTGCTTTTATCACCAGATAATATTAAATTCTTCTAGATAAACTGTTAAATTCTTCTGGGCAAACTGAATTGTGCAATCGCACTATTTATGTAAATAAATAAAAAATCAAAACGTAATAATTAAAAAATGAACCTTAGCAAATAGCCAAAATGTGAAAATAAGCCAGTTTTGTCAATCTAATGATTAATATATAGAGGATGGAGATGGATAGAAAAGGATACTTGTGGACTCACAGGACTACACGAGAATTCCCTGAATTGCACAATCGTACTGAATATATCGATATAACAAGAATAATAAACAAAAACATAAAGATAAACAAGTTTTGTTAATTTAATGTGTAATAATTACGGGATGAAGATGTATGGAAAAAAATACTAGCTCGTCAATGTACGCGATACTACCAGAATTACGCAATTCCTCTATAAGAAAATAATTAAAAAATTAGCCTTTATAAATAACCAAAATGTGAAAATAGGCTAGCTCAGTTCATCTAATGACTAATATTTAGAAATTGGGGATGGATGGAAAAGGATACTTGTGGATACCCAGGACTACAGGAGAATTAATTGAATTGCGTAATTATACTAAATGTGGTAAAATAATTAAAATATTTACATGAATAATAAACCAACATATAGAAATAAGCAAGTTTTGTCAATTTAAGGTGCAATAATTACAGGATGGATGGATGGAAAGAAAATAGGAATTTTCCGTAATTTTACGGGTCTTTTTCATAGTCCGTAATTTTGTTCAGAAATCCATAAGAATTATGAAAAATCCGTAATGATTGGCATCTCTGTATTTCCAACATCAGTATCTGTGTACTATCGTTGGTTTGGTGGCGCCACCTATTGATTATATTATGAAATAAACGATCGCGATGTCGATTTTCCAGAAGTATTTTTCGATTTTCAGGAGTTTAAGAGCCAAAACGAATAAAATAAGGAGTTTTCAAGGGCCCTTATAAGAAAAATCTTAAATCCAGGAGTTTTCAAGGATTTCCAGGAGGCGTACGAACCCTGAGTGAGGTAAACTCACGTAACGGGAGTAGGCCCATGTTCAAATTGATATGGATCAACTGTTGCACAATTAAACCATATTTGCCGATTTCATTGCACAATTAAGCCATACTTGACTATTTACAACCTGCGCCCAGATAAAAGAGTAGTACCCAACGATGTCTTCAATTTTTGTAGTCTTCGTAGCAAGTCCACACTAATTTAAGGACCTTTTAACATTTGACAACTAATGCCATGTACTGGTGCTATAGTGCATTTTCCTGAGGTTTCCTAACTTCGAGAATTTAAAAGTTGTTATACTAATATTTTTAATTTGATATTATATTATCATTATGAGTATTGTGTTAAAATTTGACTGTGCATAAAAATTTGCTGAGATAGCGATACATTTCAAGTTTAAAGGAACTTTTTTGTGATTTTAAGTCTTGAGAGATTGTTTTTCCGTCAGTAGATTTTGACATAGAATGTAGAGTCTTCGCATGTAACAGATTTTGGTTTTATGATTTGATGGGGGGGGGGGGGGGGGGGGGTAGGACATTTCTTGCCTGTTGCACCAATGTAAACGAATTTTCATTTTGTTATTTTTTATAACTACTCTGTTTTGACACCTGGGCAACTCCGGGTACATTTTCTAGTAATATTATAATAATATATAACTTTGACTTGTAAAAGTAATATGCTTTATTTGTTTCCAAGTTCCAGAACACAAACAGTTGATTTATCAGAAAACAAGGAGCTTGAGTGGTTGTAAATTAATTTACAGGAAAATAGTTCAGGTATAATATAAAACTCAGGACTAAAATTATTAACATTTGGAAACATTTTTATATAAGAACATTTAAAATTATTTTTGAAAAAGGCGCAAGGAATAATAACATCCTATTCTTGAATTACAAAATCTTAAAAAAAAAAAATGAAATTTTAGATTTTTACAATTGCATTTTAGAATGGGAGTTCTTGTAATGCTTTGAAATAATGAATTATTATCTACAACACTAGAAGACTGTGCCCTTGTCAAGATGTCTATCTTACATAATAAAGGAAGGTGTTTGTGTGTCTATGGCGATAACTCTCAAGCATTGGACAACAACGGAATTTGGTATGCAGGTCCTTCAGGATCCAAGATGATGTGCCTCAGCAAGACTTTTCAAATGTGAATTAGTTTTTAGTTGTTTTATGTTTTAGCTTTATACCAACCTAAATACCCCTATTTTTTAATAGCTTTAATAAAATTCAGTGTATATTTACATTAAAAATGTATTTATTTATTTTTTCTTAAATGGTATAGTTTTGGATTCACCGTCTTATCCAGTTTTCAGTGAACTTCACAAGAACCAGAGGTTAGTGGAACATTATCAAGTTGCTCAGGCCTCTATACTTTCCATGGTCAATTTATATATTTTTTTAAGAAATACTTTTAAATATTCTCTTCAATTTTTATAAATCTTTATAAATTAGCATCAAATATATATATACGTCCATTCACTAAGGAATCATTATGGATGTTTTAAAAATGATTCAACTTAAGACAGTTTAGGCATGAATGTAGTACAGCTTTAGTATAGACTTTTTATTTGGAGCAACTTTTCAGTGATCCGGTAATACCGTTTTGTGTCTGGCAACCCCTCAACCCTTTCTGTGTTGTAAGAGCAAAATATATACATGTAAGAGTGCGAATTTAGTTTTAAACTTTGGTTTGTCATTTTAATGTTTTTTAAATTTTATGATTTTCATGTTACGTCTGCACCAACGGCACTAGATTCTATGATGTTTTTTTAGCGGGCAAGCATAGCGAGGTAAGAATGTGAAGTAGTTATAGGTCCATGTTGAAATTGCTATGGATCAACTGTTATACAAACAGCTGTTGCCACATTGTGGCCTTCGACAGTGAATAATCATTCTTAAGTAAATTTTCTGTTTCTACATTATTTTATCCATTTTTATGATGTTCACATGTGCTTTTTTTTTCTTTTTTTTAAATGATATTTATACATTTTTGTATTTTATTTATATTTTTCAATTATTTACCAACTAAGCCTAACATGGCATTAGTAAACAATTTATCAAACACTATCTTCTTTGATGACATCTTTGGTAGCAAAACAATTGTGGATTTTGCCAAATGTCTTTATATTAAAGCTGTTCCATAGATGCTACTGAGAGAATTGCAGTTATGGAATTTGATTAAATAAAAAAATAATAATTAAGAAAAAAATGCGAATATGATAAGAAGTTTGATCAAATTTTAGAATAATTTTCTCAGATGCATATTATTAAGATGTTTGTTTATTCACTAAACGAAAACAACCTGTGTTTGTAGATTTTGACTGAAAAATTTATGCAGAAATATATTAATTGTTCAAATATGCGAGAATTGGCATTTCAACTGTTACTTGCATATCAAAAATGGGTAAAAGTAATTTTGGTCTACTGAAGTAACTTCAGAAACTACAGATTTAAAGTATTATGATGATCTTGAGATGTTTAAATTCTTCAAATTTAAAATAATGCAATCCAGATATAATCTTAAACTGAAAATTTTAGGAGAATGAAGTGTTATATTTTCATATTCCATTTGCAAACTAAATATATGAAGCCTACCCTACTATATAAGAATGAATAAACAATCTAGCTCATTTACAGATCTTGACATAAACCTACATTGTAGATTGAATTACTTCTCACAGGACTAAGAGACAGCACAACTCAATGTCATACTTGGATTTAAAACTAAGTTATCTCATAGCTGCCAACCTTAGGGAATAGAAAATAGGGAGATTTTTACGTCAAGCCAAAATTCCAATAACACGTCTAAAATTTTGAAAGGCCTGAAGGGGGAAAGAGATTATTATTTTTAGAGTAGATATTATTTTACTTTGCCCTAATAAAATATGGTAGTACAGGGATAATCTCAAAAACAAGCTGAACAATTAAATAAAAATTAATATAGAAAATACATTAAAAATTAACAAGAAAGATCAATCATGCATAAACCATTGATTATGAAACACTTTCCAACTTCAATGCAATTTTATTTAAACATCTCTAAAATGTGATACATTCCTCGGTAATATTTTTAAAATTACCACAATACTACATTAATTTATTGTATTTGAAAACTGCAAACTTCATAAAAAAAATGAACTTAATTCAAATAACATGTTATATTGTAATTTTCAATTCCCAATATAACATTGCTATTTTGAAAGTGGAAGGGGATCTAAGAAGATGGTCCCTCATACAGCGAGACAATTCATATAACGTTCCCTTAGACACAGCTGGACCGGACGTAGTTCGAGAGTGAAAAAGGGAGCTTCTCGTATTCACGTCAACACTAGGTACTATATTAGACGAAAGGGGTTGAACCTCTTGACCCGAGAAGTCAATTAACTTCCTGATGGACATGGGAAAATGTTCGTGAGAACTTTCTGCTCGAAAAAGACAATACTCAAATATCTGATATTTCAAGGGGGGCTTCGGCCAGTTAGATAGCCGGAAGGCGGAGTTATGTATTTACGGAACCAATGAGAGTCTGGGGGCCTAAGAGAGAGGGGAGAGATGAAGAGAGACTTAAACTTTTAAAATTTGAAAATCGAGAAGAGGAGTTAATTTTTGGTGTGTGCTGAAAGGTGGTCGCACTAGGGCGACGATACGACAGAGCGCACCGGGGAAAGCCTTTCCTCCTGCCGATGAGAAGTTTCCAGCCGACGGTGATGTTCCGAGGTATGCAATTTCTTTACATGTATTTTGCACGAAGGTCAATGGCCCAGTATGCTCTCACCCTCTCTCTCTATTAATTATGAAAAGTGGTAGGAGCAATAAAGGTTTAATTGGATTTAATTAGGCAATTGTGTAATGTATGCCTCACGTGAAGTAGATGTTGATAAAGGAGATCTATCAGTATATGATTTGAAATATTGGTTCCGCGGCATGATTGTAAAATTAAATGAGTTGATACGAGGTCTGGAATATTAAACATGCATTGTGGAATTGTTGAATTTATCAAATATTAGTAATGGTTATCGCATAAATAAATGTTTATTTACTTTTGTTTAAAATTTGTCTCTTCATTTTTAGTTTCTTATTAGATGTATTTTAATTTACTCCACTTTACGAGATCGGTCTATATAGCGTCAATACCTGGCGTGTGATGACACACATATCATTTTGGCGCCCGTGACCAGTCGAACCTGGAATCAAAATTATTGCACACATATCATTTTGGTGCCGTTTAAACCAGTTTCGAACCTGGACTCAAAATTATTGCACCCTTATCATATTGGTGCTCATGACCAATCAAACCTGGATTCAAAATTATTTCACCCTTCTGGCGACTTTGCTGTTTTAGACCTGTTATATGCCAGAATTTAAATTTTAATGAAGAGAATAAAAATATTTGGAATTAATGAAAAATGAAAATATTGAATAAAAATTTTTTCTGTGTAAAATAAGGATTAAATTAAAGAAAGAATTTTAAAATTAAAATAAATATAAGTAAATTTAAGAAAATTTATTTCACAGTATGAGAAGCAAACAAAGTGACGAATCATTATGTGTTCCCAATGAGACATGCCATATTGTATTTGAAAATATAATTATTAGGGAACTTGAAGCTTTTAAGAAATTTTTGAATTATGTAAATATTTGTGTAATATTTTAGGAGTTTATTATGAGGATTGAAGTATTTGCATGCGTAGATAGTGAAATGATTAGAATTATGTTTTTGAATTTATGTGATATTGTATTTAAATATTTTGGGGGAACATTTTGAGGTGTAAAAACAGGAAATAATTTTAGATATAGAATTTTTGCGAGAAAGTGAAATTTAGAATGACGGAAAGCGGAGAAAATCCTCCAGCAACGAGGGGCAGGTTACCAGGACTTATACACCTATTAGGGGAATGCAATGGCATAGAGAATGATGTAGAAATTTTTTTTGACCAGATCAAATCTTTAAGCAGCTTGGGGGATTGGTCAGAGGAGGAAAAGTTAGCAATTGTGAAATCTCGGTTAAGAGGGAATGCAAGAAAATTTTATATAGGGTCACAAGAATTAAGAAGGGAAACATCTTTCGAAAAATTTAGGGATAGGTTATTAGAGTTCTTTACAGAAAAACCGAACATTACAACAAATCAGATCCTTTTCACGACCGCAAAACAGACACAGGGAGAAACGATTAAGCAGCTAGCACACAGAATAACAACACTAACTTTAAATTATATTGGCGACACAGAGCACAGTGAAGCGACACAACAGATTATGGATAAATTAAGGTTAAGTAAATTTTTAGAGGCAGTAACACCTGAATTCCAGAGAGAAATAATAAAAACTAATGCCCAAAATTTTGATGAAGCTGTAAAAATAGCCACAAACTTGGAACAGGCAAATTTAGCTGCGATAACGGCAAATGTAAATAGTGCTACATATAGACAGGAAATTGAGACGCTCCGCAAAGAGCAACAGGAATTTAACGCACATATTTTAAATTCAATTACCCAAGAAATAAACACATTAAAAATCCAAGAAAAAGTACAAATTCCCACGACACAAACAAAAAAACCCGTAACATGTCACTACTGTAATAAACAGGGACATTTCATGAGAGAATGCCGAATATACAAAGCTGATCATTTTAAGCAAACCCAGAATCTAAACATAAACAACGCGAGAACACATTGGCATAATCAAATACAGTCCCCTCTCCACTCATTTCAAACCCAGCCGTATGATGACCACAGAACTTACCCCTCCCAGCCGGACACATACGATTATAGGCCAAACCACGCCTTTGGAAACTATCAACAGAGCAGAAATTACTATGCAGCACCCCCTACACAAAGTAGATTTTCTAGGGAACAACGATATAATAGGGACGAGTCAAACCAAAACAGAATCAGAGAAACGGGTGTACAAAGGAACGATGGAAGAGAGATGAATACAAGATTTGGATACAGAAATTTCCCTAATAGAAGAGATAATTTAAACTAATTGTGGGAGCTTTAAATAATAACTTACAAAGAGAGAAAAATTACAGGGTAAAGTTCCCGAGAAAAATTGAAATTCCTGTACAAACAGAAAATAAGAAATTGGAGATACATAACGATAAAAGTACTGGAAAACATGAGGAAACGATTGCATCTGTAGGAGAACAAATTGAAAAAACAGAATTGCCAACAATAATAGTTCAATTTAAAAATATACAAAGCGAACTCATGATAGACTCAGGAGCGAGCGTTAGTGTATTATCATTAGAATTGTTCAATAAAATTAAAGATAATGTCAAAATTAAATATGTGTCAAGGAGTGTTACAATATCAACTTTAACAGGACATAGTATTGAATATATAAAGACTGTGGAAATTCCATTCAAAATTCAGGGAAAACAGTTCAAACACATTTTTTTTGTCACAACAGCAAAATTTACACAAAAATTCAAGGGAGTATTGGGTTTTGACTTTTTACAGAAAAATCAAGCCATTTTGAATACACAAAAGAACATTCTGAAGATGGGCGACATAGAAATAATTTTAAATTCTGATAGGCAAATTGATAGACAAATAAATGAGATAATACAGGAAAAACCGAATCTAGCCAAAATTTTAAGAAAAGTACAAATCAAACCTAATTCGAGGGAGAATGTTGTAGTATATAGTGAGGAAAGTCTAGAAAATGGAACAGAGGTTTTGTTCGAACCCAAAGAAAAATCATACATTATAATGAATTATGGAATATACCACATGAATGAGAACAAATTTAAAATTGAAGTTCAGAATAACACGAATGCGACAATTACATTAAATAAAAATATGGCTTTAGGAAACATTACGACAGATTTTACGATACAACAACAGGACATTAAAGAACCAGAAATTAGTGAACGGACACATAAATACGAAGAGATGATAAATTTAATACAGGCTAAACCGGAGATAATAGCAGAAAGAAAAAAAGAGTTGAAAACAGAAGATTTTAATACTGACCACATGGACCCAAACATTAAACAAGATTTCCTCAAATTTGTAATGCAATATTCGGACGTTTTTTCAAAATCATTAAAAACTTTAGGAGCGACGGACATCGTAAAACCGGTGATAAAGCTTGCACATGACCACGCAATACGTTCCAGGCCATACGACGTTCCGTACGCACTGCAGGATACCGCAAAAACTCAATTAAAAGAGTTAGAAGAAGCAGGGATAATTGCCAGAACAAAATCAAATTTTGCATCACCAATGATTCTAGTGCGTAAAACAAGTGGAGAGTACCGCTTATGTTTAGATCTGAGATTAATTAATAACATATCCACTCTGTTTCCTTACAGAATTCCCTGTGTGAATGAAATTATAACTAAATTAGCCGGACATAGATACTTTTCGAAACTGGATTTTCATAGTGCTTTCAACCAATTGGTTTTACCTGAAGACACAAAAGAATTATTTGCTTTTACAACGCCCTATGGCAATTACCAATTTGAAAGACTCGTTTTTGGACACGTAAGCTCCGCTCCAATTTTTCAACAGGTTATGGACACCATTTTAGCGGACTTAAGAGAGGAAAACATACAAGCTTACATCGACAACATAATAATCCCGGCTAACTCTTATTCAGAATTAATACATAAATTAAAATTAGTATTCGATAAATTAAGAAAATACAACCTAACTCTGACACCCAGCAAATGTAAATTTTTTGTAGAAAAAGTAGCATATTTAGGATTTGAAATTAGTCAAAAAGGCATTACACCAACAGATGAAAATATAAACAAAATCACTTCATTTCCAGTACCAAAAACTTTAAGAAAATTAAAAAGATTTTTAGGCATTTGTAATTTTTACAGAAATTCAATAAAAAATTATGCTCAATTAACCGCGGTTTTATCAGACTTAACAAGAAAGGATAATAAATTTAAATGGGATAATGAATGTGAAGAGGCATTTCAGGCACTCCAAGAATGTTTTTTCAAGAAACCATTACTTATACAGCCAGATTTTGACAAAGACTTTTATCTGAATATCGATGGCAGCATTCAGTCCATAGGAGGCGCTCTTTTACAATACAGAGATGGGATTTTAAAACCGATTGCATATTTTAGCAGGAAATTATCGATACAGGAGCAAAAGTATCCGGCCATGAAAATTGAATTATTAGCTATGCATCAGGGAATGAAATTTTTTAGAAATTTCCTTTTCGGCCGAAAGTTTTTTGTGCTTTCTGACCATTTGCCGTTGGGACAGCATTTAAAAATACAAAACCCACCCAACGTATTACAGAGGTGGCTTTTAGACATATCTGAATACGATTATGAATTTATTCACGTCCCGGGTAAAGATAATTTATTAGCGGATTTTTTAAGTAGAGATGATTTTGAAAGTAAACAAACAGAGCAGAACGAGAGAAAACAAAACATTGAGAATCCAAGGGGAGAAATTAACCTGATAGAACAAATTAAGGGAGAAAACACGATGAAAAGAAATGGATATGTGAATGAGGATAGTGTCTATATTGCACAGATAAACACAATAACAGAAATCCCGGCATTAGATAGAATTTTAGATGAACAAATTAAAGATCCAAAATTAAAAATAATCAGAGAAAATTTACAAAATCGGAATTTTAAAGAGAGTAAACATTATGACACATTATATATTGACGAGGAAACTAATTTATTAATGCACGTAGGAAACTGGAAGGACAGACCTTGGAGAGACAATTTGAACAAAACTATAGTTATACCCAGAAATTTACAGAAAGAAATTTTAGCGATTACACACGTAACACATGCAGGGATTGATAAAACTTACAAATTATTATCGGACAGGTATTATTGGAATGGTATGTACAGTGACACACAAAATTTTATTACATCTTGCGAACAGTGTAGAAAGAAAAAGGGAAAAAATCAGCCCGTTCCCCTGGGAAGAAATCCTATACCTGATGGGCCCGTGCAAATTTTGTCGACAGACATTTGCGGACCATTTCAAACTAGCACTTCAAATAATAAATATGTGTTATCGGTGGTAGACCACTTCTCCAAACATATACAAATGTTTCCAATCCCGGATATAACGGCCACCACGGTTGCTGATAGACTCTTAAATTACTTTATGAATTGGGGATGTCCTAAGACAGTGTTATCGGACGCAGGCTCTCAGTTTACATCTAGTATACACCAAATTATGACAGAAAAACTCGGAATAGTTGCCAGAATAGCATCGGTACGTTCGCCATGGGTTAACGGTATAGTGGAGGTTACTAACAAACAATTGAAACACACCTTAGCGACATTAGCGGAGAATTCTCCATACTGGGATACCGCAGTACAATGCCACGTAGCTGTTTACAACGCGACAGTACATTCAAGCACCAAAGAAACACCAAACTTTCTCTTTTTTGGAAGAGACCTTCCAACTTTTTTTGAAACTAATGTAACAGAAAATAATACAGAAACAACATATCAGGATTATATATCAAAAAAAATAACAGTGATGAATAACGCATTTAAAGAGGCAAATAAAAATTTAATTCTCGCGAAAGAACGCCAAGAAAGTCAACAACTCCAAAGAGCTAAATTCAGGGATTTGGAAATCGGGTCCAGGGTGTTCATGGAAAACAATAATAATCGGTATAAAAAAGGGAACCACACGGGACCCTATCGAGTAATTAATAGAATAAATAGATTTGTATATGAAATAAAACTGTGTGACAAACCAAATTCTAAAATCATAAAAGCCCACATAAATAGATTGAGGACTTTTCCCGACCGCAAGCAAACCGTACATAACCAAATACAAGTCACCTCTTCTCCCCACTCCTAAAAACGCGCAACAAAACTCTGAACCGAAACCGGAACTAAAGAAAGACCGCGGTCAAAATGAGAATATTCCGTTTATCATGTTGGAGGAGGAAATAGCAAACGGACAGTACAGAGAGTCTTGTCAAACCCGCTCGCACAGCGCGATGCCACAGCATCCTAACGGAAACACGCTTACTCTTAAATCCGCGAAACCAGTTACCGCACAAGTACAAAACGAAACAACTCAGAGCGCACGAGAGAATGCAATCATCCCTCCAAAAGACTCTCCGAACGCAAACATTCTTTCAGCAGGGGGGGACTCAGGCAGACATAGCACGCTAGAAACACACGAGAATTTGGAACTTTCAGAACAGGGGAACTGTACACAAATTGAAGCAAACACGAATGAAAAGGCGGGAGAAATAGAACAAGATGCGCGAGAGGGACCAACACAAGTAGATGGGGGTTGTATACAGATGGAACAGGAAAACGTTCAGGGGAAGGATGAATCAGCAGGAAATTCACAAGGGGACGATATAAACAGTACAAGTTGTTCACGCACAGTACTACTTCCAACACCAGTTAGGCCTAATCACAGATACGCGTTGAGATCTTTAAAGAATGTAAATTTAAATTGATTCAATTAAAGCACGAAATAAATAAACTTTAGGGATGATAGGTTAAAGATGTGGATATATTAAATTCAAATTTTGGAAAGAACATAAATAACAGAGGAGACACGTCACATTTCATGAAAAAAAAAAAAAAAAAAAAGGGGGACATCGTTAGAATTCTATAAAAAGTCGTTATAACTCTATAAAAAGAAGGTTTCTTTTTTAAGAGAATTTTGATTTCCAGGCAATAAAAATTTCGATGGGTAAGATAATTAGGAATATTAAATAAAGGGATATTTTGAATTTCAAAAAAAAAAAAACTCTTTTCAAAGAACAGTGAAATTTTAAAACAAAAGTAAACTTTCTCCACGCGCTCTTCATGTAATGAGCGGACTGATCAACCATTGTTGGATGAATACGCGTGAGGAAATAGGAATTATAGAATTATAGTTTAAAATGATTAGATAATTAGTAAATAAAAAAAAAAAAAGAAAAAAAAGGAAAAACAAATTTTTTTTTTCCCTAGTTTAAATAAATAAATAATTCATAATTAAGAATAAAAATTGGAATTTAAATAAATAAATAATTCATAATAATAAAAAAAAATAAATAAATTGTAATCTAAATAAATAAATAATTGGCAATTCAAAATAAAAGTTGTAATTTAAATAACTAAATAATGGGTAATTAAAATAAAAAGAAATTAGGGTTTAAAAGGGATAGAGAATTTTAATTAAAAATCAAAATGGCAGTTCAAAGAAAATAGATAATTGTAATATACGCAAATTATAATTTCAAATGAATAGATAATTTTAATAAACATACGCGAATTGTTGGTTAAATAAAAAGCATTGGAAAAAAAAAAAAAAAGCGTTTCTACATACATTTTGATAGGGTCACACAGTGAAAATTTTAAAATAGCGAGGTTTTCGATTTAGATGCTAGGGGCGGGAATAAACATGATATAATAATAAAATACAATGGTAGAACAAAAGGACACTAACCGCATTTTAATTAATCCAGAAAGTGTATAATCCTAGAGGTAATCCGGGTACTTCCAGAGTTTTTAATCCATTTGGGGGCCTCGGTATAGCACTTTCACATCACACAATTCATAAGCCACTGAACACTGGCCAGAATGGCGGATGACGAGATGAACCATTTTCAAAAAGGCGACATGTACGAGCCATGTACAGCTAATTGGCCATGGGAACTCACACGAAGAAATGCCCGTATTAGCCGCAGGCCAGAAAGGGGACCGCTTTCCAGGGAAAATGACACAATAGCAAGGACGTGTTGACCTTGTGTCCAAACAACATTTAAGGAATAGGATCTTGGGAGAATTGGGAAAAATACATTGGAACGAATGCTTTGGAGACTCGAATAAATGTTACATGAAGTTTGGAAGTTGAAAAGAGAAAGAGGTGAAACGAATTAATTCAGGAGACTTTGCATTCAATTACAAGGGATATATGAAAAGAAAATGTACATTTTGGTATTCAAGTATGGAATATGAATTGAGTTAGAGGATATTTGAGAGAAAATTTGTAATTATGTATACATTGAGAGAATTTCAGTGAGTGATAAGATTTACGAAAAATTTAAGTATGGTTTCATTAAGTGGGAAAGTGAATAATTTAATGAATTCGGGAAATTCCGTATCCAAGTATATTTTTGGATTAAACCAGGTGATATGTGAAAGAAAATGTATAATTATGGATAGTGTAATATAGAATCGCAGGGGAGTTATAAGATTTTCAGTAGGATGGTAAATAAATGATTACATGGGTTTTTTTTCTGTCATCTCACTTTGTAGGAAAATTTTAAAGTATTTTGCGGAAATTTTTGGAGTTATATAGGTCTTATCTTGATAGTATTTGAGAGAATAGTGTAATTGTTTAAGTATATTAGTATAAATGTGTACATGAGTTATATTTATGGCACGTTCAATTGAGAACACATGATGAAGTCAGGAAAATATAAATTGATAAGAGTGGTGAAGTTTAATGTATAGAGAGTGTAAGAATTTCAATATTTTAAGTATTGAATAAGATATCAAACTTAAGTGGATTGCATGTTAGATAAGAAGTGTATATAATGTAAAAAAAAATATATATATATATATATATATATATATACATAAGGTAGAGAAATGTAAAATAAATAAATAGTAGGAATTTGAAAAAATGTAAGTTTGAAGGGTGTATTAAATTTGAAAAAAAAATGTATATACTATAGGGAAGGATTTAAAGTAGATAAATGGTTAGGATGTTAAATAAGAAATGTATATATATAGTGTGGAAAAACATAAGGCAGAGAAATGTAAAATAAATAAATAGTAGGAATTTGAAAAATTTAAGTTTGAAGGGTGTATCAAATTTGAAAAAAAAAAAATGTATATATTATAGGGAAGGATTTAAAGTAGATAAAGTATAGAAATTTCAATGGGGCAAATTTTGAGAATGTTAACAAATTTAAATGAGTTTGAGAAAAAAAAAAAAAGAAGTTTTTTTGGTAATGTTTCGTGTGCCGGGTGACAAATTAAAATTATGGAAATTGAATTTGTAAAAAAATATACTTTGGTGAGTTTTTAAGAGAGGAGAGTAATAATAAGTGGCCTGAGTGTAATGTATATGTATTGATTTGCTTAAACAAAACATGAAATAGCATACAGATCCTGTTGCCCAATGATTTCCAAGTGGTCAGCGATTCCGGTTACACAACCATTCCAGACAAACAACGATTCTCAAGTGGTCAGCGATTCAACAATTCCAGACAATCAACGATTCTCAAGTGGTCAGCGATTCAACAATTCCAGACAAACAACGATTCTCAAGTGGTCAGCGATTCAACAATTCCAGACAAACAACGATTCTCAAGTGGTCAGCGATTCAACAATCCCAGACAAACAACGATTCTCAAGTGGTCAGCGATTCATCAATTCCAGACGTGCAACGATTCACATATCATTTCAGCGATTCATGTCCATTTCTGCAACAAGGCCAGTGTTTAACCATAAGGAGATAGTGTACAATCAATCGTACCATTACAAAGATGTACAGTTTAAACATTTTTCTTTACTATAAACTTTTCAAAAGACATTCCACGAATGCAGCTACAATGTTTCAGATACAGAATAACAATAAATCCAACTGATACGTACAACAACAACAAAAAAAAAACTTTACAGGAGCACTGTGATTTGTATATATGCAAAGAGTATTTGATATTTTGTTACCAGTAATATTTTTGTTGTACTGAAATGACTGATATATGTATATATAGTGTAATGTTACAGATGATGCAGTATTTGAGAGAGAAAGGAGGTGATGTCACAGGTAACTCTGCCAGTGTGATGATGAACTCGCCACTCGATAATTGGCTTTTTTCCCACCAAACTTTGGGGGGGGAAGAAGGGTAATTGTTATATTGTAATTTTCAATTCCCAATATAACATTGCTATTTTGAAAGTGGAAGGGGATCTAAGAAGATGGTCCCTCATACAGCGAGACAATTCATATAACGTTCCCTTAGACACAGCTGGACCGGACGTAGTTCGAGAGTGAAAAAGGGAGCTTCTCGTATTCACGTCAACACTAGGTACTATATTAGACGAAAGGGGTTGAACCTCTTGACCCGAGAAGTCAATTAACTTCCTGATGGACATGGGAAAATGTTCGTGAGAACTTTCTGCTCGAAAAAGACAATACTCAAATATCTGATATTTCAAGGGGGGCTTCGGCCAGTTAGATAGCCGGAAGGCGGAGTTATGTATTTACGGAACCAATGAGAGTCTGGGGGCCTAAGAGAGAGGGGAGAGATGAAGAGAGACTTAAACTTTTAAAATTTGAAAATCGAGAAGAGGAGTTAATTTTTGGTGTGTGCTGAAAGGTGGTCGCACTAGGGCGACGATACGACAGAGCGCACCGGGGAAAGCCTTTCCTCCTGCCGATGAGAAGTTTCCAGCCGACGGTGATGTTCCGAGGTATGCAATTTCTTTACATGTATTTTGCACGAAGGTCAATGGCCCAGTATGCTCTCACCCTCTCTCTCTATTAATTATGAAAAGTGTTAGGAGCAATAAAGGTTTTATTGGATTTAATTAGGCAATTGTGTAATGTATGCCTCACGTGAAGTAGATGTTGATAAAGGAGATCTATCAGTATATGATTTGAAATATTGGTTCCGCGGCATGATTGTAAAATTAAATGAGTTGATACGAGGTCTGGAATATTAAACATGCATTGTGGAATTGTTGAATTTATCAAATATTAGTAATGGTTATCGCATAAATAAATGTTTATTTACTTTTGTTTAAAATTTGTCTCTTCATTTTTAGTTTCTTATTAGATGTATTTTAATTTACTCCACTTTACGAGATCGGTCTATATAGCGTCAATACCTGGCGTGTGATGACTCACATATCATAACACGCCTGGCTATCTCTATAAAAGCAGCATTTCATTCATAAACTTTTTTCCATTCATTTCAATACTATAATAATATACTTTATTTAAAAACTTAAGACCATGGAGGTACAAGTAATTAAAATCTATGCTTAAAACTTCATTGAAAAAACAGTCTGCTTCTCTATGTAAAATCCATGAATATTTCATTCATATCAGCTATATTGCAGACTCCATAAGTTAAATAATTTTGCGTTAATGAAACGCAGCAATTCTTATACAACTCATTCTACATCATTTGGTATTTACATTCTCCATACGTGAAAATATGAATTAAAAAAGAACTTTAAAAATCACGATTTTGACACAAGATGAATGCCATATTTTATTTTGAAGTGGGTCACATGATCTCTTCATATAATGGCCACGTGATCTCTTTTCATATAAAACGTGTAATTATTATTTTAATTTTTATTTAAAAAACTACTGAATATATTTTGCTAAAATTCTTTTTATATATTTTATGGAATAATTTGAATATTTCTTAAAACTTTCGAAGCAATTTGTGAATTTTAAATTTGCTTAAAAATGTTGAAAAATTAGGTCCCATAGGATTCAATGTATTTCATTTTTTCAACCCGGGTTCAATCCAAAACTAATTGGGTTGGGTGATATTATTCATTTATATTCCCATAGGTCCCACAGACAGTCTGAACAACACACTAAAATTTCATTTTGATAAAGTCATTTTTACAGCAGTTATCGTGCTAACGGACAGACAGACAAAATGAACAAAGTCATAAACACTTTTCATATATGTTGCAAAGTGTTAACAAAATGATAAGTACCTTAGTAAAATTGGCATATTTGAGAAGTTTTAATATTTTAGTAATAAGAGTAAGAATAAAATTACAAAATGATCAGAAACAAGAAAGATCAATCATGCATAAGCATTGATTATGAAACACTTTCTAACTGAAATGCAATTTCATTTAAAATTTCTCAAAAAAGTGATACATTCTCTGATGATATCTTTTACATTATCACAGTACTACAGTAATTTATCATACTTAAATATTTAAAACTCTATCGCAATATAAATCATCTGATTCTCTATGCAAAATCAATGAATATTTCATCCATATAACTTGTATTTCAGACTCCAGAGCTAAATAATTTTGTGTGAAAAAAATTAAGCAATTCTTATGTAACTCACCTTACAATCACTTGAGATATTTGCATTCTGCATAAGTTAAAATTAGGCTTCGTTGAAGAAATAATAAAAGTTTAGGGATCATTTAAAATCACAACTATTGTAATTGCGTAGGCACGGAATTTAGATACACAGATAATATGTGTGTGTGTGTGTATGTATTCAAAGTATTGGAATCGTGCCGAAGATCGGAACTCGAATTCTCGAAGGATCTACACGTTTTGGGACTTCTGGAACACGAAAAAACTATTTTTAGGAAGACGCCTGTGTGTGTAACGGTGTATCTGTGTGTTTTTCTGTGTGTCTTTGAGGATATTGCATCCACTCTAACTGAAAAACTAATGAACCGAATTTCATAAAATTTGGTAGGTACGATTTTTGTGGGAAACCATGATGTTCATTAGATTATAGTACGATTCGTAATAAAAGAATCTGCCTTCTTTGCGAAATGGCCGGCAGATATTGTCTTTATCCACTCCAGCTACAAACTAATGGACCAAATTTAACAAAATTTGGTGTCTAATATTTCAATAACCTACAAGTGATTTATATACCAAATTTAACAAAATTTGGTATATAAATCACTTGTAGGTATTCTAGTACGATTCGGTAAAAAAGAACAGGCTGTTTTTGCGAAATGGCCCGCAAAAATCGTTAAATATAAAAATAAAAGACTACGTGTGCTCAATTATATCAATTAAATTCCTATTTTATACGTGATTTTTGACAACAAAAAGAATAAGACTAACCCCATTACTCTAGGACTAGCCATTCTTGAGATATTTTAGTTTTTTCGCGTTTTCGCTACGCCACCTTTGACAATAAGTCCAGCTATCAAATGAGAACCAAATTTAAGTTTAACGTGCAAATTCAATGTCATTTAAAATAGTTATGGCTGTTATTTTGTGCAGATAACTCGAAATTATTATTGAAGAAATAAAGAGAACGTGAATATGAGTCTGTAGGGAAAGACATGTGCTGCCCACCAGAATTTTTAAAAACATTGCAACAATGATTTATAGAAGTGAACGGGCAATATTTGCAGGCCATTTCGAAAAAAATGTAGGATCTATATTTAAAGATCCACCAAATTTTTGTAGAATAAAATGTTCTACAAATTTAAGCTGTGTACCAAATTTTAACTCTGTAGGACGTAGGAAAGTGCATTAAAAATGCCATCAAATAGGTATATCATGAAGAGTTATATAAAATTTTTAAAAAAATGAAAAATTGTTATCTACCAAATTTATTTTTAAATGTGAAGCCTTTCTTATATACAAAGTAGTTAAACTCTTGGAAAGATATTTATTATATAATATATCTCTTTTTTCTTTCTGGAAGATATCCCAAAAGTCAGAATTTAATTGAATTTGTTTTTCTCTCTTTATTAAATAAATTTTAATTAAAAAACTACCTAACATATTTTACTGAAATCTTTTTTATATATTTTAGGGGACAATGTGAATATTTCCTAAAAATTTCGAAGCAATTTGTGAATTTTAAATTTGCTTAAAAAATGTTTGAAAAATTAGGTCCCATAGGGTTCAATGTATTTCATTTTTTCAACCCAGGTTCAATAAAAAACTAATTGGGTGATATTATTTATTTATTTTCCCATAGGTCCTACAGACCGTCTGAAAAACATACTAAAATTTCATTTTGATAAAGTCATTTTTACGACAGTTATTGTGCTAACGGACATACATACAGACAGACAGAATGAACAAAGTCGTAAACACTTTTCAACTATGTTGTAAAGTGTTAAAAAGGAAATTTTGAATTTTTTGAAAAAAATATGCAATGAACACCTGTTTACCCTAAATCTTGTTAATTGTAAATAATAAATTTAAAATTAGAAAATGGAATTAAAAATGCAACAATTTTATTAGGAATATAATAATTAAATCTATCAAAATGGAAAAACCCAAATTAAAATATATATTTTATGAAATTTTAATTATTCTATTATGCCAAATCAAAATCTCTCCCTTTCATTAATTTGATAAATACTAAGATCTAGATAAGTTACAGACCTTAACTCTTCCAAAATAAATTATTAAATTACATTTTACAGGCATTGATTATAAGAATAAAAAAAAAAAAAAAAAAAACCTTGTTATTCAAAGTTTACATTTCTTACCTTATTTATTCTGATATTTGTAATGTATAAAAACTGTTTATAACCACCTTTACTTGTACTACATCCTGCTAACATTTGATTCATGGTAAAAGTACATTTATTGGTTACAAGATGTTCATTAACTGTATCTTTGGGATGTTATTTTGTTGGGGTATCTGAATTTTACAGAATCTGAAGCTTCATGCGACGTGGAATATATTTTCACAATTAAACTAAATATATAGAGGAGCAAGTATAAATGCCTTTATTTTATGACACAGCAGCAAAATAGTCATTTGTTTCACTAATTATATGTTTGGAAAATAGTTTTTACAAAAATTTTAGTTGATGCAAATAGATTGCAAAAATTGAAAAAATATACCAAAGATCGCGTACGAATACCGGTTTATCGTGATGCTGCAACAAAATAGTCCTTCATTTCACTAATTATACGTTTAGGAAAT
Organism: Amaurobius ferox; assembly: GCA_951213105.1. NCBI lineage: Eukaryota > Metazoa > Arthropoda > Arachnida > Araneae > Amaurobiidae > Amaurobius > Amaurobius ferox. The sequence continues at coordinate 56,638,032 of OX578151.1, forward strand.
AGTTTTTACGTATGAAACACGAGACAATTACAAAAATTTTAGTCGATGCAAACAGATTGCAAAAGTAGAAACTATTTGCACAATTAAACGAAATATACCCAGGCTAGCGTAAAATTGCAATTTATCGCGATGCTGCACCAAAATAGTCTTTCATTTCACTAATTATACGTTTGAAAAATAGTTTTAAGCCAATGACCGGTAGGCAGTTTAATGGTGTTATTACACGGGCAATTTTTATTGCCGAACTTCGGCAATTCCGCCCGTCAATCATACTTTAGGCTCCTCCTCTTTAATTCTCCCCTTCTCTCTACTCTCGGCGATTTCATTTCAGAAAGCATTCTTTGGTGTGTTTTTCGTATAATTTGAATCTTTTATATCCTAAAGGTGTCTGTAATTTGTTAAAAGTTCTATTATTATTTTTACATATCCAGACTTTAGAAATTCCTCCCGGAAATGATACTTTAGGCCCCGCCTTTCTAAAACGCCCCTCCTTTCTAATACGGCTGAGTTCATTCCAAGAAGCATTATTCAGTGGGCTTTTTTTCGTATAATTTGGATCTTTTATATGCCACAGGTGTCTGTAATTTGGTTAAAATTCTTTTATTATTTTTACATCTCCAGACTTTAGCAATTCCGCCCGGCAATGATACTGTAAGCCCCTCCTTTCTAACAGGCCCTCCCTGTTTACTGCCGCCGATATCAGGAAGCCTTCTTTAGTTGAAGACCCAGACCGTCCGGCTCGTCTTGAGGACTTGAGCATCTATTTGGACGGCCGGAGGAAACCTTCTTTAGTGTGTTTTTTCGTATAATTTGGATATTTTATATCCCACAGGTGTCTGTAATTTGGTAGCAGTTCTATTATTTTTTCCATCTCCAGATTCTAACTTAATTGAGCTGCTTCGACGTGTTTGCATTACAGTCGCCATCTTGAATGCAAATGAGAAGAGGAAAGGCGGAGCGTAGTGACGTCCAATTTTATCGTCCTCTGATTGGGTCACCGCTCAGAAATTGAGGAATTTTTATTGCCGAGAACGAACGAAATGCGGCAATTTGGCGGCAAGATTTCTTCACAATTAAAATGTATGGTGTTACTGAAAAATTGCTGAAAGGAATTGCTCCGTGTAATAACACCATTAATTTAGTGTCCACGCTATCGCCCGCGTAGCAGCCGTATCATTATCAGTGTGCCAGCACAGCTGAAGGATACGCGTAGCTGAGATGGTGATCCACATCTACTTCATCAACTTCATAGTGACTTGCGAGCGTAGCTGAGGTATGCGATCGATAGCTACTTCATGAACTACACCATTTGACGTGATCTGAGCGCGTAACGAAGGTGTGCCATCGATAGTTACTTTACGAACTGTACCGTTGGCCGTGATTTGTGAGTGCGTTGAGGTGTGCGATCGACTGCTACTTCATGAAATACGCTGTTAGGCGTAACTTATGTGCGTAGCTAATGTGTGCAATTGACTACTACTTCAAGAACTGCACCGTTAGCCATGACTTACGTGCGTAGCTGAGGTGCATGACGAATAGCTACTTCATGAACAGCACCGTTGGCCGTGGGTCATACGCGTAGCGGAGGTGTTCGATCGATAGCTCCTTTATCAACCGCACTATTAGTCGGGACTTGCGTGCGTAGCGGAGATATGCGTCCAACAGCTATTTCCTGAATTGCATCGCTAGCCGTGACCTTCACGCGTAGCTAAGGTGTGCGCAAAATGCGACACGGCTAGTCACCGAAGACGATAATTAAACAATACATGAAAAATACGTTGTCATATTTCATCAAAGCCGGTGAAAATTAAAACTTCTGCAACGGACTCCAATTATCCTGTGTTTTGACAGACATAACATAAACACACATATATTCCAGCAAATGGTGACTCAAAAGAACCATAGTCCTGAAAGCTATATTTTTATATATTGGTTTAAGAGCACAAATGCTTATGAAGGTCAAATCTTAACCATTTTCTAACCCAAATGCATACTAAACATAGAATAATTAACAAAATCTTTGGTTGAAAAACATGAAAACTGTTTAATGTTTTTATCTGTTGGAAGATGGAACGCATTTGTTTAACATTCTTTACATTTCTGCTCTTTCATATTTTTTTTTCCCGAGGAGTGAGGTAGCCAGTTAGTTGTTTTATTTAATCATCAAACTGCGATGTTTAATCGACCTGTGGGGAGTGCCTATTTTCAGGACTATTGTTTCGGCACTTTCCTAAGGAGTTTGGATAGAGTGGTATACTCTATATTTGGATCAAAATATATGCCACTGGCACAACCAATAATGAATGGAAGAATTATTAATGATACATTCATAGATAAAGAAACAAATAGCAGATAAATATCAATAATGTTGGTAAATGTAAACTTCAAAATATTTAAGCAATTGTTTAAATAGAGGTTCATAAATAAGCACAACTTTAAATTAATACATTTCACTTTACTGCAGACAGTAGATATATGATGATCATCTGTCTGTATGAATTGATCATCTGTATGAAAAACAAATTGTTCAAAACAGCCCCAGTAACACAGGTTTCACTATACAAAATACAAATACTAAAAATGTAAATATAATTCAATAAAAACATTTATACCATATTCCTTTGCTGACTTTTGATTGTACAAATTAACTTTCCAGTTTGACTACAAAAAATGCTTGTTGAACCATCTCCATTTTCTTGGATCTTAAACATCGTTCAGCATTACCTGAAATAACTCAAAATTAAATAACAGTTGATCCTTTATGGTTAACAAAAAATTCACTTTTAATTTTAGTCACTTTTTTCTTTGTTTAAACTTTTATGCTATGAGATTTAATCAAATAGAACTATTTCCAAATTATTAAACATTGCCAGGTTACTTCTTCATAGTCGGGTGTACAAGTCCCATTTAAGGTTGATAAATGACCATTAGGTGGAGAAATGCGGCCAAAGAAGAGTTTCATTAAGAAAATTCATTCATTAGGTGAAGAAATGTGGCCAAAGAAAAGTTTCATTAAGAAAACTCATTATTGAGGGCAATAACTGGCAAAATAGGGGAGGGACTAAATGCAGTTCCATGGACTGTAAATACAGTAACGCAAACAAATCCCCCTAAGGATTCTGAGGACAGAAACATCATATATGCATTTATAGTAAACAGGCATTTCATCATCCAGTGTGTAGCCAATGAAACATGTTACTGAACTTGGCTAGAAACATTTATCTTTCTTAACCAAGTGCCTCAATTTATAATACATACAAGGTGGAGAAAGGATAAAAGGCATATAATAGAATGTAAAATATGAAAACAATTTAAAGACAGCATTTCTAATTTTTTGTTGGGTTCTAAAATTTTTTATATATTATTTTATAAGAAATATTTTATTTCAACTGATTTTACCTACAAATTAATATAAAATTTTATGAAACTGTTCTTAAAATGATAAACATAAGCCAAAAATGAATGTTCAAAGTTTTTCTGAGCTAAACATGCCTAAATATCAGAAATAAATAAATAAATAAAATATACTTCTAAATTAATAAATAAATAAAATAAAAAAATAGCATAAAATAAACTTATAAATTAGTTTTCTCTCATCAAAGTTCCTAATGTCTCAAAATCTCCAGATTTAGACCTTAAAAGCGTTTCAAATTTCAAAATTCGCTGATTTTTTTGTAAAATTAATTAAAACACACATAATCAATTGTACTTGCAATATTTTCCATTTGCTGTCATTGCTAACCAACTGGAATTTCACTAAATTTCTGGTTTTGTGGAAGTTATAAATGATAGTTAATAAATATTCAATTAAATAAATAAAATAATTATTAATAAAAACCAATAAATTATTAATAATCAGTTTTCACTTCAGCAGCCTAGAGGGAAAAAAAATATGAGCATGAACACAGTTTAGCTGTATAAGGAATTAACCAACCCTTCATCTGCATCGCAATAAACCGCGAAAAGAAATGTTTACATAATCTGCATCACAATATAAATATTTATATAGGGAGGTTTCAAAATATGAAATTGTTTTTATTTGCTAATCAACATTACTTGACAGCTAATCCTAAAGCGAGAAAAGCTATGTTCAGGAAATAAAACACCAGCAATCCTATTAATTTGGTTTACGTGTCCAATCTTGATTAGTATTTAAGAACAATAGATAGCCAGTTGATTTACAAATATTAAATATAAAAAAAAAAAAATTAAGAGCAGACGAGATTTTTTTTTTTTCGAAATTGATACGTAGAAAGTATTTAGGAAAGAAAATATGTGAGCTATGATTTGTATGTGAGCTATTTGAAGAAAAAACACATTTTAACGGTGTTATTTTTTAATGGCAAAAACAAGGTGATAAAAATTGTAAGTTTGAAAGAGGGAACCAGAATACCGTGGAGAACAAAACAGTTTACTTTTCTATTCAAGAATTGCTTTAAGTATGCACCATTTTACTAAATTTTATTATTTCTATTTTATTTATTGTTTAAACTTAACAGAATAAACAAATGTAAAATTAGAAAAAATCAGATTTTTTAAAAATTGATAAAGTCTAGAATCACAGCAGAATATGGGAATATTAAACTATAAGAATAATATCACTGCCATAATGGTTACCGTTTGCGTTTAGTTACTTACACGAAATATATCTAATTAACCAAACTATGGAAATAATCTAGTTTGGTCTGTTTAATATGCAAACATTTGAAAATGGAAATGGATGATGATAACTCTCGGCAATGCCTGAGAATACAAATTGAATTGCAAAAGCACTCTATTTGAGCAAAAAATAATATGGTTTAGTAAAATATGTATTCATTTTTATCCGCACTATAATAATAAAGTAGTTTTATTGCTCTGATACGGAACAAATAAAAGATGAAAATGGATGCAAACAGACACTTTTGGACGTACAGTAATGCACGGGAATATGAACTAAATTGCGCAATCGAGCACTTCAAATATTTCAATGAAATACTTAATACATTCATTTACTGAGGAAACTGCCGCATTTCGTAATGAAATAAATTAGTTCCTGTAAATTCGTACCTTCTACCAAAAAATCGTAAAAGTTTGCACTATAGGTACGTACCGCGAAGTGCACAGGTTCTTCGACCTCGGGAAGGGAAGAATCCGTTCAGGTCAATCATATGCAAAGCAAGGAATGCAGATGCAATATCCCTTTAATCGGAAATTTTCACGAATAGAACCTAATGGAGCAGGATTTTTTATGGTGTCCGAAACGGTTAATACATTTAATGTTATTAAACTGGGGTTATTAAATTGAGGGAAAAGCACCCATTGGTTAAATCTATTTACATGCAGAACTAAAATAACTCTGATAAGAGCAGCATACAAAACAAAATTAATAGTATCGACCGGTTTTGAAGGCATATTTCGTCAGGATACACAAAAAGTGCAACTTTCACTCGTGACAAACAGATCGCCGACTGATGCACGAACAGCAAATGTGACTGAAGCAGGGAAAGGGTGCAATAGTGAGAGGAGAAAAAGAGGGAAAACCCTGAAGGAAGGAATAAGAAGTGGGACACAATGGTAAAATGAGATAGAGGAAAGTGAATGTCCAATATAGGATTCAAATCACTTGTTCATAAAAGACCAATTCAAATCAAATGGCCAAACCAATGGGAAAAAAAAGATTCTAAACAAAACACGAAAAATAAGTGGAACAAAAATAGTTTTGAGAAGCTAAAAAAGCTAACATCAACAATAAAAACAACAAAAATAAAATTCAAGAAATGGATGAAAATTACTGAAAAAAGATGGAAGCAAATGAGATCAAAAAATTAAACCAGAGACTTCCAAGCAGAAGAGAAGAAAGGATAATTATCTAATAAGAAAGTTGAACTAAGAAATAATTGAAAAATATTTAAGAAAGTCCAATTAAAAAAGGAATTAGGGGTCAAAATGATCTTATCTTCCGAAAAATTGAAAACACAATTAGATTCCCAAGAATGTTCAACAATTGCTAACATAGAAATCTCTTGTTAAGAAACATGGCTCATGTGCTCCTTTATATGAAATTAAGAGCTCTGTTGTTGGACCAACATAACCAAAACTGCATTTGCAAGAAATATGATAAATACCCCAACAATTCAAGACAGAAATAGGGTCATTAAGAGGAGAAAAATGAATTTTGTTGCAGAGGTTAAAAAAACATGTACCTAAAATTGAAACAGGACAGAATATTGGCGACCTTATAGCTAACAGAAGAATAAAACGATAGAATTAAGTGGACAAACCTCTTGACAGAAATTCGGGTTGCTGAATTTATGAAAAGGCAAGTCAATAAAAGTGTGATTATAGCCTCTAGAAATAGTCAAAGATTTCAAAAAAATTAATCTCACAGTTAAGTGTTTGAGAGTCAAAACACAACTTTTAGGCACGGTAAACATAAGTGTAAAAAGCAAAAGTTTTTGCTCAACAGGATGATTAGAATGAGCATGAGGCATGGACACAGAGAAAGGATTATGGAAAACAGAAATTGAGAAAGTGGAACCATTTTTTGTAACCAGAGCATGGATTATAATCTCAAGAAAGGATATTTAATTCCTCTTCATGAGTAAACTGAATGCAAGGATCAATGGAATTAATTAAATGAAACAAATTAGATGTTATATTTCTGCCTTCGAAACCAATCGATACTATTAATTTGGTGCTGTATGCTGCTCATAATTAAGTTATTTTAATTGTATTACTTAACAACAATGTAAGTTGTACATGTCTATTTATATGCTAATTTCTACACAAATTGTTGTATGTCAATTTTCAGTGCATTAAAAATTTCTTTTTAGTCTAGCAAGTAGGTAACCTATATTATAATCCATTTTTAATAACTTTTGTAGATCCATATTTTTGACAATATTTATGTTATCTGTAATTATGTGTCCATATGTTTGGTCCACAAATTCTTGTTCTTGTAACAATGTTGAATTACAAACCTGTTATGGGGATATTATTTATATTTGTTTCTAGGAATATTTAATTATAGTTATATATTTTTCTTCCAAATAAAATGTTAGATTTAAGTAATCCTGTTTAATGTTAATTTTTTTAATAGGAAGTAAATATGTTGTTTCATTGATAATATGGTTGAATTTATGATTGAATAATATGGTTGAGTGTTTCATTACCAAAATTAATTGTAGAATAATTATCTATGTCATGTTTATTGTATACTATTTTATTATTAAAATAAATATTTAAATATATTGTTCTTGATACTATAATATAAATATTAATGTTTGAAATCATTATTTAAATATTTTTTAAGAAATCAGTAAAAATAATCAGTAATAAATGCTGTTAATCATATTCTTTTTTATTTAACATATATCCATAACTCTTACATAAATAAAACTGCTGCTTGTAGAGAAAATATCATACAAAACGCCCTTGAAGAAAGCAGGCTGACATATATGTCAGTTAGGTGGCATTTCAAAGGCGTTATAAACCCCCTTCTTCAGGCAAAAAAAAACAGTATGCGCTCTCTTAACAACAGCTAAGAACAAACTGTGACAAGATAAGCAAAGAGCAATTCAAACAGAACTAGAACACCCAAAGTGAATATTCTCTAGCAGGTGGTATTAAGATTCGAAAAAAGAAAAGCCATAAGCATATCAACCCAGGCCAATAAAGAGTCCCTCCCCCACCCACAAAGACAGGAGAAGCAGGTTCTGAAAATGAAAAGAAGTAACCGGTTTAAAAAGTTAATTTCATCAATTCAAACTACCTACTACAAAATTATCAGTGATAGAGACTAAGTAAAAAAATATAACACAGAAAGAAGGAAGAAACTGGTTTAAAAAGCTATATGAGGTAACTTTATCAACTTAAGGAAAGTATCAATCGATGTCAGTTTACTCAAAATGATCAATGAATGAATCTCAAATGAAGAAGGACATAACCAAAGAGAAAAATAACCGGTTTTGGATGTTATATGAGCTACATTTTAAAGTAAAAGATGTATATAAAGAATACTGAGCAGTATTCTCTGTAGCTATAGCACTGTAGCTACAGAGATGTAACAAAATTAACTGAGTTCAAAAAACTAAAAACTCCTTAGTTTCTTTTTTAACCTGAATTGATATGTTTAGGGTTTATTTTTTTCTCCAATGGCTGATACCACCTACTAGCGAATATTTGTTTTGTATGTTCCAACTCTGTTTGAATTACTTTTTACTTATCTCGCAGCAATTTGTTCTTAGCAGTTGTTAAAGGTACATACTGTTCACTTGGTCTAAAGAAAAAGGCTTATAATGCCCTTGAAACAATTATCGTCACCTAACTGACATATGCCTACTTTCTTCAAGGAAGTTTTGTATGATATATATTAATGTTCTTAATGATCTACAATTTCCAGTATTAATGAATATATCTGATAAAATTCTATAACTTTAATTGTAAATGTGATTGTAAACAGTAGTAATTATTTTTATTTCTTCTGTTAATTTTTATTTTATTTATAAATTTAATCATGTCATATATTGACATATGTGTCTATTGATTGCCAATAAATATAGGCTTTACAATGTTTTGTGTATTATTATTTACATGAAAGTGACACATACCATTGCTTCAGATATAAACATGCACAGGGTTTTGAAAATATGTACATTAATATACTTGGCATTATTTTAAATTTACTAATTTTTTATATGAAAATAAATATCTTATATAATAAAAGATGATGTGTCTGTGAAATCTGTAGTGTAAAATTAAGTGTTGTATGGCCATGAAATTTAGTACACAGGTACTTCAGAACCCAAGAAGGCGAACCTAGGCATTATTTTTTTTACCAAATTATACTTTTTTAGTTATTTTTATGTTTAGCATGATTTTCACACAAATGAGACCTTAGCAACTGAAAATATTATCTCAGAGTTTCCATCTTAACACCATTGGAAAAATTCTTTTCAAACTAACTTTGAATGGAATCCATACAATTAATAGTCAAATTTTGAAGATATACATATTTTTCGTGTGTTGAAAACATAATCTATCTTGATGATAAAAGCCTGAATGTCTGTGGAGTCAGTAGCAGGAGATCTAAGAATCATACAGCCATGAAATTTGATACACAGATACTTTAGAGCCCAGGAAGGTACACCTCGGCATTCATTTTTTTATTCGAATTAGATTTCTAGTAATTTTATGTCTATCTAACACTACTTTGTTAAAATATATATATTTTCATGTGTTGAAGACATAATCTTACATGATAAAAGAAGATGCCTGCATGTGTGTGTAGTCTGTAGAAGGAGATCTAAGAATCATACAGCCATGAAATTTGATACACATGTACTTCAAGGCCCGGGAAGATACACCTTGGCATTATTTTTTTAATTCGAATTAGATTTCTAGTAATTTTATGTTTAACACTATTACGCCCGATCTTTCACACAAATTGGTTCCTTAGCAACCAATAATATTATCACAGAGTTTCCATCTTGATACCATTAGAAAAATCAAAAAATTTCTTTCAAACAAACTTTGAATAGAATCCACACGCTTAATAGATGAATTTTCATGAATTAAAAAAATATACACTCTTCGAGCGTTTAAAATGCGCTCCCTATTTTTAAATTGTGATATAAAAATATTGAATGACAATAAAAAGTTTATAATTTAACACCAACTCCTTTAAATATTATATACTGCCTAAAACAAAAAAAAATTCCTAAAGCCATCCATTCATTAATAATTATAAAGTTTTGTTTGAAGCAAGCAACTGTTAAAATTTTGAATGCTGTGCTTGGATTGTGAGTAACATCTTTCTGATCTGTCGTCGGTTGTAGGCAACTTGTGTATGCACTTAAAATTTGCTTCCAATAAATTCTGCGGAGACATTTTAAGTCCCGCCTTATCACTCATATATTTTTTTTTTTTTTTTTTTTTTGTACGCTTGCGGACATCGTGCACGTAAAGCACTTAAACAGGTAGTCAGAACTGAATACCTACCAAATGTTAGCCTTGTATGCCTTATAGTAATTAGGATATCCTTAGGCCCAGTGCTTTGCAACCATGTGCTACGGCACACCGGCAGTCACATGATGATACCAAGTATGCTATGAGACAATGCTTCCAAGATGGGGAAAATGTGCAGTACTTGTAATTTACACTTTCATTAGTTATAAATAAAAGTTAAATATTTGCTTCTGGTTATAACTTAAATTAATGTTATTTATAAGTAAAAAAAATAGTTGTTAACTGCGAAGTTGAATTTATCAAATAAAAATAATAAATAAATGCAAGTTCTGTGTATGCACTTTGTAACTCTTACATATTTTGTTTATATTTGCTTGTGGTATGTCACAGAATTCTGGGAAGACTTTTGGTGAGAAAAGGTTGGGGTGCATTGCTTGGGCCGACAGAGGTACCAAACTCGGAAGGTAGCACCCTCCCCCTCCTCCTTTGAGAAAACTTCCGGTTGCTAAAGTGCATATCAACATATAACTCATGCTACCTTTTGGGATAAGAACTGATTGCCTACGAAATTTCAGCTTTCTAGGTCTTATAGTTTTCGAGATATTTTTGCCTGGGCATGAGATATCATATGCTAATTATATATATATGAATACACCTAATAAAGGGGTTAAAATAAAAACTAAAATCAATTAATGCAAATATAATATATGAAAATTGGAAAAACCTAACAAGTTTCACTCTCTCTCTCTCTCTTAATATCCATATGTATTAATGTTGTACATATGCATAATTGTTTCAAAATAATAATAATGTACATAATTGTTTCAAAATCTACATTATTAAAATGCAACTATGTGCAACAAGATGTCAATCAGGAGTGTAGAAGATAGAAGTTGGTCTTGAATGAAAAATGGATCTTAGAGGGAAAGTTATCAAAGTGAAATTTAAAAAAAATTAATATTTTCAATTATTTAATGTTGAAATGGAATTTTCAGCAATTTTACACCAATAAGTAATATTTTCCATAAGTTAATTAACAGAATTTTAATTTTAACACTATTATTAAATCAAAGAATGCTCTTTCAACGAGCTTTGAACAGAATCCTTAACACTAATCCCTGAATTTTAGTGATTTTTTTAGAACTCAAGACATATTCAATTTTAAAATTCTGATACAAAAAAATTTATGAACAGTTTGATCTTTATAATCAGCATCAAAATACTTTATTTCACCCTCTTTCAAAAAATACATTATGTATCTAGCATAATTACTTGATTTATGGGATTTTAAAAATATTTAAACTTGAAAGTATCGCAAGTTCCACTGGATATTCCCATCTCCCCTTCCTCCCAGAAGCTGATACTTAGTTGTCACCACTGCACATTATATAACTTTACTCCAAACAATGTAGAGGTTTTCATATTTTAGAAGGCTTGAGGCACAGTCAGAGGAACACAGCGAATTTTAGTTTTAAATCGGATGGGACTGATATAAATGTAGGATAGGGTTATTAAAATGTAGATCATGCACAAATATAGTAGAATTCTTTATTTTATTGGCTTCTTGATAGAGGATTTCTAAATAATTCATTTAGGAGAGAATTGAATTTGGCAATTATGTTGGCAAAAAATATATAAAAACTGCAGTAACTATTATAATATAAATATTTTTCCTTCTAACGCTGAAGTCATTTACAATAAATAATGGTGACTGATATTCCAGTTTCATGATATCTATTCAAAACTGTACATAGTTATAATAAACAAAAGACTTATAAATCAATAAATGAAAATATAGCTATAGTTCAAAGTAAATAAAAATTAAACTGTGTCACTTACACAAATTTTAAAAAGTTTATAGGGAAAAAATGTTAGGAAACATGAATCGAATGCACGATTCCTGAAAATGAAATATTCCTATAAGGTTAATGAAAATGAAATATTTCTTTAATGAATACAAGTATTTTCTAACTATTATTTATACAATTCATATCTATATAACTCTAATCAGAAATTATTTTATTATAAATCGATCATGTCTATAAATATGAACTTTAAAACATCGCACAGTTTTTAATAGCAAAAATTATAAACAACATTTTGCTAAAACATTTGCGATCGCAAAAGACATTAAACAAAAAATAAATAAATATATATAGTTAAAAATTAAAGAGCAATTGAATTCAATATATACATAATTATTCACAACTGAAATTTATTACATTTTGACACGATGTAAACAAATATATGATTCGAAAACTTACGAAGGAATATGGCAACTCCTTTTACCCGCGAAAATTACTAAATTTTGCAAAAAAGAAAAAAAAGATAACCATAACTCAAAAAGATAATCATTATTAAGTTATGATTTCCTTAAATAGTTTAAATTAGCAACTGAATCGAAAGATAATTTGTAGTTGATGTAAAAGGTGAATCACCATCAAAGTCAAAGTTTAAACATTTGTAGCATAAACAAAAATTCTTCCGAATTTCAGAAATAAAATCAGATTCAAAATTATGAAGAACTGCGTGTCGAAATATACATTTTGAATATCAACAATGTCATATGTATAAACAATCAAATGAAAGTAAATAAATATATAAAATTAAAATAAACGAAATCTGTTGATGAAATTTTGTGAGAGTAAAATAAAGAAACCAATTCTAAATTAAAATTTGCAGTTGATAAGTCTTTAGCGAAACTATTAGTTATTAATTATAGATAGAGCACGTTTCAAAATGCAACAGCTATCTGTCAATATTTTAAATTTTCGGGTACTTACGTCAAAGTACATTAACATTGAAATGATACGTGAAATAGGAAGTAGAGCAAAACCTCAATAATTTTCTACCGCCATCTTCTTAAGTTGGAAAACCTTATAACTCAAAGATCACTCGCTAGATGGCACACATGTATTCAAAATACATTTTTTTACATTATTATTATGAATATATAGTGATATAATTATCAATTACATCATTATATTAAAATAAGATGAAATAATTAACATGAAAGTGAGCTTGATATGCATCTGAGATACAAATTGTCAAATAATATTGAATAAATATTAACAACAAAAATAAAAAAATATAATTAAACTTAACTTTGAATATACATACAATAATTTATTTGTGAAAGTTTGTAATTATAATAAAATTTTTGAAAAACAACTTGTCCACATAAATTCACTACCTGTAGATGGCGCTACCAATTGCTAAAATAAGCCAATGACTGCGTCTACAACATTTGAAATGTTATCTACTAAGACGCCCCCTGGTTGTGAACATCGCTTGCCAATCAACTATTGAAGAATAAACAGCGTCACTGCGCACATGTATCAGCTTTTGTGCTTTCAACCTTTCAATCTTAAATTAAATTCGTTGTTAATAAAATGTATGTGTGTAATATCTAGAATACATTATATGTCTACATTTATAGCTCACCAATAAAAAATTTCAGAATTCTAAGCTAAAGTGGCATCAGCTGCAGCGCCATTTGTTTGCCGGCCATACTGTCATACATCTGTAAAATGGTAGAAAGTCGCGGCTTTTAATTGGGAGGAAAATAAATCTTGGCATAAGCCCAAAATAGTCGAAAATTATAAATAATAATAATAATAGATTTTTAATTGTGTACAAAAAACTGGATTATTATCCCTCAAAAATTTGCTTTATTCTTAAAACGTATACTAACTATTTCATTTACAAGAATCCAAACCCACCAAACTATATTTATCATTTGCAATGTCTGTGTCTGCAAATATCTGTTTAAAATTTGAACTAGATATTTTTTTTAAAGAAATTAAATATACGACATTTTTTAATTAAAATTCTAAAAATAGCATTTCAATATATTTTATCCCCTAAAAAAAACTCAATGTAAAAAATGTCACGCTTGAAAAAAATTTTACAATGAAGTTAAATTTGACAATGGATTTTAAGTTAGTTCATTATCCATCAGATAAATCACACCTCAAACAAATACGTCAATTAAAGAGAAGAATTTTATCAAAATCACTAACTTTATGGAAATTTTACGCTGTTTTATTAAAAAATATATATATAATAATAATATATGTCCAGCATTTAAGACATAAACCTCTGCTTAAAATTATACCGGAACTCACTGTGAATTCTCGAAAATCAAAGAACGCTTTAACAATACAGCCGTTTATAACAAAAATTGAAAAACCCTCTGCGCGGGCGCGCAGATGGCTACAACATGACTGCCGTGCTTTTTTTTAAAGCTGCAATAGATTTACTGCAATAGATTTCTTGTAGTAGTTCCCAACCACGAGGATTAAATTAATTCATTCATTCAATTTTTCAAAATATGAAGTCACCCGCTTTACGAACACACATACGCCCACGCGCTAAGAGGGCGTAATAATACGCCCTTATGGTGTTAGTACACAGGGCAATTTTTATTACCGAACTTCGGCAATTTCGCACGTCAATCATACTTTAGGCCCTCCATTCTAATGCCGCTGATTTCATTCCAGGAAACATTCTTTACTGTTTCCCCCCCCCCCCCGTATAATTTGGATCTTTTATATCCCACAGGTATCTGTAATTTGATAGAAGTTCTATTATTTGTTTTTCCGTCTCCAGATTTCAAAGTAGTTGAGCCGCTTGAGATGTGCTTTCAGTCACCATCGCCATCTTTAATGCAAATGAGAAGAAGAAAGGCGGAGTGGATTGACATCCAATCATATCGTCCTCTGATTCCTTCGCACTGAGAAATTGAAAAAAAATTATTGCTGAGTTCGAAAGAATTGCGGCAGTTCGACGGTAAGATTTCTTTCCAATGAAATGTATGGTATTATTGCGAAATTGTTGGAAGGAATTGCTGCCTGTAATAACACCTTTAATAAGCGCCTAAATACGCCTTAAACCGCTGCGTGCATCGATCACGATCCTCTAAATAATTGTGTGTTACATACTACATACGCCTTTTGCGTTCTGAACGAACCTAATATGCTCAACCTAATCAAAAAAGCTTATTTGAGTCGTATTATGCTCTGTGCGAACATAATACGCCTCAAATAAGCTTTTTTGATTCGTCTTAAATGAATTTCTTTGAAACACCCTAAGCGTGGGCGAAATACGCCTTAGCCCTATAATAGCTCTTTTGATGCGCATAATTGCACCAAGTTTTGGTAGAATATATCGGGCTAAGCTAATCAAGATGTTTCCGCCGGAGGAAAAAGAGAAATTACTGCTTATTAGAGATTTATTTGTTAAGAGCTTTGGAAAAACAGAGGAGGAGGTACAGGAGAAACTAGAGGAATATAATTGGATTTCAAAGGAAAGTGTAGAAACTGAGGGACGACAGGAGATAGCCGAGATGCCTAGGCCTAAAGACAAGAAAGCCAACGACGGTAAGGAGATACCCAAAGGCAAAGAGGATAAACTCCTTAAATAAACTCCTTTAATATAACCACGTGATATAACGACTCCTTTGATATCACGCGTGAGGCACATGCACGGTACAGAGGGATATTAAACTTGCTTAAAATCAGCTCTATGTTCTTGAAATAAAAATATTTGCAATCCGAGAAGAAATCTGGGCACATCACTTTTGTATTTTAACATCCATTTTATCGCGTTGAATTCCAAGAATGCGAATAACGTCACATTATAACACGCAGAAACCCCCCCGTCTTTTTCCACATACACGAATATTTTTCGGTGAGTAGCAAAGCTAAAGCCAACTTACATCCATTTCGTTAAATTTGTGGGTGGGTTTGAGCATGCCCTGGAAAGAACTCGCAAAACATTGAGAATTCAAAATTAAACCCGAACACATACATACATACATATTTCAATATCATTTTTCATATTTTAATATAATTTTATTTCTATCATTTTAATATCTCATACATGTTTTAATATCTTTATTTTTTCATATCTCAGCCATGAGTATGAACAAAATGAACTCCATTTTTTGTGGCAAATTGATTTATTACGGCCTCTACGTCAACGGAAACATGGGGATGTATTTATTCATCATAGCGAGACATGTCAACTTGTCTTCGGCCAATTCGAAACCTCAACCAAGTTGCAAGTCTTCCCGAAGTAAATAAACCTCGTTCTGCAGTGGCAATTACACGGGAATTGTGGGGTCTTGATCTTGTACAATTTAACAAGATACAGGTAAATAAATATCCCCACCATCTTCCCGCAGTTTCTCCAATACTCTGAGTGAAAAAGTTGTGTGGGTGGGGGACGCGAATCCCCGATTATAGGGGGATAAGTTCGAACTCGGAACCTTTCGATTACCGATCTCGTACTATGCCATCTGGCTTTAAAAAAGCTCATAGGCTGAGGGAATAGCCTGTGAGTCTTTTGTAGCGATAAGTGATGCAATGCTGCCCCCTCACACTCCTCTTCCTGGCAAGACACTCGTTCGAATTTCAGTAAGGCGGGGGAACAGCCGGAACGCCCCCCCCCCCCCCCCAAGCTGAAACTCAGTCGGTGAGCTGAAATCTGCAAATTCTGTACCTTCGTGATATGCGAAATTTGGAATACATTCTCAATTTGAGCTAGCCACTATAAGCCACAAAGTTACATTATTTTTCCAAAAAGGAGGGATTTTGCATACTGTAACCCTGTTAATTTGTGATTGCTCATCGTTTTCGTTCATGATTATGATATAAGAAATATATATATATATATATTATATATTAATGTACTGTCAGCGATATATGTGTCGGCACAGAAGGGGAGCTCCCAGCTGACGAACAGAAGTCGTTTCGGATCTCTTTGGAAAGTTCGGAGATGAATGGCCATGGTGCGGGGAAGGCGAAGTTGCTGTACGGAGGTTCTTCTGGAATGACTTCCCACTTGTTGCTTGGATGCGGTCGTTGATAGAAAGCATCGGTGTAATGTACTTCAGCTTTTCAGGAACTTCGCTGGGATTTATTGCTGCTGGCTAGTCCCAGTATCTATTATGCAGAGTATTGTTCATTATGCTCGATTGTTCAAG
Source organism: Amaurobius ferox (assembly GCA_951213105.1). Taxonomy (NCBI): domain Eukaryota; kingdom Metazoa; phylum Arthropoda; class Arachnida; order Araneae; family Amaurobiidae; genus Amaurobius; species Amaurobius ferox. The sequence continues at coordinate 56,654,968 of OX578151.1, forward strand.
TCCTCAAGGTCACCATTGCGGGGTTCGCTGATTGTGTGGGCTGAACCTGACTTGCGGTGTTAATGTCCGAATCCTCTGGTTATTTGCAAGAGGGCACAATCCCCGACATTTGTTGCTATTTTGTAGATTAAGAATTCATGAACGAATATTTATTATTTACAATAAGATATATATATATACATTATATTAATTGAAGATTTATATACATTACATTAATGAAACATCTGCAGAGCGATTCTGTGGCAAGCTGACAAGTCCTACGTGCAGTCTAGAGCAGTAGCGTCCTAGGACTGTAAAAGTTTGAAGCAGTCGAACGGAGATTTTGACTGAATGGTGCAAAAGTTCAAGCGCAAGTCGAACGGAGGTTCGACTGATCAATTCGAGATCTCAAGAGCTAGTGTCCAGTCCGAAAAGTTGAGAGTTTTTCTCTGGACTAAAATTTGTACACGTCCCAGGAGTACCGGTCACTCAAATTGCTGCTCGTGCCCTAGGGTGAATCGGGTGGTCTGGGTTTTCGACTCCCCAGGAGTGGTCGATCAAGCTTTCTGGGTGACCGACCACTGCCAAACATGCGGGTGCAAAAAATTATGGCTTTGAAGTGCCAACATACTGTCACCGACGTTAAAGTTAAGTGAAAGTCCCCATCGGGAGTCTTCAGAATCGAAGCGTCCAAAACTGAAAACGGTATGCGATTTCCTCAGTTATAAGATACTTAGAGAAACACCGCTTGGAGTTGCTTTGGTGCAGGTGGCATAAATAGCGATAGCAAACCGCCTCAAAGTCTTTCATCTTATTGAAGTTTGTCCTCTGACGAAGGAATTTTACTTTTGCAACAACTTGTTGTAGTATGTCCGAGAGTAGGTAAGAAATGGGGTTGAGGGCCAAAGTGGTGCAGATGACTCATTGAGAAGGAGTGTGCTTATCGGAGGAGGAAGTGTTTTGAAATGCGTGTGGATGGTGTTATCAGCATGGAAAGCCAACTTGACCTTTGTACTAAGAAGGCAATGGCCTTGAATAGATGTCGCAATGAGGTGAAGTATTTGAATAGATTATCTATCTGATAATCTGGACGAGAGAGGTAACCTTGAACGGATAACAGGAGTGCTGTGGACGACGACATTCTCCCTCGGTGGTCAGTGACGTACTGAAGGTCCTTATCAGTCGTGACGTACTTAAAGTGACGTGGCGCCCCCTCGCGCCAGATCTGGATGGCTAAGAAAGAGTGGTGCCATCTAGTGGCAGTTTTTTCTTAATTTCTAAATGTAAAAATATATATTTTTTCACTTGGAGACAGCTCGGGAATCGAACCCGAGGCCAGGAGATTACTAGCGCGGAGCACTGTCCGTTGTGCTGTCGTGACTTGGAAACGCTTGAACAATAGGAGCTATGTTTTGTATTAGGAATGAATGAGTGATGGGATGTCTTGGGAATTCGAATGTAAATATGAAAGAGAGATATTAAAAGAAACCATATTTTGTAAACAGGAATCATATTTTGTAAAAATTATATTTTTTTAAGAGGTGCAAGTGGGTAGTGAGTTAAATTTTTAGATTCTTAATGGATTTTCGATGTGTACAAGCGTGTGTTGAAGACCTATACCACACGACCAACCCGAAGGCTTTTGGTAGCTATTTGTGTGGCCGGGTATAAGCGTGTGTGTACTAATAGTTTTAATTTTAATAGTTATTAATTTTAATAGTTAATTTTTTATGTTAACGAATTTAATGAATGAATGTTCAGGGAATACAAGAATTTTGAGTGTGAATAGGGAAAATATGGGAGAGGGTTATATTAAAAGAAACCATATTTTGTAAAAATGATATCTTTTATAGATATGAATGAATACTGAGTTAAATTCTTGGATTCTTAATGAATTTTTGATGTGTATACAAGCGTGTGTACACTAATAGTTATTAATTTTAATAATTAATTAATTTTTTTCTATGCTAACGGGTTTAACGAATGAATTTTCAAGGGATACAAGAATTTTGAGTGTGAATGAGTTACGTGATTTTAACAATGCGTTTCAGAATCTATAGAATACGTTTCGAATATTACTTTCCTTATATACATAATGTATAAGGAAAGTATTGTGACGGGGTCGAAAATTCGAATTCGAGTTTTCGGCGAGAGAGCACGTTTCAAACATCCCTGATCACGAATCTAACATTTTTGAAGTGATGTCTGTGTGTGTGTAAAAGTGTGTGCGTGTGTGAAAGTGTGTGTGTGTGTCTGTGTGAAAGTGTGTGTGTGTGTGTGCGTGAAAGTGTGTGTGTGTCAGTGAGTCTGTGGAGACGATATCTCACGAACGAATGGAGCGATTTGAATGAAATTTGGCACAAAAATAACAATCAGTGAATACTGAAATGAACTGCCTGTTGAACTAAAACACAATCGAATGTTCAGAACCCTCCTAAATTTTCGAGTGAAATTTTGAAAAAATCATCAAAAAATCAAAACCTTTAATAAAGTTACGCAAATAGACATTTCTTATGTAATTTTTCCTTAGAAAACGATTGATATAAAATTTAGAACGCTAGCATGAACCGTTCTCGAGACATTGCACATTTTTCAAATAAATTTATCAAAAAATCCTATAAATAAAAAAAATATATTAACTGTTAAGAGTAGTGGTGTTTGATCACTTCTGGAATAAATTCTTATACTTTATACCCGTTAACTTCAGATGAGTGTTATATGACCGTATGAGGGTTAGTTAGAAATAATGTGTAACAGTTTATAACCCCCTAACCTTTAATGTTCTGAATGTACATCTCATGATTGTGTTTTTAGATGTATTCGTTGAATACATCGTCATACATCTTAAATCATATATCTTAAATCATATATCGACCATGTCGATTCATGATGATTAAATGGTAACTAAGAGTGAATTCTTATATACAGATCGATAATGTATTTTGATAACTCATTTTCTAGAGAAATGTATTTCCATTTTATAAATAGTTGTGTTTTTTGTTAATACAGAAATAATCTCGTGTTTCACTCTAACTCTATTCAACAACCTTGATACAATTTTAGATATATTCTTACCCCAGAAGAAATACGATTACGAATTTCCTGTTAGTATGCATAAACTTCCTGCGAGTTATCTGAAAGAAAATGATTATTTTAGAACGAAAGAAGTCGTCGACCAAGCCCACACTATTAGGAGGCGCACCAGCCATGAATATGAAATATGTAGATTGATATTTGCACAGCCTTTCGTGTTTCTATTTTGACGTCTAAGTTATCACCACATCATTTCAAATTGTTAAGTTTTTAACCTTTTAATTATTTGAATAATATACACTAGACACCATATAAAATAAAAAACACCATTTATTTTTTGTTAACACATTATTTATAACATACAAAATGTAGTCATTCCATTTGACTAGAAGAGTTCATCACATTCTGACTTCTTTCATCTGAGTAGAAAGTATTTCTCTCATGTACTGTGAGATCAAGTATTTTAATTCCGTGTAGTTTAATTGAAAATTATTCTTCCTGTTTTATACCTTTTATCATATAATGACCATAAGACAAACATGTAATTTTATCATCTAATATATATTTCTTATCATAGAAACTACTTAACGAAATTTTATTTAGGTTAACAGTACACAACTCATGATTTTTACTAATAATTTGAGGTTGTTTATTTCGTAATAAATCATCATTTCGTAATGTTTTGATAAAATTATCATGTTGAAGAGTTTTCAAAACACTAGCTTTTATTCCTTTTGCTGTTTTTTTACATTCCGTTCCAAAAATATATGAATACATTTTTGGTTTCAAACCACAAAACTCTTTAATCGCTAAACCTCTTGTTTCATCTTTTAAAAACCCTAACCGCATATAGTTCGCGGTATTATACAAGAAATGATCTTGTTCATAATTCGAAAAATCGAAGATATTAGGGAGTTCTGTTGCCATATCTTCATAAATATCATGAGTTTTTATTTCTAAACACAGACTATCAGTGTCTGTATATAATAATGTGACTTTATCATTGTAATATTTTTTAAAAACTTCATAGTAAATTCGATGCATATGAAGTTTGCTTAATTCCAATACAGTAAATCCAATATAAATCGGTTTATTTAAACATAAAGTACTGCGTTTTTTTTAAATAAAACACAATGTTCATTAATCGGTTGAAAATAATCTAAACACGAACTTTGTAAGTGTTTTTTGCATTCTTTTTCGGTAATACCGATTGAAACGTTTCTTAGTTTTCTAACATTTAATAACGTACGACCAAAAAATGCGTTATTCATTAATTTGAAATTTTTTTTAAAAAAGTTTCCTTTCGCCTTCTTGCGTTCGTTATTATTCAATTCGATATAGGGTTTCAACCATGGTGTTTGGTGAAAGGAAACTATTCTATGAATTTGTTTTAAAATCATCCCCTGTTTTAAATAAAATTGTAAGTTCAAATAATGAACTACATAACTTTTTTTATCGTTTAAATTTGGAATAAGCTTTTTTGTTTTATTAAACTTCAAATTAAACTGATGTAATAAATGTTTTTGATATGGTGATAAATCATCATAAGTAACTTCAACGTGTTCCGCTGCCAAAGGAAAAGATTCATGTTCATCGTGTAAGGATTCTGGATAGGATAAGTCTACTTCTAATATATACCCGATATCTGAATCGGGTGTAACTTTAAATATATTAAATTGTTCTATTTCCTTAGAACTCAACCATTTAAAATTACCTATTGGTAAATAACTCGACATAACATACCCGTAAAGGTTTGTCACATCTAAAGATATTATGTATTTTTCTTCTAAATCAGGGTTATATGTTTTTGGAATATAAATATTATTTGCTTCGCTGAATCTTTTACTAACCATACACACCCCTCCTCGTATTCCATGTTCAAGTAACAGGTACATATCTACATCTTTAATGAGTTCAAGGGTTCAATCTGTCATTTTAAGTCCTGCACTCCAAGTTAAATCGGCTGCTGATATGAATTCCAATGCTTCTAAATTATAGATTTTCATAGTGATATCTCTAAAACTTTCAAACACTTCTGCTAATAGTATACAATCACAAAATAAATATAATTTAAGATAATCTTCAAAAGTTTTACATTTAAATTTTTTCCAAATTTTTTTCGCAAACATATATTCTTCATCAGTTATGTGCTCGTTTGTGAGATCATTGAAAAAACATTTTTTAGTCGGGAGTTCAACAGCATTTAATTTTATTTCACTATTTAAATATGAATAAGGAAAAACACCTTTTCTTCTTAATAACTGATATTTCTTTTTTGAGGGGAAGAATTCATTAAAAATGGGGAAATTATAATCTGATATATTTAAAGTATCAACCAGCTTTGATAGAGGTGAACTTAAAAAATTATAACTATCTAAAAATTTTAATCGGTCAATTGTGAAGGTAGTAAATTTTTCATTGTTTATTGGTATAACACGAATATTTTTGGCAAATCTGTTTGAATTTTTTTTAAAAATCAAATGAGAATCATATCCAGTTAAATTATGAATAACAACAGGTATAAAAGGCGATATTTGTAAATTTAAATTGCATGGGGAGGAGTGACATAATCCGTTAAATCGTCCCGTTATATGGTTATGGTCTCTAGAAATTATATCTCCTGTTTTAAACTGTTTACCGCAAATATAACATTTCGAACTTTTTGGAAAATCAGAATCGATCATTGGAACATTTCTTTGCAGATAGTTAGATAAAGTATTCTCTATTTTTTGCAAAGTTGTAAGAAAATTTTCCACACAATCACCACCTCTATAATATTTATGATAAACAATTTTTTTATCATCAGTTATAATAAACAATGCATAGCAGATAGGTTCATGGACTTGAGTTTTAACTGTATAACTTTGTTTTTGTGAAGGGAATACTGTTTCGAGAGGTATGATCAAACTTTCAAAATCTGCATAAATCACAAAATTTGTTTTCAATAATTTCTGAAATGATTTAAATCTCATAAAGTTTTCACCGTCTTTTGGCATTCTTATGCGTTCGGGTTTGTTCTCTAAACAAAATAATTGATGGGTGTTTAAAGTATCTTTTCTTTGAAATGATGAAAGACAATTTTTACAATGAAAATGTAATCCATTTTTCACGCATAACAATCTGTTGAAATTAGAAATAAAAAAATAATGATTTTTATATAACATCAAATCTATTTCTTTCTTATTTTTAATTTTACTAATATATATCGGGAATAGATTATTTTCATACCCATAGACGTTAATTTTAAGATTATTCTTTCTTTCAAATTCGGGTATTTGAGTTATTTTAACAGGGTAATTAAGAAAATTGAAATCTAAATATTTTAAATATTTTTTAAATGAAGTAGGGTTGGATTTATTATTTATCATAGGAAATATTCCAGCTAAAACAGAATATAAAAAACACTTTAGATCAGAATTTTTAACATGGATGACACATTTTTTAGCTTTCAATATTTTTGGTAGTATTACAAACCCACACCCTCCGTTTGGTTCACTATATAACCCTAAATGCACCTCAATATATTTAATATCATTAATGATCCACCCACTACCTAATCGTAAAAAGTTTTCAATTACTATTTTTTTTGATAGCGTTCAAGATATTATTTTTTTGATAGCGTTATCTATTTTTTCATCTATTTGATATTGTGATAATAATCTTTCGCAAAATGATGAAAAATAAAATTCTTGTTTTATATATTCATTTTTTTCTATATTTTCATATTTAATGAATTCAACACATTCACATATAATAAAACGTATTCTTAAAGATACGCTATTATTTAATAAGTTAAAAATTTCATTTTTATTATCTATTAACGCAGTTAATGGATCAGAATAATTTTCCAAATCGGTACGAAATGTTTGAACATAATTCTGAAATGAGTATTCCTTCAAATAAAACATATAAATCAAAAGATGAGAAATAACAGGAATAATAAGGTTATTTATCACAAGATTTTATAAATGAAATAATAAATTGCGTTCCTTTTATAAGATTGTCTAATGCAGTTATAGGAATATTAAACCGATTTTTCACTACATTTTCATATTCGCGGGTTAGACATATGTAATTCGATTTCCTGAATTCTTTTATTTAAATATTGAGACCGTTACCTAAGTAAACGGAATAATCAGGAATCAATTTTTTACCTTCGCTATCGTGACTCAACACCACATCATATTTGGATGCAGGTTGAGGTTCTGGATCATGAGATGGATGACTTGAAATTAAAGGTGTAATTTCGAATTCTTTTACGGAGTGTTTCCTTTTCTTTATTTTCATTTCCTTTATTGGTGCTTGTTGTGTTCCAGTTACATCTAAAAAATAGTAGATAATTTGAAAAATAATGAAATAATTTTTTTAATTCTACATGAATTGTCTTTTAAATCTTGGAAAAAAATAAAAATACAATGTTATTATACCGTTTGATAAAACAGAATCTGTCTCATTATAACAGTCAGATGGTTCAGGTAAATTCATTCTCGGGTTCTTTTCTTTCTTGAAGATACCATCGTTTCTTTTTTTCTTCAATGTTTTTTCATGTTCTTCGCCAATAATATGATCAAAATCTAAAAAAGAAGCTGGAAACTATCAGAAAATTATTTTTACGTTCACATGTAAACATTTTGATTAGTAGTTTTAGGATACTTACTTGTAAATGAATTCATTTTTTTTTTCGTGTTCCTTATCATTCAATATTGACAAATAACTACCTGTAAGTGAAAATCAGATGTAAGTTTGTTTACAATGAAAACCAACATATTTCTCATAATAGAAACACAAGAAAAAAAAACAAGGCATAATGAAAAAAAACCATTTAGCGGTTTTTTCTAAAGTTAAAGAGATTGTATTTCAAATCTTAACAATCTGATTTCCACTTACCGATTTTCTTTAGTTTTTTAATATTGTCCTATTCCTATTCCTGCAAATATAAAATATAAATCATCTTTCATTATAAATTTTTCCATTTACAACATAATCCAATAAAAGATAATTTAAAATTTTAATCTTCATATATCTATATTATGGATTTTATACATCTTTGTTAAACATACAATTTGATAAAAAGAACAATTAGACTGCTATGTAAAGGACTCACTTTCCCAACCGGGAATCGAACCAGGGATCTCCGACTAGCCAGACAACACTCTAACCACTTGAGGTAGTGGTGTGAGAACTTCATCTCCTATTCTGCTTTATACCCACAACTATCATCTTACCTTTATCTGATCGAGATCTTCCTCTCTCTCTCTCTCTCCCTCAAACTTTTGAAGTGATTGTAAAAATAAAAAAATTCACAACATAATCCAATAACAGATAATTTAAAATTTTAACTTTCATACATCTCAACCGGAATTGAACCATAGATCTCTGACTAACCAGACGAGAGTCTAACCACTTGAGGTAGCGGTGCGAGAACTTCATCTCCTATTCCGCCTTATGACCCTACAACTATCATCTTACCTTTATCTGATCAAGATCTTCTTCTCTCTCTATTAAACTTTTGAACTGATTGTAAAAATAAAAAATTAACTTACCGATATTTTACTCTATAGCAACCGAGTAAATGATGAAAATCCCTCCGAAAATTAGGGATATTCCTGATGAGATGAACACCACTTTTTCTAATACAACCATGTTGTATGTTAGAACTCATCTCTAGCACTGAGGTTATATACTTTCTCTCATACTAATAATAAACTTCTGAAGAACTTGCAGTGAAAACATCCTTTTTCAATAATATTCTCCTTTCTTGGAAGTGTTTCTTTAAGAACGGTCTATATTTCCACAAAATGTTTATAGATTTAATCTATCTATTTCTTCAGAAACATACATTTTTGTGTTTGCTTCTACAAAAAACTTGGACATGATTAGATTTTTGTAGAAGTTAACAATTCATGATTTAGGCTTAGAGCCTCGTCCACGTGTAATGCGTTTGTGCTTGATTTCGTTTGTTATACTTATTTCGATTCCATACCTTTATATTTTTCATTGACTTGTTGATTCGATATTTATTTTATTATTTTTTTTCCCATTTGCTTGAGGATTAGTTGATTTTTACTTTTGTTTTGTAAGCCTGTTAGATAGTTAAATTTAGCTTAAGTTTTTCTTTTTTTGTTTCCATACCTTTTAATTTGGTTGATTTTCTGTAACTTGATAGCTTGTGTTTTGTATTTTTTATCCATTTGATTGATGATTTGCTGTATTATATTTTATTCTGTGGGTGTTTTTAAAAAAGTTAGGTTTATCGTGTTACATCTTCTTACTTTTGTTCATTGGATTTTCAAACTTCTATTATTATATATATATATATATATATATATATAACTACTAATAATATCGTTTTTACCATTTCTTAACATCGTTGTCTGTTCTGGTTTATTTTTAAACAAAATAATTAATAGTTGATTAAAGTTGTTTCTTTAAAATGAATATATATATATATATATATATATATATATATATATATATATATATATATTGTGTGTTATTAGTATGTGAAATTATATAGATTTAAAAAATTAAACATACATATGTTAAAATATATTTATTATTTTAATAAACACAATACAGAGAAAAACATATCACATCGCGTAGGATGTGTGAAATTACATCAATATTGTTTCTAAACATGTTTCCAAACTATTGATAGAAGACAAAATATTATGGTATATTGGTGTATGCATGTAGTTCAGCAACAAGTTCATCATTATTCAATATAAAAAAATATCCAATTTTTTTCTTATAATTTCTGAAATCAGTTACATCAATTCCATCGATATGTCGATTCTTTTCACCAGCAACACACTCCAACAGATCATTATAAAAGTTTTGTGACCATGAACATATTAAATACTGGTTAGTTAAACAATCTTCACATAGAAATACATATCCAAATTTCTTATCATGCTGTCTTTTATGAATACAATTTATTATATCACAGTTATTTAAGATTTTGAAATAAAATCGTTGTTCGCTAGATTTCCATTCTATTGCTGATTGTATACAGTTATATAAATTTTTGAAAAGTGATGGGTGCACATATATAAAATTTCCTAGTTCTGAATCAGAGAGCAAGAATCCATACCGCTCCATTGTAGATCTAGTGAAGTAATTGATGTGATTATCTAGATATCATGTTTAAAAGTGGTACACAGGTCTGTTCCTTTGCATGGAAGGTGTGACAACATGTTGATAGGAAAAAATTATTTTTCACAAACATCTTGACAAACTTTTCGTTTTTGTCTCTGTGTCTAATATGCAGATGATACATTTGTAATTGACGTGAACTTTGAAAAAGGAAGTATAAACAAAACAACCCGCAAGTTGTTGTCCGAACATCTTGAAAACATATATGGTTGTATTTAATAGCGTTAGAATTTTTTTTCATAAAAGAAACCATGTGTTTATTTCGTGGTGGTATTCCATAACTATCAAAGTAGTATGCTATATTATTATGAAAATATATAGCAATCCAATGACTACCTGATAATGTTCTTGGATCTAAGTTTACAATAAATGATTTAAAATGAGTTTTTCCATGTGGTAAACTATCAGATGCATAAACCCCTGCAAATCCATTCCTTAACCTGTAATCACTACATGCCAATCTACACAGTGAAATTGTGTTCATTTTTGTATTGAGTTACGTACGAAAAATGTTTTTTTTTTATATAATAACAGCTGTTTAATAATCGGTGAACACGCTTCTCGATTTATCTAGTTCGATAGTATTGCGATATTCTGTAAAAACAATCAACGTAACAGTTTCAGGAAGGGGTGTTGCAAATTTCATATCTAGAGCAATATTTCCGGTTTTATTGACACTGGTATGTGTGTCATTTGCAGCGAGATCAGGAGTCAAATCCACACAATATAGCGTATAACCGTCTTTATATTCCAAATAATTAATATTTATGTTTTGAGAATTATGATATCGATTTAAATCCGTAAACAAACTTAGATAACACCTTGCATAGGTATTATTATTAAAATTAGGTTGAAATGGTTTTGCTGGTATCATCAAACCACCATTTAAGACTGTCAAATAATTTAAGTTATAATGCAAGAAATTGAAGGGTTTTTTTTTTATGTTTCCGTTATAACTATCATTGGATACAAATCCTAGAATTAACCGTGTGGGTAACTGGCCAATGAAAGCATTAGCTATTGTGGATGATTGTAAACCACTTGATAATGCAAAAGCTTTTACTTCAATTCGTCGGATAGCTAATTTCACTACCCCTTTTTCCAACGCTTTTTCATGAGCTAGCATGATAGATGAAGCAACACAGACTTTTCTTACATACAGACTCGCTGACTGAATTACAACTTTAAATGAATCATTTTCAGACATTAAAGAAAATATGTCTTTGTTTCGTTGCAATTTTATGCGGACATTAGCACCGTTTATTAATAATTTCGGTTGTGTTGCTAAATCGAAATGCAACGTTCCTATAAGATCCATAACATCGCTTTTTTCGCATGCTAATTGTCTGTTCTTATATCCTTCGTTTGCTCCGCTTTTCTTCACATCATCATGTTTCGAAGAGGTATCCTTATGAAACAAACCAGCTCTATACATAGTCTCTTGTGATGATTTTGATGAAAACAGCAAACTTTCTAACAAAGCACGATAACCATAATTTGCTTGTGAAGCTATTTGTTTATCATTTAAAAACACAGCACATTCTGAAAACATAGTATTTAAAAAATAATTAATAGGAGCAACATCATCTGCATCAACCAGATTCGATCCGTTTTTCTTTATAACTTTTACTTGGAGATGTAAAATTGTGTGAGATAAATCCAAATAGTGTTCTCCATTTCCGCTAATATAAAACTCTAGAGGTGTTGTATCTGTTAGGGAAGCCACTGGATGTATTTCTAAAAACGTAGACGAATCAATCCCTAGTTGAATTGCAACATTATTGAACAAATCTAGTTCGCTTTTGAGACATATAACGTTGTTGGTATCCATCATGAAAAAATATCGCGTTGTGTTTTACAACGTTTTGTTGTTGAGTGTGATGATTTTCCGCTGTATTTTCTTTTTATACCCCTTTTTTTTCCTCGACCATGTTGTTGCAATTTATTAAAAATATCCTTTTTAATTTTTGTAGAAGTTTCACCAAATCTATTGCGGGTTGCATCTCTAAACGAGCTTCCAGATGCCACATCTGCTAAGACATTTTTTCCAGTATCTAATAATCGTCCTCCTAAATATCGTGAGGCTTTAATAGCCAACGGTGTGAGGTATCGACCCAAATCACCGAAAAATCCATAACCTCGTTGGTGTGGGATACCCTGAAAATAAGGTCCTCCACCTCCCACTTGATTGCAATAATACGCTTCACAATCTTTGGTGTTTAAGTGCATGGTTACATACAGAATGATGAACCAAAATTTATGACGATGAATTTATAGCTTTTTGCGTCTGAAGGAAAGCATCACAAAAGTTTTCCCTCCCATAAATACAATGTTGTTGCCCGAACTTGTTTTAAGTTCTATTTCAATAGTTTCAACAAAATTTTTGCGCACGGGAAAATAAACAGGTACATCATAGTGATTCACAATCTGATCTCCTTTCTCGTTTACACAAGGAATAGCACGAAGGACTGGTGAAAATGAATCACCTACATGGTGTGGAGCTATTAGATCAGTATACACAAATATTTCGGTTATTCCAGCATCTAATTCTATAGGATAATCACTGACATAATCACCGGTTTTAAAACAGATATTTCTAGTAAAACCCAATAGATCTGCTAATCCTTTGTCAAACATCATTTCACATTTTGGTGGTATGTGCAAATGTACTTTTAAATTTGGTAATTGTCTGAGTTTCACATATTTAAATTCTTGAAACAAATGATCAGCATTCTTGTACATCCCTTCGTTTAAAGTTAAATATTCTGAATGTGTGGTATGTGTTTTTGTTTTATAATATTCTTTAATTTCTAATTTGATTAACTCTCCTGCTATTGTATCAATTAGAGGGTTTACAACATATTTTGCTGTTCCTTTTACTACGGTATCCTCTCTTAAATTTATTTTTTGTAAAAACGATCTAGCAAACTCTTTTGTCATACATAATTCAGCATAATCAGATACCACAATTTCCAGTTCATTTCTTATAGGTTCATAAATAAATTTTAAATAATTTTGTAGTTCTAATATTGTTATATTGTCATTTATTATATTAAAAACCGTCTCATCAAATTTATCGTTATTATTATTATTTTTTATACGAGTTAATGGGATAATATGTGTCGATATATGTTTGGGATTTCTGTTAATAATTGCAAATGATTGACCATTAAGAGATTGTGTCGACCGTATAAGCTTAAACACACTTGATTTTGTTATAACAATATCTTCCTCAGGTAAATGCAACATATACAATAATTTCGATCCGTTAATTTTTCCTATCAATATTTCAAACCCCTTAGATATTTCAACGATAATATTTCTATTGATTTCATCCGTTGCGAATCGTATACTTGGTTGAATATTCACGATTTTTTCAATTTCGCGATTGATGTTCACCCAAAAATCATTGATATTTTCTCCTATCTCATGAGGTAATTCTATGTCATATTGCATTATGTTAGACGGTAAATTTTCTTCTTTTATCATTTCAATTTTATAACTATTGTTATGGCCTGCTATATTAAACCAGTTTCTTGGTATGAAAATTTCTGATAATCCTACCTCCCATCGACCTGATAACACTAACGCCGATGATAATTTTGTTCTATATGATGCCTGCGTGTTTTGAGGAAAGTAACCCATGCTAGAATTGCTGGGTAATGTCACATAGAAGTCTGTTAGGATTTCATCCATGATGCTTTGACCCAAGAGTTGAAGCGATTGTCAAATCCTTTCCACTTTATGTAAAACTCTCTATTTTCACCTGTTCCTTTCGTTTTCAAAATTTTTTCCACTCTCCAAAAATCATGTGTGGTTTTCACAACTGTTTGAATTTCCTCTTCATAGAACCTTCCTTTTAAAATCATATCTTTCAAATCTTTTAAGACATAGGTAGGAGGAGTTGTGGGATACTGTTTATGCACAATGAAGATCTCATCAGTCCAATTAGGTAAATACCCTCTTTGAAATACTTTTCTCGTTTTCGATATTCTCACTTGCTCACCAATATTAAATTTATATTTTGACTCTATTCTATAACCATATAGCTTTTGAAAAATTAACGGTTCTAATTCTGGTCTAACTTCAACGGGTGCTAATCCGATACTATTGTGTTTGGTGGTGTTGTAGCTTTTTAAGACATCCTTTAAAACATCTAGATATTTATAGGAATTCCGATATGTGAATATTCTATATAACTTCGATTTTAACGTTCGGTTGAAGCGTTCGACCACACTAGCTTTATACTCGCTGTGAGAAGAATAATGATGGATATTATTTTTCTGAAACAACTGCTGTACCTGTTTATTATAGAACTCTTTACCCCTGTCTGTTTGAATAAGATGAGGATGGGTTTTCATCTGTTTAAATAGTTTTTTAAAACCATCAACCAAACACTCAGCATTTTTTCTTTGAATTGGAATTACATACCCATACTTAGAGAACACATCTATTGCAACAAGTAGATATTTGATTCCTTTGTTGTATTTGGAAAACTTCATCATTTCCACCAAGTCGCATTGGATGAGTTTTCCAATACCATATGATAAAACCTTTCGACGTTTAAATTTATATCTCACTGGTTTATGCAGAGTATACACATCTTGCGTTATTAACCAATTTCTTATTTTTTTGGGTGGTATTCCAGTTGCTTTAGACAATTTTAATATTCCTCCAAATGATGCAGGATTTTCAATGTTGTAATAATATTTTTCTAATATTCTAGCCACTTTTTTCGTGGTGATTGGCTTCTCGATCTCCATGGAGTTTCTCTGGAAGCAGTCGGAAAAACGGATTGACTCCTTAATCCTCGTTTCTTGGATAATTGTCGTTCTCTAGCGATCCGTTGATCCTTTTTCCTAGTTACTATTCTCTCATTTGCAGGTGATATATACCGATCTCCGCTTAAAAATACGTTGTCATCGTCTCGATCACTTGACGCCTTCTTTTTTATTTGTTCTAATACAGTCTTATTTTCAATCCATGAATTTGGGATATTGATTTCTCGCAATGCTTTTAAAAACACATTAAAATGTGTTGGTTCTATTTGTGATTTTGTATTTCGAAAGATATATCCAAAAAAATCTACCATTCTCGATCCTTTTATAGGAACATTGTCACGTGTTATTTCACCAAGATTGTTCCAGGTATATTGTCTAGTTTTCAGTTTCTCCATAATCAGGGGAACAAATTTGGCATATTTCTTTGGTGCAGATATCAAGATATCTTTCAAAACCATATCTTCTTTTTCCTCTTTGGGTTTTATTTCATGGTCCTGTATTTCAATCGGATGGTTAACCTGAGAAAACTGATCATTTGCGATGCGGACGGATATAGGGTCTGGAGGGATATGCATCATTTTTTGATATCTCATAACAAGCTGACCCAAGAGTTTTACTTTCATATCATTAGGCAGCTTTTCACGTTCCAACAAAGCAGTTATTTCATCTTCTACCCGTAATTCAGGTCTCTGAGAATGATAGGAAGACATTAATTCTTCTGGAATGAGAGCCATTTTCCTAGCCATGATATCAACAAAAATTAACCCCCCACAATTTTTTCAATATTTTTATCACTTAATCAAAATATATCACACTAATTTTAATATAATTTATATACAATTATAATGTTATCGTTGGTATTTCTTATCATCTGTGTTTTTATTCTTTAACAATTTTGTTCCCTATAACACGACCGACAACCCCTGCTAATGCTGACAATATGATTGGAGCTATCGCCGGTAAAAATCCACCAACCTGGTTCGTTAACAGATTTTTTTTTTTACTCTGAACACCAAGTGACCGCTTTGCAAGTTTTCGCATAATATGTTTATACTTTTCCAATCTTGTTATATTTATAGGAAGATTTCCGGCTAAAATATTTAAACAAATTTCACACACTGCTGACACTTGTGAATGATTCGCCGTTTTCAATAATGCACGTTTCTGTAAAGGTGTAGATTTTGCCAACACATGCAGAAAATGATAGTTCTTTTTCAAATTTTTCATTGTGGTTGATATATCCAATAGATCCCCTCAGAAGTGGGAAAAAGATTTTCACGTAAACGATATTCCTCTGTTGTCTGAGGATGCAAATCGATAACTAAATATTTGTACAACTCTCTTGTGGTTTTTATATAGGCATCCAGAAAATATTTGGTCTTTTGCGGATATAGTTGTCGACCCAAACAATTAATCTGACCGGTGTCTCTAGCATTTTTAAATAATATTATGTAATGAGCATTTAAGCCAATATCTCTCATAACTTTTATTCGCGGAAATAAATTTTGTAATATTAAAATAGTGCTCATATTACAATGATGTGATGCGGCTGTGAACATGATAGCAATTCTTTCATTCAAATCATGCATCAGATCATCAATGATTATCAAATCTCCATTTTCAAATGTTTCTGGTACACCTCGAATGAATTCAATGTTTGGTTCATCCAAAAACCATGGAGCTGTATATAAATAACACCATTTGATTCTCTGAATTTCAGACTCATAAATTTTGTTTTTAATCATTTTTAGAACGAGAGAGGTTTTTCCCGATTGAGAAGGTCCTACGATCAAACACGAACTCGGATGTTTTAGTTTAAACATTGTTCAAATATTAATAATAATAAAATGAGAGGAGCACCCTCACATCTCGAGATCTAGTATCTTTTTAAAATATATATTCGGTAGTAGTAGTATTTAAACACTTTTAAAAAGAGAGAAAAACCGTTCTAAGGATATCACCAGTCTGCCTCCCGCTTTTCAAAAATAGATTAGAAAAACATTTCTCCACATTGAGGATGTGACGTATCTTTATCGGAGGTATAAGAGGGT
The DNA here is from genome assembly GCA_951213105.1 of Amaurobius ferox. Classification (NCBI taxonomy): domain Eukaryota; kingdom Metazoa; phylum Arthropoda; class Arachnida; order Araneae; family Amaurobiidae; genus Amaurobius; species Amaurobius ferox. The sequence goes on from OX578151.1 coordinate 56,671,967, forward strand.
GAAGATATCAGTTGTTTGATAATAACATCGTCAGAAGATCTTCAGTCTGAGTAAGTATAAAATTTATTAATACTTATAGTAGGTTTAAGGACTTCATCTCCTATTAGGTTAGGGGTTATAAATTCTTATACTTTATACCCGTTAACTTCAGACCTGTTACATTCTAACCTGTTACCTTCTAACCTGTTACACATTATTTCTAACTAACCCTCATACGGTCATATAACACTCATCTGAAGTTAACGGGTATAAAGTATAAGAATTTATTCCAGAAGTGATCAAACACCACTACTGTTAAGAAACATGTTCACTTATCATATGCAATATCATGCGACAAATTTGGTGACATCATTCTCGTGGATCTAACTCGTTCCATTCACGAGAAAAGATATTTTGAGTAATGCTTTTGTATTTGAACGCCAATAGTCATGTACCCTTGTAAGAATAACTTATTTCTCTATCCATAACGCTTGGCAAGATTTTGGCGACAAATTTAGCGGAATATTGCCAACTTGTAGACATTTTTTAATGTTGCCAAATTAATGAAAATCTCGCCAAATGAATGAAAATGACGTTAAATCAATGAAAATGAGGACTCATTGAAGAAAATTCAATATCTTGGCAAGAATATAAGTATCTACTTTAAGAATAACATTTTTACTTTCCTTATATACATAATGTATAAGGAAAGTATTGTGACGGGGTAGAAAATTTGAATTCGAGTTTTCGATGGGAGAGCACGTTTCAAGCATCACTGATCACGAATAAAACATATTTAAATGATGTCTGTGTGTGTGTGTGTGTGTGTGAAAGTATGTGTGTGTGTGTGTCAATGAGTCTGTGGAGACGATAACTGACGAACGAAAGGACCGATTCGAACAAAATTTGGTACAAAAATCACAATCCGTAAACACTGAAAGCCTATTGTTTTTATACGCAATCGAATGTTCAGAACCCCCTAAATTTTCGAGTGAAATTTTGAAAAAAAATCGTCAAAAAATCAAAACCGCTACTAAAGTTACGCAAATAGACATTTCTTATGTAATATTTCATTAGAAAACGATTGGCACAAATTTTAGAACGCTAACATGAACCGTCCTCGAGATATTGCACGTTTAAAAAAAAATATCAAAAAGTCATATAAAATAAAAAAAAATTTCCTATTGAGAAACATGTTCACTTTTCATATGTAATACCATGCGATAAATTGGGTGACATCATTCTCGTGGATCTAGCTCGTTTCATTCATGAGAAAAGATACTTTGAGTAATACTTTCGTATTTAAACGGCAATAATCATTTATCTGCTGTAAGAATAACTTATTTCTTCGTCCATAACGCTTGGTGAGATTTTGGCGACGAATTTAGTGGAATGTCGCCAACTTGGCCACTTTTTTAAATGTTGCTAAATTAACGAAAAACTCGCCAAATGGATAAAAATGACGCGAAATCAATGGCAACTCATTGATGATGACGACATGGAAAATGACGACTAATTGACGAAAATTCAATGTCTTGGAAAGAATACAAATAACTACTATAAAAATAATCTATTTTTTTTACTGTAAAAGTAGTAAATTCATTGCATTATATAAGGAAAGTCAAGTACTGCCCACATCAGATTTTTTTTAACTGTAAAAGTAGTAAATTCATTGCATTATATAAGGAAAGTCATGTGCTGCCCACATCAGATTTGTTTAAAATTGATTTTAGTTTTGTTTACCATGCGAGATTTTAACTTTGATGTGTACTAATACGAACATGTCTACATGATTAGACCGTGTTAATGATGTTAATTAATTTTGCTACGTTAATGGCTTTAATGAATGATTAAAATGAATCTACTAATAAAAATGAGAATTAATCTTATGAATGATTAGAAAACACAAAAATTGCGTGTGTGTCTGTTAAGTGGATTTACGGGATTTTAACACCCTGTTTATGCATCTACCGAATACGATTCAACTATTTTCAGACTAATCTTACTTCTGTATACTATGGGAAATTTTTACACCACGGCTTAACACTTCCTAAATACGATTCGACTATTTTCAGAGTGATTTTTTGCACCATACAAGATTTTTACACTTTTTTAGCTAACAAAAATGTTAGTAGTAATTTCCATGCTACTTTGTAAATATATGGGAAATGGGGAATCCAAGACTTTGCTATATTTAACGTAGTTAAAATTAATAGGTCCACTCAATCTATTCTTACAAAAGAATGCAATACTTGGTGTATATTTAAAAATGGAGTGATGCTTGGCACCGAGAACCCTTTAAACTACCTACTGCGTAGGCCCACTCAGTCTGTTCTTACCAGATATTGCAATACTTCGTGAATATTTTAAAATGCTTGGTACCGAGAACCCTACAAACTAACCACTGCATAGGCCCACTCAATCTGTTCATAGCAAAGAACTCGATACTTTGTGAATATTTTAAAATGGGAAAATGTTTACATTAGAAATAGCGAGTGGTATATATTCAAATTGTACATATCGAGGCTCCCTGTACACACATACACTATACGAAAAATAACTAAAAACAATCTGATGTAGGCAACACATGACTTTCCTTATATGATGCAATGAATTTACGATTTTTACAATAAAAAATAGGTTTTTCTTATAGTAGCTATTTGTATTCTTTCCAAGAAATTGAATTTTCGTCAGAGTCGTCATTTTCACTGATTTAGTGTCATTTTTATCCATTTGGCGAGATTTTCGTTAATTTGGCAACATTAAAAAAAGTCGCCAAGTTGGCGACATTCTGTCAAACTCGGCGCCAAAATCACGCCAAGCGTTATGGACGGAGAAATGAGTTATTCTTATAGCAGATAAATAACTATTGCCGTTTAAATACGAAAGTATTACTCAAAGTATCTTTCTCATGAATGGAACGAGCTAGATCCATGAGAATGATGTCACCCAATTTATCGCATGATATTACATATGAAAAGTAAACATGTTTCTCAACAGTTGATATATTTTTTTTTAATTTATGGGATTTTTTGATTTATTTATTTAAAAAATGTGCAATATCTCGAGAGCGGTTCATGCTAGCATTCTAAAATTTATGTCAATCGTTTTCTACGCAAAAATTACATTAGAAATGTCTATTTGTGTAACTTCATTAAATGTTTTGACTTTTTGATGATTTTTCAAAATTTCACTCGACAATTTAGGGGGGTTCTGAACATTCGATTACGCTTAAAAACGATAGGCTTCCAGTATTCATGGATTGTGATTTTTGTACCAAATTTCATTCGAATCGCTCTATTCGTTCGTGAGATATCGTCTTCACAGACTCACTGACACACACACATACTTTCACACACACACAGAGAGAGAGAGATCACCTCAGAAATATTCGATTCGTGATCAGGGATGCTTAAAACGTGCTCTCCAGACGAAAACTCGAATTCGAATTTTCGACCCCGTCACAATACTTTCCTTATACATTATATATATAAGGAAAGTAATAATATAATGATTTAAAACCATTTATTTTAATCCAAGACATTGCATGGACATTTGCAGAGAATACCAGACCTCCTTGTATTCATGGTTTAACGACGAAGAAGTTAAAATTAATTTTTAGCGAACAAAAATATTAAATATACAAGAACGTGTGTTTTTTAATCTTGGTACAAGCGGATATTCCATGGGGCTTCTAAAATTTAAATTGTAATTTTGAAAAGCATTAGAGATGTGTTTTAGGTCTGATTTCATTCAAGTGGAAATCCAGCGATTGCAAATACATGATTGAAACCTCATATTTCCATAGGA